>CM053770.1:481199358-481240989 GCA_028658325.1 Potorous gilbertii
TTCCTATTGAGCATATTTTCACTATAGTGATGTTATGTAGTCACACTGAGATAAGTGGAAGAAATCATATAATAAATCAAAACATAATACACTAAAACCCACAGACACACAAACATGATCTGCTACAATCTGCGAATGACTTCCATATTTCTTTCTCTGAGTGTGGAAGGCATTTTGCCTTAGAAAATTGACATTGGGAAGCAATATCTTTACTAAACATATATGCTTCAAGCTATATAACATCCAAATTCTTAGAGAAGAAGTTAAAGGAGTTACATGAAGAAATAAACAGTAAAACTATACTAGTGGAGGACCTCAACATCTTCCTCTCTGAATCTGATAAATCTAACCTTAAAATAAACAAGAAAGAAGTTAAGGAGGTGAATAATTCTCTTGATAAGGCACATATGATAGATCTCTGGAGAAAATTGAATGGGGATAGAAAGGAATATACCTTTTTCTCAGTGGTACATGGCATATATACTAAAATTGACCATGTACTAGGGCATAAAAACCTCACAATCCGGAGCAGAAAGGCAGAGATAGTCAATGCATCCTCAGATCATAATGAAAATGGCATCAAGGTCAACTACCATACTGATGGTAAGTTCTTCAATTTGAAAAGGCTACAAGCCAAAGCCAAAATGGAGGGAGTGTTGGTGCATGATTTTCTGTTTACAGAATACTGTGCACTCAATACAGCCTTTGAAGCTGAGATGCAAGAAAGTATGGATCAATTACATTGATATACTGAGCAATGAATATCCTTTGTAAAATTTGCTGTCCTTTATTTAAAAGTGTTTTGTAATTGAATTTACATATATTGAGCATGTCTTAGTAGATTGTCAGGTATTTTATTCATTTTTTTAGTTATTTTAAATGGGAATTTGCATTTTAGTATTTCTTCCTGGATTTCGTTATCACTATATAGAATAGTGTTGATTGTTGTATTTATTTTTTATTTTCCTATATTATTAAAGCAAATAATTTTCTCAATTAGTTCTTTTGCTAATTCTCTGGCATTTTCTCAAACAAAAATACACAAAGAAAATATGGATAATTTTGTCTTTTCTTTGCCAGTCCTAATTGCAATCAATAGCATTTCTAGAACCACACTAGATATCTAGGGGGAAATAAGAATTGATAATTTTTCCTTGAATTTGTTATATATTATTATTCATTCATTAACATTAATATTATTAATATTTATTATGACATAGTGTTTTCTAATCACAAATAATGCTAGCTTTTAGTGTTAGATAGTTTTAGTTGAACATTTTCAAATATTTTTAATTGCCCTTCTATACCTAAATTTTCTAGAGCTTTCAGCAAAAGAAAAATATGCAAAGGATCTGGCAAGGTTTTTTTTTAATATCTATTTACATAATCAAAATTCTAGGGTTTGAGGGTATCTGAAATTTTAATAGAATAAATTTTGGTAAATTATTTCCTAATGGTGAACCATCTTTCCATCCAACGTGGTCATGGGGAGAAAATTTTTGAATACATAAATATAATCCTTTTTTGGCAAGGATTTCACATATAACTTCTGAATCAAAGTTAATTAGTAATATTGATCTATAGCTCACTTTCTTTGCTTTTTCTTTATTTGAGTTTAGGCATTGACTACATTTTTCCCATACAAGAATTTATGACACACAAAAATCACATTGACACTGTCTGTAATCGTTTTATACAGTTTAACCAATGCAAATTAAGTGCTATGACAAGGAATCCAAAAATGCTAAAGACATGCTTTAGTCAACAAACATCTGACTTACTTTGCAAATGGAAAAAGAGAAAGTTGTTAAAAGTGAAACTGAATTAGAACAGAAATATCATTTGTAAAATCTCATAAAGAAGTATGGATAATTATGAGCAGTATTGTTTCACAGGATAGCGAGGTGCCATAAGTATATAGAGTCCATGGCTTGGAGTCAGGAAAACTCTTCTTGACTTTAAATCTGGCCTCAGATATTAGTTGTGTGACCCTGGAAAAGTCACATAACCCCGTTTTGTCTCAGTTTCTTCATCTGTAAGATGAGCTAGAGAAGAAGATGGAAAACCACTCCAGTATCTTTGCCAAGAAAACTCCAAAAAGAGGTCGGGAAGAGTCAGATGTGACCGAAAATGACTGAACAGCAATTGTTTCATAAAAGAGGAAAACTGTGAAGGGTAAAATCAATTTAAAGAAAGTTTGGCAAGATATACAACTAACCAAAGTTATCCCAGCATTTTATGGATAAAAAAGCTACAAACAGACAAAATGAAAAATATTTGCAGTAAAAACAACAAACAGCTTTCTCCATCAAAAAACAAGGATTTATTAATCACCTACCATGTGCCAGGTACAGTGCTAAGCTCTTTACAATTATCTCAATTTTATCCTCACAAAAACCTTGGGATGTAGGTAGTACTATTAGCCTCATTTTACAGATGAGGAAACTGAGACAAATAGAGGTTAAGTGACTTGCCCAGGATCACATAGCTAATAAGTGTCTGAGGACAGATTTCTATACAAAATTTTCCCGAATTATATATGTGCAAATCAAAAACTCTTTGATTAAAAGATTAACAGGAAACGCTCTCACAACTGACATTCAAAAGTAGATCACATCTTTTGCATTTCACAGGTAATGGAAAGAGGTAGAGAATATAAGATCCTGTTGGACTTAGTTTATTGATTAAGAAAAAGCATTTGACTTAGTAAAAACAAAATGCTGCCATATAGGCTTTTTTGCAACAAAATTTCTCACATCCATACAGCAAAATTTTTCAACATTCCTAGGAAAATATCACAATAGAAATAAGCCTACTCAATGACCCTCTATCACCAGACAGGTTTGTTCACTAAAGGCATTAAATACTATGATGGAATCAGTTTTCAGAGTCCAGATTAAAGCAGAATTGATTTTTTGTTAAGAATGACATTCTCTAAATGTTTCTATTTGCAAATGACACTTTGCTGATTGCATCAAGTGCCAGAACATTTCAAAACCTCTGGGAAGAGATTTATAATTGCTCAAAGGTTTTTGCCTCTAACCATTCCTAAAGGAAATACCAAGTGGATGAAAAATACTTATTGCCCAGATTGTAACATTCATTTTGATAGACACTCTACAGAGCAGGTGTTCTTAATATTTTTTGAGTCATGGACAGCCTTGTCCTTGGAAGTCTGGTGATATTTAAGAACCTTTTCTCACAATCATGTTATTAAATGAATAAAATAAAATGCATGAAGTTACAAAGGAAACCAATAATTAAAATAAAGATGTCTTTTTCCATCCAAATTCACAAACTCCCAAGAATCTTATCTGTGGATCCCAAGTCAAGAACATCTGCTATAAAATTTATCTACCTATAGGATATCAGGGACAGAGAATACAAATGGAGAAAAACTTATACTTCTTATATAGGATTAGGAAAATGATCTACAGTGCTTTTGTGCAATTCCTAGATTTAACATTCATTTGATCACACAACCTATAGATTTTGTCCTTTAATATGTATTTCTGCAATAGACAGTTCAAATGAGAAGTATGTTGGGCCCATATTTTGAAAACAGCAGGAAAGATAATTGGATTGCCTTCAGAAGATTGCGAAGATCCTTAATGATCCCAAGGTTGCAATGAAAAAGGAAAAAAACCTATCTTTTTAATACCAATATTCTACTGATGTTGCCATATATCAAGGATTTGTGGAATAAAACTCTTTGAAAAATTAGTGTCAGAGTACACAGTAGAGGCAAAAAGCAAGTGTGGAGAAGGTACAACATGTAATCAATGAACAGCCTGAAAAAGTAACATCTATATGGTGATGTCAGAGTGGAAGAGATGATGAGCTTAGTCAGGAAGTGTAGCTTCACAAGTTCTCTGTCTCCTCTCTCTCCCACCACCAATGAAATTTGGTCATTAAAAGTTTATTTGAAGACATCTATCACATTGTTCTAGTAGGTTTTTATAAAGGTTATGCTGGGCATGAAAAATGCTAGTCTACTTTCTGGAAAACTTTTAGGACTGCAAAAAATAAGACCCTCATTATTAGGAGTCTTTTCACTATCATTTGCTTGTATGAGAATGTTGTGTCTTCCTCAGAACCTGGCCATTCAGGTTTGGGCTCAGAGATCAATATCTTATTTCCTGGGAAAAAGAGGGGATCCTAGTTAAGAGATCTATTTGTTTAACTGTATTCATGGATAACAGGAGGTAACCAGAAATCTGGCATCAATGTCAGAGAAGGAGGAAGAGTGACCATTTGCAAGTACTGGACTGATGTTTCCTGTGCAAGATTGGGGCTCTATTAATTATCCCAACCACTTAAAAGGAATTGCCTTTAGTTAGGTAACAACTTCTTGACTGAATCCTTCAGTCAGAACCAAGTGTGAACAAAACCTGCATACCCCCTTGAATCCATTAAAGATATTGGGTGATAGATTTGGTCCCTGCCCTAAGGAATTTGTATAAAAAGGAGGAGCTATCTCAAAATTAGATAGAGAACATAAAAGCTGGAACCAGCAGCCCAGGGGCAACCAGAAAGGCAGAAAGAGAAAGTACATAGTAAGCTATAGCAGACACTAGAGATATTGTGCAAGGTCATTGGTTCTAGAGGAATCATGGAGCAGAAGGCCCAGACTGCCCTCATCAGTGCACCTACCTGTTAAAGGACTGAGTGTCTAAGGAAAGGCCTTCTCTTTCCCTGACTCCCCTTCATAATCCCTGTCTATCCATAGACTCTACAATAAAATCTACTGTTTTGTTATCGTAATGTTTCTAGTGATGTGAATTTTATCTTATCCCTAAAGGGACCAAGACTTAAATAGAAATAGATATGAGTCCAACCTCTGCCTAAATGTTAGGAATTTAACTGGTAACTCAGATAAGTTGAGAGTGAACTTAAAAACTTTCTTGTCTGAAATTAACCACATAACTTCAGAAAAACCTGGAAAGGTTTACATGAACTGATGCTAAGTGAAGTGAGCAGAACTAGGAGAACATTGTACATAGTAACAACAACATTGTGTGATGAGCAACTTTGATAGACAATTCTTCTTTGCAATACAAGGATCTAAGTCAATTCCAAATGCCTCAAGATGGAAAATGCTATCCAAATCCAGAAAAAATATGGAATCTGAATGCAGATCAAAGCATGCTATTTTTTGTCTCTTTCTTTTATTTGTTTATTTCTTCTTTATCATGGTTTTTCCTTTGGTTCTACTTCTTTTTTTACAATATGACTAATATGGAAACATGTTTCATATGATTGTACATATACATATATGTATATATATTATATATAAATATATATCTTATATCAGATTACATGCCATCTTGGGAAAGGGGCAGAGGAGGAAAAGGGAGAAAATTTAGAATTCAAAATCTTATGGAAGTGAATGCTGAACACTAAAACCAAATAAATAAAATTATAAATGTTAAAAAAAACTTTAAAAATTAAATGTTAAAAAATTTAAAAAAATAAAATTAACCAATAAAATTGTAGAAGAGGGAACTATGTGAATTTTAGGGGCCATTATATTATCTCTAGGCTGTAAATGAAATAATTATTGTAGTGCATTACATCTGATATTGTAACTCTGAGATTCCCCTTATCTTATTCCATCAATACAGCACCTTAGAATAAATTAAGGAGCTTTCCATTAACTGGTTATATGGTAGGTTCTAGGAGAATTGTAGATATTATTTGCAAAGGCCCAAGCAAAACCTGAGTTCACTTAGTTTCATCATCTGTAAAATTAGGGGGGCAGACTTGATGGCCTCAACAGCCCTTCCAGATACAGTTCTATGATTCTCTGATCTGGCTGGAATGTTCCAAGTGTTTTTCTCCAATAGCACAAATGAAACCCTATGAAACTGTTATTGAACAAAACCAGACTGCTCTGGGCATGGAGCCATACCCATGCAGGCCTAATGTGTCAACCAGATCTGAGCATGGTGGGCAGCCTCTGCACAGTGAGAAAGTTAGAGCAAAAATCAAAAAAAGTCAGCATAGTGTTAGAGGCTCCATAATGTAACCAAATCAAATAACAAACTAAGTATCTTCTCCATCTTGTTCCCCAAAGGTCAACTTAAAGAAGCATGATTGCATTATGGTTGCATTATTTCCAGTTCACCATGATGTGATGAGATCACAGTTTCATGGATTTAGGAATGTATTGAAATATTAAAAATGAAGTGATCTATCTCAATTCTTTACCACAATTTTCATATGGGAAAAAATAATTTAATTATTTTTTATTTCTACATAGGGAATATTGGGAGAAGAGTAAAATAATTATTCTTTAGATTCTCTACAATTCTTATTTTTTTACATATTCAATAATGAGGTTACAACGAAATTATCCAATTACCCCAGTTTTCCACTATGCACTACAGAGTGAAATACACAATAGAAATTTACAAATGTGAATGGTCATGGTGATTGTTGCTGATGATGACTGAATCTGACTTTTTAAAATTTCAACCTGACCCCTTTATATCAAGATCCTGTATGCTCTATGAGGGTACTGAAATCACTGACATGGGCACACCTGGGGCAGTAAAGTAGTGCTCAGGAGATGTTGTCAAGGACACAGTTTTCCAGATTTATTCTCATTTAATCTTTTATCCTTCCATATTCTCCACTCCCAAGACTTTAGGAAGCTTGCATCTTGTTTCAAGGCATCAGATACCTCCAGGAACAAATGACAGAATGAAACATAGATACATTCTCAGTTAAAACCATCCAGTAACACCAGCCCCATACAGATACACAGTTTCACTCAAAAGAAATCTTACCCAGTTCCTTGCTCCCCCTCTTTCAAGCATAGCCAACTTTGCAACTGCAGTTTAAATGGTCATTTTGCAAAACACATTTTGCAAAAGTGATTAAAAAAGTCCTCTGGTTTCCCTTCATGTTTATCTGATAGTTTGTAGTAGCCCTAGTCTCTACGACAGTTGCTGCCTCCTTGTTGCCCTTACAACATAATTGCTCTGCCATTCTTATTGTATATAAAGCTCTGACCAGTGAGAAAGTTAGAGCAAAAAAAATGTAGGAATACTAATAGAGGCTCTGTGGCATAAGCAGAAGCTCCATGTTGTAAGCAAATTAAATACTGAATGGAGAATAAAATAAATGGATAATTTCCACATCTCAATTTGTGTGTAGGTAAACTCTCATGACTTGAATGCATCCATTTAATTGGATTTGTGAAAATATGAGTGTATCAGGATACATGGCATATGACACAGGGGAAAATATTAATCTTGAGATAATATACCGTGCTCTTTAACAGGCAATAAAAATGTATTCTGATGACAAAATATCCCCAAGAGATCAGTATGTAATAAAGCTTACATCACCACTACATAAGCTTGACCTATTTGGAAGGGACCCAGATGTTTGGTTAATGCATGTTGTTGAATTAACCATCTAAATAGCTGTGCCACATAAAGGGGACCCAGAAATATCAGCCCTACCCCATACATGCCACATTAAACCTCTTAAAGCACAGCTCTAATCCTGTCACTCTTATACTCTATTACCTCACCTATCAAATAATCATGGAAACACTAGCCACCTCACCACTAGGTACACACTCCAGAGCTTCATGCTACGGCTGGCATTGTCATCATTTTCAATAATTGCTTTATATAGTTCTTTAGATGTACAAATCCTTTTCCTTGCAACAATCCTAGGAAATAATTAGTACAGGTAATAATAAACCCATTTGGCAGGTAAAAATTTGCAGCTTAAAGTAGCCAAATGCCTGATGAGGATCTCAGAGTCAAAACTTCTGGCATCCCCAACACAAATCTTCACTCAACAGCCATAATCATATGTTTTAATGAGGCCCCCAAGCATGTCTTCATTGTTCATGCCTTCATCATTTTATCAGCCAATGCCTCTCCTTTCTTATCATTGTAAATAATATTTCATTACTCCCAGACATTCCTGAATCTCTGATCTCACCAAAGAAGTTACTCTGTACAACGGTACAGATCGCAATAGCCAAACCCCTGCTAATCCCAGGAGACTGTTGCTCATGTCTTCACATAAATCCTCAATGAAATATCTTACCAATGTGTTAGGGACCTTCCTTTAGGCCTTTTAATGAGGCACCTATGTCTTGGCTTGTATTCAGCAAGATATGAGTTCAAATCTTCTCTCAGACACTAACTAGTTCTGTGAGCATAGGAAAATCATGTAACTTCTGCCTCAACTGTAAAGTGAGGATGGCAATTGCACCTACTTCACAAGGTTGTTGTGAGACTCTAATGAAATAGTATTTACAAATCACTTAGCACAGTGCTGGCACATAGTAGATGCTATGTAAATGCTACCTATTATTACTGAAGATTCATGGGCACCATTTGGTCTGCACATTTCTTATTACCCCCGTGTTCTTATTGCTTCACTGTCCTGCTTCCTTTTCTCATCATACATCTTCTGAATCATGCCCTTAACAACACTTTTGGCATGTAATTCATCATTAGTAAGATGCTTCGGCCTTCTTGTGCTCATTATATGGCTCTCTATTTCCAATGGGTCATTTACAATGCAATGTAGGTTCTTTAGAGATTGTTGCATTCTGTGGCTCACCACCTTTTACCATCATTGGATGGGGACAGGGGAATCAATATTGAAGAGATGGGTTTCTGTGTCACAGAAAATCTTAGAATCACTGAAAATGCTATATAATTACCTAGATTCAATACAACCCACTTTCTTCCTCTTAGTCAATTGTGGACCCAGCTCATTATCTTTCTTCCAAGTCATGGCTAACACCAAAGTTCAGCTCAGATCCCTCTGACTCCATGAAGCTTCCTCAGACCATAAGGAACTCACCCTTCTCTGAATTCTTACAGGGTGTATTTTTTTTAACTATTCATTTATTTATTAAATGTTCTTCTTTTATATAACATTTTTTTAATGAATTTATGTCTTATCTCCTAGCTCTACTACAGACGTCTTGTGGGGTAAGGAAAACAACCTTTACTTCTTAACATTGCACCAATGCATAGCAATCAAGAGTTAATTTGCAAATATATATATATATATATAGAGAGAGAGAGAGAGAGAGAGAGAGAGAGAGAGAGAGAGGAAGAGAGAGAGAGGGATCCACTCAATTATTAATTATAATAAGCATTGTCATGGAATAAAAAGGCAGTACAGTCCTGTAACAAGTGGCAGAGAAGATAAAACTGAGTATG
Organism: Potorous gilbertii; assembly: GCA_028658325.1. NCBI lineage: Eukaryota > Metazoa > Chordata > Mammalia > Diprotodontia > Potoroidae > Potorous > Potorous gilbertii. The sequence goes on from CM053770.1 coordinate 481,208,565, forward strand.
AACTTTAGATTTCACTAAGAACAATAGAAAGACCTTTTCAAAATTAGGTTTAAGGAGAATCAAAGAATATGGAGGCCATGGATCTCAACTTAGGGTGCATGAAATAATTAGAATTGAGGACAAAGAGAAGACGTAACTACTCAATTTCTATTTTGAGTTGGTTTTTTTGTTTGTTTGTTTTTGTTTTTTTTACAAACAAGAACATTCTTCAGACTGGGAAAATTTGTACAAAAAGGATGAATCTAATGTAAGTGACCTTGGAAGAGAGAGATTAACTACTGTCAATGACTTTGAATCATATGGCTAGGGTGAGATATAGAATTATAGCTACCCTTCAGTTTAGCCCTTCAGGGTTTGTAAAATACATACAAATGTAAAAATACATTTCAAATGTTATCTTGTTTGATTGTCACAATAACCCTGTGAGGTAAGTGCTGTTATCATCCCCATTTTACAGATGAGTAAACTGAAGCTGAATTGACCTGCCTAGGCACACAAAGCTACTCTGAGACAGGATTTTCATTAGGAGTCAAAGACTTCAAGTCCTACAGGTTTCTATCTGTCACTCCACGATGCCTCTGTCAGGGTACTGAAAGTTTACAATGGTGATTGTTGAGATGCTGTCATCATGACAAATGGAAAAGGTGCCACTGGAGATGAGGAAACCACCACTATGAAAGATGAATAAGCATTGTCCCAGTTTTCGAAAAATTCAAGAGGGTAGATTCCTTGAACTTCAGGCTGTTGGATTTAAGATTGCGCCCTGGAAATACTAGCATTGACCATTAAGAAATGATCTGTGATTGTTTAGAAAGGAAAGCATTGCTCATTAGGAATCATTCTTGGATCAATTAAGAATAAATCATGTCAGACTGATTTTATTTTCTTTTTCTTAGAATGGCTAGACTAGGAGCTCAGAGAAATGTTGTACATATAATAGTCTTGGACTTAGGATGAGAGATACCTAGATTTCAAGATAGGAAAGAACTTTCAAATCTTTTTGTCCAACCTCTTAATTATCTTGAGGCAGTTGGTGGTTCAGTGGTTAGAGCATTGAGCCTGGAATCAGGAAGACCTGAGTTCAAGTGTAGCCTTAGGCATTTTCTACCTGTGTGACCCTGGGCAAGTTGATTAACATTTGATTGCCTGACAAAATGGACCCATTGGATCCACTGGAGAAGGAAATGGCAAACCGCTCCAGTATCTTTGCCAAGAAAATGCCAAATGGAGTCACAAAAGGTCAGACAAGACTGAAATGAATGAACAAACAACTTCATTATCTCATAGGAGAGGGGATGAATGAAATATTGAATGTTAAAATGCTTGAGAAACTAGTAAACCTTATACTAATGTAAAGATTACTATTATTGGTAGTAGAAACATTATTTTAGAGTAGAAGACATTTTGGAGCTGGGGAGAAGGGTCACCATTGTTGAGGAAATGGTAGGCTGGATAGAAAAATGACTCCCTCAACAACTCACAGGTAATAGATGTCAGAGATGGGATTGGAACTCAAGTTCACTAACTTTGTATCTCATGCCCTTCCAGGAATGGGGAACCTACAGCCTCGAGGACACATGTGGTGTCTAGGTGCTTGGGTGCAGCCTTCTGACTGAGTCTCAGTTATACTGAATAAATGGTTTCATTAAGGGGATTTGTTCTGTAAAGTTTAGATTCAAAGAACCACACTTGAGGACTGAGAGGGTCACATGTGGCCTCAAGGCTACAGGTTCTCTAACCCTGCTACTTTGCTGCCCCCAGCAAGCTATTTAATGAAGGTTCCATGAAATCTTAGAAAACACAGAAAAGTAGGAAACAGATAATAACATAATTAAGTAGCTTCATACAAGACTCAGTTACCCAAACTAAAAGTCATTTTAATGGAAATAATAGTGGCACGCCCATCAGGGATCCTTTCTTAAATATGTCATGTTTAACTTGTTGATCAATGACTTGAATGATGACAAGAGGTATGTTTATCAGACTGCAACGCATCATAAAAGGAATAGAGACAAGTAATATACTGCATGGCAACTGAATCCCATCTTATCTGAACAGATTTCTTTTTTGTGTTTGTCCCCAGGGAAGAAAAGTCAGGTCAAAGGTTTGAAGTTATAGGGATGTAAATTTCAGGTCAATTTATGATTAAATTTTAATTAAATAATGCAATTCAATTCAACAAACAATTATTTGCTATTTATTGTATACCAGAGACACTGGGACATAAAGATAAAACCAAGCAATTCCTTCCCTTAAAGAGTTTACAATAGATACATATAATTATAAGGCAAATTGGAGAAGGATTCACTGAAGTGGGGCTCTACAAATTAGAGATTTCCAAAAGTGAAATTAGCTGCCTCAGAGGTTACTGACTACTCACTCAAAGTTAGAGTGTCACAGATTTTGAGTTGGAAAGGATCTTAAAGGCCATCTAGTTGAATCCACTCATTTTATAGAAAAGGAAATGGAGACAAGACACAAAGAGATTAAATTACTTCTCAAGTATCATACAGCTAGTAAATGTCTGAGGCAGGATTTGAATTGTTTTCCTGACAAGTCTAGCCTGCTCTCCATCCATTATACCTCCTAGCTATTAGGTCTTTCAGTGATCACTTTTAGTGATCATAACAGCAGAAAGATTTATGCTTTGGATAGAGCTAGATGTAAGACTATACAGCACCTACTTCCTTTGCTCCCTCTTAACCTGGACCAAGATTATTTCTACACACACACGCACGCACACATACATACACACACACACACACACACACACACACACACGAGTGGTAAATTGCTTCAATTATCCACATAATTCAAATTGAAATATTTATTGTGAAATATTCAAATAATTAACTTTACTTGAATTTTATGGATAAATGCTTCAATTTCCACATTACAATGCATACTGTAGACTTTCTGACTTTGGAGAAAGTTAGGGTGAGTAATTGGGGAAAATTAACTCAAAATGGAGTCATCAGTAATTTTAGACAACTTTGGTTTTTTTGTAATTTTAAAAATTAATTTGTTTGATTATGATTAATATTAGAAATGTTGACATATACTATGACTTTAAATGGCTATTATTTTAGTTTTCAGGTACTTTTTTAGCTACCAGGAAATTTCTGAACAATAAAACATATTAAATGTTCAGTCTACAAAATTAACTATTGAGATGGTCAAAACCCCCAGATAAAATATATTTCAATTCTCTACTTTTTTTTCCTTTATACACAGTGACAGGAAAAGCCTTAGAGCCTGGAAGATCAGGGTTCAAGTCCTGCTGGTAGGACACATCCAGACTGTGTGACCTTGGACAAGTCATAAAAATTCTTAGTGGTCAGACTCCCACCAAGACCCCAGGCAATTCTTTAAGGTCGTAAGTTACAAAGGAATTGCTAAGTTACATCAACAGTTTCCATACCAGTAGTTCATCATATCTATGAAATCATAGATTTTAACTAATAACAACAATATTAAACAATTTTTATGATACATCCAAACTTATAGATATACATTCTATTGCCCAATGCCAGGAGTACACACTCTCTCATCTTCTCTTTATTTTTTTTTCTTTTTTAAATATTTTCAGTCTTTTTGTAAAAAATTAATTTTTAAATTTTAAACTGAAATATCAAAATAAGAAAAGAAAAACAATTGTCATGTACACAGCAGATTGTGAGAGGATTTAATACAAAACAATAAATTTCTATTTAAAGAAAACATATATTAAATACACACATTGTTTTCAAAGCTGACCAGCTTTATTTGGTTTCCTTGTTGGCTTTCTTTTGTTCTCTGTTCTGAACTTTTTACTTTATTTTTCCCCTCTCTACTCCCCAAAGAAGGCTACCATTTAATGTAGATACGTATACATATACACAGATACCAATAAACATACACATATATACACATAGACACTCATACACATATATGTAAGACTGTACTATGCTTTTTCCTCCCATTATCTCTTTCTCTGAAGGTGGATAGTGTCTTCCTTCCTAAGTCCAAGTCTTCATGTGCTTTTCTACATCAGTCAGCTCATCATTTCCAAGGTCACAGCAATATTCCAACCTAATCACATCCTTTCTGAGAGATTATATATGAAAGTTTTTCACCCAATTTTCTGCATTCCTTCTGTTCTTAGATACATAGGTTTTACTTATACAAGAAAATTTTAGTGTAAGATAATCAAAATTATCATTTTTACATAATATAAGACTTAGTATTGCTGAATGTATTTCCTTTACATCTTTTTTGCCCTGATTTGTTTGAAGTTCTGGACCTTTTATTCTTCCAAATAAATTTTATTATCATTTTTTTCTAACTCAGGAAAATATTTTTGAGTAATTTAGTTGTGATGACATTGAATAAATAGATTAATTATTTTAAATTGTCATTTTAAAATTATATTGGTTTTAGCTATCTATGAACAATAAATATTACTTCAATTATTTAGATCAGAGCTTATTTGTATAAAAAGTGTCTTATGCTTATGTTCACATAATTTTTGTATATGTTTTAGCAGGTATACACTCAGCTCTTTTATACTGTCCAGGCATTTTGAATGTTCTAAAACAATATTAAATAATACTACTGACACATAGAGTAGTTTCTCTAATTTTCACTTTTTATTAAATCAATTTTTACTTTAACTTTGAGATCATGATTATTATCCCTACTTTTTACACATACTAAATTCTACTCCTGCCCTTTATTTCATCTTTGAGTGTATTTCTCATTTTTATAATGTTTCCTGAAAGCAACATGTTGTTGAGTTCAAATTTTTAACCTGCTTTTTCCATTTTATGGGGAAATTCACACCATTCACATTCTAAGCTGCAGTTATTTGTGTGTATTTTCCTCCTTCCTATATTTCCTCACTATCCTTCTCACACTATTTACCCTATCCCTCCTCAATCCTTTGCTTTACTTCCACCCATGACTTACGCACCCTTCCAAGAGTCCCTCCCTTATCCTCTCCTTTCATCCCATCATCTTCTCCTCTTATTTCTTTCTGAATTTAGAAGACTTTCATATCATTCTAGATAGATATATTGTTCCCTCTTTAAACCATTCCCAATGACAGTAAGTTCCAGCACTACCTGTCCTCCCCTCTACTAGCTTCTTATATATCAATTTTTATGCCTCATTTACATGAGATGTTTTCTTTTTTATCTCTCCCTACACAGTTTTTTTTTTAGAATCACCCCATGATACTCAGCTCAGTCCACACTTTTCTTTCAAACTACTCAAAAAATGGTGATGATAATAGCAATAGTTCTGGTAATATTTTCACACAATTTGACCTGAGTCCCTTGTAATTGGTTTCAAGGTTTATCTTATGTTTCTCCTCTATATATCTAATTTTTCCTTAAATTCTGAATGTATTTCATGAAAACCTGAAAGTTTTTGAGTTTGTTAAATGTCTTTTTTTCATTCAGGAGTATACTTAACTTTGCTGAGTAAGTTGCTCTTGGTTGTAATCTGAGCTTTTTAAATAATTTGTTTATTTTTAGGTTTCATCATTCATTTCCACAAGATTTGGAGTTCCAAATTTTCTCCCCATCTCTTCCCTCCACTCACTCCAAGACACCATCCATTCTGATTAGCCCTTCCCACAATCTGCCCTCTCTACTATTATACACCTCTCTTCCCTTATCCATCCATTCTGATTAGCCCTTCCCACAATCTGCCCTCTCTACTATTACACACCTCTCTTCCCTTATCCACATCTCTATTTTCTTGTAGGGCAAGATAGATTTCTATACCTCATTACCTGTATTTCTTATTTCCCAGTTGCATGTAAAAATAGTTTTTAACATTCATTTTTAAAACTTTGACTTCAAGCTTCTCTCTCTTGCTCCCTCCCCACCCATCCCAAATGAGAAGGCAAGCAATTCAATATGGGTTACATGTGTAGTTTGGCAAAAGATTGCCATAAAAGTCATGTTGTGAAAGACTATATTTCCCTCCATCCTATCCTGCCTCCCATTTATTCTATTCTCTCCTTTGATTTTCTTCCTCCTTAAAAGTGCTTACTTCTAATTACCCTTCCTTCCATTTGCCCTTCCCTCTATCATCTCCCCCTCACCCCACTTATCCCATTATCCCCTACTTTTCTGTAGTGTAAGATAGATTTTCATACCAAATTGAGTGTGCATGTTATTCCCTTCTTAAGCAAAATGTGATGAGAGTTAGCTTCACTTTTTCCCTCTCACAGCCCCACTATTCCCCTACACTGAAAGAGCTTCTCCTTGCCTCTTTTATGAGAGATAATTTTCCCCATTCGTTTTCTCTCTTTCTTTCCCCAATATATTCCTCTCACCCTCTAATTTTACTTTTTAGATACCATCGCTTCCTATTCAACTCACCCTGTACCCCCTGTCTATATGTATGTAATCCATCCAACTACCCAAATACTGAGAAAAGTCTCAAGAGTTACAAATATTACCTTTTCATGTAGGAATGTAAACAGTTCAGCTTTAGTAAGTCCCTTATGATTTCTCTTTCCTGTTTATCTTTTCATGTTTCTCTTGATTCTTGTGTTTGAAAATCAAATTTTTTATTCAGTTCTGGTCTTTTCATCAAGAATGCTTGAAAGTCCTCTATTTCACTGAATGACCATTTTTCCCCTGAAGTATTATACTCAGTTTTACTGAGTAGGTGATTCTTGGTTTTAATCTTAGTTCCTTTGACTTCTGAAATATCATATTCCAAGCCCTTGGATCCCTTAATGTAAAAGCTGCTAGATCTTGTGTTATCCACAATACTTGAATTGTTTCTTTCTGGCTGCTTGCAATATTTTCACTTTGACCTAGGAACTTTAGAATTTGGTTACAATATTCCTAGATTTTCTTTTCAGATCTCTTCCAGGAGGTGATCAGGGAATTCTTTCAATATTTATTTTACCCTCTGGTTCTAGAATATCATGGCAATTGTCCTTGATAATTTCATGAAAGATTATGACATGATCTTTTTTTGATCATGGTTTTCAAGTAGTTCCCATAATTTTTAAATTGTCTCTCCTGGATCTATGTTCCAGATCAGTTATTCTTCTAATGAGATATTCACATTGTCTGCTACTTTTTCATTCTTTTTGTTTTGTTTTATAATTTATTAATTTTTCATAAAATCATTAGCTTCTATCTGCTCCATTCTAATCTTTAATGAATCATTTTCTTTGGTGAGCTTTTGGATCTCCTTTTCCATTTGCCTTAGTCTATTTTTTAAAGTATTATTTTCTTCATCATTCTTGGGGGTCTCCTTTAGGAAGCAGATGACTCATTTTTCATGATTTTTTTGCATCACTCTCATTTTTCTTCCTAGGTTTTACTCTACTTCTCTTATTTGATTTTCAAAATCCTTTTTGAGCTCTTTCATTGCCTGGGACCAATTCATATTTTTCTTGGAGGCTTTGGTTGGAGGAGCTTTGACTTTCTTTTCTTCTGTTTGTATGCTTTGGTCTTCCTTGTCATCAAAATAAGATTCTATAGTCTGATTCTTTTTCTGGTTTTTGCTCATTTCCCCAGTCATTTACTTGACCTTTGAGCTCTTTGTCAAGGTAGTTCTCTGCTTGCTGTGGAGGTGGGGAGTATACTGTCAGAGGCTCAATCCTCCCACAGTCTATGGGCCTAGAGCTCCAGAAAGAGTGGCTGCAGCTGTTCTTGCTGCTGCTGTGGCTGCCTCAGGTTCCTTAGCCCCATTTCCTTCTGCTGGCCTGGGACTGGGGACTGACCACTCCACTCTCCTGCACTGATCTCACAGGCTTTTCCCACTGACCTTCCAATTAAACCTTAGTGTTTTGGGATCATGAAGTCTGGAAACCACCACAGGTGTGAGAGTCAGTCCTCTCAAGGCCCCTCTGTGCACTTGCAGCCCTCACTGGACTATGCTCTGCTCCCAGCATAATGTGATAGTCCTTCCAAACTGTCTCTAGCTGGAGATTTGCTTTACTCTGTCATTCTGTGTTTTCCGTAGCTCCAGAATTTGTTTAGAAACATTTTTTACAGTCATTTGACTAGGCTTGGTGGGAGTGCTCTAGAAAGTCCATGCTGTTACTCTGCCATCTTGACTCTGCCCCCAAACCCAGATTTTTTTGCTCTACAAAATCTAGTACCCTTAGAAAATTTTCTGGACTACTCCATCATCTCCCCAAAATCTTCTCACAGGTTCTCTCTTTAATCCAACTAAAGGCTGCCTAGAAGTGGAATCATCGTGATATAATTGACAGAGTTCTAGATGTGGAAATGATTCCTCAAATGACTCCTCTCATCTTATGAAAGTGAATGTTGAAAACTAAAAATTAATTAATTAATTAAATGTTAAAAAAACAAAAAGAAATGATAAGCAGGTGGACTTCAGAAAAACCTGGAAAGATTTGAATGAACTGATACTGAGTGAAGTGAGCAGAACCAGAATATTGCACATAGTAACAGCCACATTGTGCAATAACTAACTTTGATAAATGTATCTCTTCTTAGCAATGGAAAGATTTAAAAGAACTCCAAAGGACTTCTGATGGAAAATGCTATCCACATCCAGAAAAAGAACTATGGAGTCAAAATGTAGATCAAAGCATACTATTCTCTCTCTCTCTCTTTCTCTCTCTCTCTCTCTCTCTCTCTCTCTCATTTCTTCTTTCTCATTGGTTCTAATTCTTCCTTTCAACATGACTAATGTGAAAATCTGTTTAATATGAATATATAGAGAGAGTCTTTATCAAATTCCATGCTGTGGGGAGGAGGGAAGAGATGGGGAGACCTAATATTGGTATTGCTGGATCAAAGGGTATGCACAGTTTTATAGTCCTTTGGGCATAGTTCCAAATTGCTCTACAGGATGGTTGGATCAGTTTCCAACTTTCTCACATCTTCTCCAACATTTATCATTTTCCTTTTTTGTCAATTAGCCAATGTTATAGGTGTGAGGTGGTACCTCAGAATTGTTTTAATTTGCATTTCTCTAATCAATAGTGATTTAGGAAATGTTTTTCATATGACTATAGATAGCTTTGATTTCTTCCTCTGAAAACTGTTTATATCCTTTGACCATTTATCCATTGAGAAATGACTTGTATTCTTATTAATTTGACTCAATTCTCTATATATTTTAGAAGTGAGACCTTTATCAGAGACACAAGTTATAAAAATTCTTTTCCAGTTTTCTGCTTCCATCCTAATCTTGGTTGCATTGGCTTTGTTTGTACAAAATCTTTCCAATTTAATATAATCAAAATTAGCAATTTTGCATTTCATCATGTTCTCTATCTCTTGTTTGGTCATAAATTCCTCCATTCTCCGTAAATCTGACAAGGTAAACTATTCCTTACTCTCCCAGTTTGCCAATGATATCAGCCTTATATCAAAATTGTGTAACCATTTTGATATTATTTCACTATGTAGTGTAAGATGTTGATCTATGCTCAGTTTCTATCATACTATTTTCAAAAGAATAGTTCTGGTAAGAGTTTTGTGAACCATTTCACAATGAAGGAAATTAAGTTGGATAAAGGGAGGCCTATACCAGGCACACAAATCCCACTGTTCAAATACACACAAACACAACAAAACAACAACAACAACCTTCTCTTGTGGATCAATCTAGTATATTTCTTGAGTCTCCCCTTCATGATCCATAAAGAGCATTAAATCAGATAAAATTTCATTAATATTCACATCATGTACCCATATGGGTGTGAGGAGGTAGCAATTCCTTCCTCTACTCTCAAGATAACAAATATTAGATAACCTTTTAGTCTAGCTGGTACATGATCTTGGAAGATCAATAATATACTGGAAAGAAAGTTTTTGATCTGGAGTGAGAAAATCTTGGTTCAAATTCTTGTTTTCTATTTACTATCTGTGTAATTTTAAGCATCTCCAGGCCTTAGTTTCCTCATCTGTAAAATAAGGGTCTTGACATACCCTAGTGGTTTCCATGGGTAGGGCTTTGAGGTTGTTGCAAGGGGACAGTATTTGTATCTTTGTTGTTTATACATTTTTCAATTATGTCCAACTCTTCATTACCCTATTTGGGGTTTTCTTAGAAGAGATGCTGGAATGGTTTGCCATTTCCTTTTCCAGCTCCTTTTACAGATGAAGAAACTGAGGCAAATAGGATGAAATTATTTACTCAGGTTCTTACAAATGGTAAGTGCCTGTGGCCCAATTTGAACTCAGGAAGCTTGACTTCAGGCCCACCACTCTATCACCATGCCACCCTACTGCCTCATTTAAGGTCTTATTTAGTTAAAAAAAATAGGTACTATAACAATAAAATAAAGAAGCAATAGTGAATAAGTCAGTAGATGTGTCTTCTCCAATATATAATCTTTCAAACATATGTAGATACTATCAATAAAATACAAATTCATTTGAAAATCATTTCTGAATTCACAATACATTTGTCAGCATGGATTTTCTCAGTCAATAACTGCTAATAATGCAACTACTATTGTGGTGAGGGAGCCTGTGAAATTTGATGTTAAAAGAGGGTTCTCATGCAAAAAAGAAAAACCCAAAGCTGAGAACTAGTAGGTTAAAAAAGGTTCAAATCTTTCCTAGTTCTGGAGTCTATAACAATTTATTTCTTGAAAAGTTTGCCATAAACTGCTCAGAAGCAAACTCTTCCACTGCTCCCAAACCTTGAGTTCTTGCTTTGCATACACTTTGGGGTTAGTTACTTTTTTTACATCTCCTTCATTTCCGAATAGACGTCTTCTCTTTTCCTTATTCCAGAGAATCATCCAGAGTAAGAGAAATAATAGCAATAATAATAGATGACATTTAAGGTTTGCAAAACACTTTTACAAGAATTATTTCATATGATCCTCAGAATAACTGAGGGAGATAAATGTTATCATCATTCCCATTTTGTAGATGGGGAAATGCAGGCAGAGATGAATTGCATAATGTCAATGCCGATAAGTGTTTGAGGTAGGATCTGAACTCAGGTCTTTCGGACTGTAGGTTCTACCTTCTATCTACTATGTTATCCTCCTACTTCAGGTTCAGCAAAACCAATCAATACAACTTTGAACACATATTCATGTTCCTCATCTGTAGTTTCCTACTTCTTCAAAGAAGAGAGGGAGATAAATTTCTTTGGAAATAAACTTAGTGATTACCAATGGCACTTAACACCATGTCTCCAGTACTTGGCACAGTGCCTGGAACATAGTAAGTAAATAATAAATGTTTATTGAATTAAATTTAATTGTAATACAGTGTTTAGTTTCAGGGTTTTTATTCTTTCCCTTCGAGTTTTTATAAATATCATATGTATTGTTTGCCTTGTTGCACTTATTTCATTCTGTATCAGATCAAATAAACCTTTTTGTGCTTCTCAAAATTCTTCATACCCATGATTTTTTTACAGCACATTAATATTATATTAATATTATATCCATGTACCAACTTTGCTTCCAATTCTTTGCTACAAAATATACTTATTATATTGACTTACTTGTTTAAGCTGTGCATTCATCAATAAGATGAGTGTTCCTTTAAGCAGGGGCAGATTCTGTGGCATTCTTATCTTCAGTGCATAGCAAAGTGCTTAACACAGAGTAAGTGTTTGATAAATACTTGTTGAATTGCCTCCACTTGATGTTTCTCTTGTCCCCTGCCCATCTCAAAAACTCCTCTCCAGGCTATTCTGCCCAGTGCAGCAGTCCAGCATAAATCAGGGCTGACATTCAACACCTTCATCCTCCCTCTTCCCTCAGATATCTCCCTCCAGTCCTGACAGAACAACAGCCTGGCCCCTGAGCAATAACTTTCCATTTTTGCAAAGGTTTCACCCAGAGATTTGTGGTATGGCAGGCAGCCAAACAATGATCACTTACCAGGGGAGCCCACTATCAGAGAGTTCATTTGACTTCAGGAACAGAACTGCTAGGTTCACTCTCCAAAGGGCAGTCAGATGCTTCTAGGGTTCCAGGCTAAATTGTACCTGACATTTAATTCCCAGGTTTGGGTACTTTTGTGTGAAACTTGACTTCAGTAAGACATTGATCAGCCTCTCAGCCATTCATTCATTTTGACACAATCAATTTTCTCCAGTGGATTGGGCAATCATTAGCTGACTTAGAGAAAGGTGTGGGTCATGCACAGCTTTCTTCAGGCCCCTTGGATTGCCTGGCAAGAGGAAATGATGAAAAATTGCTACTGGCAAATGACTGCTCCCCTTCCCCATTGAGAGTCAGGCCTTTCTACAATCACATCACCTCTCTCTAGGCTAATTCTTTCCAAAAAGACCCAAATAAAAATTAGGGGAAAGGTGATCCTGCTAATTTTCAGGGAAAAGTTTTAAAAAAGTGATTAGAGATATGATCAAGGAAGAGGGATGGGAGGTATCTTTTTACCCTATGATGCAGTGTTGTTGGTCCCCAACTTTCACCATCCCAACTACACACTACCACTGCCATATTTGTCTATATAGGTTTAACTGGAGAAGGAACTAAAGGGAAGGTAGGCCAAATGTAGCCCATTAACAACTCATATGGAAAAAGTTCTTTAAGTCAACACATTTTTAAAGGAAGCATACAGGAAATGGACTAAATCTATTTAATGCAAAAATTCCCACAATTTTGTATGGGACCATCCTTACCTGAAGGCAGAATGGATAGTAATCTATATACAAATAGTTCTTATTTACAGATGAGCTTCTGTCTTGGAACAGCAAGCTCAGATGAGATACTGGAAACTGACTGGGACTACTCTTGATTCCATGAAGTCACAAATATCTCTTTCTTCCCTCTTAAGCCAATGTCATCGGAGCTCAAGTCTTACCCCTCACTTATCACCTAGGGCAGGTGTAGGACTGGTCTAGGGAAGTGTTCTCAGTAGCAAAACCCACCTATAGCAAGGGCAGATAAGAGAATGGACCTCCACAGTTATGATTCTTTTCTATCTCTAATACCAATATAATTTCGTCATTCCCAGGCATAGTGGTATTCTTGTTGCTGTACTGTGTTTGTTTGTTTGTTTGTTTGTTTTTCTGTAGTCTGTTATAGAATAAAAATTACAGAATCTCAAAGTTAGGTCATAATTAGAATTCCCTTACACTTGAGCTAGAATTCTCCCTACAAAACAAAGGTCAATTCTAACATCATAACATCTCTTAAGCAGCTCTTCTCTCCGTTCGCATGGCCACTACCCAAGTTCAGGCTTTTACCCCCTCTTACTTGGACTATTACAATAGTCTTCTACTTGATCTCCCTGCTTCCTGCATCTCTCCTCTTGTCCATTATACATAATTGTCAAAATAATCTCCTTAAGGCATAGTGTAACTATGTTACTTCTCAGCTTAAAAAAACAGATACTCCAATTTCTCTCCAGGATAAAATACAAATGACTTAGCCTATAATTAAAAGCCATCCACATTCAGGTTCCAACCACCTTTTCCAGACTGATTTTACATTAGTCCCCTTCACACACTATATATTTTAGCCAAACTAGCCTACTTAATTGTTTCCCAAACTCAGCTTTGCAGCTCTTCTCTTTGTTCCTTCACATTTGCTATGTGTCCTTCCCACCAGGTCTGCCATGCACTCTCTTCTCCCCTCTGGGTTTTAGTTCTGGTTACATGGTAGAAAAGAGTGTTTCAAGTTGCTCACAGACTATAGGACAGGCCAGGAGAATAGTAACCCCACCTTTTCTTAGATAATACTACCTTGAAAGAACTAATTTATAGACCCCCCAAAACTAGCTCTGGGAACAATAACAAGAAAGGCCTGAAGCTTGAAATAGTGCATCATCAACTAGAAAAGCAGAGCCCAACTAACCTAAAGTTAAAATGCAGGAAATAGGATAGAAGAACAAACAAATAACCAAAAGAAAAAACAAAAAAACTTGATGAAAGTCCCTGTGGTGACAGGGAATTTCAAGACACAATCTCAGTGGAAGACAATGAAATGAAAGCAACTACATGCAAAACCTCTAACAAAAATGTGAATAGGTCTCAGGAGAGAGAGAGAGAGAAAGAAAGAAAGAGAGAGAAAGAGAGAGAGAGAGAGAGAGAGAGAGAGAGAGAGAGAGAACTGCTAGAACAACTTATTTTTTTCAAAGAAGAGAAGTTGAAGAAAAATTGGGAAAAGAAATGAGAATGACACAGAAAATTATTTTTAAAAGAGGAGTCCACAGCTTCATAAAGGAGGTATAAAAATTACTAAAGAAATTGACACCTTAAAAAACAGAATAAGCCCATTTTTTTCAAAAAAGGCATTAAAAAGCCATTGAACTCCTTAAAAAGCAGAATTAGGCAAATGGGGATGGGGTGATGTACAAAAAATTTATTGAAGAAAACAACTCCTTAAAAAGTAGAATTGGTCAAATAAGTAAAAGGAAGTACAGAAAAGCTCAATGAAGAAAATGATTCCTTAAAAATTAGAATTAGGTGATGGAAGCTAATGACACCATGAGACATCAATAAACAAACAAAATCAAAACAATAGAAAAGAAAATGTGAACTCTCTCATTTGAAAAATAACTGACCTAAAAAAATAGATCAGGGAGAGAAATTATGGGACTACCATAATGTCATGATCAAAAGAAGAATTTAGACACCATATTTCAACAAATTATCAATTAAAACTACCCTGATATGCTAGAAACAGAAGGTAAAATAAAAATTGAGAGAATCCACTGATCAATCGAAAGAAATCCCCAAATAAAATCTTCCAGGAATATTAAAGCCAAATTCCAGGATCTCAGATCAAAAGGGAAATGTTAAAAGCAGACAGATAAAACATCAAATATCATGGAATCAAAGTCAGAATAACACAAGATTTAGCATTTTCTACATTGAGGGAACAGAGAACTTGGAATATAATATTCCAGAGGGCAAAGGAGCTAAGATTACAGCAATGAATCACCTACTCAGCAAAACTGAGTATAATCCTTCTGGGAGGGGTAGGAGAAAACGTTTAGTGAAATAGAGTACTTTAAAGCATTCCAGATGAAAAGACCAAAGCTGAATACAAAATTTAATTTTCAAAAATGAGATCCAAGAGAAGTATAGAAATATAAAATAAAAGAGAAGTCAAAAGGGCCTCAAAAATGTTAAATTTTATATTCCCATGAAAAAATGATACTTGTGGCTCTTAAGAAATGTATCATTATTAGAGAAGTTAGAAAGAGTCTACATAGAAAGAGGGTATGGATGTGAGTTGTCTATGATGGAATGATGTCCAAAAACCAAAATTAAGGGGTGAGAAAGAGAGATGTACCAGGAAAGGGAGAAGGAAGAGATAGATTTGGGTAAATTATCTCATATAAAAGAGGTACAAAAGAGCTATTTTACAGCGAAAGGCAATGGGTAATGCTTGATCCTTAGTCATCAGAACTGGCTGAAAAAACAATAATATGCATAGTCAATTGGCTATAGAAATCTATCTTAATCTACAGGAAAGTACAGGGCAAGGCAATAAGAGAAGGAGGCACTGATAGAAAGGAAAGGAGAGTGGGGAGTGAGTAGTCACAAGTAAATCACTTTTGAGGAAGGACAGGGTCAAAAAGAGAGAGAAAAGGACAAACAGGAGGGGAAAATAGGATAGAGAAAAATACACAGTAAGTATTCATAACTATGAATGTGAATGGTATGAACTCACCCGCAAAATGGAAGTAGCAGATTGTATTAAAAAACAGAATCCGAGAATACGTTTTTGACAAGAAACAGACTTGAAGAAGAAAGGCACACACAGAGTAAATGTAAAAGGTTAGAAGAGAATCTGCTATGCTTCAGCTGAAGTTATTTTAGTAAATAAATAAATAAACAGGGGTATCAATCATGACCTCAGACAGAGTAAAAGCAAAAATAGATATGATTAAAAGATATAAACAGGAAAACTACATTTTCCTAAAAAGTACCATACACAATGAAGTCATAGCAATAGTAAATATGTATGCATGAAATGGTATAGCATCTGAAGTCTCAAAGAAAACATTAAATGAGCTACAAAAGGAAATAGTAAAACTATACTAGTGTGTGACCTCAAATTTCCCCTCTCAGAACTAAGCAAATCTAACAAAAATAAATGAGAAAGAAGTTAAGGCTATAAACAAAATTTTGGAAAAGTTAGATATAATAGACATCTAGAGAATACAAGAGTAGAAAGGAATATATCTTTTTCTCAGTGATACAAGATACCTACACAAAATTGATCATGTATTAGGCCATAAAAACCTCACAACCAAATGCAGAAAAGTAAACCTATTAAGTGCATCCCTTTTAAGTCAAAATGCAATAAAAAGTACATTTAATAAAGTGTTGCAGAAAATTAGTTGAAAACTAAATAATCTAATCTTAAAGGGTGGTTCAGAGAACAAATCATATAAACAATCAATAATAACATTAAAGAGGATGACAAGAAGGAGACAATATACCAAAATTTGTGGGATGCAGTTAAAGCAGTACTTAGGGGAAATTTTATATCTCTAAACATATCAATAGAATAGAAAAATAATGAATTAGTTAAGCAACTTTTAAAAATCTAGAAAAAGAACAAATTAAAAATCCCATTTAAACACCAAATTTGACATACTGAAAGTCAAAGGAGAGACTAATAAAAATGAACTCTAGAAAACTACTGAACTAATAAATAAAACTAGGAGTCAGTTTTATGAGAAAAAAACAATAAAAAGGTTAAAACCAGCTAATTTGCTTTTTTTAAAAAAAGAAGAAAAATAAATTACCAGTATCAAAAATGAAAAGAGTGGATTCACCTCCAATGGATATGAAATTAAAGTAATTATTAGGAGCCATTTTTGCCTAATTATATAATTAGGCAAATCTAAGTGAAATGGATGAATATTTACAAAAATATAAATTACTCATATCAACAGAAGAGGAAATGAACTTAAGTAACCCTATCTTAGAAAAAGCAATTGAATACACCATCCATGAGCTCTCTAAGAAAAAAATTCCCAGGACCAGATGAATTTACAAGTGAATTCTAACAAATATTTAAGGAACAATTAATTCCAATACTATATAAACTTTTTGGGAAAAAATAGGCAAAGGAGTCCTACCACGTTCTTTTTATGATGCAAATATGATATTTTTATGACACAAATATACTTAAACCACAAAAAGCAAAAAAGGAGCAAATACATTAAAGACCAATTTCTCTAATGAATATTGACACAAAAACTTTAAATAAAATACTAGCAAGGAGATTACAGCAATATATCACAAAGATTATATGCTATAACCAGGTAGGATTTCTACCAGGAATGCAGGGCTGCTTCAATCTTAGGAAAACTATCAGTATAATTAACCTTATCAACAACCAAACACACAAAAAAATCACAGAATTATCTCAATAGATGCAGAAAAAGCTCTTGACAAATACGACATGAATTCCTATTTTAAAACACTAGAAAGCATAGCAATAAATGGACTTTTCCTTAAAATGATAAGTAGTATCTATCTAAACCGATCAATAAATGTTATCTAATGGGGACAAACTAGAAGCTTAAGGAGTGAAACAAGGATGCCCATTTTCACCACTATTGTTCAATACAGTACTAGAAATGCTAGCTAAAGCAATGAGAGAAGAAAAAGAAATTTAAGGAATCAGAATATGCAACGAGGAGACAAAACTATCACTCTTTGCACATGATATGATGATATACCTGGAGAATCCTAGAGAATCAACTGAAAAACTAGCTGAAATAATTAACAACTTTAGCAAAGTTGCAAATAAACCCACATAAATCATCAGCATTTCTATATATTACCAACAAAGTTTAGTAGCAAGAGATAGAAAAAAATTCCATTTAAAGTAACTGTAGACAATACAAAATGTGTGGGAGTCCACCTGCTAAGACAAATTCAGGAACTATATGGACACAATAACAAAACACTTTTCACATAAATAAAATCAGATTTAAACAATTGGAAAAATATTAATTGTTCATGGGTAGATCAAGCAAATATAGTAAAAATAACAATTCTAACTAAATTAATTTACTTATTCAGTACCATACCAAACTACCAAAAAGCATTTTGTAAAGCTAGAAAAAAAGTAAGGAATTAATGAAAAAATGTGGAGAAAGGTGACAGTCATACCAAATCTCAAACTATACTATTAAGCAATAATCATCAAAACAGTCTGGTACTAGCTAAGAAACAAAATGGTGGATCAGTACCACAGATTAGGTACATCAGACATTGTAATAAAATACCATGGTAATCTAGTGTTTAATAAATGCAAAGATCCAGAGGTGGGGCCAAGATGGCAGAGTGAGAACAAGTACTCACCTAAGCTCTAAGATAAATTCCTTCAGATACCTCTAAAAAGAGAATCTGAACAAATTTTAGAGTGGCACAAT
This sequence comes from Potorous gilbertii, assembly GCA_028658325.1. Lineage (NCBI taxonomy): Eukaryota > Metazoa > Chordata > Mammalia > Diprotodontia > Potoroidae > Potorous > Potorous gilbertii. Next base: position 481,226,900 of record CM053770.1, read on the forward strand.
ACAATAGGAGTCAGAATGTGGCAGATTTCGAGGACATCCTGGAAGATCCACAGGAAAGATCTGTTGCACAGGGATGGAGGAGCACACAGCTCACAGGCTGTACTATAGCAGACCCTGCCATAGCAAAGCCAAGCAGGAAGTCCCAGGTGGTCTGAAGCAACAGCAGTGCAGATTCTCAAACATATCAGCTGAGGAGAGGAGTCAAATGGAAGAGAGAGAGAGAGAGAGAGAGAGAGAACTCCAGAACCCCAGGTAACTGCAGCAGCTACTCCTGAGACTATCAACCTGCAGAGTAAATGTCTGTAAGCCACCTACTTGAACTTCCAGAAGCCAAGATGGCAGAGTGATCAGTAAATGCTATCCTCCTCCCCTTGTTAACCTTTCCTCTGGGAAAAACCAGGAGATTATTTCCTTGGGAAAAATCCTGAAACAGTGGATCAGCCTAAGGGGTAAACAGTCTCTTAGCCCATAAGGCTAGGAAAATTGCAAAGGCAGGTCCCTCTTGCTGTGGTTGAAGGGGATCAGTGCAGGACCAGAGCTGTTCCAGACAGTTACATTTCAGTGAATCAGGAAGACATTCTGAGCCCAGGGGGTTGGAGTCTTCAATTGCCAACACCAGGACCCCAGGCCTGCCTCAGCTCAGGGAAGGGAATTGGGAAGACACTAGCACAGGGTTCTCCAATCGCTGATCCTGCCTATGCTATGGCTCAGCAAATGAGACCTCCTGTGGCCAGATCATCCCTCCTCCACACTTAACATAGCTCCAGGGTAACTCCAAGGAAACTCAGAAAGACTTCACTTGGCCTCTGCTTTGGCATACCAGCCAGTTCAGCACCAGGTAAGCTGCAGCATTTTAGTTTCTAGTCGAAAGAACCAGAGGCCACAATACACAAAGCCTCAAGATCTAAGAACAAGAATAATTTATTAAAAATTAGAATTGGGCAAGTAGAAGCTAATGACTCTATGAGACATCAAGAATCAGTCAAACAGAATCTTAAGAATGAAAAAATTAGAAGAAAATGCAAAATATCTGATTGAATACATGCAAAAATCCAAGATCTGGGGATAAGAACTCACTATTTGACAAAAATTGCTGAGAAAACTGGAAAGCAGTTTGGTAGAAACTAGGTATAGACCAACCATTCACATTGTATACCAAGATAAAGTCAAAATGGGGTACATAATTTAGACATAAATGGTATACCATAAATATATTAGAATGTGTTATAGTTTATCTGCCAGATCTACACATAAGGAAGGGTTTGTGAGCAAACAAGACATAAAGAACATTGCTAGATGTAAAATGGATAATTTTGCTTACATTAAATTAAAAAGAGTTTGCACAAACAAACAACTACAGCAAAACTTAAAAGGAAAGTAGAAAACTGGAGGGGGCAGGGTTTATAACCAGTCTCTCTGACAAAGGCCTCCTGTCTCAAATATAGAGAGAAATGAGTCAAACTTATAAGAATATAAGTCATTTCTCAATTGATAGTCAAAGGGCATGATCACACAGTTTTTGGATAAAGAAGTCAAACCTATCTATGGTCACATAAAAAAATTTTCTAACTCATATTGACTAGAGAAATGTGAATTAAAACAGTCCTGAAACATCACCTCATACTTACCAGATTGATTGATATAACAGAAAAGGAAAATCATAAATGTTGGAGAGGATGTGGGAAAATTGGGATACTATTGCACTGTTGATGGGGTTGTGGACTGATCTAGCTAATCAGGAGAGCAATTTGGAATTTTGCTCCAAAGGCTACAAGACCATCCATACCCTTTGACCCAGCAATATCACTTCTAGATCTATCTCCCAAAGAAATCCAAAAAAAGAAAGAAAAAAGGAAAAAGACCTCTATGTACTAAATATGTTTATAGCAGCTCTTTTTGTGGTGATAAAGAATTGGAAACTGAGGAGATGACCATCAATTGGGGAATAGTTGAACAAGTTATGGTATATGATTGTGATGAGAAACTATTGTGCTATGACAAATGACAAGAATGATCTTTTCAGAAAAATTTACATGAACTGATGCAAAGCAAAATGACCAAAACCAGGAGAATATTATATGCAATAACAACAATGTTTTACAATAATTAACTGTGAATAATGCAGCTATTCTCAGCAATTCAATGATCTAAGACAATTCTGAAGGACTCATGATGAAAAATGATATTCACCTCCAGAGAAAGAACTGATGACATCTGAGTGCAAATTAATGCATATTTTTTTAAACTTTATTTTTCTTAATTTGGGTGGGGGTTCTATGCTTTCTTTCTCAACATGACAAACATGGAAATACGTTTTGCATACATGAACAAGTGTAGCCTAGAGCAGTAAGACAGGACATGACTGACCTAGAATCACGTCACCAGCATGTGTCAGAAGAGGGACTTGAACCCAGGTCTTTCTGGCTTTGAGACAAACTCTTTTCCCACAACATCACATTTCTCCTACTTGACAGGGAATAAAGTGAGGAGAGATCTTCCTGATCATGCACTTTTCCTTTTTATTGTTTTTGTGGCTATAATGGGGAACATCAGAAAAAAAAAATAATTCCTAGAAGTGCTTGAGTTTGAGTAGTGAAAGAAGAAGATCCAGCATTCTGCCAGTGGTATCCCATTTTCCTCTCCCGGTACTCAATTTAGTTCATTTCAAAATCATTTATCCCCAAACTACTGTATGGAAGCCACTGTGTTGCTAGGGATACAAAGATAAAAGTACAACCGTCTCTGCCCTCAAGGAGTTTACATTATACAAGAGGGAAATGCAAATGGGTGTATAAGTAAGTATAATACAAAGATGGGAGGGAGGGAGGGAGACAGGAAAGAAGGAGAGAGAGGCGGGGGGAAGGGAATCAGAAGGGAGGGGAGAGGAGAGGCAGAGACATAGAAACACAGAAACACAGAGCAGGAAAAGGAGAGAGAGGGAGGGAGGTACAGGCCCTGAACTAAGAGTTAGGGAAACATATAATTTTAAAAGGCAGTCTCTGCTTTAAGGAGCTTACATGCTAACAGGAGAATATGACATATAAAGGGCTACTAGAAATTAGATGGGTAGGTAAGATCTAGACTGGAGTGGGGATCCTGCAGTAAGTGGCCTGGTTGCTAGCTAAGTAAACAGAGGGAGGGAATACTAAATTAACACAGGAGTAGGTGGGAGACTAGGGAAGTTCAGGCTGCACCCAAAGCCCCAGAAAGTAAGCAGGTTTTTCCAGGCAGACAGGGGGCAAGCCTCTAATAGGGCTTCACTGTTTTGTTTGTTTGTTTCACATAGCCCTTTGGTCATACAGGGAAGCCTATAGACCCCTTATCAGAATCACTGTTAAATGTATAAGATAAAATATGTGAAGTTACAAAAGAAATCACACTAAGATGTAGTTATTGAAGTATTTTCAAAAACAAGCTCATGGACCCTAGGTTAAGAAGCCCTGCTCTATTAATTGCCTATTCATGTGCCCAGCACAGTAGCAGGTGCTGTAGGGAGTTACATGAAAACATCATCTCTGTCCTCAAGGGTCATTCCCATATCATGTTCCAGAATGTTCTGCCCAGTCCAGCTTTCAGGGAAAGTGACTAGGGCACCTCCTTGGGGAGACTATTATTGGACACAGTGTCCTTGGCTCCATAACCAAGTCAGTTAACCTGATCAGTGGTTAACATATTTGCTTTTCTTAACTTCTTTCTCATTGATCCTCTTCATAATCCCTTAATGGAAGTTACACTGTAGGAAGGTCATGTTTTTAGAAATTTAGATGCCACCAAGGGATATACATGTCTCTAGGACACTTATGCCCTTCTGAGTCTTCAAATGGCCCCTTTCATTCTTCCCCTTGATAACTGCAACAGGGTTTCCCCCAGGAATGGGAGAAATAATGAATTGTTTTTTTCAGAGGGATACTTTTACAATTTGATATCTTCGTCAGTATACACTGACTCCAGTTTGTTGTTGATTTGCTTTGCTTTCATCAACCTTGGTTAAATCAAGGACATGTGACCACTTAGTATTGGTGTAACCCCTATTCCTAGCTTAGTGAACCTAAGTGACAAGGTTAGGAAAGGAAGACTATGAAGGTGAGGAAAATAGGCAAAAAGATAATCATTTCCTGGCTGTGTTTTTGCAGTAAATCAGAGAGGTTCTAGAATCTGATGACAAACCCTATTCTTGCCTGAAAGAAAAAAAGGATAGACTTCCCTGACACCCCGCTTCTCGAAATGGTCACTGAAACCAGGCAATAAAAATCACAGCTGTCACCCAAGCATCCCCAGCCTCTGGGGAACATGCCATCCTGGGAACTTGTCAGCTGCATCCTTGGCCAGATTCCTAGTGTCCAGGCACACTCCCTGTGACATTTTGTCACATCTTTTCCTAGAGCATCTGCTCCAGAGTATTAACTCTTCACTTCATCTTAAATCTCTTTATCCCCTTTTCATTCTGGGAAAAAAAAATCAAGATAGGAAGGTAGGGACCGAAGGAGTAAAAGAGAATGGGACAATATTGCAACAGAAAGCAGAGACCAAGAAAAGTCAATGCTCCAGACTCTCAACAGGTAGAAAAGTCCTTTTAGTTATATGTGAATAATAACAGCAATATCTCATATTTTTATAACACCTTACCAAGTTGCTTCCTGCACAACTCCCTTATGAATTGACTGGTAGACCTAAGATTATGTCTGCTTTGCTGATAAGGCAGCTACTGCCCAGAGAAGCAACCTAATCATATCAGTCATATATGTAGACCCAGGACCCACACTGAATACCTAATTCCCAGTCAAGAATTCCCTTCCTTATATAACTTTGCTTCTATTCTCTTTCTGGTCAGGAAGCACATTCTGATTTACCAAACAAGGGAAAGCAATGATTTCAAATTTATTCGTAACAAATAGCAGAAAAAAAAAAGAATCTCTCTCATCAACCCCTACTAGCCCTTGCCACAGACACATTCTCAAAGAAAAAGGTATTTCATATAACTTTTCAGAAAGGACATTTTTGCTCATCCTGGCAGATCTCTACACCCAGAAGAATCATAAAAACCTAACTTTTCCCTCCTTAGGTAGACTAACATTGTGCTCAAGGATCTTAAAGGCACAAATTAATGGAGGACTGAAATGCATTTCTTAATATCTCAGAGGATTTAAAGCTGAGGGCTGGGTTTGCCAAATTCTGACTGATTCTGAATCTGGTAGATTTCTGGTGACATCTCCATTACAGCTGTCCTCTATCTCCAAATGTCTCACTTTCTCTGAAATCACCCTGATCCAAAGGTTTCTGGATCCATCCCATGCTATTCTCCTCTGTGTAATGGTAATTTCAGGTTAATGGTGGATGGGAGGAAGAGCTGAAGATCTTCTCAGGCAATTAATAGGCCTCAAGTACCTTTTGTTAATTTTCTAATGGAGGTTCTGGTTCTCAAGGGTTGTGACACCCTCTGGCTCTGAAATAATATATAATTATTTGAGGTGAGGGTTTACTTTGGGGCTTAGTTTTTGGAAAAAGATCTGATGAGATGAGACTCCAGGAAGCCACTATGTAGCCCTCTGGCTTTGAAAACCCAAATGTTGGTGCTTCTCTCTCTGGTAATTATGTATTTCTGGTCAGATAGTTATCTGTCTGTTGATCTATGATGTATGTATTGCTTTATGTCAGGCAGCTGAAAGCCCTGTCTGTTAATCTTTATTTTTCTGTATTTTCTCTGAAGTTCAGGGTGCTGACTTTTTCCCCTGAACCAAGTGAATGATATATGTGCTTGATTAAAATGATTGTTGACCCCTCAAAAGTTTCTTTCCTTAAGACTTATATGAATTAATACTGAGTGAAAGGAGCAGAACCAAGAGAATTTTGTATACAGCTACAACCACAATGTGTGAGGAATTTTTCTGGTAGACTTAGTCCTTCATAGCAATGCAAGGACCTAAAAAATTCCCAATGGACTTTTGAGGTAAAACACCTTTCATATCCAGAAAAAGAACTATGGAATTAGATTGCAGAATGAAGCAGACCATTTTCTTTTTATTATGTTTTGTTTTACTTCATTTTATGGTTTCTCCCATTCATTTAAATTCTTCTATTCAACATGACTAAGATGAAAATGTTAAAAAAAAAAGTTGCTTTTCTTTTAGGAAAATAGATTTAAGAACCTGTACAGCAGGCCCTCCTCTGTATGTCGGGAAGCATGCTTTTACACCCTATTTCAGAATTATCAATCCCATGTATAGTTTATGCCAGACTTGATTGTACCCTGTCTAATACTGTTCTCAAATGATTTTATTGCATTATTCCAATATTTCCAGTTAGGGTGTGAGCTCCTTGAGGTCAAGAAAGATTATTAAACCTTCTCCCAACCCTGGTTCTTGTTGTTGTTGCTTGCCCTTCATTCTCCAAGAGGATCATGACATCCAGAAGGTGATGCCATGACTTTCAAGTAAACTGGATTTTAATGAGGCAGGGTTTTACAAAGTCCCCAACCTTACTTTCTTCTCCAGAGGCAAGGTACAGATCAGGATGATTGGAGATGGCCCTACCCCTAATATCCCAGCCCTCTTCAGAAAAGCACATACTTAATAGATGACTCACTGATAAGCTATTGATTGTTTCATGATGGGTAAAAAGAACATCTGCACTTCAAGTAACTATGATCCTTGGGTTGAGTATTTCCTGTAATACAAGATTTCTTAACCTGGAGTCCATAAACTTTGTTTTATTTTGTTTTGTATTTTGATCATTGTCCTTCAGTATAACTGGTTTGTTTTGTAATGGTGTATATTTATTTTATTCATTAAAAACCTCATCTTGGGAATGGATCCATAGGCTTCACCAAATTGCAAGAGGCTGCTGGTGACCCTGTTGATAGCACACTAGGCCTAGAGTAATAATAATTGCTAACATTTGCATAGTGCTTACTATGTGCAGGCACTGTGCTAAGCACTTTACATTTATCTCATTTGATCCTCACAAAATTCTGGGAGGTAGATGCTATTATAATCTCCATCTTTCAAATAAAGAAATTGGATCAAGTAGAGGTTAAGTGACTTGCTCAAGGTCAAAAAGCTAGTAAGTGTCTAAGGCTAAATTTGAACTCAGGACTTCCTTCCTGACTCTACACACAGGTATGTATCTACTGCTCCACCTAGCTGCCCCTAGGGGTCAGGAAGACTATTTATCAGCTGGGGAATCGTTCTTATTTTTATTCATTTGAATCATTTCCCCATATATCTTAGGAATGAAAATTTTATTAGAATAACTTGTTACAAAGATTTTTTCCTTGCTCATTTACTTTCTCTCCTAATTCTGCTGGATTGATTTTGATCATGTAAAAACTTTTTTTCAATTTTCTTTAATCAAAATTGCCTATTATCCCTTTGTTGTCATTTCTCTCTCTTGTTTAGTCATGAAATTTTCCTCTATCCATAGTTTATCAGGTAAATTTTCCCCTTTCTCTTCTTATTTATTTATGATGTCATCAATTATGTTTAAATCATGAACAAATTGGGAATTTATTTTGGTATCCAGTGTGAGATGTTGGCCTATACCTAGTTTTATAAGACTTTCCTATTTTCTCAACAATTTTTATCAAATACTAAGTTCTTGCTCCAATAGCTGGGATTTATCAAACGCTAGCATCCTATGTTCATTTGCTTTTGTACATTGTGTATCTACTCTGGTCAACTGATCAACTTCAATATTTTATTTTCCCACTTTTTCCTCTAATTCTCTCATTTGGTTTTAAAACTCCTTTTTAGCTCTTTTTTCATCTCATGCTTTATCTTTTCCAGTTCTGATTGAAGTTGTTCCTAAACTGTGTTTTATTTTGAGGTTTGGCTTGTAGATGTTTTGGAATCTTCTGACTCTGTGTATTGAGTGTCCCAAACACCATAACAGTTTTTTATTGTGTTTTTTGATTGTTTGTTCATTCTTCCAGCATACTTCTTGAATTCAGAATTTATGTCAGGGCTAGGTTCTGTGCACTTATGAGGAGAATTATGGACTGGGCTTTTGTTTGCTTTTGTTCTCCTTCTGCTTTCTTAGAGTATTAAGTATTATGTAATTACAGGATCTCAGGAATCATTCAGGATGAAGACCTTTAAGCTTTTAGAGCATCCAACATGGTCTGATCCAGAGAAAAATCTACTAAATCTCTAGGAACTTAAAGAACTGGTTGGAAGATGTGACTGTTGAGTCATTGTTATTAATATTTGAAAAGTCATGAGAAATTTGGGAAATACCAAAAACGAGAGGGCAAATGTCCCAGTTTTCAGAAAAAGAGAGGATAACAATGTCAGTCAACAAACACTTATTAAGTACCCACTAAATGCCAGGCATTGTACTAAGCTCTGGAAATACAACTAAAAACAAAAAAACAATCCTTGATTTCAAAGAGTTCACAATCTAACGGAGACAAATTGTAAACAATTATATACAAACAAGAATAAATTAGAAATAAGGGAAAACACTAAGATTATGGAAAACAGAGAAAAACTTCATGCAGAAAGTAAGGTTTTAGTTGGAAAATGAAGGAAGTCTGGGAACTGAAAAGTTAAAGAGGAAATCAACAAATTCTGGAACAGTGAACTTCACTTGATCTGGAAAAGAATGTTAAAGAGATGACTGGTGAATATCCATAAAGGGAAGTGAGAATAAGGAAAAGACAGTTTGGTTTCATCAGAAATAGTTCAAGATAGACTAATCTCATTTTCTTTTCTCAGTGTTGCTAAACTAGAAGATAAAGAGAATGGTGTGGCTATGACTTATCTGGATTTTATCAAAGTTTTTGATAAGATGTATGTCAAATTTTACTCATGGAGAAGCTGAGGAGATATGGATGAGACAGAAAGATAATTAAATTCAGACCTAATTGCATGGCTAGACTGAAAGAACAAATATTCATGATTCAATTTCAATGTAGCATGAAATTTTTCAGGGAGTATTTCAGGGCTCTGTGCTTGGTCTTATGCTATTTAACATATTTATCAATAACTTAGAGAAAGGCAAAATGCTCATCAAATTTGCAGATGACATGGGACTTGGAAGAAGAACTTAACACATTAAACAAGAGAGCCAAGATGCAAAAAGATCCTGATAGACTAGAGCAAAAGTTCATTATCTATTAAGTGTCCAGTCACTGTAATAGTTCTTTATGGTGTTTTTTCTTTGTTTGTTTGCTCATACTTTCAGTCTTCTTCTTGAATGGTCTTAAGGTCATACTGGTCTTAAGGACCCTTCATAGGTCTGTGGATAGATTGGACTGTGCATTTGGACAGGAAAAATACATCTTTAGTTTTGCTAAGTTCTAATTGGAATTTTTAAATTATTCTGATAAAAGGAATCCATAGGTTTCTCCACAGTGCCAAAGGGATCCATGACAAAAAAAAAAGTTAAAGTCTGGGATAGAGAATTGGGCTGAATCTAATAAGAAAATCTTGCATAGGGATAAAAACAAAGTCTTGCCATTGGGTGCAAAAAATCAGCTTCATAAATATATGCAGAGGAAAAAGGTTATACAGTGGTTATCATGAATCAGAGCTGGTGGTTTTAATGGAATATAAGATTGATATGTCCAGTGTGACACAGAAGACCAAAAAGCTAATATTATCTTGGACTTCATTAAAAGGAGGCATAACTTTCAAGAATAGGATTGGGAGGCAGAACCAAGATGGTAGAGAGGAAAGACACATATACTCTAGCTCTTCCCCCACAGTCGACAAAATACCTGTAAAAAATTACTCTAAACAAACACTAGAGTAGCAGCAGCCACAGAACAACAGAGTGAAAGAGGTTTCCAGCCAAAGGTAACCTGAAAGGCCGAAAGGAAAGGTCTATCTCATGGGATGCTGAGTGGAAAAGATTCCAGCCCTGGCCACTAGGCACAGGAGGAACAGAACCTGAACAGACCTCTGAGGCAGAGCTCCAAGCAGGGAGGGTCTTAGATCCCTCAACCCACAAGCAACAAAGAAAACTCCAAAGGTCAGTGTGGGAGGGCTTTCCCAGCTGAGGGGAATGGGGTTCCTCCAGCAATAGCCTCAGGCAGCAGCAGAAACAGCAGCAGAAGGCTGCAGGAAGCTATGGCAGCCAAGAAGCAACCTAGGTCCATTGTCCAAGCAGCTCAGCTTAAAGCCTCTGTTGGTAGGGAGCAGCTGATCTAAACCTCAGCCCTCAGTGACAGCCCCACCCCCACCCAAAGTCCCAGGGAATCAAGCAGCTGAGTTGAATTTCAGCCTTAAACATGGTACTGGGGAGAGGAGGGATAATAGAACCCTCTTCTTGATAAACGATTCAGAAGTCAAGTAACTTACTGGGAAAATGCCCAAAAAGGGGGAAAAAATAAGACCACAGGAGGTTATTTTCTTGGTGAACAGGTGTCTCTTCCCATCATCGTTTCAAATGAAGAAGAACAAGACACACTATCACAGGAAGTCAAGGCTCTTGCCTCCAATGCCTCCAAAGTGAACATAAAATGAGTTCAGGCAATAGAAGAGCTTGAAAAATGAGTTAGCAGCTTGCTAAAGGAGAACCAAAATAAAAATGCTGAGGAAAATAACACCTTTAAAAGGAAGCTAGATCAATTGGAAAAAGAGGTCCAAAAAACCAATGAGGAGAAAGAGGCTTTAAAAAGCAGAATTAGCCAAACGGAGGAGAAGGCTCACTGAACAAAATAGTTCTTTAAAAGAGAGAATTGAGTTCAGGGAAGCTAATGACTATGACATAAAACAAGCAGTTAAAAAACAAAACCAAAAGTTTGAAGAAATAGAAGATAATGTGAAACATCTCATTGGAAAAACAACTGACATGGAAAACAGATCCAGGAGAGACAATTTAAAAATTGTGGGACTACAAGAAAGCCATGATCAAAAAGAGAGCTTACATGTTATCTTCGATGAAATTATCAAGGAAAATCGTCCTGATATTCTAGAACCAGAGGGTAAAATAACTATTGAAAGAATCCACTGATCACCTCCTGAAAGAGACCCAAAGAGAGAAATTCCTAGGAATATTGTGGCCAAATTTCAGAGTTCCTAGGTCAAGGAGAAAATACTGCAAGCATCTAGAAAGAAACAACTCAAGTAATGTGGAAATACAATCAGGATAACACAGAATCTGGCAGCTTCAACATTAAGAGATTTAAGGACTTGGAATAGGATATTCCAGAAGCACCTACCCAGCAAAACTGAGTATAATACTTCAAGGGAATAAAGGTCATTCAATGATATAGAGGACTTTTAAGCATTCATGATTAAAAGACTAGAACTGAAGAGAAAATTTGACTTTCAAACACAAGAATCAAGAGAAGTATGAAAAGGTAAACAGGAAAGAGAAATCACAAAAGACTTTCTAAAGCTGAACTGTTTCCATTCCTGTATGGAAAGATAATATTTGTAACTCTCGAGACTTTTCTCAGAATTTGGGCAGTTGGAGGGATTTTATACACACACACACACACACACACACACACACACACACACACACACAGTACAGGTTGAGCTGAATCAGAAGAGATGATATCCATAAAAAAAATAAACTAAAAATTAAGGGGTGAGGGAGGAAAATACTTGGGGGGGAAGGGAGAAAGGGAATGGGGCAAGCTATAACTCATAAAAGAGATAAGAAAAATCTTGCTCAATGGAGGAGAAGGGGAAAGGGGAAAATTGAAGCTTACTCTCTTCACATATGGCTTAAGGAGGGAATAACATGCTTATTAAATTTGGTATAGAAATCTATCTTACACTACAGGAAAGTAGGGGAGGAGGTGATAAGTAGAGTGAGGGGAATGATAGAAGAGAGGGCAAATGGGAGAAGGGAATAACTAGAAATAAACCCTTTTGGGAGAGGACAAGGTTAAATGAGGGAATGAAAAAATAAGGGGGGATAGGGTAGGATAGAGGACAATATAGTTAGTATTATACAATATGATTATTATGGAAGTCTTTTGCAAAATGATACATATTTAGTCTATATTGAATTGCTTGTCTTCTCAGTGGGGTTGGGTAGGGAGATAGAGAAGGTGGAATTCAAAGTATTAGAAACGAATGTTGGGAATTATTATTGTGTATAACTGGGAAATAAGAAACACAGGTAATGGGGTATAGAAATTTATCTTGCCCTATAAGGAAAGAGAGAAGATGAGGATAAGGGAGGGTGAGGTGTGATAGAAGGGAGGGTACATTGAGGAAAGGAGTAATTGGAATGCAAGGTATTAGGGGGTGGGCGGAGGAGAGAGATAGGGAGAAAAATTGAATATGTTACAAAGTGATTTAAAAGCAATTAGTATTAAAATAATTGAATTAGTTACTGAAACTAAATCAGAGACATCTTTAGTCTGGGGAAAAGAATTTTAGTCCATGTTTCCTAGAGGCAGGTAACCTCGGGTAAAATTTGGCATTGATGGAAAAGTTAAAATTTTAATGTCAAATTTGATTTATGATTGTTATTTAATCAGGAACTAGAACATGTATAGAAAGGCATGTAAACCACTTAAGACTTGCCTCAAAAGAGTTCCTTAGCCAATATAAAATTATAGTCATATCTGAAACCTGGTTATTGGAACTTGCTATTTTAAGATTCTACAGGACTATTAACTGACTGTTCCTCTGAGTCTAGCTCCAGGTATGGATAGTAAGAAAGGCAGTCTGAGCCTCCAATCCATGACGCCAGTAAGAATGTGAGATGCTGGTGTGAACTGAAAAAGGTGATCTCATGGGAAGGGTGGGACAGCTGCTGTTTAGCCTGGGCTGAGGTAGAATTCTCCTGACTCAGTTTCCCCACTGACACCTGGCAGACTTAAACCTGACTGAATGCAAGTTGACAATCTACTCCTGCCTGGAATTGACATGAAATTGGGAAGATACTATTTCACTCCTATGTCCCTACTCTTAGTGGCAATTTTCTGTAGTCAAAAGGTTTGTAAACTTAATACCAGATCTATTAACTTACAGGGTGTGGGTAGGGGAACATCCCAGGTTAATCTAAAATTAAGCTAATTAGGCTTAGAACTTTAGACCAACAACAATAAGTTAGGGTCCTTTAATTCTTAGTAATAGGGTAGAGACAATTAGGTCAAGGGCTTGTGAAGTTACCATACATAGTTATTATTTGTGTCTCAGTTGGTTAATGTTAAAAAAAAATTCTGTTTGTGGTCTATATTGTAAATGCTTTAAAAGAAATATCACCTGACCAAAACTTGGAATTGTGTTATATGATATGAACTGAGTTAAAAATTAAAAATAAAAAAAAAAAAGAATAGGATTGGGATAGTCTATGGCTACCATAGTTTAAGAAAGGCCTAAGCTAGAGAGTGTCCAGAAACCAGGAGGGTGAAGGCCTTGACTCTGTATTATATAAGAATTTATTGGGGGGAGACGGAGTCAAGATGGTGGAGTAGAAAGACTCACATTTGCTAGCTCCGAATCCACAGCCCATAGATTTCCTGTAAAAAGAACTCCTGACAAATTCTGGAACAGTGGAAGCCGCGCAGCAACACAGTGAAGGAGATTTCCCTTGCAGAGAGCCCTGAAAAACCAACCGCAAAGGTACCCCAGACAGGAGCGGAGCCCTGCCCTGCGGAGCGCTCCCCACCCCTGCCCCGGCCACGCGGCACTGAGAGGAGCCAGCAGACCCAAGCAGGCCTCAGGGACCTGAATCTCCGGGTGGCCGTGAAGGTCCTTCCACCCACAGACACACAGGTCGTGAGAGAGACAGGCTGAGAGGGGAGCGAGTATCTCTGGGACTCGGGACCCCCTGGGAAGCGGCCACTGTGGCAGAGGCACAGGCCACTCGGCCAGAGGCAGAGGAAGTTCGGCCAGAGGCCCGCAGAGCAGGCAGGAGCTCCACCCCAGCTCCACTACAAAAGATCTCTGCATAAACCCCCTGAGGGAACTGAGCCTGAGAGGCGGCCCTGCCCCCACCTGAGAACCAGCAGATAAGCCCCCATTGAAGAGCAGTCAGGCCTGCAGCCAAAAGCCCTGAGGCTGGGGAGTAGCATTTGAATCTCAGACCCCAAGCACTAGTGGGCGGATCTACGCCAGGGGGTGGAGAGGACTCTCAGAAATCAAGTAACTGGCTGGGAAAATGCCCAGAAAAGGGAAAAAAAC
>CM053770.1:481248325-481267591 GCA_028658325.1 Potorous gilbertii
GGGATACAGTCCTAGTAGTGATATTTCTGGGTCAAAGGGTATGCACATTTTTGTAGCCCTTTGGGCATAGTTCCAAAAATTTTATGGCTAAGATTGGGGACAAAGGCCTCATTTCTAGAATATATAGAGAATTGACTCAAATATATAACCATACAAGTCATTCCCCAATTGATAAATGGTCAAAGGATATGAACAGGCAATTTTCAGGGGAAGAAATTAAAGATATCTATAATCTTATGAAAAAGTGCTCTAAATCACTACTGATTAGAGAGATGCAAATCAAAACAACTCTGAGGTACCACATCACACCTATAAAATTGGCAAACGTGTCAGAACAAGAAAATGATAAATGCTGGAGAGGATGTGGGAGAGTTGGAACACTAATTCATGTTGGTGGAGCTGTGAGATCATCCAACCATTCTGGAGAAAAGAGGGGATTTTAACTGGGACTTGAAGGAAGCAAGAGAAAACAGTAGATGGAGATGAGAAGGGAAAGTGTTCTTGGCATGGGGGACAGTCAGTGAATATTCTTATATCTAAGAGCTGTCATGTCTTCTTCATGGAACTTACAGGGGTCTAGTTTCACTGAATGAAATGAATGAAATTGCAAGAAGATTCAGAAAGTTGGGGAGGGGGACAGCAGGAATTATGAAGAGCTTTGAATACAAAACAGTGGACCTTATATTTGTTCCTGGATGTGATAGCAAACTGGTGGAATTTATTAGGTATGGGACTAACACAATCAGACCTACATAAGAAGACACTTTCTCTAAGTATTGTTGATATTCCTCAGAATATAGAATCCCTAGATAAAGTAGAATACTGGTCTTAGTGCTAGGCGTTCAGAATGTTCAAAACAAGAGTACTTGAAATGGAATATTCATCATTTTATAATAGCTATAGTATAGAAAAAAAGAAAGGAAGGAAGGAAGGAAGGAAGAAAGAAAGAAAGAAAGAAAGAAAGAAAGAAAGAAAGAAAGAAAAGAAAGAGAGAGAGAAAAAGGGCACAGGAACTGGAGACAGAAGACCTGGCTTTCAAATCTTACCTCTGTTTCAATCTGTCTATCTTATTATCTGGACCTCAACTCCCTCATCTAAAAAATGAGTCTTGGACTGAATGATCCCTGAGCTCCCTTCCTGCTCTAAGCAAAAGGAATCTGTATTGTACATCACTGTGTGAATGAGGGTGGGTAGGTTAAGCAGGTCCTCTGAACCTCCTTTGTATCTAACCCACCAGTTATGACTAGAACAAGATTAAAAAAAACTTTCAGAGCATAGGAATTCTCAAGTTCCCAATGTGGATAGATTAACAAGTGATGTGACTTTATAGATCAGAATATTATTAAATAGACTAATATCATCAAAAATATTAATTCAAAATTTTTAAATAAAATTATGTCAGTCTATAGCAACTTATTCAAGAAATCATACATTTTGACCAAGTTGTGTTTATAGAAGGGATGTAGAAATGATTTAGCATTAAGAAAATATTCAATGTTAATAAATTCAGGAACTTCATAGGTTTCTAGTTCAATCATTCTGTGACATTTTTGGTCTTTGGACCCTTTCCTGAGACCGAAGTTGTACTCTGGACCATCTATTTCATCTGGCTGCCAAAACAAGAAAAAGCTCTAGACTAGAGAGTAAAGGAGACAAGGTATTTGTTGGAGATTGGAGATTGGATACTGGAGTAAAATTTATCCTTGTAAATTAACTGCTGGTACTGACCTTAAGTGAGGGACTTGCCTTAAGTGGGGGAATGAGAAGAGAAGAATAAAATCTAGGGGTTTGGGGCTGAGCAGAACAAGATAAGTCATGGGCTGTCCAAGTGTGAAGGATGGGAATGTGATGGAACTATTTTAGGTGAAACAAGCTTCAGGTGTCTTGTGCTTATTTTGAAGATAATTTAATCCAATTTCATAGATGGAAAAAAGAAACAATAAAAACATTGCTTGTTAAAATTCTTAATTTGCCAATAAAACAGAACTGTAGAATGAATTGTTTTTAAAAATTCAGCAACTCACTGCATATGATAAACACAAGGATAGAGCAGAATAAAATTTATCATACTTAAATTGAATTCAAAAATGCAACATCTTCAATAATTATTTTAGATGAGGCAAGGTAAAAATAGATACAGTTTAGAGAGCATACTAGGAAACTACATTATGCTTAAAGGAACATAGAGAATAAAACAATACCAATAATAAATACATATGTACTGAGTGTCATAACATCTAAGTACTTATGAAACTAGAGTTTCCAAGACTTTTGTATGTTCCTGGGCTGTCTTCTCTAAGGTCCAAGAAGAGGTGGTGATAGCGGTTTAACCTACCTGTAACATATATGCCACCTCCTATCTCTCCCTCAAGATGCCTCTCAGATTCAGTTAGACTGTCTTGTTAGTAGAAGTTGGTTGGCAGTTGGTGGTTGTAGTGGTGAGCATTATGAGACTCTTCTCTATGTTAGATGAAATAGTAAATGAATCTTTTACAGACCATAACACAGCTAAACGTGTAACCAATAAGGCACACATGAACAAAAATTCAAACCAAAATGAAGACAAAACAACAATATCCTAAACAATTAACAGATTGAATAAATGACAGAAGCATTAAATGATTATGGTAGGAAGAAAAATTTGCAAATGTTAACAAAATAGAAAAACTGAAAACTGAAGTACTTGGCATGTATTTTTTAATTAAGCAAAAAACTACTGACTCCAAAATAATTTAAGTACAAAAGAAGAAATTTTATAAATCAAAGGAGAAAGCATAAGCACTATTAAGCTGATAAATGAAACAGTTTTTTAAAGAGCAACAAAGTCAATAAACTGCTATCTAATTTTATTGTATGAGCTAGAGACCAAGAGAAAAAGACAGAGAAAAGAAAAGCAAATTATTGAGATAAATCTATGAAGGGAAAGTTTGAGACAAAGGGAAAAGATATTTAAAAACTGCGAGAAACTATTATGCCAAATTATCAAACCTGAAAATTTATATGATATGGATGAATATCTACAAATACCCAAATTAACAAATGAGGGACTAAAGAATCTCAATAAGCCAGTCTTATAGAGAGAAATTGAGCAAACCACAAAGAAACTCACAAAGGAAAAAAATCTCTGGTTTAGATAGATAGAAAACATACATACATACATACATACATACATAGACATAGGTATAGAGAGACATAGCGATATATATATACATATATATAAATTCTATCAAACATTTAAAAAACAAATGATATTCTTCTGAAACTATTCTCAAAAGTATAGAAGTACCTATACATATACTCTTTATGATCCTGATGTCCAAACTAAAGAGAATGAATAAAGTAAGTATAAGTCAATACTGATAATGAATATTCATACACATGTATATACATACATATGCATATCACAATTCCATAGGGGTTATTTCTCCAAATCCCACTCACATTGGTGGATTGAATTCCGAGAGGGAAGATGACTACTACTCTCAGGGTTCTAGGAATGCTCTTGAGTGGCTAAGCTTCATGATCACCCACGTGTGTGTTTCCCACTAATAAGAGATTTAATTAACTTTTAACAACATTATTCATAAGATGGTGAGCAGTATGTACAAAACCGTTCCCCTAAAAGTTCAAGGGATACTCTCTCATAAACATATGCAGTTTCCAGAAACGAACAGTCACAAATCTAGCGTACAAAGGTGGGGAACACATGTAGAGAATAACTGTGTGATAGTTCCTCTTCTCCTTTCAAAGAGTCTTCATGAAATTCCCCTTAGGTATAGTTCTCTGTTCATCTCTGAATATTGTTGCTTTCATAGAGATCAAAACCAGGGCTTCTCTCCACAAGAAGTGAATGCCTCCCTAAAGCTACCTTTCCTCGGGTGACCCTCATTCCTAGCTGGAGTTGTCTTCCTATTGGCACACTCTCTCTGATAACATTGTCGATGAAAAAACAGAGAGAAAGCCAGGTTGGTTTGATTATGGAACATGGGAAAGGGAGCAATATCCAATGAAAAATAGGCTAGAGCCTAATTAGAAAGAAATTTATAATTCAAACAGAGAAGTTTTTATTTTATCCTAGAAATTAGAGGGACACAGAGTTTACTGAACAGTGAAGTGACTCATGTGATCAGCTCTTCATTTAAAAATAATCACTTGGATAACAATGTAGAAAATGAGCTGAAATATGAAGAGATGAGGACAGGTGTCAAATTAGGAAGCCATTGCAATACTGGGTAAGAGGTAATGAGGACAAACCAACATGGTGCCTAAATGAGATACTATGGTGGGTTATAACAGTCACTTGGGGGCAATATGGAGCCAATTTATATTTTTACTCTTACTAATGACTTGGTACATCACTTTTTTTTAAAGAGGAAGAGAATATTGAAGTGGGCTTTTGTCTGATGCTCTGGGGGAAAGAGTGAGGCTAACAACTTTGTACTGCTCTGCCTCACCTAAATCCAATTCATGCGCAAGTCAAGATATTACCCTTGTGACATCATTGGTCTTCTTTGAGATTGAAGGATAAAGAAAAAACAGATATAATTTCTAGCATGACTGAATGTATTTGAATAAGTTCTTTTCACTCCCCCAGTCTCAGTGGACTGAGGAGGAGAAATGAAGGGAAGGGGAATGAGCAGAGTTAAAAGTTCATTCCTAACCAGCCCAGCAAGCAGAGCCAGGTCTATCTGCAAGGTTTTTATCTTTGCCCTTTTCTGGTTGAGATGGATGGAAATGAGAGCATGGACAAACAACCACTACAGTGATATCTAGAATTTCAAATATATTGAGTTTGGGATGTCTATAGGACATTCAGTTGGAAATTTTTAACTGGTAGTTGGTAATGTGGGACTGAAGCTAAGGGGAGACACTGGGGTGGTATATAAAGATCTGGGAATCATAGCCATTAAGATGATGGTTAGCCCCCTGAAAAAATTATGTAGTTGTTATGAAGAAAAAGAAGAGTACCTAGTTATATCACATTGTTTTGCTTAGACCATTAAAATGCTGATAACTATTCATCAACTAGCAAAAGTTAGGTTAAAACCTTAGTGAATACCCATAATTAGAAGTGATATGTGGATAATTATGTGGAAAAGGTACAGGCAAGTCATAGGAGAACCTGGAGAGAGTAGTACAAATTGATAACCAGACAATGAATAGAGGAAAAAAATTGTGAAATGGCTCATATCCTTTGACCCAGATATCCACTACTGGGTTTATACACCAAGGAAGTTAATGACAACAAGAGAAGACCCATATACACAAAATATTCACAACAGCCTTATTTGTAATAACAAAAAGCTGGAAAGAAAATATGTGCCTAACAATTGGGAAATGGCTGAACAAATTGTGGTATGTGAATGTAATGTAATATTTACTGTTCCATACAGAACAACAAATGAGAAGATTTTTTTTTAAATGAAGATTCGCATAAAGGAATACAGAGCAAAGAAAGCAAAGCCAAATTAATAATTTACAGGATGACAAAAACAATGTAAATAAAAACAGCACTGAATGGCAACAAACCTCTAATCAAAGACAATAAACAATGCTGGTGCCAAATAATTAAAGTTAAAACATCTATGTCTCCTTTAAAAAAAATGGTCAACTACAAACATGTAAAGTGGCTTATACTATCAGTCATAATCACCCTACTAGCTGGTTTTGTGTAATTCTGTCAAAGAATGTACTCTATGGGGAAATTATTTAAGAGTTTATTGAATAGTGTCTGTTGTGTCAAAACAAACTATCAAAAAAAAACAGTTGCTTGTGAACTCAGAATTTAGTCTTGCAAAATGGCTTAGATGACTTGAGTTCTACTCACTTTGAAGGGACTGTCCCTATAATAAAGCAGGGCAGTGATTTCAAGTAGTGTTGATGACCAGTTTGGATTTAGTTCAATAAATAAATCTTTGTTGAGTTGAACTGTTGCATAATTCTGGTACCAAATGTGTTTTGGTTGTTTTTTTGTTTTTGTTTTTTTTGACTGAGTAGGCTCTGTTGACTATGTATGCCACACAGATTCCTAGATGACCACACAATCCCTTCTCCATCTTGTTTATTCAGCATAGGCATGACCAATCAGAGTGGGGTGTGGGGTCAGAGGATCAGAGGATTTAGAGATAGAAGAGACTTCAGACCTCAGGCCTGACATCTAACAGAAGGAGAAACTAAGGCTGTGAGAGGTTAGGTGATTTGGCCAGTATCACCTGGCAAGTCCATGTTGGAAGCAGAAATGGAAGTCATCTTACAGATTCCAAGCCCAGCACTCTTCACATTATGCCACTAAGCTGCCAACAGGAAGTCCCAAGAACACTGCTCTTTCCCATCTGAGTGCTTCTCCTACCTTACAGGGTTATCCCGAAGTTCAACTGAAATAACATATTAAAACATTTTGCAAACTTTAAAGCCTTACATAAATGTGAACGATGGTGGTGGTGATGGTAATGGTAATAGTGTTGATGGTGCTGATGACCACCTTTGAGGATAAAAGTACTCTCTGTGCATATCCCTTTTGGTATTCTGAAAGGAAGGAAGCTGGAAGTGAAGAGATCAGAGGGCACATAAGGGAGGCTCTTCTCCCTTCCCCAGGAGGGCTGGATTGGTAGTCAATGGGCCTGAGTTCTAGTAATGGTTCTATGAATTGCTACCAGTATGGCCTTGAGAGTATCACTTAACCTTTGAGGATCTTAGTTTGATTATATATAAAATAAACATGTTGAAATAAATAATTTTTAAAGTCCCTTTCAACTCTCAATCTTTTAGAGAAGAGGGGATGATCAGGAGAATCGCTAATGAACTTAAATTCCCCCACCAAAGGGATGAGACTATAGGAAGTATCTCTTTGGGAACAAATAAGGAGTGCCTTGACATGGAATATAAGCATGCTTATTGAAACTATATTGATTGGATTTGAGCAACTGGAAGTGTCTTGATAATGACTGAGAATCAGCTACCCCTCTCCATTGACTATAAAAATGAATAATGTTACAAGTATAGGGGCTTACCATATTTTTGCCAGACTTAGTAAAGACATCTAATCAGCTTTAGTCCTACTAAAGCTCACACCTCCTGAACTGAAGTGCTCCATGAGCTTCGTTGCTCTTCTTTGACCCAATCCTCTTACACCCTTACAGAAATTACAAGTATACACCATTACACCTGAATGAGTCCTTTGTTTCATGCATTTTCTATAAGGATTAAATAAAGGCTTTTATATACCCAATATACATTTAGTACCTTGAGCATCAGTGAGTCAGCAAGGATCTACTAGGTGTTCATGTGTCAAACATCATAATAAGTTCTAGGGATACAAAAAAGGCAAAAATTGCCCCTGCCTATAAGAATCTTGCATCCTAATAGGGAAGACAACATGTAAATATCTAGGTCCATACTAGGTGTGTGTGTGTGTGTGTGTGTGTGTGTGTGTGTGTGTATGTGCGTGTAGAGGGCAGGGGAGGAGAGAGGAGAGAGAAAGACAGAGAGACATGAAAGGGGAAGTCACTAGCAATTGAGGTGGGGATAGGAATGGAATATCTAGAGCAGGTTCCTCACCTCTAACGGAGTATCTTGTTGGAATTGGACAGCCTTTAACTCACATTTGAGGAAGCCTAGACACTATATTATATAAATATAATTAAATACCTCTAGCCAGCTCCAACCTAAGGTTCCCAGAATTCTTAAAACTTATAAGGTTACTTCCAAAACAGGAAATATCAGACTTGATATTTTCAACTTCAATTTCAATCCAAACTACATGGAGGATAGGTGGTAGAATTAGGCAGCCATTTCAGCCCCACCCATATTTAGGGACAAAATTCAATATAGTCTTGCCTAATTTGAAGCCAGAAAAAGAGAGAGAGCTGATGAGAAGACAGTTCCCTTTTTTTATACACACCGAGTCATCCCATCTTTTGACTCCGCAGACAAAAATGGTACTCTCAGAGATAAGGAACATAGGATGGGAACCAGCTCAAGCTTCCATGTGGTTTCTTAGATCTAACAATATAAACATTGAGCATGTTCTATGAGGATGGCACTCAATACAATCCTGTGACCCAGGAAGATCTGTTGCTTATTCTCCTCCTGAGTTCAAAGAGGGAAATCAGGCTAATTTTATGCTTCTGAGAACACTTCTAATACACCATGTTAAAACAAAGTTCAGGATATAAAATTTTATTCTTCTCTCCCCAGTCTACCATGTTATGAGCTCAAGGTCCTTGGTCTCTCTAACAATATCTCTGGTCCTCATTCCCTTATTCTACTCTAAGTGCATACAATAATGTCTTTCAGTTTCGCTGTTCCTATTCTTGTAGTAATTCCTTCTCCTGGTTTCCATGCTCCAGTCTCCAAATCCATTCCCAGGATCATTCCTTGTTAAGTGTTCTAATTGGTCAGATGTTTTTTTTCCTGAAAAATGGACTAAGGGATGTTACCTAAAGAACTCCAGACCAAAGGTCAGGTATAAAAAACAAAACCCTCCCATTCCTCACATCCTCAATCCCATCTCCCATATTTTCCTATTGACCACCAATGAACAAACTTCATAAAATCACTGCCTGAAGTCAGTGGTTACCAATAGTGAATTCCCCTACACATCCCAATTGCCTCCTTTCCACTTCTCCCCTCCCCCACCTCTTGCTATGAATAATGAAAGAATGTGGTAAATCTTACTTGAAAGGACACCAATAGCACCACTACCAAGGCTGTTTTCTAACACAAGGACTATGAACATTCTTACACACACACACACACACACACACACACACACACACACATACACATTCTTCTTCTTTTTACCACCTTCCTTTTCCCTCACCCAACCCCCACCTCCACCACCACTGAGAAAGCTGCACCAATTGCACAAAGTTTCTTATGGCCATCTCTGGGAAGTGGAGGGAAAGGTGCCGACAAAGAGGCCCTATATACAGCTCCCTTTTCACAAGAAGCATGTATCCAATTAAAGGATTTTAATTAAAATGCTTTCTGTAGCATCCTGTTTCTACTCACTGCTATAAATTAAACTTGACATACTCTGATTTAACAGGTGGGTGAGATTATTCTGAAAGCTGCCAGATGGAGAGAAATAGAAGCAGGGCTGAAAAGAGATGTGTGTGTGTGTGTCTACAAAATCAATTTTCGATAGTTAAATTTAAAGTAAGAGGGAAAAAGGAGAAAGGGGAAAAATAAGTGGGAAAGGAGAGAGAGACAGAGAGAGAAGGAATAGGAGGGAAGAAAGGAAGAAGGAAGGAAGGAAGGAAGGAAGGAAGGAAGGAAGGAAGGAAGGAAGGAAAGAAGGGAGGGAGGAAGGAAGGAAGGGAGGAAGGGAGGGAGGGAGAGAGGGAGGGAGGGAGGGAGGAAAGCAAAATCTTCAAAGTTAGAGTACAATGAGATTTCTTTTAAATATAGCCTCTCTCTGTTCCCTTCTATGTTCCCAAAGCAAATATTTATCTTCAGAAATGTCAACCAAAGGCCCAGAAAACTCTGTAATCTCCTATGATATTTCTCCCAGAGAACATTTAAAAATTCAGTGCTCCCTTAGGATGAGAGGGAAAGGGAGGTGCTCATGCTACATTGGAGTTCAGAGTGGTTAGTTGCATTTGCTTACCTGAATTCCAGATTACCCACAAGCAGGCATTTGGATGGGTGGCAGGATAGTAACCAGCTCCAAGTAGCAAGATTTTTGCAATGTGCCCATTAAATCCTAGGAAATGTGAACAACTTTGGGGGAAGCCTTAATTCCTGTAAACTATAAAGACACCACTCACATCAGCCAAATTAATATAGTCATTATCCCCTCACTAATCCTTTCAAGCTTATATTGGTCTAATCAGCCACAGTCGAACACACTCTACATTGACCCCAACATTGTGATGTCATCCTCTTCACATACAAAGGACAAACAAGTTTTCCATCTCCTTATTTCAATTTCCCCCTCCTCTCAGAATGCCCTTTCCCCTTCTCTCTGTATACTGGATCCTAAAGCAAGACCCAGCTGAAGAGCTTTCTCCTCCAAGTTCCTGCATCACTCCTGCCCACAATGATCTCTTCCTCCTCTGAATTCCCATAGTACTCACTGTCTGCCCTGATTTCACACTGTCATGTGTAATACCTTGACATTTCTTGTATTATCATAATGAACTCATTTATTATCTCATTTGTTATTAATTTTGTACATGTTAATGCCTTATTTCTCCAAGTAGATTATAAATTCCTTGAGGGTATGGATTGTGTCATATACCTTTATATACCCCCATGGTGCCAAGCATATCACCTTGTAAATAGTAACATCGTAGTAGAAATCATCTACTGATCCAGTTCTGTGGTGAAGGATCAGTTTCATGGCTCTAGTGCCGGCTCCTGAGGACATAGTACCAGCATTCAGGACTTCTATTAGATGTCTTCTTTGTCTCCTTTGTATCTCTTATATGTGCGTGTGCGCACACACACACACACTCACACACACATACATGAAAACGTATCTATATACAATGAGAAAGGCATAATAGAGACCTGGAGAAGGTCCAGAAACAAGCAACAAAAATGATGAAGGGATTCCTGTATGTGATCTGACTCCCAAAGTTTAGTGCTTGTCAGCCCAGAAGAATCAAGGTTGAAAGGTAGCATGATCAAAGTCTATAAAATCATGAAGCTTATGCCTAATATGAAGACTAATTGTGGTCTATATTTTATATAGAGCCATACAGTTACACAATACAGAAAAGGCATAGTGTAGAAACAGGATAATGAGGCAGAATGGAGTCAGGAGATGAGTTCAAATCCTAGTTCCACCACTTAAGAATTGTAGTGGAATCAATATAGGAAACTTATTGAAACCCTTTGACTCAGTTTTCATAGCTATAAATTTAAGGTAATAGTACTTATAGGAGCAGGAGAGATGATGGAAAGAGGAAAGCAGGATGAAATATGCCCTTCCCTCCCCCATGAGCCTCCCCACTCTAAACTTCACTGAAAAGGACCGACTGAGTGAGGAGGAGGGAATAGCATTCAGTCACCCAACTTGGCTGGCAAAGAAGTCCAGAGGCCATTGTTTGAAGTAGGTAAAAAGGGGCTTTTTGGTATAAAGGAAAGGACTGTGAGAGCTAACTTCAAAAATAACTCAAAATTTTACCAGGAACATGGAGTTCTCGCTGTAAGATATTTGTCATTTCCCAGGAAGGTGAGTCAATAGAAATGGAAGCCTGGGTAGGGTCACAATGGGAAGCAGCAACTGGGACTGTTGACAAGGGAGGTACATTTAAGGAGACATGACCATGGATTGATGTCTGCTGAAGGTGATAAGAGGGGTGTAGAGGTAGAAAGGCACCAGTAAGATTGGGGTCAATCCCCTCACCCCACACCTCCCCACCCTGCACTGCATAGGGAAAGATGAACTGGAAAGAAGATACCCAGTAGGCACCAAAGGGAGGCCCCTGGATTGGTGGACCATACAGATGAGAGAAATATCCTCAGCAGTAAATGGAAAGTCATGCTGAGAAACTTGGGTCAGAAGACCATAATACCTGTTCCAAGTTGCAGGCCTGTATTAGCCAGAGTGCATGTGGGGAAGCTGACAGCCCTGTGTGGGGAAATAAAAATGAACGTTATTCTGATTTTTTCAAAGGAAAATCCCTCCTTCTGGTTGGGAGAACAGACTCACAGAGATTATTACTGAGAAATCCTCAATGACTTCTGAAAGTCAGAGCATGACAGTCATTTTTGAGTACAAAAGCTCAATGAGGAAATTTAACTTGTTAATACTTTCTTCAACAGCAAGGCCTTATATTTACTCTCATATTCTGTTATTTCCTAACGTGTACTCTACCATCAAACCAGACCAGACCAATCATCGCTGTACATATTCCTGCCTCTGAAAATTTCCATCTTGCCCAGTATACCTGGAATATCTATGTCTCTGTACACCTCCCTCTGCCCAAATCTCTGCCTCTCAAAATAGTATCTACCCAACAAAGAGTCCCAAATGCCATCTCTTTCATAGAGCCTTCCCTGATTTCCAGAAATGGATGTGAACTTTCCTTCCTCTGACAGCCAATGACATTTTGCTCCTTTTTATGGTAAATGCCATATTTGTTGCTAGCCACTGAAAAGCTGTATGTCTCTTGAGATCAAGGGTTGTGTCTTTCTAATCATATTCCCCCATTTCCAAATATGTAGTTGTTGCTGTTCAGCCATTCACATTGTAATAAAGACAAAATATAGGAAATTTCAACACCAAATCATATGGAAAAGTTCAGTGTTCCTCAGGATACAGTGGTAAAACATATGGTAATGCCTTTCTCTTTGATGACAAAACCATATCTTAATCTAATGTTGAACCACTGGGGCCAAGGACTTTTGCAATGAGAACTTCCTTTTTCAGGTCTCTAGCATCTATTATTTCTAAGAAGGAGGGAATTATAGCATCTCTAGATGAGTTAAGAGGTCATTTCTCTAAAAAAATTGCATTCTTAGAAATAAAGGGGCCAGGCTGGCAGCAGGGTTATTGGTCTGGAGGGGAGGACCCTACGATTACTGGGACTCTTGGGCTTACCTGTTCATTGATCATTGTTGATTGGTGATGGTGACAGGGATGATAGGTTTCTTTTCTGTAAGGGTTGCTCCCTTAAATGATGGTTGTAGGGGCCAGGCTGAAAGCAGAAGGAGTAGTAGAGTTGAAGGACTACAATATCCAAAGGTCTTGGGTTCTGCATCCTGGGCTGACTCTGTCCAGGGGGAGAGGAGTGTCATAAAAACCTTCAGACCAAAGTCTGAGAGGCGATGGTCAAGATGATTTGGTCCACCTGGAATATATTGCTTCCCATCTCTTATCTCTCCCTCAGGTGTTTTGCTTGCTCCACTGATGGTGATTGTCATTTTGTGGAGGAAGGAGGATGGTAGGTCTCTTCCACAGGGTTTAGTCCATGTAGAATAGCCACAGAGGGCAGACTAGAAGTAGGGTTGATGGCCTGGGGGAATATGGGAGGAATGGGGCAGAGGGAAGGGTGATTACTATGGTCCAAGAACTATCCTGTCCCTAGAGAAATGAAATAAAAAGCCAGACTTTCCCCTCAATGAGCTATATTCTCTCACTTGTCATTATTCATTCCCGTGACTTCAGCCACCATGTCTGTGCATACTACTCAGAAATCTATATCTTCATACCTGTTGTCTCCTCTGAACTCCAGATTTGTATCTCCAGCAACCTAAGCCCATCTCTACTTGGACATGTTTCCCTTATCTCTGTCCACCTCCTCTATAACCTTCTTACCAATCGTCTTATTGCCTAGATCAAAGACTATGACCTAAAGAAAGTATTGCCCTAGAATCTCATGCTTCTCATTGGTGACTGCCTTTTCTAGAATACTATATATGCCTCACTTCACTCCTTTCTCTCTAGTCATATCCTCCGTAGCCTCCTCACTAATTACCTGTCCTCCAAGTATATGCTCTTTCTTTTCCATTCTTTTCTCTTTTCCCCTTCCTCTTTCCTCCAGCTCTGGAACCATGAATGTCCATCAAATCAGCTCTGTCATTATTCCTCAAAGGAATGTATCAGTTTTGGCTACTATGTCCCCCACCATCATTCACAATCATCATCTCCACATCATTCCAGATAGACCTGGCTCAAGATCCAGCAAAGGAGACTGAGGGGTGTTGAGACAAATAGGAGGAGAACCAGGAGATAGGAGTTTCACAAAAACCTTAAGAGGAGGGAATGTTAATTAAGGATGGTGATTGACAATGTTAGAGATTCAGAGATCAAGGAGATCAAGTATTGAGAAAAGGCCATTAGATTTAGCAATTAAAAGATCATTGGTAGCTTTAGAGTGAGCAGTTTGAGTTGAATGATGAGATTGGAAGCCAGAATTCAGAAAGTTAAGAGGAAAGTAGTGAAGAGAAAATAGAGGCACCAATTATATATAGTCTTTTCAAGGAGTTTAACCACTAAAAATATGATATAGGATGACAGTTAAGCAGGGATCAACAGATCAAATAAGGGTTTTATGAAGATGAGGAAGATATGAAAATGTTTATAGGCAAAAAAAGAAGCAGTAGAAGGGGAGAGATGGAAAATTAATGAGAGTGGGGATGATGAAAGGGTCAAGGCAGGATGGAAAGAAATCATTTGGTAAATGTTTGCCAACTGGTTCTCTGGTGGGGGAATGTATACAAGACACACAAGTTTATGCTGCATTATTAAAAATTTCTCCATATCTTTCTTAACTCTAAAGAATGAAACAATAAATTGAGCCCTGATTTGTACTGTTGGCTGATTTCTGAGGTGTAAATACTCACTAAAAATTTAATAATTGCCTCTCCAGTATATCTCTACTCCAGAGGCTCCCTGCTGCAGTGACCCTCTGTGGTAGAGAATTTCAGGACTCACCCTTGGCAAAATTGGGAAGAAATGTAGACTCTTTCATCTTCCATTCTCCTCCTTTCCTTTTATCTCTTTCAAGTACCTTCTCAGATTTTGTGATCAATATTTTCCCTAAATGGGGAATACAAGGCATCCTCCAGTCAGAAGTTCAGTAGTTTCTGACCAACTCAACCTCATTGTTTAGTTCTACCTTGTGCTCTAGTTTCAGAAGACCCTGTCTTCTCATTTCTATTAGCCATGCCTAGTCTCGTCCCCATCCTGTTTCCATGCTCAATATTCCAGGTCCCCTGATTTTGATGTCCTGCCTCCCAGACCTTACATTTCATCTTAGGATTGAAACTTTTTTGGTTGCTTCATGGCAACTGCATAGCATAGTGGTACTAGATTGCACATTGAATCTGGAAGGGGAAACATATGAATTCAAATCCTACTTCAAACATGTATTATCTAGGTAACTCTGGACAAGTGATTTAGTAGTTTTCTCATCTCACAAATGAGGGTAATGATAGCACATACTTCATAAGTCTCTAAACTGATGCCTGAGGATCAAAACATGATAATGATGTACAAAGTATTTTGTAAAATTTAAGGAGCTTTATAAGTGTTAGCTAGATTTATAGATTTGAGTTGGGATCATAGAATAGTAGTGCTACAAGGATGTCTGAGATTAATGAGCACAACCTTCTCATTTTATAGATGGTAAAACTGAGGCCTGTAGAGATCAAACTTACTTTTACTTCTCTAGGTCATGTTGTTACTGTTCATCCTTCATTTTTGAAGAAGAATGATGTCTTGATTTGCACATGAGAGGGGCTTTAAGTGAGGCAGAGTTGTACAAAGTCATTGGCTTCATTCTCTCCTCCAGAGTCATTGAAGTCCAATGGCAAGACAAGGATCAAGACTACTGATGATGGTCCAGGATGCAGTAGAGGACCTTGGCATCTTCAATGTCTGACCAAACTCTAAATTCTCCACAGCACTTGCTTCAGGTTCCTTCATGGCCATTGGAACAAATTGTTCTTATTCCCCCATTCTTTAGAGAGAAAGCTTTACATGCTTGGAGTAGACATCATCTTAATTCACCAATGAGGTTGAAGTCTATCAGCTACCCTACACCTGGTTTAGTCCATCTGCCAATATGGTTTACCCACATAGAAGCTCTCAATGCTACAGCTTCTTGGAACCACAGATGAGAGGTGGGTGACAGGTGGACACCAAAGGTGGGTCAGAAGTCCTAAGAAGGGCTCAGAAAGTCCTCTTACCAGAGGTGCTAGCCCTCCCTGAATATTCCATCCATTGCCCCACAAGGTTATGTAACTAACAAGTAGAAGAACAAAATTTTGAACTCAAGACACTTGACTCTAAGTGAGTTCCCTTTCTACTATACCAAGATATCTGTCAACCAGAATTGACTCTGAACCTCACTTGCTATGACTGTGGACTCTGCTATCCACTGTTAGATCTCCCTGAGAATGTCTAAAACCATCTTCAGGATGTCATCCAATAGTCAATCTTGCCTCTTTGTGTAGATCTAACCCAGAGTTACAGCAAAGGATCTCTGGCTCCAAATTCAAATGCATTCTCTCATAATTATTACCTTGGGCAGTAGCAATGACTGTAGTCATATTTAGTAATGACCAAGTAATGGTTTGGTCAAATCATTAACCTCCCTGAACTATCAGGTGACACCATAATGTGCAGAGTAGTGGGACTGGAGTCAGGAAGACCTGAGTTCAAATTTAGCCTAAAACATTTACTACCCATATGACCCTGGACAAGTCACTAAATCTCAGTCTTCCTCAGTTTCCTCAACTGTAAAATAAGAATAATTATACCTTTCATGTTTGTCAAGAATATCAAATGAGGTAATATGTGTACAGTGCTTTGCAAAGTTTAAAAGTACTATATAAATCTTCCTCTGAAGATGTGTATAGTTCAGAAAGATTTCAGATTTTATTTATATTTATATTTCTTCAGGCTATTGGTGCTTTAAATGCAAAGCATTTTTTAAATATTATCTCCTTGTATCCTCACAACCTCCTTGGAAGGTGGGAACTCTTATTATCCATATATTACATATGAGAAAACTGAGGAAGACAGATATTAGGTAACTTGCCCAGGATCACACAACTAGTAAGTATCTGAGGTGGGATTTGAACTCAGGTCTTCCTGACTCCAGGTCCCACATTCTATCTTACTCCCTGGGCAAATCACTTAAGAAGGCAGGAGGTAAACTACATAACAGAGTAGAAAGAATGTTTTATTTAGGTTGAAAGGTAAAGCTACCACAGACTACCTGTGTAACATGGGCAAATCATTCCATCTCTCTGGACTTGTTTCCCCATCTATAAAATGAAAGATTTGGAATAAATGAAGAGTTATTAAACCTTTTTGTGTATGTGTGTGTGTCACAGACACCCTTAGCAGTCTGGTGAAGCCTATGAGCTTCCTATCATAATAACTCTTTTAAATACATAAAAGGACAGAAAATTACAAAGGAAACCAATTACATTGAAATATACTTATCAACTTTTTTTAATTTTACAGACCTCAGATTAAGAACCCCCTGGACTAGATGATCTCTTAGGTCACTTAAGATAATTTCTAACTTAATTATCCTCTAAGGTCCCTTCTCCTTTTAAAGCTATGATTCTGTGATTCCAGTTTTTAAAAATGTAAGATGCATAAGAATAGGGATCATTTCATTCTTTGATACATCAATGTACATCAGTCACTAACCTAAGCACTGGAATATAAGCAAAAAGCAGGAAGCCTCCTGGCCCCAAGGAATCTAAATTCTAATGGAAAACAAAACATACATATGAATATAAAAATAGGCAAATACATGATACAAATAGGGTGGATGAAAGACAACATTAGAGGCATAGTGGGTCCTGGGAAAAATTTTTGGAAGAAACTGAAAGTTGAGATAAGAAGCCTACCACATTGTTTTGTTGACTGATCAATTGAGATGACTGCAAGAAAATTTCAGAAATGATACTTTGATAGAAGCAGAAATAGATGTAGTTGAAGGATATCTGGTAATTGATCTGTGTAACAGACTATGCATGCTATAGGGCTCATGGGACAGAGAGGAAAGGGAAATTGGAATTAAGGGATCATGACCTAGTTCTGACACTTTCTAGCTGGATAACCATTCTCCACCTGCGAATTATAGGTAATAATTGCACAGTCAGCCCCACAGGGTATTTGCAAGGGAAGTGCTTTGTCAGCATGAATGTAAATGGGAGCTGTTGCTATGATTTTTATGTAAAATGAAAAAAAACCCTCCACAAATCATAGGCAAGTATACACTTGGCCTTTCCAACTGGCCCCAAAATCGCTCTTGGGAAAGTCTTCAAGGAGAATATGGCTTTGGCAGTGGGATCTGGAAGAGGGTAGATGCCATGGAATCCCTACAATGAGCTTTTATAAATAAATTAGCAGGTTACTTATAAAAGGAAGTAGTAAAAAAATTACAAATGGGTGAACAGATTAATTAACAAATGACTAAAGTCAAGAAACAAACCCAAAAAGTGAATTCTACTTGCAATGTGCTCATGGCAGTATTGTTCAACTTAGAGCTGAAAACATTTACATTTTCTGAATCCCTCCACCCCCATCTGTAGGGTATATAACCATGAGTCATGCCATACAGAAAATGATTGTAATATTTGAGATGGAAAACTTGTATTGAAAAAAGTACAGATAGAATTCAAGTCATGTGGTTAGGAGTTACAGCTTCTTGCAATTTTTCAGAACTATTTTGGGCAGGCAGGTATACATTGCACAGGGATTTTTAGGGCATTAAAAGGAATTGTCCAGTTAATTGTACTGGAGATTCTAGGAGACCAAGAGAAAAAAAAAAGATGTGTTAAATGATGCTCTGTCGTATTCAAATATCTGGACCTCAGGGTCCTGGAGACATTTTGAATGGTACCATCACCCTCTGAGGCAAGAATAGAAATTGTGGTTCTTGTGGGTGTACTGTGACTTAATGGCATTCTAGAAGGAGGGACAGAGCATTCCATTGATTGCAATAGGACGTGTGTGTGTGTGTGTGTGTGCAGCTCCTAACATCTCTACCAGAGACTCTTGTAGGGGGATAATGATGACAGTTGTTTGGTGTTGGTTCTGAAAATTTGAAAGCAGAGCTGAAAAAATCAGAAAGATGATAGAAACCATTCCTGCACAGAATCATGAACGTTACAGATCATATGTTCCAAAGACTCTTCACCTTTTTTTGAGTCATGAACCCCTCTTGGAAGTCTCATGAAACTCATGGATTCTTTTTTAAATGCATAAAATTAGGTACGTAGGATTACAAGAGAAAGAAGTTATATTGAAACAGATATAATCAAAATTTTTTTAATAAATTTATTTAACTTTTTACATTTATCTTCACAAAATTTTAGGTTCCAAATTTTCTCCCCACTTGTCCCCTACCCCCTCCCAATACACAGAGCATTCTAATTTCCCCTATCACCAATCTGCCCTCTCTTCTATCATCCTTCCCTTCCCTTGTCCTCATCTTCTCTTTTGTCCTGTAGGGCCAGATAACTTTCTATTCCCCATTACCTGTATTTCTTATTTCCTAGTAGCAAGAACAATACTCAACAGTTGTTCCTAAAACTCTGAGTTCCAACTTCTCCCCACCCATTCCCTTTGGGAAGGCAGGGAACTCAATATAGGCCATATTTGTGTAGTTTTGTAAATGACTTCAATAATAGTCATGTTGTGTAAGACTAACTATATTTCCCTCCATCCTATCCTGCCCCCCCCATTGCTTCTATTCTATTCTCTCTTTTGATCCTGTCCCTCCCCAAGAGTGTTGACTTCAAATTGCTCCCTCCTCCCATTGCCCTCCCTTCCATCATTCACCC
>CM053770.1:481268091-481294931 GCA_028658325.1 Potorous gilbertii
TATTTTTCAAGGTGTTGTTTTCTTCAGCATTTTTTTGAGTGTCCTTTATCAAGGTATTGACCCGTTTTTCATGCTTTTCTTGAATCTCTCTCATTTCTCTTCCCAGTTTTTCCTCCACCTGTCTAACTTGATTTTCAAAATCCTTTTTGAGCTCTTCCATGGCCTGAGCCCATTGAATGTCTATTTCGGATGATTGGGATACAGAGGCCTTGGCTTCTATGTCTTTACCTGATGGCAAGCATTGTTCTTCCTCATCAGAAAGGAAAGGAGGAAATATCTGGTCATCAAGAAAGTAACCTTCTATGGTCTTATTTTTTTCCCTTTTCTGGGCATTTTCCCAGCCAGTTATTTGACTTCTGAGATTCCTCTCCACCCCTGCCTCACCTCCAGATCTGCCCAGCTAGTGCTTGGGGTCTGAGATTCAAATGCTGCTTCCCAGCCTCAGGGCTTTCAGCAGGGGGCAGGGCTGCCATTCAGTGTGAGATTAAGTTCAGGTTCTCAGGTGGAGGCAGGGCCATCTCACAGGGTTCAGTTCCCTCAGGGGGTTTATGTGGAGACCTTCAATATTGGATCCAAGCCCCTGCCTGCTTTGGGAGCCCCTGTCCACTGCTTCCCTGCTGCTGCCTCCCAAGGGGGTCCTGGGTTATGGAGACACCCCGCTCCCCTTTTGGCCACCCCAGAAGGCTTTCTCACTGACCTGTAGAGCCTGTGAGTTGAGGGACTTTCATGGCCACCAGAGATTCTGTCCCTGAAGCCTGCTTGGATCTACTCCTCTCAGGGCCTTTTGGCCAAGGCAGGGCTGGGCTCTGCTCCAGGTCTGGTCCACGATGGGCCTTTGGTGTCAGTTTTTCAGAGTTCTCTGGAACAGAAATCTCCTCCACTTCATTGTTGTGTGACTTCCACTGCTCCAGATTTTGTTGGGAGTTCCTCTTTACCGGTAATTTATGGGCTGTGGGTTCGGAGCTAGCATATGTGAATCTTTCTACTCTGCCATCTTGGCTCCTTCCAATATAATCAAAATATTTTGAAAACAAGTTCACAGATGTTAAAATTCTCTGATCTAATCCAACACCCTAATTTTAAAAACAAGAGACTGAGGCTCAAAGAGGTTATCCTCAGAGAGGTTACCTAATCCAGGTTCACAAAAGTAGCAACTGTAAGAGGTGGGAATCAAGCCAGCATTCTTTCCACTAAATAGATTGCCAATAATAGAATTCATTTAACTATCCATCCATCCTGACCCACTTAAAACACAATAGGATTGACAATTTGCATTCATTTTGGGGGAGTGGTTATCTTCTGCACCCAGGGAGATATTCTAGAGATCCCAAATGATTAGGGGCAGATAGGTGACTTAGTGGATAGAGTGCTGGGCTTGGAGTCAGGAAGGCATAGTTCAAATCTGGCTTCAGACACTCACTAGCTGTGTGACTGTTGGCAAGTCATTTAACCCTGTCTGCCTAAGTTTGTTCATCTGTAAAATGAGATGGAAAAGAAAATGGCAAATCATTCCAGTATAACCCCAAATGAGGTCACAAAGTGTCAGAAATGACTAAACTCATTCATTTTAGAGGATTTTTTTCTGAATCAAACATATTAAAAATTATAGCTTTGATTGAAGTCCAAATGGATTCACAAGGTTTAGGTGAAATAAAAGCTATCCCATCCTCAATCATCATATTATACATTTATTATACATTGAGTTTCTATAGGAGCTGCAAACTCTGTTACTCAGATTTGGGGAAACTAAGACAAGAGCCCCATCTATTCTTAATTTTGGAGGTCCCCAGAGTTAAACTTTGGGGTAGAGAATGAGTCACAGAGGGAAACCAGAATTGAACCAGGTCTATGTGGACTCAAAATCCTTGGTGGGGGGAAAGGAAGGAGAATCATTTATGTGCATGTAAATAAATAAACATACATCACATAAAATGTAAATACAAAGTAATTTAGGAGAGCATTGAATAATTGGTGAAGGAGGGAAAGCCTGATGTAAGAGGTGACATATAATATAAGCCTGGAAGAGAAATGTGGATTATAAACAGTCTTGGATCCCATATACTCTGAAGCCCATGGATTAAAGTGGGAAGGGTCCCTGCCCAACTCATTGGCTGGTTTTAGACCCTTCTGGACCCTCCTGGCTTAGAGTGAATGTCTATAGTAACAATTTCTCTTCCAAACAATAACCCTGAGGATCCTGCCCCTCCCAAAGTAATTTATCTTTTCTATTTTCCTTTCTATTTTCTTTTCTATTAAAGGGGCCATCACCTTGACCACCTTTTAAAGAGGCCTATTCACTGAATGGACATTATCTCACTTTAAGTGAGTACCTGAAAAGGCCTTAGCCTAAAAGTTCAAGGTCTCCCACTGCATCCTGGCCATCTTCAGTCATCCTGATGACTGGATCCAAATGGCTCAGCAACAAAAAGTGAGGCTGGTGACCTTGCACAGCCCTCCCTCATTCAAAACAAAGTCAAGTGCAAGTCAAATCATCATTTCTCTGATATCATCATCCTCTTCAAAAAAGAAGGATGAACACAACAACAAAACAAAGTGCAGGAGCAAACATATTTTGGAAAATATCTAGAAAGATATGCTGCGAAAATATTGCAAAGGACTTTAAAAGTCAAATAAAAAGTTTGTACTTTACCCTAGAAACAACAAGGTGATACTGAAGATTCAGGAGCAGGGGGGTGACCTGAGATCACTCCTGTGCTTTAAAAAATATCCATTGGGTATTTTTGTAAAAGATGAATTGAGGGAAGAGATTGGAAGTGGGAAGACTCATGAGAAAGCTATCACAATAGTGTGGCTGAAAAGGAAGGAAGACCTGAACTCTGTTGGCAGCCATGTGAGGGGAGAAAGATGACAGAAGTTGTAGGAGGAGACACCACAATTTGACAACTCATTGCAAATTAGTGAGGAGTATAAAGAGTTTGGACTAACTACAAGGTTGTGAACTTGGAATCCTGGAAGGATGATGATGTCCTTAACAGACGTGGGGAAGTTATGAGAAGGTCTGGGTTTAGGGGAATAGATAATGAGTTCCAATTTAGACATGTTGAGTTTGAAATGTGTATGACCCCAAGGTGGAGATTTCCAGCAGCAAGTTGGGGATGTGAGACTGAAATGCAGGAAAGAGGCAGGATTAGGTGTGTAGATTTTGCAGTCAAGAACAGAGAGCTGATGTGATCATCAAGAGAGTATAGAGAGAGAAGAAAAGAGAGAAGGAACCAGGATAAAGCTCCAGGGTATACCCATGCATAGAGGATAAAGCAAAAGTAGTATGTGATAAAAAGGCATGGATGGGGAGTGATACAGTGGAAAGGTCCAATAGAAAATGGCATTTATTAATAAATTTATTCATTATTAGTAAATTCATAGAAGCCAAGCACTATGGTAGGCATTGAGAATAAAGAGAAAAATATGAAATCAGTCCCCATGCACATCAGAGAAATTATAGGAGCATAGAATTATTAAGACATAACAAGCGCATTAGAGAAGTGAAAATACCACATTTAAACTAAAATAGGCTTTGCTATAATTTGATTAATTTTTAAAGGATCCAAATTATTTTGTTTTCAAAGGTTATTCCTCTCCCATCTCCCAAAATTGATGCCCATAACTCTCTGTATAAATCACTTTGTTCAAAGAAATCTTATTCTGAAAGATTTTGAAAGTTATATTCTATGCTCATTTACTTTAACTATGAACTTGGTGCTTTAACCATGTCCTGAAGTTCATGGAACAAGTCACTGACTCAGAAGATAGTCATTCATGGTCTTACAGAGAGGGGAGATTTGAGGTGTTTCCTCTTCCAAATTCCCTGAGACAGGGAAGTTCGTAGTCTTGTATCCACAATGGGGAAAAGACAGTTTACCAGGTGGAGACCTTGCTTAAAGTTGGCTGGCTATCCATCTGAACAATATTCCCACCCTTTGGATGGGGAAGAATCTGTATTGTCTTGGCAGAACCTCTGTATCCTACTTCAAAGTAAATAGACTAATGGAAATGACTCAGAAGGCTGCTTGGCTATCCAATAACTCTTAGAAAACACAATGATAAGTAAAGTGTAAAAGAATCAGAAACAGATGCATTAAATTTCCCACAAAATACCCTGGGCTTAAAAATTAACCAGAAAAAAAAAGGTTTAAAAAGGGGGAAAGTAATCTGTGTTTGAGAATTGGTCAAGTCTCAAAGCCTTGATGGTGAATTTGGGATGTCCTGCCAAACACCTAACACTGTCAGGTTCACCCATATCCCATTTCATCCCTCCTATGGAGTTTAAGTGAAGCTGAGACTATGCTCCAGAAAGCAAATAGAGAAGGGACAAGATTAAGCCAAACATACATGTTTGTGTAGACAATATACTTGAGAGGAAGAAACCAAATCAACCCTTAATATTTCTAGCTTTTGCCACAAATATCTGGGCATTTGACTGTTCACTTTTCATTGTGGATGCTTTGGTGTTTTGTTCAGTCATTCAGTGATGTCCAACTCTTCGTGACCCCACTAGGGTTTTCTTGTCAAAAGTACCAGAGTGGTTTGCCATTTTCTTCTCCAGCTTATTTTTTTACAGAAGAGGAAACTGAGGTAACCAGGGTTAAATGACTTGCCCAAAGTCAAACATCTGAGGCCAGATTTGAACTCAGGAAGATGAGTCTTCTTAACTTCAGGCTCTCCACTTTATCCACTATACCTCTAAACTCCCTTTGGTGTTATATGGGCATAATTTAGAATACTGAATTAGGAGGTAGGTGTCATAGGTTTTGAATTCTCTCTGTGCTACTTCCTACCAGCATATCCTTGAGCAAATCCTCACTGGCTTCAATTTTCCCACCTGTAAAATGAGAAGACTTGACTAAATGATTTCTAAGCTTTAAATCCCATGAACTTCTATAAATGTTTGAGACGGGCCTCTGATGGCAGAGAAAAGGATTCAGAGTCTGGCTATGTGAGCTCCTAAAAGATGCAGTTTGGAGGAGACAGTGCTGTCTTGCTCCCAAACTGTAAGATACTTGAGGTTCCTCACAGGAAGAGGGCTCTGAAACATGCATTTTAAATTGAGCCATTCAGGGGAGAGTGACTAGTTGAGATGATAGAATCACACACAGTGGGAGAGACAATCACTCTGGGAGATAGATACTAAGTACAGACACATGGATAGAGAGAGCCTTGGCTTCCACAAATGTAACTGGCACCTTCAAGCACTAAATCTGCCAGGATACATGGAATCAGAGTATTGCCAGTTTAATATCTAGTGAACTTTTCCCCCTTTCTCCTTTTCTACATGAAAAAAAGTTTAAATCCCGAATTTTCTATTTGCTAAAGTTGTTTATTTACATTTCAATTAGTATCCAAGTGGAACCATTTAATATAAAGGATCGATCCTAATTGCTTTCATGATGGGGGTCTGGAATTTGTAGAGTCAGCTCAGCTGATGTAGCCTCTCCCTACAAAGGATGCTAAGGAACTTACTTCCAGGAAATGTGGGGCATTCATAGACATCCTGCAAATGATTCCAATTATCTAACTACATAGTCAAGTTCATCTTTGAGCTATATCTTTATTTCATTTGGCAATTCCTTTACTCATTATGTCTAATGAAAGACTATGCTATAAAGGAAAAAGTCATTTCCCCTTCAGGCCATATGGCCACCAAGAAATGGCCCTCAGTCTCTAACCTTTCATTTGTTTGTTTCCATTTTAGATGAAGGAGGTGGGGTTTCCAACCTTAGGAATTTCAGAGGTGAGGAGACCAAGAAGCAGCAATCTGGGAGTTGGGATGTAGGCTAGATTTGACAGCCAGAATTGTATCAATGCCCTGAGGATTAAGGAACCATCTTCAAGATTGACCTTGGGGAGCCCACCCCAATAGAAGGACCCACATGGCATGCAAGCTACATTGGGACAAGAACTCAGCATTATACTATGCTGGAAATGATCTAAGTTTCAAGTTGAGACCAAGAATACAATGGAGGTATTAGGGAAATGTTTGCATGTCCATTCTTACTCTTTTTTTTTTTAAATAAATCTCCCTTTGTAAAAGTTAATAGATTTTCAGTGGCTAACAGAGAACATAGCCATTAAGGGCTTGGGCTGATGGCCGCAAAGAAAAGAGCCCCACCTCAAGATCCCTTAAAGAATAATAGGCCTGGTCTTGAAAGAATGAGACAGAGAGTACATGGTAAAATTATGGACTCTGCATTTCCTCATTTGTATATAGGAGAGTTTCAACAGAAAGGAACAATATTACAGTACATACAGATATACGGAAAGGACCAAAATTTCAGTCTTGGTCCAAAAGCACCAACCTTTTGTCTGCCTGAGACTGGAGCCAAATTGAGAGAGAATCTTATGATTTTTATTATCAATAATTTGTGACAAACTTCCCAAAAGTTTGAACTAAGTATTATCTGAAAGATTTTGGTTTTTTTCTCTTTGCCCTAAGCTGAAAAAATAATCAAAATGTCATTTTATTTTATTTTATTGGTGCTTAAGACAAGGCAGTACTTTTGGGTCAAGTTCCTTCATTCATTCTTTCCCCTACTTGTGTGCAAAGAAGGCTCTCTACAGAGGTGGAGTTTAGAGTGATGACTAGGGAATAGGAATTGCCTTGATAAGAAAAGGAAAAGTATAATTGGTCCTAACTGGTAACACCCACATTCCAAAGGTAAGGGCCAGAAGAAGTAACCCCTGAGTCACCATTCCCAAACTACCCCCTAATAAAGGGAACAACCCTGGTCAGTATAAAGTTTACACTTGAAAGAAAGCTCTTATATTGCCAGGTATCTCTCCAATCAAAGGTATGTTTATTGACATATTTATATATGATTGTTTACAAGTATGGAGCAGTTAGATGTGCAAAAACCTTATATTTCATTCTATACCCTGAATCCATCATCTCTCTCTCAGGAAGTGGGAAGCTTATTTCATCACTGATACTCTGGAATCCTGATTGGCCTTTAAGTTCTTTCCAATTCTTAAGTCTTTCAAAGTTGTTTTACCTTATAATCTTTTATTATGTAAATCATCCTCCTAGTTCTGCTGACTTTACTCTGCCTGGTTCATCCACTCTGTAAAATGACAAAGGGAGACTGAGAGAGCACAAGGGAGATCATGCTTCCTCCTATGTCCTGTCCAATCCTTCCATGTCTCTTTTCATCCCTCACAGAGAAAAATGACCCAGGGCAAATTATCTTATAGGACCATTTCTCTTAATAGATAAAGGTGAAGAATTCAGCATACCACCCCTAGGATCAAGGGACCAGGCTTATATTGGCTACACATATCAGAAGGTCCTTGGCCTTCCTTATTCCCTATGTTAAATAGGGTTAGCTGAGGTACCACAGTGTTAGGTAATGCTCTTAGTAGAGTATAGGACCATGCAGAAGATAGTATTAACAAAACAACAAATCTCAAAAATGGAAGAGACTTCTCCCTAAGTATACTCCTGAACTCCTCTACATTCTCTCCTCCTTTGTCCCAGTTTCTCAAAAAGAGGTAGTGTTCTCCTATCAAGGCCAACCCTTGTTGTGTCTTTGCCCTGATGCCTTTGCCCCTCCCATTTCTCCAGGAGCTTGCCTCATCAATATCAATCTTCATCCCTGCCACACCTCCCCCAAATATGTACAAGTCTTCTCTAACCTTAAAAACTTGTCCTTGACCTTCCACACCCCGAACCTATTGTTTCATATCTCTCAACTCTTTTATTGCCAAACTCCTGGAAAAAAAAGTCATCCATATCCTTACCTCTACTTTGTTACTTAAATTCAATTCTCAAGCCCTGACAATCTAGCATCTGACTCCATCACTTACTTGAAACTCCTCACAACCCCTATACAATCCAATGGATTGTCTGTAAGAGTCATTAATTCATCATTCTGTGGTCAACCTAGTGATTAGTGGGTCCCTTCAAATGAATCTGCATTGGCCTTTGAACAGTATTCCATAACTGGGCTCATAGTGCTAAAATCCTTTCCATCTTGATAGGATGTAGCAGAGTGTGGGTTCTGTGGGTATATCCTTTGAGAACTCCGATGTAGCTTCCTCAGACATGAGATATCAAAATCATAGCATCATGAAGGGAGAAGAACCTGAAAAAATATCTATCACTTCCCTCACTGTGTGGGAGCAAGTTCAGATGCAGAAACAGTGAAGACCACTCAACTTTGTTAAGCAATATTATTATATCTAATATATTATTTAGCACATAATAGGCATTTAATAAATGGCTATTGAGAAAGTGAATAAATGGCTTTCCCCAGCTCAATGATGAATGTTCCTAATTCTAATCCAAACTCTTTGCCTTTCTCTTTGAAAGGCCTGGTTTAGAGTTCAGTCTGTGATGAAGAGGTTGGAACTCTGAAGAGGATTCTTGTTACTGAGACTATAACCCTCTAGCACACGTGCCTGACAGGGCGAGGGAAGGAATGGATGGCAAATCCTCACAAGGAGCCCCAGACGCCTTTAGGCATCACAGAAATGGTTCTTGTGTACAGGAAAAGGAACCAAGAAAAAAAGTAGGGAGTTCAAGAGATCAAGATGTGTTTTCATTGATCTTGGACTTGTAAGAGCTATGCCATCAATCACCGTCGTTTAAAAATTCCTATTAATGGACTCAAGTGCTGGGGCTTCCCATATGGTTTGTCTTTGGAACGTTCAGTCTAGGGCATCTCTTTGGAATCAGTGTGAGAATCTGTCAGTGTCAGACTCAGAACCTGGACCTTCCACTTTGCTCCTTGGCCAGTGGAAAGAAGGAGAGGTGGAGAGAAGGAGGAAGGGAGGGAGGGAGGGAGAAAATCCCCCTTTCTTTCTCCTTTGCTTTCACAGAGTTGAAAATGCTCTTGTCTTCACCAAGAGGCCAAGGAATTGAATATTCCCCACTGAAAGAAAACAGTAAGCCAAACCCAGGAATTCATCAAGGAAAGGGAACTCCTGGTGGAGTCACAGAGGAAGCCAAGAGTCTAGAAGAAATTCTCCTATGTCCAATATATCACAGGGCTTACCCATGGCATCAGGATAAAAGGACCAGCCCGCTGCTCTGTGACTCTGATGAAGAGGTAATCTGAGGAATGGTACCAGTCAGGGAAAATGAATGGATGTTTCAAAGATCTAATGGAAAAGACCTTCCTGCTCACTCACTCCCCTTCCCCCCATCAAAGCAATGTGATACACAATTACTTGAGTCAGGAGAGGAAATTCTGGAGTATATGTAGTTGAACCTGCTTTTTTAATGGAAATATGATCTCAATTTTTCCCTGTGTGCAGGAGCACCAATTTCCCAAGCACAAGATTGAGGATTAGGGGGAGGGAAGAAAGCCACCAACCCCCTCCCTGAGGCATGCCCAGATGTGAATCTATGCCTAAGAGCCTAAGAGAGAACTACACAGGGGGAGATGAGATCATGGTGTAAGAGATGTGAAGGTCTGAGAGTCAGACTTTAGATCTAGTCTTAGCTATGTGACCCTGGGAAAGTCACTCTGGCCCCTTTAGATCTCAGTTTCCTCATCTGTAAAATAGGGATAATATCTTCCCCTATTTAATTCCTAGGTCATTTTGAGATGATTTATATGAAAGCTGACTTGAAAAAAATAAAGGAATCTACACATGATATTACCATGTACCTCCAAGGGGAAAGATGTGCAGGGCCAGCAGATCAGGAAC
The DNA here is from genome assembly GCA_028658325.1 of Potorous gilbertii. Classification (NCBI taxonomy): domain Eukaryota; kingdom Metazoa; phylum Chordata; class Mammalia; order Diprotodontia; family Potoroidae; genus Potorous; species Potorous gilbertii. The sequence continues at coordinate 481,277,758 of CM053770.1, forward strand.
ATCAATAGAACTCTTGGAGGATCTTGGAGAAGACAACCACCTGATAGCAAGGAAAGGGAGCTAGGACATTCTCATACTCAGAAAGTTCAATCATTCTCCCATTCCGAGTATATGGAAGATCTGGAAAGGAGAGGGAGAGAAAAACAGATGACATCAGGCCCCTGCCTCCAGAACTTATTCATTCCTTCAGTCCATGAGGCCCAAGGATTTGTGGCTCCTCTCAGGGGCTGCATTTGAAGATCTCCTTGTCCTGGAATTTATTGTCACATGTAAAGATGCTACTCTTTCCTGATTCTACTAACTTAGGAAAAACAATTACTCAGCCCTCCATAAGTAATCAGGTCTCTTGCATCTAATAGTGTCCCAATCAGAATCAGGACTCAGGCCTAACTCAGAGCTGAATAATGCTCCACATGTAGGGCCTCATCAGGCTATTCATCATCCTTCACAATCTTGAGATAAGGCAAAGAAACTGGTGCCAAATACGAAATAAGTCCCTGAAAACCGGATCACTAGAAACTTACTGGTGTGCTAGACCTTATCTCCCTGCTGCCTTCACCCTCCTCCAGACACCAGGTGTTTGGAGAAATAGTAAGCTGGTTCTTTGGTCCCAGAGGCAGGCAGAAGTTAACTAAAGGGATTTCTCAAGTTAGTAAGCACCGGAGTAAAATGCACATTTTGTGCCATCACAAGCATGCCATCTTCAGAAATCAACATATGAAAAGTGTTGCCCTCACCCTGATAAACACAAGAGGAAGTGTAACTGGAGTGCTAAGGCTAAGAAATGCACAATTACTGGTACTGGTTGAATAAAGCACCTGAAAATCATATACATGCTATTCAGGAATAAATTCCATGAAGGAATTTAAAAGCCACAGGGCTGGATGCAGCATCTGCTTCATCTTGAGGATTTAACCGTTTATTAGAATAAATGTTCTGAATCAAAAAGTAATTTAAGGTCAGTTTCATTTGAACTGATGATACGATGATAATTCATTAAATTAAAAGCTCCTTGAGGATTGGGACTGTCTTTTACCTCTTTTTTGTAGCTCCAAGGCTTAGGGCAGTGTCTTGCACATGGTGGGTGCTTAATAAATATGAATTAATTGATTGACAGATCACCTTAGGTAAATATTTGCTTTCTGGCAACTGGTCTATGCATTTTTATGAATAAGAGTATGAACAGCACTATGGTGGAGAGTATTGGACAAGAAAGACCAGGATTGATTCTTATCCTGACATTCTGTGAACATGGATGAATCACTTAAACTCACCCATCTGCAAAATGATGATGTGAGATTCAAAAGAATCTTTGAAGTGCTGCATAGATGTCAGACTGACCTATTAAGAGAGAGGGAGAGAGACAGAGAGATACAGAGAGAGAGACAGAGAATCACAGAGACAAAGAGATAGATAGAGAGAGAGAGAGAGAGAGAGAGAGAGAGAGAGCGAGCAGGAATGGGGGGGGCAAGGAGGGAGGGAGAGGTAAAGAAATGTAGGCTGAAGTCACTACTTTGGGATACATACTGTCTTGGAGAATGGTAGCCCTAGCCAACTGTTAATTCCTTCCTTATAATCTCATATGGATAATATGGACGTATTCTGGAGCTTTTCTCCTGACCTTCACTCATAAGGACAAGTCAGATCTCCAAAGGCCAACTAGCTATTTTTCCCTTCTGGATTTTAGGGATAACCCAAAGGAAATGATTTGCCTAGTACTATTAGCTCACAAGCCCCTACTTGTATGCCTCTCCAGTGATTATCAGTCAGAAATAACTAACTTTAGGAAATAGGAATTTGCTAAGGATAAAAATCCCTAAACCAGGGGCACACTCTCCCACAACTTCTTGCAGAGTCCAGGACATTGCTAGGATACTGATGAGAAGTCCAAATCTTATAAACTTTTACAAGTTCAAAAAGTTTTCATCTGGTCAAGGGGCAGGAGGTCAGATGCCTCCCACTACCACTACTTACCTTTTAGAGAGAGAGGTCAGAGACTCTCCAACCCCCCCAAACCCCTCCACACACACGCACACACACACACACACACACACACACATACACACACACACACACACACACACACACACACACACACACACACACACTCAAGCAATTCTCTTCCAAGGAGTTGGCTGGAAACATTCTCTCCCTTCTCACCACTGGAATGCTGAATTACAAACTGCCATGTTATTTAAGGTACATAGGGTATAATTAAGTCTCTTCAGCCAATCCTGATACACTTCCTGTGAAATTTCACTTTATTTCACCCAGTGGTTTTCACTCCTTGCAAACTGATCAAAGACTTATTCAGTATAGTAGGTGTGAAATATAACCTTAAAGTTGTTTTAATTTGCATTTTTCTAATTATTAGTGATTTAGAACATTTTTTATTTATTTGTTAGCCAATACTTCTTTCTTTGAAAACTGTGCCTGTTCATAACCTTGGGCCATTTGTCTATTTCAGAATGGTTGTTACTATTATTAATTGGAATCAGTTCCTTACATGTGTGGAAATTAAACCTTTATCAAAGAAACTTTCTGGGAACATTTTTCCAAGTTATGGTATTCTTAGAATTTTAACAGATTTATATTTGTTTCTGTAGGAACTTTTAATTTATATAATCAAATTGTCATTTGTATTATATGTATAACCCATCATGAACAATTACTTATTTTACAATTATTTAGACATGTCTTTATTTTTATAAATATTGTTTTATATAAAGATTCCTATTGGGTGAATTTTGTTAGCTGCACAAACAAAAATTCCATAGTTTCTGTAGTTATTTTGAATGGAATTTCCTTCTGGATCTTCCTGTTGAGTATTGTTGGAAATACAGAAGAATGATGATGATTTATGTGGATTTATTTTATGTCCAGCAACTTGGCTACATTTTTTCTTTCAATTAATTTTGACTCTCTGGGTTCTCTAAGTACTTTGTTATATCATCTTCAAGAAGTGATCATTTTATTGCCTTTTTACCTATGTTTATTCTCATGATTTCTTTTGCTTATTTTCTCAATATAACCAGTACCATCGACGTGAATTAAACGGTAATGGTGATAATGGGCATCCTTGTTTTATTCTTGATCTTAAAGGAAAGACTTTTATCCATCACATAAAAGGCCTTCTCATATTTAAGTAGGTAATTATTATATTAAAGGAATATTAATTAATTACTATGATTTCAGTTTTTAATGAAAACTAGTGTTTGATATTTCCAAAATCCTTTTCAGAATCTATTGATATAATCAGATGGTTTTTATTATTTATACTTATCATGATTTATTATATTATAATATTAATTTTTGTTAGTTCAGCTCACTTAATTGAGTATATAAACTCATCTGTCTAAAATGTTGCTGTAGCCTACATGTTATTAATTTATTTAAAAATTCTGTGTTGATATTCATTATGGATATTGGTTTATAGTTTTCTTTCCATGCTTGTCTCTCCCTGATTTAGGTATTATCAAGAGAGATTTGAAGGGTATTTTCTTTTCTGTTATTGCAAGCTATTCATTTAGTACTGGAATTGTTCTTTGATTAATAGAATTTACTGCAAATTCAGTAGGTCTGAGGGAATTGGGTTATTTGGGAGTTTATTTGTAGCTTATTCAGTTTCCTTTTCTGATATTGAGTTATTTATATAGGCCATTTTTCTTTTGTTAATCTAAGTATTTTTTATTTTTGAAAGCATTCATCTATCTCCACTATATTATTAGTTTTATTAAAAAGGCCAACAAAATAATTTCTAATCATTTCACATATTGCCTCCTCACTTGTTGAATTCCTTTTTAAAAAAAAATTATAATTTGATTTTTCTTTTTGAATCACATTATCTGGTTTATTAATTTTAATCAATTTTTTATTTGAATTTTTCTTAAAAGATAGTTTTGTTTTCAATTGTATTAATCTCTTAGTTTTAGAATTTCTACTTTGTTACTTAGTTGGATATTTTTTATTTGCTTTGTAAGCTTTTAAATTGCATGCAATATTGATTTTTTTCTCTTATTTATGAAAGCAGTTTGAGATTATTTTTTCCTTCTGAACTGTTTTAGCTGTATCTTATAAATTTTGATGTTTTTTATTATTGTAATTTTCTATTTTATCTGTGTAGTTTTTACTCAATGATTCTTTAAAATAAAGTTTTGTAATACCTTATTACTTTTAATTCTTTCTTTGAGGATCTTCTATTGAAGACAATTTTTATTACATTGTGATAATTAATTGACATATTTAGTATTTCTACTTTATTCGTTCTGGGATGAGGTCTTTATGCCCTAATACATGGTCAATTATCATCAAGTTTCCATGTACAGATAAGAAGTATATAAATTCTTTTTTATTCCTATTAAATTATTACCATAGATCTATCATCTCTAATTTTACTAAAGTTCACCAAGGCCCTTAGCTTCTTTCTCATTACTTTTGGTTAGATAAGTCTATCCAAAAGAGATAAAGGAAGATCCCTCACTATCAAAGTTTTATGTATATTTCCCCCTTTAATTCAACTAATTTTTCTTTTAAGATTTTTGTTGCTATGCTATTCAGTGTATGTGTGTGTACATATATATATGTACACACACATACACTGAATATATATATTATATATATATATAAAATGATATTGATCTATTATCTACAGTGCCCTGTACACTGAGTGTAATACCCCTACTTATCTCCTTTTATCTTCTCAGTATTTACTATAGACTCATCTAAAATCACAGTCAATATTCATGAAACCAAAGTACAATAAACATAACTCCAGTTCCTTCCATCCTTTCCAGTTGCCAGGCCTATCTAACTCTTCAATGAACCCATCTGAGATTTTCTTGGCAATGGTACTGGAGCTGTTTGCCGTTTCCTTCTCCAGACCATGTGATTGATGAGAAAAATGAGGCAAACCAAGTCACGTGACTTGCCCAGGGTCACACAATTAGTAAGTATCTAAATGTGGATTTGAACTCAGCAAGGTGAGTCTTTCTGACCCCAGGTCCAGTGCTGTCTGCACTATGGCACTACTTAGCTGCCCTAGTTCCTTGTTTTAACTACATGTGAATTTTTGTGTTTCTGGTAAACAATATATTACCAAATTCTATTTTCTAATCCAGTTTGCTATCATCTTCCATTTTTGAGTTGATCTCATTCGTGTTCAGAATTATCATCATTGATTGTTCATTTAGCTCCATCTTATCCTCTTGTACTTTTTCCTCTCCTGGCTCCCTACTCTCCACTTTACAAATCAGGTAGTTAAAAAGACAGGGAATTTACCTGACACTTATGATCTAATAAATGAAAAACCTGTTTTCTGTCTGTTGCAGCTCTTTGCTTCCCTTTGCCCTGCCCAATTCCAAATTTCCTTTTAATTTTAATTAGCTTTATTTCAATTAATTTTAATTTAACAAATTTCCTTTCAATCTCCCTTTGTGTTACTCCTCCAAGATTCAAGCTTTCTTTATTATGATTATCTCTGTAGGTTTTTTGTAAAGCCTGGATAAGAAAGAATTTCATAGATGTTGGATGATAAAGCTAAATGAGAAAGTTGAAAAGAGCTTTATATCTCCTAGGAAGGGAAATCTGCTTATGAAAGTTATAACCCCTTCATGCCAGGAAGAGAATTACATATCACAATATGTCCAATACTTGCATGACAATGTTAGCAGGTGACTCTGAACAAAGTACTTTGGCCAAAACTATAGCCACATCACAATGAGCAGTTGAAAGAACAATAGCCTGTTATCGGCAGGGAAGAGGCTTACTAACCACAGCATCCTGAGTTGATGTTGGATTAGCTGTATTAGGTAGATTTGAAGACAGCTGTTTAGCTAAAAATTACCTAGAAGAGAAACATGATGCCTGATGGGTATGCTATTTCCCAAACCTTGGCATTCCATAGTCAATCCCTGAATGCTCATACAAATATCTACCATGCCTTCAATGCACTTCCAACTCCCCCACCTTGCCATTTTCCTCTTGGAATTCTTATCTTCATGCAAGCAAGGTTCAGTTCAGTTTCTCTGTGAAACTTCCCTATCTTCCCAGTAATGAATATCCTTGATCTTCTTACATTTATTTATGTCTATTTAATTATATCCATTCTGTACTCCCCTCGTAGAAGGTAAATTCCTTGAGAACAAGTACTACTCTTTTTTGGCCCTTGTATCCTCAATGCCTAATCCAGTATCTTAATAGATGTTTAATAAATGTTTATTTAACTGAATTGAATTCTGCGTATCAACAGATGGTCAAAGCAAAGAGCTTGGTTTTCAAAGGAGAGAAAATGGAGAGAAGCATTAATACTAATAAAACACAGATTATAGGAGTCATTTCAAAGGAAAGTCATGAATTCCAAGTCAGTTATCTATAAGGATGGTAGGCTGGGGCTTATTCTCTACAGAATAAGACAAAATAAGATTGATGTGCATACAATTCCATGCTTCCATGAAAATTAGGCAGGACAGATTCCTTTCACTATCTTGGAGTGAGTGAAGGAGATCCTGCAAATGCCTGAATTAGAAACATTAGCTGTTTTTCATCAGGCCTAAGGAGTTTGTTTACTTTAAAAGTATTTTGTTTGGCAAATGCTGGTGAAACCATCAGTGTGTTCTTTTCAAAAGGCAGCTAGTTTGTGTTTTCAATTGGTCATTTCACACACAAGGATCATGACCCCCATGATGGGGACAGCGTTGATGAACATTGGCATCTCACTGAAATATAAGAGAGTTGGGAAAGACATCTGGGAGACCTCCAGGGCCTTGCTCAGGGCTGGTTGGCCCATCACATCTTCTCATCACTCCTGTTAACTTCCACTGTTAGCAGCACAATCTCTTGGCCTTCAATATGTGTTTGATTCAGAATGAACAGTCCTTCCTCCCCCAACATGACTAAAAGATAGTTCAATATCTTTCTAACCAAATTTACCCAACCATCTTCAAAATTTCCCTGTTTCCCTATCAAGTGCATCCCATCTTTATAGTCACTCAGGTTTGATGTATTGGAGTCATTCTCAAATCCTCCCTCACCCTCATCCCACTTGCCTAGTAAGTTGATGATTCTACCCCAGTGGCGTTTCTTGAGTCTATACCCTTCTCTCCATACACAGATGCCACCATAGTTTAGACTTCCATCACCTCTTCCTAAGACTATTGCAATAGCTCTCTAACTTACTGCCCTGCCTTAAGTCACTTCACCCTTTAATCTGTCCTCCACACTGCTACTAAAGTGACAATGTGGGGTCATTTCCAGTCCTTCGGATCTATGTCTTACCACTGGACCTAGAAGGCTACAGAAGAGAAAATGAGGCTGGTGACTTTGCAAAGCGGTCCCTCACTTAAATCCAATTCAATTGCAAGTCATGGCATCATTATCCTGATGCCATGATCCTCTTTAAGAGCCAAGGACAAATAAGTGACAGTTCTAAAGTTGTCCTCCTATCTCTGATCAGTGAACTCCAGTGACTCTCTCATACCACAAAGATCACATACAAAGACTCTTTTATTCCTGTCTACATTTCCAGCTTTATTAAATAATATTTCCCTTTATACATTCTAAAGACCAGAAAAATTGACCTTGATTTCTGTTTCATCTCTCATCTCCAAGCCTTTAAACAGATTCTTTCTCCTTGACTGGAATGAACTCTTCATCTCTACTTCTAATAACTTCTAGCTTTCTCCAAAGGTCAAATACTACCTCTTATGAAAGGCTCTTCTGATGCTCCCCAGATACCAATGTGTCCCAATTATGTTATGATTACATTGTACATATTTTTATGCATGCATGTTGTTTCTTCTTATATGACCTAAGCTCCTTAGGAAGAGAGAATATTTTGTTTTGTTTTTGTGTTCTCATCCCCTAGGACTGTACCTGTCATATAGGGGTGAATATATACCAGACTGGCCCTGACAAAATTATAAAGTAAGAAACATTTACCCCTGACAGCCCTAGCGATTGAGAGAATCAGAAAGGGCTGCTGATAATTGAGCTACATGGATCATAAAAGAAGAGAAGGATGTGAGGAAATAATGCACTCGAGTAATAGGGGATGACCATTGATAAAACATGGAGATGGGAGATGAGATGTTGTGTGAGAAGAACAGAGACAAGGCCAATTTGACTAGAACACAGAGTACAGGAAGCAGAGTAATGTCTGCAAGAAATAGTCATTTAGCCTCCACGCAAAAGCTTTTTGTGAGAAGGAATCCACTATCTCCCAAAAGGGCCCATTAGATATCTCTAAATTTTAGGAAGTTGTTTTTTTTTCCTTTAACAAGACAAAAATCTCCCTCTCTACTCCCTTCATTAAAATTTCATACTTGAATTTGTCATATTTGACATTTCTTGTGGAATGTTAATATTCAATTCTATTATAACACATACAACAATTTGTTTAACTATTCCCCAATCACTGGAAAAGTAATTTATTACCAATAATTTCTCGTAATACTTTTGTGCAGAAAGTTTTTATCCTATCAATGACTTTCTAGATGTATGGTACCAATAGAAGGTCCACTGAGTCAAAGCATATGTACTTTCTGCAACTCACTGGATCATTCCATATTGGTTTCCAAAGAGGTTGGACCAGTTCATAACTTCACCAGCAGCATGTGTATTTTATCATGAACCCACAAACTTTACCTTCTTTTATTATCTTTGCAAATTTGATGACTCTCTGGTAAAAAAAAATACACTGAATGTTTTAATTTACATTTCTTTGATTATTAAATATTATGCATATTCTGTCATGGGACTGTCGATATCATGTGTTTTCTCTTTTCAAAATTCCCTGTTCATGTCCTTTAACTACTTATTGATTAGAAAAGGGCTCTTAATATCTTAGATTTGTCAGTTGATGTTTGATGCAAATAGTTTTTCATTATTTGTTTTTCCCCTTCTTACTCAAGATGCACTTCTTGTTTGCAAAAGGTTTTTTTTATATGAAATTAATCTATTCTAATCTCTAGCTTTCAAATATTTGAAGATAGATATCATTTTCAAGCTATTTCCTCTCTTTTTTCCCTTCTTCCACAATATTTTCCCCTCTCTAAACCAGAGTTCCTTCAAAAGTTCCTTATATAATATGAATTTGAGTTCGCTTACCATCCTAGTCTTTGGATGAACTCAAGTCTACCAGTATGGGGGAATGGGACCCCATTGATGATTGACCCCCATGCCTGGAATTGTGTCAAAGATGACTGAGGGAAAGAACCAATAATGAGGAACAAGCACTACTTGATTACTCATGTCCTTTAGAAAAGATCCCATGTGAATCATAGAAACAGATCAATATATATATATATATTTTTTTCATGGAACCATAGCTAATGATTTGTTCCATAGAATCATCTCTGCTACATATTTTAAAATCTTTAAATTTTTATGACTATCTTTTGTTCTTACATCACCTCAATTTCTGAATATATATCTCTCCTCCACCAGTGAGCTACTCTTCATAACAAAGATTTAGGGGAGGAAAGGGGGAAAAAAATCTCACAAAATAAAATAGCACATCGATGACTTTTTACACCTGTAGTCCCTCACCTCTGCAAAGAAGTAGGGATATGAACTTCTCCTCCCTTTTGAGGGAACAAACTAAATCATTACACAACGTTCAGGTTCGGGGAACTTTGCTTTTTGTAGTTTTGTTTACTTTTTTGTATTATATGACCTAAACTTGAAGAAGACATAATTTGCTCTTAGTGATTGTTGATTCCCTTTTTAGAGGCTTTCATATGATTTTTTAATTTGCCAGGAAGTCAAATCACTGGTATATAGTTTACAGAGAAGAGAGTACTCTTCTCTGTTCTATAAGTCAGAACATTTGACCTTCTTCACTTCTGCAGCATCATCCTATTCTCCACAGTATTTGAAATATCACCCACAGTGGGCCAGCACCATGTCTTATTAGTGTTCTCAAATATAATTCATCTGTACTGAGACACTTGAATTTATTGAAGGCAACTAGGTGCTCACTTTCAGAAATTTCACTTTTTCACAGTGTCCTTCAAATTTCATCACATGAAGCATTGCCTTCTTTACTTAGTTATGGTATAATGGAAAGTGTGAAATTTGGAGATCTGTATTCAATACCCGGTTCTAATAGCTCCTATCTATTAAACTTTTGGCAATGAGTCTAACAAAACGTATGCATTTTTTAATTTGAAGGTTTTAAAAGATAGAAATACAGAAAAAAATTAAAATGTAACATTTTGAGCATTTTTCTAGCAACTATTATCACTGAAATCTGGACACTAATACCTCAGTCCTTAGTGTGTAATATGAGGACATAGAAATGTCAAAGGAAACACAAGAAACATGAATACAGGGAAAGTCACCGGAAAAGGCCAAATATACACAGAGGAAATTCATGCTACAGGTGGCAAAATATTAAGGATATTTATGGACTAATTCTCATGCTATCTAATGGAAGATATTGAATGACTGTGAAGATTACATATAGTTTTTCCAGGGAAGGTGATCACAGAGACATCAATAATTATCACTTCATATGCCTATTTTAACAACTATAAAATTTTTACAGGAATTGTCTAAATATGTCCTGATTAAAACATACTAAAGATCAGCTTTGGCAAATAATATTCAGCAACATACCTTATCTTTGCAATTACACATTTTTCTAGAAATGCAAAGGGAACATAATGTTGAATTTTTATAGTTTGTTATTTTTTAAAAAAATTTCACTTGCTAAAGCAAACTTCTAGCATCATTCTTTTCCAGCAAAATATTTCCCATGTATGTATTAAAAGCATATAAAATTCCTTAACAGATGCAATAACAAAGATGACTTTGTTCCTCTGCTTAGCAATATCAAGTGAGCCATAGAAAAAGATGTATGCTTTCCATTTCCATGAAGGAAGTCCAGTGAAAAATCCTAGTCAAAAAGAGATTTCCCCATAAATGATGAGGACCTTCAGATGCTCCTGTTTATGTCTGACAATATGATCACATCAAATACTAAACTATGACAGAAATGTCTAAATGAAGTCCACAACCACTCAAAAGAGTTAAATCAGTTTTCCACAAAGGAAATTTTTTTAATGTTATTATCTAGATTATGATATGTCCAGGATGAATAATACATTGAGTTGATCATTTGGTATATGTGTGTGTGTGTGTGTGTGTGTGTGTGTGTGTGTGTGTGTATAGTACAGAAATTTCAGATAGATTATGAACAGTGACAAAAAAGTGAATAATAATAGGTTAAATTGTATTTGGGAAATTGATAGTACTTTCACTGATTCCCAAACTGTTCCTTGAAACCCAAATTAATCATTTTTACACAAGGGATGCTATATGGCTGCAAATAAATAACATTGCTATCTTTGAAAAATCAAAATTACAGAGAGAAAAGGACATATTTGTACAGATATTCATAGCAGCTGTTTTTGTGGTGGCTTAAAATTGGAAATCAAGGGGATACCCATCTATTAGGGAATGGCTAAACAGCTGCACCATATGATTGTGATAGAATATTATTGGGCTACAGGAAATGACAAGCAAGATGATTTCAGAAAAAAACATGGAAAAACTTACACGAACTGATGCAAAGTGAAATAAGTAAAGCCAAGAGAATATTGTGCACAGTAACAGCATATTGTACAATGAAGAATAGTAAATGACTTAACTGTTCTCAGCAATACAATAATCCAAGACAATCCCAAAGGACTAATGATGAAGTACACTATTTACCTCCAGAGAAAGAGCTGATGTTATCTGAATACAGACTGAAGCATGCTATTTTTTATTTTCTTTCTTTTCTTTTTTTAATTGGTCTTGTACAAAATTGCTAATATGAAAATATTTTAGATAATTGCAAACATATAACTTCTATCTGATTGTTTACGCCCTCAGTGAGGGGGAAGAGGGAAGGGAAAGATAGAATTTGGAACTCAAAGCTTTTTTAAAAGTGCTAAAAATTGTTTTAACATGTAATGAGAAAAATGAAATATATTTTAAAAAGAAAATCAAAATTGCAAAAGACACTAAAAGGAGAATGGATGAATGAAGAAAGATTTTTTAAGTACTGACTATGTGTCCGGGCCGTGAATATTATCAGCTATGGTGTGCAGAGAGATTAAAATAAAGTATGGCATCCAGGAAATGTGTAAATGAGAGAGTGTTACAGGCATGAGGCTGAGCCAAAAGTAATAGATGAACAGACAAAGTATCACATTGGTAACTACATAATATTTTTAAAAGTACCTAGAGAGAGAACTACCACATATTCACTGGACACTCTGTGGAGGATTTATGGGAGAACATAGGATTCACACAGAATGAAAAGGCATAGATGGGCCATAAATATCAAAAGATAGTAATCACATGAGTGATAACAGACATCCACAGAAAAACTGAATGTAAGACTTTCTGTAAATTCACCAGAAAGGATCAGCCCAATAAAATGGAAGCCTTCCTCTTGGTCTTAAGACATCTCATTGATAACAGCACAGTACCTGGGCTATCCATCTTTATCTGTCTCTTCTGTTACGTTATCAACCCACCTTCCTTTTTGCTCAAATATAACCCTGTTAATATTTTTAAATATAATGTCTTATGTGAAATTTCTCATGTGTAAGATGTTTCAGTCTTCTTATACTCACTTTGTGATTTTCATTGCCTTTAATGTCACCTGTAAATTTTGTTTTTTCTAGGATCATTGTATTTCATGATTCATAGTCATATAGGACCCACAGGGAAATTTTTACTGTTTTAAAAAGTAGTGTTGGCAGAGAACAGATCAAGAATCTTTGGAAATGTTGTAGAGTCCTCTAAATGTGTTCTAACCCCATTTTTTCCTCCTATTCAGTCCTGAACCCATCCCCTTGCCCATCTGCAGCACCTTTCCAAGATATATGTACTGAGTGACAACTTTGATGTGCTAGCTAGCCAAGTGTAGGTCATAATTGGGACAATCCAGGAAATCATTCCCATATTGCCTTATAAATAGTCATTGGGAGCAAATTACTTTCTGCTGTAATTTTCATAAATTTCCAAATTAATTTGCCATTCATCATCAGTTCATTGGCTTTTGATCTGAAAAGCATCATAAAAATAAATATAATAGCTACAAGACAAAGCCAGTTCTCATAAACATATAAGAGAAGTAAATATAAAATCATGTGAAAGCTCTGAATAAAAGGAAGGAAAAAATCAGCATGGTTCAGTGGAAAGTGTGCTGACTCTGGATTCAGGGGGCATGGATTCTTACTAGCTGTGTATGAACTCTCTGGGGCTTTCAAATTCATTATGTGTAAAATTAATCAAGAAACATTTATTGGGAGTGGAAAAAAACACACAGTCTAGCTCTACCAGCATTCCCCTCTAAATAACTTTTAAATAACACCTCAAATTTAATTCTGGAAAGGCAGAGCCAACATAAGGTCAGAGTAAGACATTCTTCTTGTTCAATACAACTTATGAGCTCAGAAAGAAAGATGCAACATGAGGGTAGAGGCTGACCCAAAGCCAACATGAGTGAAACATTAGTAGTGAGAGTTGGTGGTAGCAACAGAAGCAACAGTAGCTTCCGGAGCTGTCTACATTGAGAGAAAGAGACAGAGAGTGGGGGGGGAGGGAGGGAAGGAAGGAAGGAGAGAGAGGGAGAGAATAAGAAAAAGTGGAAACTGGTCAGAAATCGATTGCAGAGGACTATTGTGCTAACACTAGATACAGGACCAGATGCTGTTTGTGAAATCCATTGTTTATACCCATTTTGGGGTCATACCTTGAGAGTGAAGAAGAACACTTTCAGTAAAGAGAAAGCAGGAACCCCGAGGAACAGTATCACTTCTGGTCCCAATGGAGCATACTGAGGAATGATATTATGGTATTATGTCTAATCCCAAGGGTGCAAGTGACCTTTTTGGGTAAGGATCAGAGTGTAGACCAGGAAAGCAGTTACCACAAGAGTACTGACCACATATCTCCCCAGATCAAATCTGCTTGGAAGTATTGAAAACTTTCAAATCCCTAGAACTAACTCTGAAAACAGCAAGGCCTGGAGCTTGATTCAGTGCAATCTTCCCCATGCGAGGAACAAAACACAACTTTAACACAAAGTTTTAAATCAAGAAATAGTGTGGAAAATGAGCAAACAAACCAACAAAAACAACCTGAGCAAAAAAAAAAAAAACTTTAACACAAAGTTTTAAATCAAGAAATAGGGTGGAAAATGAGCAAACAAAAACAACCTGAGCATAAAGATAAAAAATCATGAGGGCAGGGAATATCAAGGCACAAACTCAGAAGAAAACAATGAAGTAAAAATAGCCACAAAATGTGAATTGGACACAATTTACAGCAAGAATTCCTAGAAGAGTTAAAAAATTATTTTCAGAATCAAATAAGAATGGTAGAAAGAATTAAGTTTAAAAAAGAGAGCAAAGGAATAAAATTATAAAGAGACAGCAACTTGGTAAAAGAGGGGGTAAATGAAGGAAGTAAAATCTTAAAAAAACAGAATTAGACAATTGGAAAAAGAGACACAAAAATTAACTGAAGAAAAGAACTCTTTAAAAAACAGAATTAGCCAAATGGAAAAAGAGGTGCAAAAGATAACTGGAAAAAAATATTCCCTAATATTTTATTATTTATTTTATTATTTCCCTATTTTTTATTAGAATTGGACATGTGGAAGCTAATAACTCAACAAGATATCTATAAACAATAAAACAAAGTCAAAAGAATGAAAAAGATGTGAAATATATTGTTTAAAAAGTGACCTGAAAATAGATCAAGGAAAGATAATTTAAGAAAGATTGGACTACCTAAAAACCATGACCAAAGAAAGAAACTATACATCATATTTGAAAAGGTATCAAGGAAAACTGTCCATATATCCTAAAACCAGAAATTAAATTCAAATTGAAAGACTCCGCCAATCACTATCTGAAAGAGATCCCCAAAATAAAAACACAGTAATATTATAGACAGATTTCAGTGTTCTCATGTCAAATAGAAGATGCTTCAAACATTCAGAAAGAAACAATTCAAATATGGAACCATAATCAGAATAACACAAGATTTAGTGGCTGACACATTAAAAGAGTGGAGCACTTGGAACAGGGGTGGGGAACCTGTGACCTTAATTCCACATATGTGTGGCCTTCTAGGTCCTTGGCTGTGACCTTTTGATTGAGTCCAAGTTTTACAGAACAAACCCTTTTACTAAGGGGATTTGTCTCATGAAGTTTGAATTCAGGCAAAGTGCTACACTTGAGAACATAGAGGGTCATATGTGGCCTAGAGGCCCCCACCCCTGAAATACTATATTCTGGAAGGCAAAAGAGCTGGGATTATAGCCATAATTAACCTACCTAGAAAAACTAAGTGTAATTCTTCAAGGGTAGGAATGAATATTTAAGTACTTGCAAGCATTCCTGACGAAGAGAGTTGAAAAGAAAATTTGACTTTTAAATACCAGACTCAAGAGAAACATTGAAAAGGTAAAGATGAAAAATGATAAATACTGGAGAATGTGTGAGAAAATTGGGGCACAAATGTACTGTTGGTGGAGTTGTGAACTGAACCAACATTTGGGAGAGCAATTTGGAATTATTCCCGAAGGGCAACCAAACTGTACATACTCTTTGATCTAGCAAAACCACTACTTGGTCTATATCACAAATGGTTAAAAAAAGACTAAATGACCTACAAATATTTATAGTAAAAATATTTATAGCAACCCTTTTGTGGTGGTAAAATGTTAGAAAGTGAGGGAATGTTCATCAATTTGGAAATGGCTAAACAAAATGCGATATATAAATGTAATGGAATACTATTGTGCAATAAGAAATTACAAATGGATTTTATAAAAACCTGGAAAGACTTGTATGAACTGAAGCAAAGTGAAATGAGCAGAACCAGGAAAACATTGTAAATAGTAGCAGAAATACTTTGAATGAACTATGAATGACTCAGCTCTTCCCAGCAACACAATGATCCAAGACAAGTACAAATGACTCACAAAGGAAAACGGTATCCATATCCAGATAAAGAAGTAATGAACTCTGCATACAGAGTGAAGCATATTTTTTCACTTACTTTATCCTTTCTCATGTTTTTTTTTTCTTTTGACCTATTTCTTCTTTCATGACAGACTAATATGGAAATATTTTTACTTGATAGCACATGTATAAATTATATCAAACTGTCTGCCATTTTCAGAAGACGGAAAGGGAGGAGAGGGAGGGAAAGATAAAATTTCAGAACTCAAAATCTTGTAAAAATTAATGTCAAAAATTTTCTTGACATGTAATGAGGGAAAAAAATAAAATGCTATTTTAAAAATGTAAATAGGAAAGAGAAATCATAAGGGACTCAATAAGGTTAAACTCTTATCTGTCCATATGAGAAAATGATACCTTTAGCCTCTAAGAACTTTATCATTAGTAGGGCAGTTAGAAGGATTCTACATAAAAAGAGGATGTAGGAGTAAATTATATTGGGGTGATATTTTTAAAAAATGGATAAGCAAGAGAGATACTTTAGGATAAGGGGGAGAGGAATAATGAGGGAGGTTATCCACATAATAGAAGTGCACAAAAAAGAACTTTTACAATGGAGGAGAAAATATGGGGTTAGGTGGCACAGCAGGCAATGTTTGAGCCTTACTTACATCTATATTGATTCAAAGAGAGGGGGAATACAGACACACATGTGTGCATACACAAAGAAGTAAAAGGGGAAGAAGATAAGATAAATTGGAGGGGTAATAATAGAGAAGGAAGAAAAAAGAAGGCAGTGACCAGAAGCAAATCAAACTTTAGAAGAGGGACACGAGAGAGAGAGAGAGAGAGAGAGAGATGAAAGGAAGGAAGGAAGGAAGAAAGAAAGAGAAGAAAATAGAATAGAGGGAAATATACATTTGAAAACATAATTATGAATGGGATGAACTCACCGACATAATGGATAAGAAACCAGAATCCAATGGAATTTATAAGAAACACACTTGAAACACAGACACATACAGTTACACTAAAAGACTAGAGTAAAATCTATTGTGTTTTAGCTTAAGTAAAAAAGGCAAGGGTAGCAATTATGATCTCAGACAAAGCAAAACTAAAAAATAGACCAAATTAAAAGGAATAAGCAAGGAAATTACATCTTGCTAAAAAGCACCATTGACAATGAACTGATAACAACATTAAATA
>CM053770.1:481295031-481310962 GCA_028658325.1 Potorous gilbertii
GCTCTCTGCAGCAGAAATCTCCTTCACTGTGTTGCTGCGCGGCTTCCACTGTTCCAGAATTTGTCAGGAGTTCTTTTTACAAGAAATCTATGGGCTGTGGGTTCGGACCTAGCATAGGTGAGTCTTTCTACTCTGCCGTCTTGGCTCCACCCCCAGTACTTAGGATTTTTAACCAATTACACATTGAAGAATAGATTTTGGTCATATATATGTATATATGCAAATGCACACACATGTGTATGTGTATGCATACATGGGGAGGTAAGGAAAAGGGGAGGGGGAGAAAGAGAAAGAGAGAGAGAAAGAGAGACAGAGAGAGACAGAGAGACAGAGAGAGAGAGAGAGAGAGAGAGAGAGAGAGACAGAGAGAGAACGTAACTCGGGTACCAAACCCTTTTTTCCACTTCAATTATTTCATTCATATCCTAGGTACATTAATTTTGTGTGTGCAAAAAAACATTTTCATGTAATCAGTTACCTATTTTATTTTTATACTTACTCAATTCCTTGTTTCTTTAAGAATATATTTTCTACCCATAGTTATGAAAGTTATATGATCTGATTTTCTTGTAATTTTTTTGATGGTGTGATTTTTAATATAGTCACAAATCCATTAAGAATGTCAAGGAATGTGTTGTAAGATGTGGGGTCAAACCTAATTTTGATCAGACTTCTTCCTAGCAACTTTCTATCAAATAGGGACTTATTTCATGAGTAATTTGTTTTCCCATTTATGATATTGGGTTAGTCATTTTTTTTTATTTCCGATTCTCCCTTGTCTATTCTGTTCCATTTATCTATCTCCTCTACGTTTTAAGCAATTCCAGATGGTTTTGATGACCTCTACTTTATAATATAATTTGAGGTATGTAAGTGCAATTCCCTCTATATCCTTATATCTTTTCATTATTTCTTGTGATCATTTGGATATTTTAGTTTTCCAGATTAATTTTGTTATTATAGTGTCATTTTACGAACGATTCTTTTACTAGCTTGCTTAATAGAACACTAAAAGTGTAAAATTAATTCGGGTAGCATTGTAATTTTAATTCTATTTGCATGGGCCAGTCATGAACACTGAGTATTCCTCCAGATAGTTATTATTCTTTATTTCTTTAAAGAATACTGTAATTGAATATCTTCAAGTATTTTGTGTGCTTTGGTAGATTGATTCCTAATTATTTTATGCATTTTGTAATTATTTGTAATGGGATTTCTCTTTCTATTATTGCCTTTTGGATCTTATAATGTAGAAAATCTGTTGACTTTGAAGGATTTGTTTAGTAGCTTGTGACTCTACTGAAGTTACTAATTGTTTGAATTAGTATTTTTGCTGATTCTCTAAAACTGTCAAGTCATCCACAAATACAGGTAATTCTTATCTTTATCGGAGAGAATTGCTATAGATTGATAAGATTTTACTTAAATTGCTTTAATCATATTGGTCTATAGTTCTTCTTCTGTTTTATCCTTCCCTGGTTTACGTTTTAAGCCTACATTTGTCTCATAAATGGAGTAAGAGTGCTTTTTTCCTTCTTCATGTTTTTTGAGAATAATTTGTGTACTATTGGCCCTAAACTGTCCTTTAAAACTTTGAAAGACATTTCTTGTGAATTCATTAGGTCCAGTTTTTTCCCTTTTGGTATTTCTGTCCAGCCACTTCAATTTCTTTCTTTTGAGATTGGTTTATATAAGATAATTGTGTTCTCTTAATTTGGGTATTTTATATTTTTGAAGGTATTTTATTTCTTTCATTTTCTTGGTTTTAATAGCATATAATTGTGCATAGTAGGGTTGAATAATTCTTTCTGTTTCTTGGGTTTTTGTTGTAATTTTACCCCATTTGTTTGTCTTTTTAAGTTTGATTTTGTCCCCTTTTCTTTTAAATAAACTTAGCTAAGGTTTATCAATTTTATTAGTATTTTCAAAGAACCAGCAAGTTGTTCAATTTTATGTTTTCCATTTATGTTTTTCTTTTTATTTGATTTGTCCAAAATGGAGAAAGGGACATTAAAATTACTGTCACTATTGTATTACTGTACATGTTTCTTGCAATTTAGTTTTTGTTTCATTTATTAATTTAGTTGTTAAGACATTGGGAACATGTAAATTTAATATGATAATGGCTTCCTGTCCATTATTCCTTTTAGCATAATGCATTTTCCTTGTTTTTTGTATTATGAATTATTATTGTTTTTTGCTCTATCTGATGATATGATGACAATTCTTGCTTTTTTGTATTCACCCGAGGCATAGTAACTCATTTAAGTCCTTCATTTATTACTTGGTGTATATCATCTTTTTTCAAGTTGTGTTCCTTGTAAAAAACAGATTTAGGAGTTTTGTTTTCTTATCCAATCTGTCTCTTTCTTGTCATTTTATTGGATTGTTTAATCCATTCATATTTAAGTTTACACTTTTATTTTCCTCCATTTGACTCCATTTTTTCTTCTGAATTAGGATTTTTATTATGGGAGGGATTTTCTTCCTTGGTAAAGACAATGCTTTATCTCTGTCTATTTTAATTTAATCTTTTTAGGCAATCTAGATCCCATAGGCTCTCTTCCCTCATCCCTAAGCCTCCTCATGTTTGAAACTGGTTTTCCTAATTTTACAGTTTTATTTAGCTTATGGATTGTTTTTTATTATTTCTTTTTATTTAGTTCTTCAATTATTCCCCTCTTTTTCCCATGCTTAAATAAAGTCCTTTTTTCCTTTCTTTCCCTTCAGTTTGGTTTGTTTGTTATTTATTTGTTTGTTTATTTCATTTTCCATAAAGGATTTCTTGCCTTCATTCTCTTCATTGTTTCTGTTCACTTTCTGTCTATTCTAGGTTTTTATTTTTTGATTCATGTCACTTATACTTATTTATTCCTTCTTTAGTTTTTGTCTTCCTCATGGAATTAAAACATCTAGCATATTTGTTTTGAATTCCCTCTTCGGAAATTTTGATGTAGAGTTGTGTAGCTCTTGCCCCCTGACTAATTTTTAACTGACTTCATTCACCTAATTTTTTATTCCTCAAGTAAAAGAAGGGACACAATTATTATACAATGGTAAGAAATATCCTTGGCTGTTCAATTCTTTATTACTCTTTTTCTTTCCCATGATCACTTCTCCCCATTTGCCATGAAATCTCCTCTTTGGAACCATGCCTTCCCATACTTCTGGATGTCTGTTGCCTATAAGAGCTCTGATTCCCCTTTTTCTCAGATGAGATAAATGGTCTCTCTAAGCATCAAATCCTTTGTGAAATATCTCTTTTCTCTCATGGAAAGGTTCTTTAGTGGGATCCTCTCTCACCACAGAAATGAGATTTCTCCCTCTCCATTTCATTTCTTTCATTTATCTTCTCACTTGTTTACCTGTACTGTCTTCATTCTGGGAGACTACATTTCCCTTCATTGCTAACTTTTGACTTGATTAGAGCATACCATATATTCCCCTCTATCTTCTTTCCCTTACTCACCTTTTCTAGCCTTCCCAAACTGAAATTCAGTCCTATAAAAAAAGAAAAGGAAAGAAAAGAAAACTTTACCTCAAGTGTGGGTGGAATGTAATGAGGTTTGGTTCATGGTGTAGCAGGTCTATTTCTCTATCATTTTTATTGGATTTCTACTTCCCCTCTTATCTCCTTGTGTACTTTCAGAAGGAAATATCTCCATGGTCTTTCTGTTGTTTTGTTGTTATTACTCTTGTTAATTCCATAGGCTTCTTCCTTTTCTATTCTTTTTCCTTTTTTCTGGGGTAATTTATTTTATTACCTCTGCTTATTTATTTTTGTTGTTGTTGGTTAGTAATATTTAAGTCATGTTCAACTCTTCATGACCCCATTTGGGGTTTTCTTGGTCAAAGGTACTGGAATGGTTTGCCATTTCCTTCTCCAGTTCATTTTATAGATGGGCAAACAGAGTTAAGTGATTTGCCCAAGGTCGCACAGCTAGTAAGAGTCTGAGGCCAGATTTGAACTGACTTCCAGCCCAGACCTCTACCCACTATACCACTTAACTATCCTTTTAAAAACAAACAAAACTCCAAACATTTTCTTTTATTTCAATTGTTTGGGGTGTTTGGAAAGCAAAATAAAAATGCTCAGGTTTTATTTTTATTATAGGATCATTGAAACACTTCTTTTCTATTTACTATACATCTTTTATCATTGATGATTAGATTCAGGTTTGCAGGATGTCACTTTGAGTTTCTTTATTTTTTAGAATACATTATTTCATTCCCTCTTACAGGTTTTTGATGGTCATATAGCCCTTAATTTAACAAATGAGGAAACCAAGGAAAAGAAAGGTTAAATGATTTGCCCAAAGTTATTCCAATAAGTGGAAGAACCAAGATTTGGACTCAGGTACTGTGACTTCAAGTTCAATTATTTTATCAAATTCATGAAAGTTCATGAGATCATCAAGAGAAAGTGTGCAGAGAGAGAAGTGAAGAAATGACTTTGAAGGACACCAATAATTAGGGGCCAGGAAATAGACGATGATAGAGCAAAGAAAATTGAGAAGGTAAAAGGAAGGAGAAACAAAGAGAGAATAAAGTTACATAAGTTGAGAAAAGTATCTACTGCTTGGTATTGTTCAATTTCTTTCTGCATCTTTATTTTCCCTAGTGTAGTTCTACCTTCTCAGGAAAAATATTCGAGATGTCCATTTTAGAGTTCACATGGAATGGATACAAATGAAATTAATTATATGGTGACTAGAAACGACATGTAACCTTTGTGAGAAGCTTTTTGTTTTTTTAATCAATTATGTGTAATATAGTAAGATTATGCTGGGGCCCTATTAGTCAACTTCTTCATATGTATTATATAAAACATTTTTTTTCATGTGTTATAAAGTTTTCTTTGGAACTCCCACTTCACATCTGTGACTTAAAATCCTTCATTTCCTTTAAGGCTTACCTTAGATGCCACTTCCTTTGTGAAATTTTTTCTCCTAAAATTATTTCAAATTTACCTAAATATGTTCTGTACATTATTCAGCAAAGTAGACTGAAAAGAACCAGGAGAGACCAATTATGTCCCAGGATCATTTGCTTATAGGTGAAAATTTCATTTTCCTGCTTGATCAAGCTTACTAGCAGGTCCTTTTTCCAGTTGTGCGATGATAGTGAGAGATTCCTCCTAGTAGAATGAAAACTCCTAGACAACAAAGATTGCTTTATTTTTCTCTTCCTATTCCCAGCACTGAGCAGCATTGTGCTTGAAATTAATAATATGTGATATTATTTTTGAGGAAACAAGACAAAAAGGAAAGTCAACAAACAAGACAGTATATAGTTGGCTGCTCAATGGAGTAGCAACTCAGAATCACAAAATTTGAGTTGATAGGGACATGAAATTCCATCCAGTCCAATGTTTACATGAAAGGAACCCTTGCTTTAATGCAACTGATAAATGATTATCCAGTTTTAGCTTGAAGACTTATAAGGAGAGGAAACTCACCACATTCATAGGCAGCTGATTCCACTTTTGTGCAACTTGAATTATAGAAAGATTTTCCTGACATCAAGCCTGCATTGGCTTACTTGCAACTTCCACCCATTGTTCCTCGTTCCATCTATATGAGCCAAATTCAGTACCTCTTCTCCCAAAAAAAGAAAAGCAATGAAAAGTGGGGTATTAGAGAAGATTTCCTGAAAAAGGTGGTTTTTAAAGTGGATCTTGAAGGAAAGATATTATTTAGAATGGCGAAGTGGGAACAGAAGGACTTTCCAGGTGAGAAGAACATGAGAATGAATATGTAGGAATGAACATAGCATGTTATAAGAAAGAAATAGACCTATTTTCCGAAATTATATCTCCTATGAGATCTATTCTCTTGCATAGTCTGGTTTCATGGGCAAGAGACCCTTTTTGTGATTTTTTTTTAAAGTTAGAAAATCTATCCTTTCTATTTTTAGTAAAATTGTTTCTTTTGAATTTTGAAGAAATCTGGAAGAATTCATGTCTTTAAATTCATAAGGTGTTGGAGAGGGTGGAGAAAGGTGATATGCATTGGTCCTGTCTTCAGATATGACCCCCTATAAAAGACTTCCCTCTTCATATTTCCTGAGCAAGATCCTGCTACAGTAGCTCTATATTCTAACCAGGTTCCCACTCTCACACCGTATGGTGAAAGAGGGCCTGCTGGGCTAAACTGAGAAAACATTCATCATGTTTTCCTCCTTAGCTCATTTTACTGCACATAACACTCATCTTTTATGACCTACCCTAATGCTATTTCCCTCTTAGATGCTTCCTGTTCATGCTTTCTGGAATTTAACTTCATTGCAGCCCTTTTTGAGGTAAAAAAAAAAAACAATTGATATTTGATTCCTCTTTCATAATTCTGGATGACTGGACAGGGGGAGTCAAAGGGAAATTGGACCACAAGTAGTCAGAACTTCCACTCATTGGCTGTTGGTGGAGCTGTGGACAGGCCCAACCATTTTGGAAAACAATTTGAAATTGTGCAAAAAAGTGGCTAAAATATCTCTACCTTTAGGCCCAGAGATTCCACTGCTAGACATAGATTACAAAGAGGTTAAAGGCTGAAAGAAAGGAACTATATACATCAACAATTCAGCATATTTTGTGGTGGCAAAGAATTGGGAACAAAAATTGATATGTAGATAGGAGAGTGGCTAAACAAGATGTGGTATATAAATGTCATGAAATGTTATGGCACTGTAAAAAAATAGTAAACAATGGCAATTTGGTGAAACAAAAGTGGGAGTACACATGAATGGATTCCTTCCGTATCCATGTCTTCCTGTTTACATTTGAAGCAGAAAAAACCCAGGAAAACAATATTTTGTTTAGTTGCTTTTCAGTCACGTTAAATTAATAATTTTTAAATTGTCTCTCCTGAATCTATTTTCCAGATCAGTTGCTTTTCCAATGAGATATTTCACAGTCTG
Source organism: Potorous gilbertii (assembly GCA_028658325.1). Lineage (NCBI taxonomy): Eukaryota > Metazoa > Chordata > Mammalia > Diprotodontia > Potoroidae > Potorous > Potorous gilbertii. Next base: position 481,301,947 of record CM053770.1, read on the forward strand.
CTATTTTTTTCATTTCTTTGATTTTATTTTATAAGTTCTTGATTTTTCATAAAGTCATTAGCTTCCATTTGCTCCATTCTAATCTTTAAAGAATTATTTTCTTCAGTGAGCTTTTGGATTTCATTTTCCTTCTGGCCAATTCTGTTTTTTAGGGCATTCTTCTCATTGGCTTTTTGGATCTCTTTTGCCATTTGGGTTAGTCTATTTTTTCAAGTGTTACGTTCTTCAGCATTTTTGGGGTCTCATTTAGTAAGCAGTTGACTTTTTTTTCATGATTTTCTTGCATCCCTCTCATTTTTCTTTCCAATTTTTGCTCTACTTCTCTCACTTGATTTTCAAAATCCTTTTTGAGCTCTCTCATGACCTGAGACCAATTCATATTTTTCTTGGAGGCTTTTGATGGAGGAGTTTTGACTTTATTTTCTTCTTTTTTGCATGCTTTGGTCTTGCTTGTCACCAAAGTGAGATTCTAAAGTATGATTCTTTTTCTGGTTTTTGCCCATTTCCCCAGCCATTTACTTGACTTTTGAGCTCTTTGTCAAAATAGTCCTCTGCTTCCAGTGGGGGTGGGGAACATACTGTCAGCTGCTTGATTCCCCCCCATTCTGAGGGCCTAGAGCTCCAGAAACAGTTGCTGTCTATGCCCCTGCTGTTGCTGTGGCTGCTGCAGCTTCCTCTGCCCCCTCCCCCCTCACTTGCTCTGGGTCTGGGGCTGGACCATTCCACTCTCCCACATTGGTTACACAGGCTTTTTCCACTGATCTTCCAATTTATCTTTGGGCTTCTGAAGTCTAGAAACTACCACAGGTGTGAGAGATTCAGTCTCCCCAAGGCCTACTCAGGTCCTGACTGTGCTGGCAAGGTCCACGGTGGGAACAGAGGAGCATGGCACAGTAGACATTTCCCAATAACTTTCCAGGATGTGTTGGGCTGGAGATTTGCTTCACTCCATCATTCTATGGGTTCTGCAGCTCCAGAATTTGTTTAAAATCATTTTTACAGGTATTTGGCTGGGTTTGGGAGCACCACTCTAGAAAGGGCCTGCAGTTACTCTGCTATCTTGGCTCTGCCTTTCCATGTCAAACCCTTTATGGCTATTTTGAGGATTTTCTTGGTAAAGATACTGGAGTGCTTTACTATTTCCTTCTCCAGCTCATTTTATAGATGAGGAAACTGAGGTGAACTTGCCCAGGGTTAAACAGCTGGATTTGAATTCAGATCTTCCTGACTCTAGACTCTCCACTGTGCCACCTACCTGCCAGTGAAAACAATATACATGACTAAAATGATTCAAGTGAAAACAATTTTAAAAAATCTCTCAATCTTGTGTGATTTAAATATCTAATCTTTAGTTATCTTGTTTAATTGTTATCAGAGAAGATGAGAAAATTCACCTTCCTTTCATTGAAGAAGTATATGTGTATGTGAGTGTGTGTTTATGTGTGTGTGTGAGTGTGTGTGTGTGTGTGTGTGTGTGTGTGTGTGTGTGTGTGAGAGAGAGAGAGAGAGAGAGAGAGAGAGAGAGAGACAATAGATGTGGAATATTGTGCCTGCCGTCAGGCACAGTTGATAAATAAGAAAATTTTCTTAAATTTTGTTAAACCAGTAGGAATTGAGTAGGAATATGCTTCTTTATAGAATAGGGTCAGTCTGGAGCAAAAACTGTCAAAGTGTCATAGAATCATAAATGTAATGAAGGTTAAAAGTTAAAGGGGAGGTTAGAGGTCATTTATTCCAAACCCTTCATCTTAAAGATGAGTAAACTGAAGCACATTAAAGTTGAATGACTTGCCAAAGTCACATAGGCATTAAGTGGCAAAGTCAGGGTTTAAATAGACCTTATGGATCATGCAGTATAGCCTTCATTTGAAGTTTTTTTTTTTTTTTGCAAGAGAAAGTTTCCTGGGCAATGGAGTAGAACTACTCTAGTAGCATACTTGAGATATATGATACACTGCAAAAGGGACCAATAAAACAAAAAAAAATTACCCATATCTCTTCTCCTTATCCTCATCGTACTTGGGAGAGGAGCCCTGGATTCCAGAGAGAATTCCAGAAGGGTAGGAAATAACTCCACTTTACTCTTAATCTCCACCAAAATTCCTTTCCAAGCTCTTTATTCCCACCTCCAGAAAGGAAAATGTTTCTTAAGTCTATGGATTGATCATGCCCTGCTTCCTGGGTGTTTCTATTTTTATTCATAATAAGAGTGTATCTAGGTAGTACAGCAGATAGAGTGCTAGGACTGGAGCCGGGAAAACCTGAGTTCAAATCTGACTCAGACACTTACTAACTGTGTTATCCTGGGCAAGTCACTTAACACCATTTGTTTCAGGTTCCCCATTTGAAAAATGAGGTTAACAATAGCACCTATCTTCCAGGGCTGTTGTAAAGATCAAATGAGATAAAAATTGTAAAGTGCTTAGCACAATGCCTGGCACATTTTAAGTGCTCTATAAATGTTAAATATTAATAGAGGGACCAGTAGACAGACTTTAGGGCTCAAACCAGCTGTGTTCTAGTTTCAGCTTTCTGCAGACTCACTGTGAAACCTTAGGCAGTTTGCATCATCCTAATAAAAGTCAATATCCCCATTAGCATAGATGAAAATAATCACGCCAGGCCCCATAGATACCTTGTAAGGGTATCCTGAGTATTATTCAGACTTTGTATGTGTTACAAGCGGTCAATAATTGATTTAGTTCTTCTTTGACCTTTTCTTTTCCTCCAGTTCAGTTCTTTTTGGGAGAATCAAATAGACATAAACTAAGTGTGCTGTTTTCATCTACTCAGCACTGTGATATCTAACATTGCTTAGCCTGCTTTTTTCACAGGTTTCTGCTTGCAACACCTTCTACTGTCGGCCAGAAGGATCAATATTATTGTGCCATGAGAAAAGCCTTGACATCTCATGTAATTTTCCATTTAAGATCCTGACCATGTGAAGGTACTAATGGAAACCTTCTTGGCTCAAGTCTCCTCCTTCTTCTTTGTCCCACCCCCCAACATTTCTAATCTGATTTCTTGGCTTAAGTTAAGCTTTAAATAACCACATAATATTAAGTGAGACTTGGACCTATTTCTCTTAAGACTACCCATTCTCCCTAGGAATAGGAAGTCTCAGATATGTATAAGTCTCAGATGATTCTCTGATCCTGATTGAATAACCTCATATAACTTGTACCTTAAACCCCGAACCTTCTTATTCTACTCTGACAAGAGACAGGGAAGACTCAAAATCAGATTTCCCAATAGTATTGCAGTCTTTAGCTTAAACCTTTAGGACACATAAATCTTCTAGGCTGAATCTCCTATAAACATCTTCCATTATGCTTCTTTATAGAATAGGGTCGGTCCAGAGCAAAAACTGTCAAAGTGTTATAGAATCATAAATGTAATGAAAGTTAGAAGCTAAAAGGGAGGTTAGAGGCCATTATTCCAATCCCCTTGTTTTAAAGATGAGTAAATTGAAACACATTAAAGTTGAATGTCTTGTCCAAAGTCACATAGATATTAAGTGGCAAAGTCAGGCTTCAAATAGACTTTATGGATCATGCAGTCTAGCCTTCATTTGAAAAAACAATCTGGTTTTATTGCATAAACTAAAATTAAAATTTTTTTTTAAAAAGCAGAAGGGAAAACTGAGGCTCAGAAAGGTTGTGAATTTGTCCAGGTAGGATTTCTATTTAGGAAGGTAGTGTATGGGAAGGGTAGAGGGTTGGTGAGAAGTTAGGAAGGTAGTGTATGGGAAAGGTAGAGGGTTGGTGAGAAGTTATGGCAATGAATTAATTTAAAATAATAGTAAATAAAGAAATGAGCATCAAGGAAACTTTTATAAACACAGATAAAAAAGAGGAAAAAGTTCAGAAGTGGATGTAGACAAGCATGACAGCTCTGTTACTATCATATTAATTTTAATAGACACAAAACCAAAATTCATATGTCCATAGTTTCATATATAACTCTCTTTTCTCCATTTTTTTGTACATAGTGTATTGAAATATATAACTTCTGCATATTGAGTGTTTTGTAAATTGATTGCTTTATATATTGAAATACTCATTTAAAATATATCTCAAATTCATAATTAAAAATGGAACTTAAAATTATAATGGGTAAAATAATTTTCACTTTGGCAAATTTCTCTAGAAAATCTATGGTTCTGGATCAAGACATGACTTGCACTTGACTTTGTTTTGAGTGAGGGAGAGCTATGCAATTCACTAGCCTCACTTCTCCTCCAGAGTCATCTGAATCTAGTGACCAGATATTCATCAGGATGACTGGAGATGACCTGGGATGAGGCAGGTGGGGTTAAGTGACTTGCCCAAGGTCACACAGCTAGTGAGTGTCAAGTGTCTGTGGTGAGATTTGAACTCAGGTGCTCTTGAGTCCTGCACTTGTGCTCTATACACTCACTGTACCACCTAGCTGTCCTAGATCAAGAATGGAGAGATTAGAAGGTGAGTGTTATGCAAAGATGAAGACTCATAGATTGAGAATGACTGAAAGAGGAGAAGGGACTCTAGAGAAGTAGCTGGTGACTCATAAAAATAATAAACCATGGGATCAGTGTTGACTATGGAGGCAAATAATGCCAGAATGGAGAAATAGGAGGATAGGAATAGGATGAATGACTGAAGGTTGTGATAAGAGCAATTAATTGGTTTCATGTGCATGAGAGAATGGCCTAAAATTGAAGGACAGGAAGTTACGGATGAAGAGTAGAATTAAATTCTACATCTTGGAAGTACTGTCACTCAGAGACATAAAAAAGATATCCATTTGAATGTGTGACTTTAATAGGGTAGAGAAGGAGGCTATGGAAACAGAATTTATGTGGCCAAGGTGTCAAAGGGATTACCATCCTGAACACTGAGGATTCCAAGAACAATGCAAGGAAATAGGGTGAAGAAGAACATGGGTTACGCACTGCAGTAATTGGAAATGAGGGGTAATGATGTGGAATTCAGTAGATAATAGTCACAAGGATATAAAGACAATGAAAAAGTTGGTTCTTGATGGAGGAAGGGTGGCAGAAAAATGATGAGAAATCTAGAGAGAGAGCAGAGTCTGCAAATCTTTTCTCCTAATCTCCTGAATTATGGAAGTTGGAGGAATGATTTCTATTTGGATAAAGATGGTAAGGGATATTAGAATATAAGACAAGACCCTGGTTTCTGTTATCTCAAAGAGGTAGATTTGGAGAGTTTGAGAATATGAGGGAATTTGTTGAGAATAGTGTAGGAATTTCTAGAGGCAATCAGGTGGCATAAGCACTGGGCTTGGATTAAGGAAGATCTGAGTTCAGATCCAGCCTCATCCGTAAAATGAATGTGTAGGATTGATAGGTTGCCTCTGAGAACCCTTACCTCTCAAAATCAATGTTCTCCATACCCTTCTGCCTGTATTCCAGCTGTCATCTTCATTCCCCTCTTATTAAAACATCCCCCAGGGACCATGACATTTAACAGATGAGCTTTTGCTTTTTCTCTCCCAGAAGCAGATCTCCTTGTTCATTTCCTGGCCATGCTACTATTTCCCTCCCCTTTCCATTTCCTGCTACTGGACTAGAATTTAAACTCTTTGAGGGCAAGTGCAATATTGCTGGCTTGTATCTTCAGAGCTTAGTGCAATGCCTGACTCACAGTAGGCTTACACACATCTGGCTGTGTAGAAGTGGGATGAATATTGTTTCATAGTTTGTCATCCATAGTACTATTATTAGTATTATGTAGGTAATATGTATTGCTTATATGTAATATATATTATTATTAATAATATGTATTAGCATTATTAAGCTGCCTCACCATTAACTTTGAGAGTAGTTTGTGACACTCACTACATTTTAATGAATACTTTATCAGCCTATTGGCTATTATTGTCTCAGAAAACAGGAAGCTCAATTTAAACAAAAACACTGGCTGGCCAAAAATATCTGCCAATAGAACCACGTCGATAAGTCTGGCAAAGCTGCACAGATGCTTTTTTTCACATGTTCCTGGTACAGTGAGAATGACCAAAAAACCAGCTGAGTCTTCAGTCTCCCAAGCACGCAGGGAGAGCACCATCCATAGCATCCATCCTCTTTCGGCCAGGAGCCCAGTGACTTGAATGCAAGCAGACACTTAACCTACAACAGAAAAGCCAAGCACAGAGTGAAAAGGTCATTTGTGGAAAGGTGTGAGATGTTCAGGGAGAGCCAAAATGCAAAAGGGTTAGCCATGGAAAGGGCCAAGTTAAACAAGACAAAACTGGGGCCCTCTTGCTTGTCCAGGCCTTCCATAAGCCCACAATCAAAGACTCCAATGGGACTCTGGGATCCAAAATTATGAGTTATTTAACTTGGCCACCAGCACGACTGACTCTTTTGTGACTTGGCTCTTCGTGGAGATGTCACACCTTGATTCCATTGGTCTTTATTTAAGAATATTTTTTTAGGTGCGTTTCATGCTTTCGATGACATAGCCATTTTTTCTGTTTAGAGAAATAATTAAAGAGGATCCAGTGGGGAAAAGGCTTACTTTAGTCCTTTATCTTAGAGGAAAAGCAGATACAAGTATTTCAAAAGAGTTTTGAAATGGAAATGAAAACCCCCAAGGAACCCCAGCTTCACAAGGAAAAAAAAACCTTTCTAATTGGTTGAGGAGAGGATTGTGACTCCTGAGGATTCTAGGGGTAAAAAGATGGGAAAAAGGGACACATGCCATTTGACTTGAATGGAGAGCAGATGTTTGTGGTTTTAGTTCCTAGCCTATCTCACCAGGTTCTCATGGCCCATAAGCCCTTCACATTTCGGCTGTGCTAACAGGGCATCATTTTTGCAGGAAGTCTATGCACAGGATAGGAATATACCATAATTCGAAGGAAGGGGAAACTGGCATTGTCAAGAGACAAAATTCTAGACAAGGACAAGATGGATGTAAGTGACATATTTAATTAAAAAAAATTAATTTAATCTTTTGAGCTTTTATCACATTCTTCTCCCCTCCTTTCCTCTTGTCCTCTCCTCTCCTCTCCACTCCTCCCCTCCCCTACCCCCTTCCACTCCTTTCTCTCCTCTCCTTCCCTTCCCCTCCCCTTTTCCTCCCCTCTCCTCCCCTCCCCTCCACTCCTCTTCTCTTCTTTCTTCTTCCATCCTCTCTTCCTCTCCTCTCATCTTTTCTATTCTTTTTCTCCCTCTCTTTCCCTCCTTCCCTTCCTCTCTTCCTTCTCTATCTCCCCTCTCTCCTTCCTCTCTCCTCCCCTTCCCATTCTCTCTCTCCCCTATTCTCCCCACCATCTATAATCTAGCTACTTAATTCTGCCTGGGGTAGAATAATAACTGATATTTATATTGTTGATTAATACTTTCAAAATGGTTATGTCATTAGTACCCCACCTCCCAAACTTATGAAAAGGCACCATAATTCTTATTTTATAAATAAAATGAGGTTCAGAGAGGCAGGGAATTTGTCCACGGACATACCAATGCTAAAGATTTAAAACTATATCTTGTGAATTTCAATCCATCTCCTTTCCCACTAAGCCATGGGCTTGGTGGCACTCTCTTGGGTTCAAAGGACAGGATAGAGTCCAATGCAGCAGATGAATCCTAGGTCTATAATCAAACATTTTGGAAGGGGTCCTTTTGTTCTTTTTAGATAGGTGTCTTTAATCGGGACTCTGTCTTCTCATAAGACTCAGGCAGGACTGATGTCAACATATGATGGTACAAAGATTCCTCGCTTTGTAGTCAGAAGACTTTGGTTCAAATCCTGGTTCTGCCCTTATCACCTGTGTGATCTTGGACAGGTTTTAAAATCTTTGTTTCCTCACTTGTAAAACGGGGGAAGGGAGAGAAGTAGAGGAAGTAGTTGTCAGACTAGAAATTGTAGTCTAGTCATCTAGTTGACTAGATGATCACAGGTACTGAATCACTTTCAACTCAATTTCAATGATCCTTAGGAATGTCCAGTCCTTTAGAAAGGGAACTCTGGAAAATTGTGAGAGCCAAGCACCTCATCCTAGGAGATTTTCCAAGGTCCCTTTTAAATTCTGATAAATACAGTTCATGGGAAGACTTGGTTCTCCACCACAAATTCATTGCATGACGTCAACCAGTCATGTAACCTCTCAGAGTCTCAGTTTCTCCCTCTGTTAAAGGGAATAGTAATGCTTCCTTTGTCTCCCACAATTGTTATGATGTTTTGTAAAATCATTTTGACAATTTAAAAGTGAAGCTTTCATTATCTTACGGTGGTTGGCAGAGCAGAGACCGCTAGAGAGCATATATGAAAATGGCCTATAGGATGAAGAAAAAAAATCTAAGTTCCTAGAAATAAAATGTAGGGGGGCGGAGCCAAGAATGCAGAGTAGAAAGACTCACATATGCTAGCTCCGAACCCACAGCCCATAATTACCTATAAAAAGAACTCCTAACAAATTCTGGAACAGTGGAAGCTATGCAGCAACAGGGTGAAGGAGATTTCCATTCTGGAGAGCCCTGAAGAACCCACCCCAAAGGTCCATTGGGCACCAGACAGGAGCGGAGCCCAGCCCTGCCCTGGCCGTGTGACACTGAGAGGAGCGAGCAGATCCAAGCAGGTTTCAGGCACAGAATCTCCAGAAGCTGCGAAGGTCCCTCTACCCACAGACGCACAGGTCAGTGAGAGAGACGTCTGGAAGGGCTGAGAGGGGAGTGGGGTGTCTCCATGACTTGGGCCCCCTCGGGAGGCAGCAGCAGAGGCAGCGGGTGGCCAGAGGCTCCTGGAGGAGGCAGGAGCTCAGCAGCAGCTCCATTATGGAAGGTCTCTGCATAAACCCACTGAGGGAACTGAGCCTGGGAGGCTGCCCTGCCCCCACCTGAGCACCAGAACTTAAGCTCCCATTGAATAGCAGCCAAGCCTGCTGCTGAAAGCCCTGAGGCTGAGGAGCAGCATTTGAATCTCAGACCCCAAGCACTAGCTGGGCGGATCTTGAATCTAGGCAGGGGTGGAGAGGAATCTCAGAAGTCAAGTAACTGACTGGGAAAATG
>CM053770.1:481311462-481422123 GCA_028658325.1 Potorous gilbertii
ATAAAATCTTAATTTTAAGGAAGTGATTGTAGAACATTTATAAATAAATAAAATAAAAATTAAAAAAAAAAAAGAAAAAGTACTTTGCAGTTTCCCAAAAGTAATCTAGTCCACTCTGCTCCTCCTATGTAACTCTGCGTCCAATTCATTGTCCATTTACATTTCCTGTCACAGATACAGATGTTGTTGGACAAGCTCTATAGGAAGTTCATTCATATGTACATTGAAATTTGGGCAATGGCTATTTTTAAGCCATTTAGTATTTCCTGTAAAGATAGATAAGCCAAACTCCTTTGAGTGATTACAGATTTATTCTAGCATATGTAACCTTTAGGATGCTGATTAAATTAAAACAATGTCATCCCAAAACAGGAGCATCTAGAAGAGGCTCACTATCTACAAGGAATCCATCATTGACCTGGGATCTGCGCTAAATCATCCTCATCACAATGGTGGATACTTTTGTTGAGTATGTATTTCTCTGCTTTATGCCTTTTCCAATGTTTATTATTAGAGGGTCACTGAACAGGATCATTTCTTTTATGACGTGTTTCAAGGACCTTGAAAGACCTTGATGGATAAGTGGGAGAAACCTTGTTGTAAAAGAAACACAAAGGCAACATCTTGTTTGACCAAAATCATTTTCTTTAAATTGACAAACAATAAGCACAACAGGACTTCATATTGTCCATATTTTTCAGTCAACTGGGAGATGGTAAAGATGTAGTCTATTGACAAATACAGATTGCAAAAGCCTTCCCAGTCCCTACTAACATTCTTATTAAGGATACCCTCAATTTGTGTAGAGATGAGCCTCATAAAGGTTTTGCACCAATTGGATAATAGGAATATAGGTTCATAGTTGACATTTTCTTCCACTGTTCCAGAATTTGTCAGGAGTTCTTTTTACAGGAAATCTATGGACTGTGGGTTCGGACCTAGCATAGGTGAGTCTTTCTACTCCGCCATCTTGGCTCCGCCCCCAGTTGACATTTTCTTAATAATCTTTTTTTCTCATAAACAAGATCTGATATTTTTCCATGCCTTTGGAGTTATGCCCTTATTTAGGTTCATGATAAAGCCACCCTTCAATATACTCACAATTTCACCTTTGACATGAGTCTTCTCTATATGTGCTTGATCCTATCTGCCTATTTTTCTAATCGCTGTTCCCTTTAATGCCATTTCTACTTTCTCTATAAGAACTTCAGGAACTATGATGTCAGAGTCAAAGTCAGTGGTTCCATTATTCTTGATGGAAAAAACAGTTGACTGTAATAATTTTTTTCATATCTTTTCCATTTTTCTTCCATTTGTTGTCCTCTTTCTCTTGTCATTCCTGAATACACTTGAAATGCCTTTGCTTATTTGCTTTGCGAAAGCTTTTTTTAGACTATTTTTACCTTGCACTGCTTCTCTGGTCTTTACTAGATAGAATCACTCATAATTTTTTTTTAATTTTTTGAAAGATTTTTACTATGAGTTCATATTTTAATCCAATATTGCTTTTAGCAGCCATGTATCTCTGTTAAGTAAGTAAGTAAAACGTTTTTGACTAAGGTGGAATGTACACTGATTTGATTGGGGGGAGGGGCTTATCAAGGTCTTCAGAGAATTTATTTAACTCTGTTTGCCTTGGTTTTCTCATCTGTAAAATGGATGTGATAACAGCACTTATCTCCCAAAGTTGCTGTGAGGATCAAATGAGATATTTGTAAAGCATTCCACAAACCTTAAAGTGCTATTTAAATGCTAGCTATTGTTAATTTCCATGGCTATTGGACTTAGGATTCAAATGCCAATTTCATTGGTTATTAGGTTTCTTCAGGCTTTTTCTATTCACACATATCTAATGAATTATTGTCATAGGTGCTGATAGAATCATAAAAGTGAATAAAATTGTGATGGGTGTGAAATACAGTAGTGACATTATTGGAGTAATTTGATTAACTAAATATTAATTGTAATGTATTCCTGCCTTGAATTTTGCTTTTCTGGTTATATTTCTACTGACTAGGAATTATCTTCTCCTGACTTCCATAGCCCTCTTCCAAAGATGATATATCCCTCCTGTCACAAGTTTCTTCTAATTTCTTGCTTTTCCTTGAGTTGCATTGCACAAAAAGGTCCTAGCTGTCACTAGGGCACTGCTTATACTTTTCCATTTAGCCTTCCTTTGAAGTATTAAAAAAAAAAAACCCTTCTCTTCCAGAGAGCCTCTGCCTCTGTGGTTGTCATCCTAATTGCTCCCAGAATTCCCAACTCAATTATTACCCATAAAGTCTCCAGTAATCTCCCAGAATCAAGAATTTGAGGTGTACAGTAATAACATGACCTCTTGTTCTACTAATTCAGTACCTGAAATGTTTATGTATCCTTCCAATAAACCTATAATTGCAAAGCTCTCATATAAGTTTTTTTTCCTGTACTCTATGACTTGAACTCAAGTTCTGATCACTTAGTATGCCAGACTAATACAATTGGCATGTCCAGTTGGAAAACTTATTTGGAAAGCTGCTTCAGTTCTTACGTTGGATTGCTAGAAGAAAAACTGCATTTTCCATTCTGCCCCTTCCAAGGGATAAGGATTGCACTGTAGTTCCTTTGTCATAGGGAACTCATGGATGAGGAAACTCCCTCTATTGATTCAAAGTTGGCATGTCTTCTGCAACTTAGAGTCTCAAAGAGTTGCCTAGAACATTAGAAGTTAAGTGACTTTCCCAAGGTCACATAGCTAGTAGGTTTTAGGGGTGAGACCTGAACTCAGCACTTTCTGGTTACATTGTATAAGAAGGCTAAGCCACTGTATAGTGTAAACATGGACTCTAAAGTCAACTATGAGCTCCATCTCAAATATCCTTTAAAAGATTGAGTTCCTCCATTAAGGAAAAAAAAATACACCATTCCTCTTACTGAAAGTCTTTCCTCTACCAAACGACACAGCCTCCCTCCACTCTCCAAAACCTCTTCTTCTAACCTTTGTTCCTAAAGCAAGATCTTCTGTATGCCTGACCACAGAATGATATCAACATAAATAATTGCCTGAGTTGACATCCTTGTCACATATTCCAGGATACTTTATCAAAATATTTTGCTTGGGGAGGAGCTGTCTTCTGAAATCAACAGACACACAAGAAACAATTGCAAAGATTTATTTAGCGGCATTTTGTGCTTGGCACTTAGAAACAGAATTCCGTGCATTGGGCAAATTTTTATACACCTTTTTCTTCATACATATTTTACATACCCTTTTTATTGCCCCTTTTTAATATTCATAATATTGAATTTCCCACTAGGCACATAAATACATTTATCTACAACACCTCAAAATCAAAATCTTAATAATATCTGTATTCTGTTACTTGGGATAATTGCAGTTCCACACCACTTAAATGCTCAGCTTATACCAAGCTGCAATTTTTTTTTAATTGTTAAAGGCTATAGGGAGGGGAGGGGTAGAGGGAAAAAATTAAAGTAACTTCAAAATGCAACCATCTATTTGTTTAAAACTGTGCTCTAAGGGAAGAGGCAAGATGAGTTTCTCTGAAATTCTGCTCTCTGAATTTCTGTGAAACTTCACAAATTTTCTATGGCCACTCTGGCATGCAAGGCACTAAATCCAGGTCAGCTGCCTTGGCTCACCTATAGCTGACCAAGTCTCTCTTCATTGCCCCCGATTTCCACAAGATCAGACTGAATTCTCAAAATACTTTCCCACACTCCCATTTTCATTCTCTTTCCCCTTCCCATACTAAGTAAGATGCAAGTTGGTGCACCTCTCAATTCTGGAAGAATACCACTGACAGGACCTGTGAAGCTAACATACAGCCCTTCTCCCATCTCCTTTCCCACCTGGTGTCCTGGCCAGGAGTATTTGTGTATATGGTGGGAATTGGAGTGTCCCAAAGCAGTCTCTTCCTCAGTAAAACCATGTTTTTGCATCCTGTAGGGGTGTGGGGGCAAGAAACAGTTTCCTTGGTGAATTAAATTCTCACCACTGTTCATACATCCTCATTCTCTTTCTTTTTTTCACTTTTTTCTTTCTTTCTCTCTTTCAATTCCTTTCACTCTCTACTATCACATCAGTGGCACCACTGAATTTTCAGAACAATAGATAATCAGCTGGAAGAAGCCAAAATCCAGAGTGCACCTTCCTTCAGGAAGTAAAGTCCAACTGTGGCTCTGATGTCCATCTACCCCTCATCGATGGGGAGTGGTTTCAGAAGGTCTAGTAGGTCTAGTTCACTCCAGAAACAGGTGGGGTCCTGGGGAGTAGGGGTCAAGGGTAGCCTTCCCAGACCACGTAGCTTTGTAAAAAGATCAGTCCTTGGTGAGGTCTCCACTCTGGGCCTCCCTTCATGAAGAGCTCTCCCTAGTTGAGAATGAGTGTTAAATGTATGTGTGTGTGTGTGTGTGTGTGTATGTGTGTTTGTATGTGTTTATATATATATGTATATATATGTATAGGTATGTATATATGTATATATATACGCATGTTTCATTGGCTGTTACACTCTAGTCTCTCTCTTATATTAATATAAAAATGATTGCCCCATCTTTCCAAAGGCCACTTAAGGTTAGAGGTTAGACATTGGATAAAAAGGCTAAGTCTTTGGATATTGTGAGCTTGGGCCAAGAAGTCAGATGTAAGCTCCATCTCAAGTGTCCTGTGAGAGCTTGGGAGCGTCTCTTTGTTGTTGGGGTTGTTTATTCCCACCCCACCCGTTCAGAAGAAAAAAAAATATGCAGTTCCACTATTCATTAAAAGGCTTTGAGTTCCTGACAATGAGGATGCCTTCATGGAAACAGTGGAGTGTCTTTGGTGATGATGGTAAGATTCCCTATTAAACCATATGCACAGACATCTGGGAAGAGGAAGAGCCAGGAACAGACCCATACTGCCGGCTGTCACAGGCGTTAGCTGTCTGCTGATTGGCTGAAGAGGGGCTGATCATGTGCATGCCATGTTCCATCCCTGTGGGCAGATACTGCCTCTCACCAAAGGCCCCGTTGGAGGGAGATGAACAGAGTAAAGTGCTTTGGGAGGTGGTCAGTTTCTCTGGGCTGGCAGCTAGCCTTGGGGAGGTGGGGAAGTTGTAACCATAGAGGTTGTAAGGGTTGTGAAGGGAGAAGGCATTGTAGGAGCTCTGCTGCATGTGGCTGCCACCGAACACATGTGGGGAGGAAGAGCTGGAGGCCGGGTTGCCTGCCTGCATGACATATTGAAATTGGGAGGCAGGGAAAGAACCCAGCTGGCTCCCATAGGCTTCCATCTTGCCATTGCTGGGCAACGAAGGAGGAGTCGGTATTCCTGAGATCAGGGATGGAGTCCTCTGAGGCATGAAGGTTTCCGAGGACTGGCTGGCTGAGGCTGAACCACTCTGCAAACGGTTGTAGCTACTGTCGCTCAGGCCTGGGTAACTCTGCAAGGCAGCCATATTGCTCCTGGCACAGGGTGGATAATCGGAGAGGTTTAAGTTGCACAGCTGGCTCTCCCGGCAGCCCACATTGAAAGTGTTGGGGGCCAGGTGAAAAGTGGGAGGAGAACAGGATGGAGACAGGAGATGAGAAGAGGCAGAAGGGGATGGGGTTCCGGTGCTAGAGGTGGTTGGGGAGGTGCCCGTGCTGCCCCCTGAAAAATAGAATGGAATACAAACATCATCTCAGTGGAGGCCTTTACTATAAGCCAAGAACACTTAGAAGAAGACAACCATCCCCATTTCTAGAGTGCTTTACAACCTCAAGGAATATGAGTTCTACATTTAACAGACAAGGAAACTGAGGTTCAGAGAGTTGAAGCAGTGGGATCATAAATCCAGAGTTGGAGGGTCCCTCAAAATTCATCTAATCCAACTCTCTCACTTTACAAGTAAAGATGGTAAGGCCCAGAGAGGTTGTGACTTGACCTTTTCGCCCTCTCTACTTCCTAGTTTTCTTTTTTATGTTATCTTCTTCCAATACATTCTAAGTTCTTGAGGGAAGACACTTTCTTTTTCTTATTTTTATCCCCAGCACTTAGTTCCTGACACACAGTAAGCACTTAATAAATGTTTATTGAACTGAATTGAATTGCCCAGCATTACAGCAAAAATAGTTTCAAATCTAGGCCTTAAACTATTGTCTTCTCATTACAAGTCTAGCACAGTTTCCACCAAACCAGCAGCAGAACTTTTGGGACATGGGGGAGAGTAGCATCAAGGGTGCTCTCAAATCAACTTTTTAATACAAATTCAGCTGAGAAAGGAAGAGACTCCACCCTCCAAGTCCCTATTGAGAGAAAAATCCTAAGATACTAGTCAACGGGAGGAAAAAACAGAGATCCTGGACCTGTGACTCCTATGACCTTAGGTCATCAGAAACCACAAAACACCTTCCTGAAGCCAAGGAAGTGGGAGCAAGTTGTGAGTGGAAAAGAAAAAAAAATCCTATGAAAAACTCCAAGACATCTGCATTTGTTTTTGACAACTCTTACTTTTGAATTTCTGGGTTACTAGGAACTGTCGAAGGATACTCAACTCCCCCAGCTCAAGCCTGACTATAGTTACAGTGTCTAAGGCTGAAAAGGATTTCTCTCTTCCAATCTTTTGGAGGTGGTGCCTTTGACTAAGGTCTTCTGAAGGATATGTGGATGACTGCTCCTGTGATATAGAAGGAGTTTGGAAATAGAAGGAATATCTTCATTGTTTAGTTCTTGAAGGAGAAAGAAAATTGATTAGCTAATTCCTTCTCTTAAAATATTTTTTAAAATTATCTTAGAGTTTTCAGGTGTCTGTCAATGAATAACCATTTATTAAGTGCCTACTTTGTATTGGGCACTGTGCTTTGACCTGCTCTGCTTCACACTTGGGCCAGTTTGCCTCTCTTAGGCAGTCCCTCCCCACCCACATCCCCCCTCCCAGAGGCCCACCACATTGACAACAGACTTAAGAGGGATATCCAATCAGATTTAGCCATAGGGCAGTTGAGAACTCCAGAGGTCAAGTGATTCACAGGCCTTGGCCTCCCCCAGTTGCATGGATTATACATATATGCATCATCACACATGGCTAAAGTTCAGTTCTGAAGAAATCCAAGTCTTACTGGTGCCACGATTCTGGAAATCAATTTGGAACTATACTAAAAAAATCACTACACTTGCAGATTCTCTGACCCAGGCATACTCTAGTTAGATGTCAAGGAAGTTAAAAAGAGAAAGGTGTATCTATAAAAACAGTCATTACAGTACCTTTTGTGGGAACAAAGAATTGTAAGGAAAGTGGGTACCCTTCAATGGGGGAATAGCTGAACAAATTGTGGTCCATAAATGTAACAAAATATCATTTCACCACAAGAAATGACAAATGTGAAGAAATAGGCATTAGACCTTTGATTTCATTGGTATAGTTGTGTGTGTTCATCCTTCGTTGCCGAAGAAGATCATGCCATCAGAGAAATAATGACATGACTTGAACTTGACTTTGTTTTGAGTGAGGGAGGGCTGTGCAGGGTACCAGCCTCACTCTCTCCTCCAGAGCCATCTGAATCTAGTGACCAGATATTCATCAGGATGAATGGAGACGGCCCAGGATGAGGTAATTGGGGTTAAGTATCTTGCCCAAGGTCACACAGCTAATGAGTGCCAAGTGTCTGAGGTGAGATTTGAACTCAGGTCCTCCTGACTTCTGCACTGGTGTTCTATCCACTGCACCATCTAGCTGCCCCTATTGGTATAGGTAACCCCCAGATGAAGAAACTCCTTCAAATGGCAAGTAATCCAGTGTAGCTGTGTTATACAGCGTGTAGAGGAAAGTAAAGTGTGAGGACAGAAAACTAAGAAGAGCTTTAAATGCCTTTCACATAAAGCACTCCCTTCAGCAAATTCCCTTGCCCAAGACTGGTGACCTTCAGGGCAGGGTTTGGACTTTCCCAGAGTTGCCAAGACTTATATTTCCCAAAGGAGGAATCTTGGAACCCTTTGGGGTCAACCTTAGCTTATGCTGGGATTCCTAGAATCAGAATTCCTACAGGAGAAGGGAGAGGGAAGGAGTAAATGAGAAATAGAATGGAACAAGAGTAAGTAATGGTGGAAATGGGCAGAGAAATGATGAAAAATTGTTAAATAAAAATGTTAAGGAACCAAGAAATCAGGGTATTGGAAGTCAAATACCCAAAGGTACTCCAAAAAGTAAAGATCCTAAGAGAATCCTTAGCAAACAGCAATTTAAAATATATCTAATGATCTGGAAAGTGCTCCCCAGTAGGACTGTGTAAGCTACTTGAAGAAAGGGACCATCTTTTGCCTTTCTTTGTAGCCCCAGTTTAGCTCAACACCTAGCACATAGTAGGCACTTACTAAATGTTAGTTGACTCACTGTGGCCCAGAATAAAGCACACATTTGACTCTTTTTGTAGTTTTTGCTATTATTATGTGAGATGTAGAGCTTCAGAATTGGACTAGAGATATTAAAGGTCAACCAAATTAACCCTTTCATTTTATAGTCAAGGAAACTGGAGGTCAGAAAGGTTAAGTGACTTGTCCAAGGAAACATAGCTCATTTCTTGAAGAAGGGGAATAGGAATCTAGGACTCCTGATTCCCAGACAAATGTTTTTTCACTGTACCAACCTAATACAAAACTAGCACATTCTTTTTAATCAAAATGATTCCCAATACAAATTTCCAAGCAGCATATTCCAAACAGGGCAGATTTCAACTATAGGTCAAGTGGGTCTTCCCCAACACCATTATGGTGTATTTCAGAGACCCCTGAAAAGCTTTACCTCAATTTTGTTAAATCTGCTATTTATTTGCTAGTTTATACTTATCATTTCAAAATAAAATCTTTATTTCTGTCACTTCTGAAAGGATTTAAAATGTAAATGATTCTCAGGGAAATATACATTGAAATTCACACTAAGATGGAAATGATTGATACCAAGTCATTTCCTGACAGCAGATTTTTACTTGAGTAGGGGACTGGGAGAGAAGTTACCTTTGCACCTGAGATAGAAGGGAAAGGGACTCAAAAAGGGGTCTGTCTCGCTTAGTCACTTCCACAGTTTTGTCTAGGGTCAGCCCCACTCATAGCACCTTAAATGAAATCCAGCAACTCCCTCCCTGCCTGTGTTGGACCTGACCCCTATTTGAGAGGCTTTCTTTCTATTTCCCACATGTTCCCATGAAAAGGAAGCTATGCCGAATTCTATGAGCTTAGATAAAATAAGTGATGTGACACGGAATGGAGAAATTTGACTCCAGCTGTAGAGAGATTTGCGTTTTATAGGGATATTTATCTAGTCTCCTCTCTTTGTGAGCATTGTCCTGCTCTCCATGGGCTGGTGGTTACATAGTCCCAGAGAGGACCACCTGTTCAGCACGCTGTACTGTCCTGTTACAAATACACTCCATCATCCTCAGGCCTTAGGCCTACAGCAGGAAGTGTGATGTGGAACAGAGAATTTTTTACAACTTTGAAATGGTTTTCTTGGATGGCTCACGGAGGAGGGAATGGTACTGATTTAAAGTCCTAGTCAGTTACACTCAAAAGGAGAAAAAAAGAGATTGGGGGTAGGGGGGTGGGCAGGGGTCGGGGTATTAACAAGTTACAGTGTTCTCTGCAGACCAGATGAGAAGCACACTTTAAGAAGGTTTTCACTGCCCTGGGCTTTTAAATAGCACTGACTTGAAATGAGCTTTTGTGGCCCCTGGAGCTGCAAGAGATGAGAAATACTGGAAATGGATCAGCACAAGTTGGATATGGGCAAACCTGTCCAGGAAATGCTAAAGTTGTTTCCATCCATTTTGCTTTTTATCATGCAGTTTTCATATGCCCAGAGGACACATTCATTTTCTTCTCTGTTCTCATTAAGGGTTAGGCTTGACAGGCCTTAATTTTTCTGAGGTGGAAACTGAGATAACAAAAAATCAATATCATTTTAAATTCTCAAAACATGTCAACCATAAAGTAAAATTAGAAAAGTAGATTAGTCAAAAAGATGCTTTTAAAAACAAAAAGAATTACAGAGGAGAAATGTAGTGTGTTATAGTGGATAAAGAGTTGACTTTATAATCAAGAAGATATCATTCCTATGACTGACCAATTATTTAACCTTTCAGTGCCTCTGGCCAGTTGCTAAGATCACAAGCTGCTGAGAGGTGCTAACATGTATTAGGAATATTAATAACATATATATGTATAGCACTTACTTTGCGCTAAGTGCTTTCCAATTATTACCTCATTTGATCCTTAGAACAATCCCAAAGGTAGGTGCTATAATTATTTGCATTTTACCGATGAAGAACTAAGACAAACAGAGGTTAAATGACTTGCCCAGGGTCACACAGCTAGCAAATGTCTGAGGCTGGATTTGAACTCAGGTTCTTCCTGGTTTGAGACTGAATCACCTACCACAATGGTAGATGGAGTTCATCACTAGAAGTTCCTTACCCAAGTGGTGCCAAACTTAAGTAGAAAGGGGGAACCACTACATATTGGTTTTGTTTGAAAATGTGATATTATTGATATTTTATTATACTTTTAATCTATTTTGTTCATGATTTCCCAATTACATTTTAATCTAGTTTGGCAGCACTTGGGGTGTGTTGTGCATGTATTTGATACCTCTGCCCTATACCAAGGAATCTGCAGGTTGAATTTTAAGAAAAGGTGGGAGAATGGGGGATGACCCATTCTCATTTTTTAACCTTCAACACATGTGTTGCCCTGCAAGGGTAGAATCTGAAAATCTTTCTCTGAAGGTAACTTAAACCAGCAGGGGCAGGAAAGCATCCCTGAGCTCAGCATGAAAGGAGACAGCTCCAACTTTAATGGGGAAAAGAATGTACAGCTTGGTCTCTAGTTCTACTCTCCCTTTCCTCCCAACTCTTCTGTCTGGATTTTTCCCCCTTTTCAGCATAGTTTCACTTCCTTACTCCCCTGGGATGCGGGTTCTTAATCTGTCCACAAGAGAGACAGAAGTAGTCCTAGAAATAGACTTCCTTTTGTATAGCAGTGAAGTGTTATTAGTAATTGAGTGATTTAGGGAGAGGTACCCAGGATCCAAACAGGATCACAGACCCAAGGTTAAAAGAGACCTCAGAATGTTAGCTCCTAATAGAAAAGATCCCATAATGCAATGGTTAGCTACACTGGTGTTGATGGAGATAGGCGTCTTAGTCCATCTGGGCATTCCCCAAAGATCTATGAATAATCCTGTCATGGGTAGATGCCAAGAGATGTTAGAGGTTGAAGTAGTGTTGCTTGTTGGTGACCCATGCTCTACTGGGCGTGAACTGGCTAAGGCATCGTTGACGTCATAATAACTAACTTGACAATCACAATAAAAAAATTGATGCTCACACAGTACTTTACAAACCTTAACCCTTTTTTCTCACAATAGCCTAGGAGGTAGGAACCATTATTACTATTGTTGCCATTTTACAGATGAGGAAACTGAGGCTTAGAGGGTTTAAGTGACCTGGCCATAGTCACATAGCTTTCCTACTTTCCTACCTTTTTTTCCTACTTTCAGGTAGTATTTGCACATAGTTCTTCCTAGCTTCACATTCCATGTTCTAGCCACTGCACCATCTAGCTGCCAATAGCTCTTTAAGTTTTGTAGTTTATTATCTCTTCCTTATATCAACGCTAGGAAGGGAAATGGTTCAGATGTTGGTTTCTCTAATTTATGGATGAGAGTTTTTTTGGAGGGGAATTTTAGGAGAGCTCTGGTGAATCCCTGACTTTTCTCTGCCATCTTGGCTCTCCAATTTTATGGAAAAGGAAACTGAATCTGAATAAAGTTATGTGATTTGTCTTGGACAGATAACTAGTACATATCTGAGACAAATTGGCAGGATTCAAACCAAGGTCATCATGACATCAAATCTATTGCACTATCCATTAAGCCACATCACCCAATCTCTACTCCCAAAGCCTAAGCAACAGTGAAACTACT
Organism: Potorous gilbertii; assembly: GCA_028658325.1. Classification (NCBI taxonomy): domain Eukaryota; kingdom Metazoa; phylum Chordata; class Mammalia; order Diprotodontia; family Potoroidae; genus Potorous; species Potorous gilbertii. Next base: position 481,323,399 of record CM053770.1, read on the forward strand.
CTAGATTAGTTACCCACCCACCCCACCCCCCAAAGAATTGCTGTGACTCCTGAATGGCCTCATAGAAGCATCATGAATTCATTCTTTTCCCAGTCTCAAGGCTCTCTGGTCTCAGTTTTCTCATTTGTAAAAGGCAACAGTTGGATCTCTAAGATCCCTTCATCTCTATGTGTGATTCTAAGTACAGTACAAGAATTATAGGTTTATTGGTTTCTAGAGTCCTCTTTCCCTTCTCTCTTTTCTCCTTCCACAGAGATTCTGATTTACTTTGGAAAGGGACAAGGAATAGAGGAAATCAGAATGTCTTGGAAATTCCACTCCCAGTAGATTAGAATCCCCAGGAACCCCAAACCAACTCCTAGCCCCTTCTGAGCTTCCCTTAATCTTATTTCAGCAGCATACTAAAATGAGATGAATATTAAAAATTCATATATAGTATTAACTTGCTCATATATTCAGGACTAACAACCAAAATAATCAAAAGGAGCACAATTCATAATAGCAATCTTGTAAGAAGTCAGTAATCCAGAATAATACAAGCATCCCACGAAGACAAGCTGATGTGTCTGCGAAAACCCTAAATGCCAAACCTGCTGACTTTTGCATCTTTAAATTAATCACTTCCAGATTGCATTATGGAAGTTTTCACATAAAGTTTCCTTTTGTTTCTCTTTATTTTCAGATTGAAAAAGAGCAAGGAAAAAGTGGAGGAAAACTCCATCTGGATTGATAGGGAATAAATTTCCATGTAATTAGGTGATACCACAAGCCAGATACTCCTCTTGTATAACTTGATGGCAACTGTCCCTGAGGAGTGCTGACTCACTAGATGCCCTTGAGAAGCCCTTCTTGGGGGGTTATTTAAACAGGTAAAAGGTAAAATGTATTCTGTGTTCTAAAGACGTATTGACTGATTCATTCATTCTGTAAAGGTCAACTTGAAACAACTCTGTAGAGAAATCAGGTGAATGAAGTAGAGATGTTTAGAGAAGAAGGGTTAGAGAGAATATTATTGATGTCTTCAAGTATTTAAAAAGGTTCCCATGAGACAGAGAAATTACATTTGTTTTGATTGGGCCCAAAAGGCACAACCAGGAGAAATTGTTGGAATATGCAGAAGGGAAGATTTCGAGAAAACTTTCTGACAATCAGAGTTATCTAAAGGTGGAATGCACTTTTAGAGTGGGTGAGGATGAGGATGAGTTCCCCATCAGTTGTGGTCTTCAAGCAGAAGATGGATGACCCTTTGTGAATGACATTTTCGATGAAATTCCTACTCAGATTGCATTGGCCAAGATGGGTTTGGGAGTCCTTTCCAACTCTGAGATAATATTATTCCCAGAGTTATTAAGGGCCTATTGTTCCCATGCAGTGATGGAGACAGAAACTGACTCCAAAAATATTAATAAGCATAATCCTGTGCTGCCCAACCAAGAAATCCTATATTTCTCATAAAGTAAATGTGAAATTCTATACTACTAATGGGAATAGTGTAGTTTCATGCTTTGAAAACTAGCTATAAGAACTCTCTTTCCCACTAAATTTAAGTATTTAAATGTTTCAGGCTCTTTCACTTTAAAAAAAATTGAATTTATAAGAGCTATACTTATTTACATGTAGATTAGGTATATTACAGATAATTTCTCCCTCTGCCTATCTACACAAAATGGAGACCTTCTCTCACTGCCACACAGCTGGCTTCTCCACCCGCTGCATTTCTCTGTAGTTTTGTTCACCTCACTCTTCAACTCCCATCTGCTACCTCATAAAATCACAGCTTTCTCTAATATGGGTTTTATTGTCTCCATTGCCACGCTCTAATTATTGCAGTTATCTAACGGAGAGGAGGAGGAAAAGGAGATGAATTGTTGATATTTCTAAGACTTTCTCCAACCCCTTGACCAATATCAGCCAAGTTAACCACTGTGGCCACCACCCCACATATATACATCCATCACTTATAAGAAATGTGTTTGTTAATCAAGAAAAAATGTGTTTTATAAAAGTCATGACATGAATAAAAAAAAACAATAGTTTTGTTCTTTGACAATTGTGTGAGAGTTCATTAAAATATTATATAGGTATAGATTACATATATTACAGAAGGCATAGATATCACAAAACTTCTATGCAAAATAAATCAATGCAGCTAGAATTGAAAGAAAGAAGAGGGAGGAATTCTTACTTTAACTATAGCCAATGATAAAAGTGAATTGCTATAAACTTAAGTCAGCCTTTAAGAGAACTTTTCAAAGACATGATCAAATGTTTGCAAAGGAAAATGCAGTTATCAACAACCATCTTAAAAATTTATTCAAAAAGTCAAAAAAATAAAAATCAAAACAACGGAGATATCGCTTCATACCATCAAAGAATTCAATTGCCAAATATGGAAAATTCAGCAGTGGAACTGTAGGAAAAGAGTACACTAATCTTCTGTTGGCAGAGCATTGAATTGGTCCTAACGATTCTGGCAAACAGTTTGAGATTATGCAAGAAAATTTACTAAGTTGTACTTATCCTGTGACCCAACAATCCCACTACCGGGTTTTATGCTTTGAGGAAGCTAATTACAGGAAGAAAAGACCCATATGCACAAAACTATTCATAATGGCATTATTTTAATAACAAAAAGCTGGAAACAAAATATGTTTTCAATGATTGGGAAATGGATGAACAAATTGTGACATATGAATGCAATGGAATAATGAGAATGCCAGATATGAGGATTTCAGGAAAACATGAAAATGTATGAAAAGATGGAGGATGAATATAGTCAAAAGACCAATCTCTACAATGACCACAACAGCGTAAATAAATTAAAAAACCAAAAGGCAACAAAACTCAGGTCAAGATAACAGAAAACGTAGGTCCCAAATTTTTAATCGTTAAAGCATACACTACTTCTATCTGTTAACAAGAAGTAAACTACAAAAAGGGAAATGGTATGCTATCAATTGAAATCACTCTGTGATGTGGTTTTGCTTAACTGTTTGTGGGAAGTTTAAGTACTTGTCAGGTAGTGTCTGTTGTATTAAAACAAATGTATCCATAAAAATTTTTTAAGAAAATTTTACTTATCCAACAAAATTTTTATTGTCTCCAGACTTTGCCTCCATTTCCTTACCATTACCCTTCCTACCTTGGAGAAAACTCCACCGCAAGGCCCCAAATTTGAACCAAAAGGTCTCCAAATTGGTGACTCCCTTGCCCCGATTACCATTTCAAGAAGAGACCTAGCTCAACCCACTTTCTAGACTTCTTTGTCACCTCATCAGCCACCCTGCTCCCATCCAGGCAATCCATTAGATTGTAAGACTCTTGAGGGTAGGGACTGGGGGTGAGATGGATGATAGAAAAAGCTCTTTGTAAACCTTAAAGCACTATATAAATGCCTATCATCATCATCATCACTATTAAATCACCAGATATACCTCTAGTCTGGAGACAATTTCATTTTCTAAGCCTTTTACTTCAGTAATAGAAGGAGTATGTTGGTAAATGTTTAACAACCAGACTTTCTGAGAGAAAACACACACACACACACACAACACACACACACATACACACCGTATTAAGGTTAATCTGCTTCACTAGGACTTCCTAAAATTGAGACAATCAACAGAATAATAAATTGAACCAGGATTTATAGCATTTGTTATTTCCAAAGGGTAAATGCTCATAATGACAAAATGTTATATTTATTTTATTTTTAAATGTTATTAATTTATTAATATATTATATTAAATATATTAGCTTATATTATATTAGCTTATATTAACTTACATTATTTTAAATTAGTTTATATTATTGGCCTCCAGTGGTTAGCACAATATCTTACCCATATTAAGTTCTTAATAAATGCTCTATTTATCTATCTTTCAATAAAGGTTAGGGACTGAATGGAGACCATTTAGAGTGTAAGCAGAGAAAGAAGTAAATGCAGTCATGTGGATTCACTATTCCAATTCACCAAACAGGTTGGCCAGTTTGAATTGTTAGGAAGTCAGGAAAAGTTTCCTAAAGATTGATTGGTGATGTACAAAATTGGAATGGGTTACCTCAAGAATTGAAAAGGGGATGCCTGTTTAGATATGGGTTAGAATCGATAGACTCTGGGGTGTCTTCCATTTTTGAGGCTGTTGTTTTTCCTACAGACTACCTCTCTCATTATTTGACCTCTGTCTCCAGTACTCATATACTGCTGTAGTCATGAAGAAGAACCCAAAGGTTAAACAGTTTAATGCAAAAAAGACCCTATTTATTACATGCCTCCAGAATTGACCACCATTTTACATTATCTGTACATTGGTCTTGTCAATTAGCAGAGTTTGCTGAACAATATTTTTTTCTCCTAAATGATAGAACATCTCTTTTTCCTTACTATATTCCTAAGGCATGGGGAATATCTGCTCTGTCAGACAGGTAGGTATTGGAGGGGATAGAACAATAGAACATTTGACCAGGAGTCAGTTCAAACCTAGTCTCAATCTCTTAGCTATGGTAAACTTGGGCAAGCACTTAACCTCTGTCTCTTTCAGTTTCCTCATCTGTAATATAGGGATAAGAATTGCACCTTCCCAGGGTTTTTGTGAGGGTCAAGTGAAATAACTTTTATAAAGCACTTGGTGAACCTCAAAGCACTGAATCAAAACAATTATCATTGTTCTTCCTTTTAATTAGAAGAAACTAAAGCAGAGAGGAGTTAGCCAACCCATGTCCAGTTAGACAGTGACTGAAGTGCGATAAATGCAAATACCCTAGCCAACGGTCCAGGGCAATTTCTTCCAGATGACCTCATCTTACATACCATGTACTAAAGCTTCTGTTTTCATGGAGGAGCATATCAACTCTTTCTGCAGACACTTTGTATGTGAGTTAGTGATACAAAACATTCTGTCCACTCTTTTAAAAGGAAAAAAAATAAATATTCATCTCTCAGTTTTTCAGCTCGAAACTATCTTAGTAGTGATCAATTCAAAAAACATTCCTCATATATTTAATTAATAAAAATTATCTACTTGATTCTTCAGATTTTTAACTGAAAACCATTAATGACAATTTTCATTTCAATCAACAATGAATCAATAAGCATTTGGCACTTATATCCCCAGATCTGCCTTTTTCAGGCTAAATAACTGCAGTTTCTTTCACAAGAAAGTCATCTTACTGTCACCAAAATACTTGGGGCCATTGTATTTTAAGCCCCTAGGCTTACTCTTGTCACCAATATCAGATGATAGAAGATCCTAAGAATTTTTGACCTTCTGTTGTTAACAGGACTGAGACTGAAAGTTAAAATGGTCCTGGATCCTCTCTGTGGCTCATACCAAGTAAATGATTCAATAGGTTCTTGATTTTTTCCTTAACTCATCCCCTTAGCATACATATACCATAATTGCAAGTTCTTTCTGCATTCCCTTTGTAATAAACATTTCTGTCCATTGTTGCTTCCATAAGGGAAAATGACCTTATCTTAACATAGAAAGAAAACTGAATCTGTCCCCTTCCACACTGGCACATGAAGTTCTGTCTACACTATGGCAGCATCTGAATTAAAAACAAAAAAAATTCCTTATTTTTCCCCTGGGATATTTCCAAATATTCAGATAATTGGTGCCAGAAAAGCAAAACATCTGGATAGCTGAATATTTCCATGTTTATCCAAATGTCCAGTATTGTATAGACACAACTTAATAGTCTCTTTCCTCCACTAAGAAGAAATTGTTAATCAACCAATTTACCATAGATGTTTCCAGTAGACAACCGCTCCTCTTCCCTGCTTCTGGAGAGACACAAAACAATTCCATACAGAAGAGTAGAGTCTCTTTCCTCTCTTTTATGAGTGACATTGCCCAGAGTTACTGGAACCCTTAGGCTTTAGGGAGGAGAGATGAGATTATTGCTGATTTCACATCCTTCGTTAAAGTCAAGGAACTAAGCCACAGAGTTTTTAATCATGAGAATCTGGATCAAGTTCAGTCTAAAGTTCAAAAATATATTCCAATTAAACTATTTAATAGATTCTTGGCTTTTCCTATTGCCCCATCCCCTCACCATGTGTATTCAATAATTCCAGGTTCTTTCTTGTTCCCCTGGTAATAAGTAGATTTCAGTGATGACATCATGCTCTAAGAGTTTAGCTTCCTTCAAATCAATATGTTTTCTAAATGTCTGTAATAAACTGAATATTCATAAACTTGAGTGAGTCATTCAACTTCACTGTGAGCTCAAAGAGTGCACAGAAAAGATAGAAAAGCAGATGGTGAGGGTAACCAGGTTGTAGCATATTACCAGTAATAATTTATACTCGAAAAGTACAGGGGGAAAAAACACTTGATAATGAAAAAGCAGATAAACGTACCAAGCAAGAATGGGCAACCTGGGTACTACATGAGTACCCTCAAGGTGCTAAAAGAAATAGAGGAAGACTTCTGACACACTGAGTGAATCCTTTGTAAGAAATTTAAAGAAAGAAATGGATGAGAATCACACTGGTTGAGAATATGCAAAGAAGTTGAAATTTGTATTGGAGGAATGCCTATACTAAGACGGTCATAAATCCATCTAAGTTTCTCATTTGGTTATATATCGTAAGTGTGCCATTAGCTCATGGATTAAAGAGTTCCATCCCCATTAGTAATTTAATACTCATTTATATGGTGGTGGATGAATACAGAGGTTTGAGGAAGATAGTATCTGGAAGGGGTGGGTATGGAAATAACTAAACCCAACATATCACTGAGTATCATTTTCCAAGGTTAAGATACTATTGCCTTTTCTTGATGGCAATATACCTGCTAAAAATCTAATACAGAATGCTACCTCTGCTCTAACTTAGAAAAGTAGCCTACGGAACAAAAGAAAGTAAATTCACAGCCATCTTCCAAAAGCTGATAGACATAAGCAGGTTACTCACTTCAAAAATAAAACAAAATAAAAATCTGGCTTCTAGAAAATAAAATTAAATTCTACAAATGTGGACTACCTCTCCATCAATTCTGTGTGGGTTAATCAGAAGGCAGACATGAGAGTGGGCAGCTAGAGCATGGTTTGCTGAATGGATTTGGCTGCCCAAATAACTGTCATTAAAGATTATAGTAGGGAGAAAACCTTGATGAGTTCGTCAAATGGTACAATTTTAGAGTGACAGTAATCCAATAATAGGTTCAGCTTAGTGGATAGAATGCGATGCTCCATGTACAATCAAATAGACTTCCCCTACCTCTTTCAATATTTTACATTTCTCTTTCTCTTTCAGTTTTTATATAGAAAAGGTAGTCATGGTTTCTGCATTTTTTGAAAGTCTTAATTCTAAGAAGGAGTAAATAAGCTTCATCGGACTTCCATAATACAATAAAAGGTTAGGAGCCTTTGGACTAAAAGTATCACCAACTGTGGTTAGTAGTAGTGTGCTGGTATTTAACAACCAGCTCTCCAGAAAAATAAAATACTATATGCATTTTTAAGTTTTGTCTGCACTACTGATGTTTTCTCTATCACTTCAAGTCTAGATAATCAGTAAACAATAAATCAAGCAATGATTTGCAGCTTTGGCTGATTTCTGAGGTGCAAATGCTCACACTGAAAATTTAATAATTGACTTTATTGACCCTGTTTGAACTGGCTTCAGCACACTCCTGATTATTTGTAACCTTTTAGGAGAGCTTTCCCATTGGTCTCCTGACAATTTTTATTTTGACATTATAGAACTGGGGCCAGAGAATCTTGATGCTGACGGTAGGCACACAGGAACTAGCTTACCAACCCTGACTTATAATCCAGACCAGAGGTATCAAGCACTCAGCCCATACCCCATATGCCCAGCCTAAAACACTTCTCAATGGAGCCCAAACCAGATTAAAACATAATTTGGAAATATAATAAATTAATAAATAAACAAAATAAGTGAAAATATATTAACATTCTTGTTCAATTGTTTTTCAGTTGTGTCTGATTCTTTATGACCCCATTTGGGATTTTCTCGTCAGATACACTAAAATAGTTTGCCATCTCCCTCTGCAGTTCATTTTACAGATGAAGAAACTGAGGCAAACAGGGTTAAGTGACTTGCCCAGGGTCATATAGCTAGTAAGTGTCTGGGGCCAGATTTGAACTCGGGAACATGAGTTTTTCCTGACTCCAGGCACAGTGTTCTATCTACTGTGCCACCTAACTGTCCCAATATATAAATGATATTACATTTTAAAACTAAGTCAATATACAACCCATAGACATCCTTATATACAATTTCTTTTTTAGTTTGAAACCATGGATCTAGTCTACAGAACACAGGAACTGGAAAAAGGAGGGCAAAAAAGCCTGTTTGCAAGGAAAACAGAGAATTCATACAGACTAGCTGCATATGAGGTTTCATTTGAAACATATTTAGCTTGTTTTCAGGCAGTTCTTTTGGAAACTCTCCACATCTTTTCTTGAGAATAATTTTGTTCCAAATAAAATATAAGGTAATAAGCAAGGAAGGTAGGGAATCTCAATGAGCTAAAACAGAAGATCTGGGGGTATAATGTCAATACATACTTGCCCCTAGTCACTAGGAGACCTTAAGCAAGTGATTACATCCATGTCTCTAGGCCCCAGAATCCTCATCTATAAAAAGACAACCTTATTTATTGACAGTGAAGATAATGCTGTAGGAAAATCTACATATTAGCAGTGTTCTAGTAAGTGTTTGCAAGCAAAAATGAAGTAACTGACCTTCCTCACTGGCAGCACTGAGGTAGCTTCTGAAGGCCAGAGTAAGTGCTACCTAAGAGAATCAGATCTGAGGGGTTGTTCCCATCCCCCATCTGGACAAGTGATGACACTCCAGTTATTTATGTGGTTCCCAGGTTCTCTTCATTTCATAGCCATCAGCACAATCCCATGACTCAGCTGGAGGCCAGATGTCCCAACTCAAATTCTGTGCCTCGGCCCTCCTCTGCTCCCATCCTGTCCCCAGTCAGTGACCATTATCCAGTGGCTTACCTTGCTGTTTCTGCATGGTGGTGAAATCCTCAAAGGTGAGTGTGCGCACAGGTGGTCTCCAGAAAGCATATGTTTCCATAATGGCCTCCAGTCCAGTCCTATGGAATGAGAAGAAAGCCAGGTAAAGAAGACATAAATAAGGTCAAGAAATGCATTGAATTCGACAGACAGGACAAGCCTAACTTTTCTGGCCTGGTGAGCAGTGGGGGCATGCCTCACTGCTGAGAGATCACCTCCACCAGAGTAAATTAATCTAGAAAAGCACAACGTGCTGATGCTGTCGGCTCAAACAAACCAAAACAAAGAAATCTTCCTAGTTTGAGACCATCTAGAAACCCATCCAAGATCCTGACACTATTTCATTCTGACTTTCTAGCAGGTAGTATCACCCTGCAGGTGATCACCTAGATAAGAAAGACATGCAAGCATTTAAACATCTTGGGTCTTACTCCTAAATCTTCCAATGACATTGAGGGTAATGTTGAATAACTACCTAATCTCCCCTTTACTTCCCTTTGAAATCCAAAAAGAGTAAGAGTTTTCTTCTCCCTACCTTTATGGCTACCAATCATGCATGACTGTCCCAGTGGGCAAAACAGTGATCCTTAGAACATCAATAGCTTAAAAGATTTAGTAGATGAAAAAATAGTTGATACATATTTCAGGCACAGGAGCCCTGGAAATGGTTGCAGCCCCCAGATGACTGGTTCTGCTTACAGCCTAGCCCTCATAGCCAACATTTGGGGAAGCCACTCCTAAGAAGAAGGGACTAGCCAGTTCGACCAACTACCACCTAGAGAACAGACAAGTCAGGTTAATAAAGATGTCAACCTATGGGGTAGGCAGGATGCAGCACATGCCAAGCAGGTCAAACCACCACCACCACCTTGACCACCATCTCCTCGACCACCATCTCCTCTCAGAACCTAACAGAAATAGTCCAAGACCCTGAACCCAAGAACCTTGGGAATAGCAATGCTTTCAGCCAAGTGCCCTTAGCCACTATCTGAGGAAACAACCCCTCTAAAGATACAGGCTGGCATCTGCTTCTGCTGGTGCTTCAGGCACAGCTTCTGAAAATCCAAAAAAGAAAGATCTTGACACTAAAATCCTTGGTGGCAAAGGCCATTTGCCACCAAATAATTCATAATCAGAAATTGAAGAAGAGGCATCACCATCAGCCACCACCATTTGCCACTGCAAGACCATAGGACTTGCAGCTAAAATCATCCATATGGATTGCCTCCTCCATTTGTCAGTCACTCTGTAGATAAACATTTTTAAATGCCTATTATGTGCTAGATGCTGTGCTAAGTATTAGAAATACAAAGAAAGATGAAAGACAGTCTCTATCCTCAAACTGTTCATATTCTGATGAGGATGACAATATACAAACAACTTACACAGAATGCAAACAGGATACAGGATGAGTGGGAAAGAATCAACAAAGGAAAAGCAATAGAATTAAAGGGGACCAGGAAGTTCTTGAGAAGAGGGATTATATTTTCAATTTGTATCTCCAGTGTTTTGCATATAGTAAGTGTTTAATAACTGCTTTCCTCATTCATTCACATAGAGCATACAAAAACGGTCAGTAATGAAGGAAGGTGGGGCAGCTAGGTGGTGCACTTAACAGTGCACCTGTCCTAGAGTCAGGAGGACCTGAATTCAAATCTAGTCTCAGATACTTGTTACTTACTAGCTGAGTGACCTTGGGCAAGTCACTTAACCCCATTGCCTTGCCTCTCCCTCCTGTAAATATATATATATATACATATATATATATATATATATATATATATGTATATATATATATATATATGTGTGTGTGTTAATGAAAGGCCAGTCAATGGGACATAAATGTCTTTAAGAGCATGATCAATAGATTTTCCAATTTCTGCTAGAAGAAGTGATCTGAATTCCATGCTTTCTGAATAAACCAGGAATCAAATAGTCAATCAATCACCAAGCAATTATTAAATACCTACTGTTGTGTTAGACAACACACTAAGTACTGAGGGTGCAAAGCGTGAAATAGTTGTCACCTTTGAGAAGTTTATAGCTTATGGGTAAGACAACATGCACACATAGATGAATATAATGATAGCTAGAATTTCTTTGAAGTTTTGCTTTGAAGTTTGCAAAGCTAAGACATGCAAAATAGATACTGGTGGAGGCATTAACAGCTGGGAAGATTAGAAAAGGTCTTGTGTAGATGGTGATACTTGAGCTGAGTCTAAACTAAGTATTCTGGGGGGAAGAAATCTCGGCATGGAAGTCCATCAGTGGAAAAGCAGAGAAATGGGACATGCTTCCAAAGACAAATACAGCTCTTCCTAATATTTTCCCAAATCACCAGAATTAAGGAATGAGGTTGGAAACCAGATGAGTTGTCTTTGGGATCAGTTTCCTGGACTTCTCTGACTACAAGAAAGTTCGGAAGACCTTTAGGGCAATTCTTTTTAGATAATTTGCTTCTGAATCTGGCTGAAATGGGAATCTTTCCAATTTGGAGGAGAGGGAAGGGATATGTATTTATACTCATCCAATTATCTCTCTAAAACTCATATGAAAAATGTATTAATTCAGAAGTAACTAGATTTCCTAACAGGCAATCTCTTGCTGAGGCTTCCTCTCCTCAAAAGGAGGTTTGGGATTAGAAAAGCAAGTTAAAGCTGGAACAAAGTTTCTGGTTTGGGGGTCTTCTTGGATTCTTAGACAAGGACTTTGTTTTTTCTATGTTTTGTTAACTTCCCAATTCCTAGCATAAAGTAGACATTTCAGGGGCAACTGAGTGGTGCAGTGGATAGAGTGTCAGGCCTGGAGGAAGGAAGACTTATCTTTGTGATTTCAAACTTACTACCTGTGTGATCCTGGGCCAGTCACTTAATCTTATTGGCATCAGTTTCCTCATCTGTAAAATCAGCCAGAGAAGAAAATGGCAAACCACTCCAGCATCTTTGCAAGAAACAGGGTCACAAAGAGTCAAATAAGACTGAAAAATTACTTCCACTGTATTTCATACCTGTTTGTTGAGTTTCATTGTATATGTCTGTATTTGTTGATATGTTGTTTTTATTTATATGTCATTAACAAAAGTTTGTGGTTTTGCCTTTTTTATGTCCCAGTGTTTTGCACAGATCCTAGCATATCATATGTACTTGATAAATATTTGTTGACTGACTGACTGAAGGAAGGTCATACAGAAGACAGTCCTATACTATGGATTTGTTGAGAGGTGACTGTGATGCCCTCTCTTGATAAAAAACCATTTTTTCTGCCTTTCTGAGGGGGAATTTATGCTGTTTGATCTCAGAGCACTCCCATCTTCTTCATGTGGTTCATTCCCAGATATCCTGGTGTAATGGAAAGAACGTGGGATTTGGAGGTCAGAAGAATCCTAACTCTTATGGTAAGTCACTGTGTAAAAATTGGAAAATCATTTCATCTCTCTCAGCCTGTTTCTTCATCTGTAAAATGAGGGTAAAAGAACCTACTTCACAAGGTTGCTGCGAGGATCAAATGAACTGAGTTATGTAAAGCATTCTGCAAAGATGTAACGGGCAGGGTAGTTAGTATTATTGTTCCATTTATATCCAGCCCCTGTGCACCAAGACAGCAAAGCTAGGTATGTGTTACAAGTACAAGTCATTATCTTTTCCATAGAAGATTCATCTTCAGAATCCCCTTCCTTGAGTTTCTAACATGCTAATTGGTTTTTGGTGCTAGAAAATATTTTCTTTGCATAGTTACTTTGCTTTATCAGCTAATTTTTTGATGTCATCCCTGGCATCTCAGAGGCTTTAAATACACAAGGGCTGACAAATCCAAATGTATTTTAAGAAAAGGTTCTGAGGGGAGGGTACTGCCTAGTGTTTATTAGCTGTTAATCTGTTAAAGTCAAAACAGAAGACCTCTTCACGTGGCCAACCCACATCAATGCTAAATACATCCCATACAATGATTTGGTGGAGAGAGGGTGAGCACTCCTAGGCAGCAAGAAGCGAGGAAAAGAAAGTTAAACCCAGCCCCAGTGGACAGAGATGCGTAGAAGACTTAGATCTGACTCCCCAGAACCTAATTTTGGATCTTGGACTGACCACCGTAACAATAGCTTGTGATTCTCTTTGAAGACATTAGAGGCTCATTGCAAATGACAGGATCTTTATCTAGGCTGCCTCCATCTCCATTCTTTATTAACAATACACACATACACACCCACACACAGACACACAAATACATACACACACTACCACCACCACCATAATTCCAGAGGACTGATGATGAACCATGTTACCCATTTCCTAACAGAGAGGTAATGGATTTAATATGCAGAACAAGACCTACATTTTGAACATGAACAATATGGGATTTGTTTGCATATGCATATTTATTGTGAGAAGGTTTTTAAAATTGAATTGAATTTTAATTTAGCTTATTTTTATTTAATTTTAAAATAAGATAAAATGAAGCAAATGAATAACCAAAAAAACTAACACATACTAGTGATGATGATGATAAGACATGAGAGGTAGGATACTTGTTTGCTCCAAAGTATCCCAAAACTACAGTGGGTCTTTTTTTAAAAATTTCATAATACAAGTAGGAAAGACTATAAGAAGATATTATATTTTACATGGACAAAAACAGAACAGCAGCATTGCTGGATAGAGTTGGCCTCCCAGTCTAGAGTAACTGGGTTCAAACCTCACCTCTGATACATTCAGGCTGTGCTAAGTACTAGAAATACAAAGAAATACAAAGTACAAAGAAATACAAAATACATTCAGGCTGTGTGTTTCCTGGCAAGTTAATTAGTGCATCAGGCAACTCCCTACGGCTCTAAGTTACAGAGGAAGTGTTGGGAGAGGAAATTCTTTAGTGGGGGTGCTCTATATTGATAAAATCACAAAAAGAGTGAAGAACAGACAAAAATGTAAGACAAGTCACAACCATCCAGGTCCTCAGTTTCCTCATCTGTAAAATGAGGGCACTAGACTATGTGGTCTCTGAAGCTCTTTATGATTCTAGGTACCTGCATCTAAGGACAATGAATTTAAATTCTTTATCCCACAGAAGGCAAGACATTTCTGGTAAATGATCTAACAAATACATGAAAATAGCTGATTCTACAGAGGAAAATGATCATTTTAGTCCAGACTCAAAATGTAGCCAAAAGATGGAATTGGCAAATGACAATTTGGAAACAGAAAGGGAACTTGGAGATCTTGTAGTTTGACTTCCCACATGTTGTAGGAATCTCCTGTGCAGCACTTCTCACAGTCATCCAGCCAATGTTTACTGCGCCATTGGACAGCTCTTACTGTCAGAAAGCTCTCGTTAAGACAAAATCTCCCTCCTTAATCCTCCTCTTTATTCAAAGTAATATTATGTAGGGGAAAGAGTTCATATAATGCCTCTGACACTCCTTTTAAGCCTCAGTTTTCTTATCAATAAAATTGGAATAATAACACTTGAACTTCCTATCTTCCAGGTCATTAAAGGGAAAGTCCTTCACACACCTTAGAGTGTGATGTAATGTGAACTATGATGCTTATTTTGTTGTGAACCACTGATGTCATTTTTGCCTTTTAGATAAACTTTGAACAGTCTATCTCCACCTCTCTTTATCTGTTATAATGCATGTCTCTTCTTGGTCTTCTCTGAGTGAAACACAAGAAATTCCTCCAACAGTTCCTCAATATTGAGTAGTTTTCAGATGTTTCCTCATTCTGACCTCCCTCTCGATTTTTAATGTTTCCTTAAAAATGTGCCACACCCAGAACTATATATAATATTCAAGATGTAGTTTGACCTGAGGAGATATGGTTGGATCTTTACTTCCAATCACAGTAATAGTTCATAGTTGAATCTTTACTTCCGATCACAGTAAGAGTTCAATATTTTTCAGAAACAAAACTTACCCTTTAACAGATTAGGATAAACAACTAATCCAATTACAAATTGACAGGGTATATGAGAAGTGGAACGCGTTGACCTTAAAGGCATTTGTTAAGTACCTACTATGTGCCAGGCACTATAACAAGTGCTAGAGATACTCCCAAAAAATGGGGCAAGAACAATCCCCATCATCAAAGAACTTACCATCTAAACTTTGCTTTTCTAAATAGCAAGACAGCAAGTAGAATTTTCACTGGCTAAAAAGGATTTGATTCAACCTCTCGGTCATGACAGTATCTCCAATATCAAGGAGCCCTCCCAAGTAGTATGCCAGAAAGGCAAACTTTGTATGTAGAAGAAAGTCAAATTACTACAATTGAATAACTGGTAGAATATTATACCCTCTGATTACTGAACGTATGCTGATGGAGACAGTGTGAGAGAATACCAAATAGAATTCTAAAAAATGGAAAGAGAACTGGAAGACAACTGGAATATGGAAGAAGACTAGCACTTAGAAGCTGGGAAATTGATGTTACCAAGGCCCGTCACCTCTCTGCTTACCATGAAACATTAAGATGCCATTCCCATTGTCACTTGGGCAAATAGGAAGAAGAATATACTCCTCAAACCCCGGGATGTTCCTAGTAGTCTTCTCTACTATGTCTTCCTCAAAAAAATGTATTTAAAATATAAAATCATAACACTAGAAATATTGGACTTGATCATAGCCATATTTGTCTAACCCAGTTATCTGTCTCTAACTGTAAAACCATAGGGCACTTCTAAGAGGGCATGATTACCCAAAATTTTAAGGATGTACTTGCTCCTATCTCTAGCTTTAATCTGCTCATGGATCTATCATTCATGACCTCCCTCAAATCCTTTTTGAATTTGTTCATATTTTCCTGCTATATCATATCTTTGAGTTACAAGTGCCATATGTTAGTTGACTCCACAGTGGTCCTTGTTTGTCCTAAAACTACCTCTTTCTGGATTCAGAGTATGCCAGGATCTAGAGACCTCTTTTTGGTTCACTCAACCCACATCACTCATGTTTTCATAAACTTCAAACATATATCCTCTTCAGTCTTTGCTGTTCCTGATTGGATGGCAACCCCATATAGAAGAAGAGAGAAGGGAACTAGAAAAGAACCCACAGCATTTTATAAGGGATATGGCAATTGTTTTCCCCTCTGTACCCCTCTTCGATTCAGGGGTACATGTGAGTTTCAGATCTCTTTCAGCATGTGCTTTTTGTCCATGGGGCTGCCTACTTTCAACAAAACCTGAACCTCAAATGTGCATCATCCATTCTGATCTTTGCTTTGTCTGACCCTGACCTTGCTCTTAAAAGTCATTGCCACTGCTGCCTTAACACACTCAATTACTTTGAATAGCTCTTCCAGGGCTGAGACTGTGTTATGGCTTTTTGACTAGCTCCTCAATACAAGTACTCTCAGCTCTATAAAGTTTTAGTGCAGAATCATATGTAAAGTGATTCCATTGTCTAAAAAGTGAAAGGGGGTGGGGGGAGAAACCCTTTAAGCTGTCCCAGGTATCTGTGTGCCACTAACACTTTCCACATGCTCAAGTGTTCTGGGCCTGCTGAATGCTATTAACAAAGCTTCTACTCAAGAAGATGGGCAAATTGGCAAGTGTCCCCCTTTGGCTTCCCCCTCCTTGAGGTTCAAATCCTCTTTCTTAAGCCATTCTGCTGTAATCTCCACTTGTTCACTGCCTAGTACTCCAATCTTCTTCACTCTGAATTTTCAAAACTACTCCTGGCTAAGCAAGTAGAAACTTCTTAACGTGTGGGGAAGGAGGGAGAGAGAATAAAGAGAGACAGGGGGCCCCTCATTTGCAAACTGGTAATGCCTCAGAATCAACTATTTTGGGAAAACAGCCAGCCTGTAAGGGATTGCCTTCCAACCAACTCATTCCAAAAGAATGGTGGGGGTATCCCTTTGGTGTTCAGTAAATGTTCAATAACTAGAACAATATTCATAATCCCACCAGGCATCATGTTAACGTACAACTTCTGCTTTCAATTTGGCTCAGGAATGGGGATTGCCTTATTTTTTTTCATTCTATTTACTTTCTCTTTCCCATTCAAATACCTGATTTCATTACTCTATATCAGTCCTTTCCTTTCCTCCACAGCCAATTTCCTGATGCCATGGGTGATATAGGGAGCATGAGCTAGAGAGAGACAAGGTCATTTTTCATTCTACAATGAAAAAGGTCAAACAGGAGATAACTTGAGAAAGCCCTCTACCCTCAGCACCTCCTTCTCTTTCACTGGATCGGGGTTTGACTTCTCCATTCAGACTTCTGAGACTGTCTTGTCATCTTGGGGATATTTGAAAGAACCACAAACTGACAGAGGCCCACTACCTAGCTAAGAAGAATGATAGTGTAATACTTTCCACATGGCCACAGAGACAGCCTTGGAGATGGCTTTTATGGGACAGAACCACTGGTGTCCAATAGACAAATGAAGTCAAGAGTTCAAGTTGTTCCTAACCCAAAGAAAAGGAACTATGATGGACTAATTTCTGACACTTGTAATATAAGAAAGTACTCCTGCTTCCTTGCAGTCCAACTCATTGCCACTCCTCTCCTCTGGCTCTGAATTGAATGTTAAGGAAATAATATATTACCTAGGTCTGTTCCTCAAATTCTCTCCTCAGAGAACAACAACCAAAAGAAAACATGTCCCTCAAGCCACAGTGGGCCTCATTATCACAGGCTTCAATATGTTAGCCATTACAAAGACATCACCCTGTTAGATGACACCATCACTGGTCAAGTGCCATAGATAACAAAATGATTGCCAATTTTTTCTGGCAATACAACATGACCAAGAGGACAATGGTGGAAAAAGCTCATGACAGGGTAGGGAAAAGAAATAGTGAGACAAAAAAATTTTTTTTAACATTCTCTTAAGCCAGGAGAAATGATAAATGCTTATACATTAAATGGATAGGAGATATTTGACTGGATCTTGTCAGAAGTCTATTTAGGTCTGGTTACCTAGTACTGTATCTATAACCATGACTGAGAAGGAAAGCAGAGAGAACATTGATTAAATCCACAGGTTGGCCCAAGCAGCAGGCCCTATCCATGCCAGTCACAACAGAAAAATCATGCAAAATCCAAGGAGGCTGGAAATGTTGCAAGGAAAGAATAGAAGGAGGTTCAACATGGAAAAACATAACTAATGCCTCCTGGGAGAATAAATGAAAATATAGATACTCACTGGGAGAGAGATGCTTGGAAAAGCACAGTGGTTGAAAGAGAGTTTATGATTGGCCAACTGGATCTCAGCTTGCAAAGTGAGTCAACCAGCATGTGAGCAATGGATTTAGAGAGGGAATGTGACCTAGTGTTAGACAAACTGGGCCCCAACTGGGAGATTTAAGTTCTTTTCTGGGTTTTGTCATGGAACATTTATGCAATTTGGGAAATTTCCTTGGCTTCCGTGTTACCTGTTTTATCATCTATAAAATGGGGCAAATATTGCTTAAGCCCATAAGCTTCTGAGGGATTTTGGTGAATTTTAGTGATTGAGTTAATCAGTTTCAAAATGCAGTCATATTCCTGGCAAGCATCCCTTCTTCTTCAATATAAATCACAATATAACTCCCCAGTTCAGACCCCATCATCTCTCACCTATAGAATTGTTACAGGTTCCTAACTGGCTGTCCTATCTCCAGTCCTTCCCATTGATAATCTAGTCTTTACACAACTGCCAAAACTTACTTCCTAGTGCACTTGTCACTCCTTAACAAAAAATATTTCTATAGCTCCCTATTACTGTCTGAACTTAGCATTTTAAACCTTCAAGAATCTAATTCCAACTTATCTTTCTAGTCTCACTTCATAGCATTCTCTTTCATACATTCTACATGCCAGCCAATCTGCCCTGCTTCCCTTCCCCATTATCATTCTGTCATCGCCCACCTTCCATCTCTACATGTGTGTGTTCATCCTTCATTGCCAAAGAAGACCATGCCATCAGAGAAATAATGACATGACTTGCACTTGACTTTATTTTTGAGTGAGGGAGGGCTGTGCAGGTCACCAGCCTCAATTCTCCTCCAGAGCCATATGAATCTAGTGACCAGATATTCATCAGGATGACTGGAGATGACCCAGGATGAGTCAATTGGGGTTAAATGACTTGCCCAAGGTCACACAGTTAGTGATGTCAAGTGTCAGTTGAGATTTGAACTCAGGTCCTCCTGACTCCTGCACTGGTGCTCTATCCACAGCACCACCTGGCTGCCCCTTCTACATGTGTAGAGATGTTTTCAGTGCTTCCCTCTTTAGCTCTACCTACTGAAATCCTTCTCTGTCTTCAAGGCTTAGCTCAGGTACCATTGTTGCTGTAGAATCTTTCAGTCATGTCTGACTCTCCATGACCCCATCTGGGGGATTTTCATGGCAAAGATACAGGAGTGGCTTGCAATTTCCTTCTTGAGTTCATTTTGCAGATAAGGAACTGAGGCAAACAGGGTTAAATGACTTGCCCAGGGTCACATAACCAAAAAATGTCTGAGGTTGAATTCAAACTCTTGATTCCAAACCCAGTACTCTATCTACTGTCTCACCTAACTGCCCAGCTCAAGAACCACCTCCTCCATAAAACCATCCCTGATTACACCCATCTAAAAGTTCTGGCTTGTTCCCCAAAAGTGTTCTTGGCATTTAATCACATTCTACCTCATATTATACTTTTTAACTATACCTTTGTCTTCCCTTTTTTTCATTCAACTGTAAGTTCCATGAGGCCAGGGGCTCCGTAATTTTTTTCATCTTTTTATCCCCAGTCCTAACATGATGCCCCTTGATGTATGAATGGCGGTTGTTTGTTGAATATCTCAGAAGCAACTTGGATAAAAGATATCATAGGAAATAAAAGGTGGCTATGAGTGGTATCACTGTTCTTACTCACCACCAAGGGATATAGATAGATGATGATGAAGGGAAAGGGTTGAGACACTTATAATTTTGAATTCTATTCAAAGGTTTTAACTGAAACCTAACCCAAAACAAATGTGCCTTTTCTAGGATAATAGCTAGAATTTATATAGTGCTTTAACATTTGCAAAGCACTGATTATATATTATCTTATTGGATCCTGACAAGAGCCCTGTGAAGTTGTTACATTTTTGTCTCCAAAGGTATGAAGCAAAAATGTCGACCTTGGTTGTGCCATCAATCCCTGGCTAGTGACCTCTACTCTATGCATCTGATAACAGCCTCCACATCCTAGATTTCTTAGTCCTCCGGATCTTTCACATCTCTCTTCCTTGCTGCATAATCCTTTGTCCCTGGAGGAAATGGCAGTCAAATCACACGGGAATCCTGTCATGGGCCTCACAGAGTCAGCACACCACTACACAAGACAGGCATCATTAGGGTTCGAGTTGTTGTGATTGAGGGGAGCTGTCGTCCAAAACGATTCCCCGTATCCCTGTTATGGTTCCTAAAATTACATTGTTATAGAATCATTCCTATAGATTGTATGTGACAGTAAGTGCACTCATCTCCTAGGAAGGAAGATGATTCTGAAAGGGAGACAAGAGCACAGAAAGAGGAGGAGAAAAAGACAAACTTTCAGGGTGGACCCTATTATTTATAGCTAGCATTTAGCGTGTATCTAGGGCTTTAAGGTTCACAAAATGCTTAATAAAAATTATTTAATTTTATCTTCACAACATCCCTAGAAGATAGGTGTTATTATTAGTTCTATTTTACAGATGAAGAAACTGAGGCAGAGGCTAGCTGACTTTCCCTAAGTCACACAGCAAGTAAGTGTCTCAGGTCTTTGCTTCAGGTCCAGCCCTCTATCCACCTAGCTCCCTTTTGACAAAAGAAGCAACAACTACCTCAGTTCCCTGTAAGCATATAAAGTCATCTAAGAACACCTGAGATGAACAAGTCAAGGAACTTCTGTGGCCCTTGTTTACAGAGAGTTTTAGGGCTGTTTGCAGAAAGTAAAAGTATCTTCTTGGTAACAAGCTTCTCACTCATTTATACCAGTGTCTCTGATTCTGAAAATGCTGGTGTCTCTTTTGTTTTTATTTTGAGCCCTAACAGCAATAGTTTGGTGGGGATTTGGGAAAGGGTACCAATGGGGAGAGAGTCTATGTCTCGCAGGACAGGGACTGACTCTCTTCGGATGCAGTGGGGGCTAGCGGGAGGGCATCCTAGATTGGAAGCAGAACAGGGGTGGAGGAGATATAAGGCAATAATCTAGCACCCTCACATTCTGTAGTGCTTCTAAGATAAATTCACATAAATCCTCAGCCTTCAGACAGCTCATCAGCTTCACCCTCTTCTGTTTGATCCTGAGTGTGCTTGGACATGTTCCCTGGATGTTGAACAAATCATCTTGATCTAGATGAAGGTGGTATTAAAACCCTGGAAGAAGTAACCAACTCCCTCACCAGGGCAGACACTTTCATATCCAACAAGAGCTCAGATGTCTTCAGGTTTCTTTTCTTTCCTTCAATTCTTCTGGCCATGATCTTCAATGTCAGGGCAATCCCTGGCTGGTGCCCCCTTCAGTGAGCTGATAAGGTGGCCACAGAGGCTTCCTCCTTCAGGCCAGTGAGACTTGAAACTCAGTGTTGGTTTCCACTTCAGTCCTTGCTCTTCCAGCTCTGGAAAGTCTTGGCAGACTATCATTTCCAAGTCTAGTACTTTTACTTCCCCTGAATCATCCTACAAAGGACCTTGTTTCTCCCCTTGTCAATAACTTACCAATAACACCTCCCATGTCTACCCCTGAAAACCAGAAATGAAGCATTGGTGGGATCATCCTGCCCTCACCATGAAGTCAGGTCCCTTCCCTTTACTTTCTCCCTTCTCTTCTTTCTCCTTTTTACTCCTTTCCCTTTTTTTTACCTCCCTTTTTCCTCTTTCTCTCATCCTCTTCCTTCTCCGTGTGCCTGGAATGACCTCCTTTTTCTGTCCCTCGATGACCTGGATCCTTAGTAAGAGCACTGGGATGGAATGGACAGCATCTAGAGATCATTCAAGGCCTCTCCAACTCAAGAGCTCTGCTTCCTGTTTCACGCTTGCCTCAGCTGGAAAACCAGCTCAATCAAATGATTAAAGTAACTTGGTAACCTCAGCTAAAGCAAGAAAGAAGTATGTACCTCACCACCCTATTCTGTCTTAGATTACTGTTCTTACCTACTGCCTATGTGTCTGTGTGTCTGTCATTGTCTCTCTTAGATTGTGAAATCTCAGAGAGTATGAACTGTGACTGTATCCCAACATGGTACCTAAAACCAAGTCACATGCAACTGGGAATTCAATGGATGCTTTGAAGGGATGATGCTGATGGTATTTGTCAGCAGAGGATGGTAGGAATTGCCAAATTATTCAGCAAACCCCACAGCATAATCAATAGGACATTTCAAGATACCAGTCAACACTGACCAATGGAAAAGCATTAATTACTATTAAGGATCTAAGATCTAAAAGTCTAGAGGCTTTTAACTCATGGTAATTTGGAGAGGAGCAATATACAAGTACACTTTAAGGTTTGAGGTGCTCATATTGCTACTTTTTCAGATATTAAGGAGTTAAAAGTACTTAATTGCTGATGACATATTAGTAGTTGGGTTGTCCATAAGTTGTGATTCCTTTTTTCCATTTCAGAACTAAATTGGGTTCTGAGCGGAGCTATATGTAAAGTTCTAATCTTAGAGGAAGAAGAGACCTCTTTGAATTAATCTACTCATGTTTTCTCCTAGGATTAAAAACTGGGAATCATGTATTTATAGGCAACATGTTGTATCAGAAAGTTACAAAAAGTTTTATATTTTTTTCCAGTGATAGAGGAGGGAAAGTAGAGAGGAAAGAAAACAAATACTTTTTAATTGAAAAAAATTTATTTTATATAGAGGACTTTGAATAATTTTTCTATCATTTACTAGCTATGTGAGCTTGCACAGATCACTTCACTTTATTTTTCTTATCTATAAAATGGAGACTAAAATGCTCACACAAGTTATCTCACTGGGATGAATAGGGAATGTGCATTAGAAAGCTCTCTATCAATATGAGCAATGATTAGAGAAATATCAGGCCCACACCTCTCCCCCTATATAAGGAAGGGGGAAGTTAAACTCTGAAGAAGGGAAAACTCTTCCCCCACCTCCTCCCACCCACCCAAGAGTCAAAAGCACAGTTGAGGTGTGAGATGAGAGTATGACTTTGGCAAAGGTACCTATGGTTCCATTACAAAATGGTCATCCACATAGCTAGGAGGCCTGGGGAACACCCTGGTGCCTTCATGTAGGGTGATAACATTGCTTCATTTCTGAACCATGGGAGGAGGAGGAAAAAGCTCTGGACCTGAGTTCAGTGGACATGGATTCATATCCAGCTGCTCCTGCTTACTGTATCTGTTACCTTGAGAAAACCACTGCATTCTCTAGGCCTCAGTTTCTTCATCTGTAAACTGAGGAGAATGGATGTCTAAAGTGCCCTCCAGCTCTAGAGATATGATCTTAATACATACGGCAGGTTGGTAATCCCCACTCACACTCCACGCATACTCCATAATGACCTCTAAGCTGGGAAATAACTACAGGGAAGCAAAATGGGAAATGGGAGGAGGCCACATGAGTATTCTAAGCTGTCCTAAAGATACTTTCTGCAAATAATGACATCACAAAATCACAGAATTTAGCAGTGAGAAGGGACTTCATTGGTCATTGCTGGTGTCATCCATTCTCTCTAAGGTTACCTTCCATTTGCTCTATAAATTGAGAAAATCAGATTGACTCCAGATTGTTATCTATTCTGTTCGGTATCACTACTGACATTTTGGTAACTGCCAAAATTATGTTTCATTTGTCTCAGAGTTAAGTTTGGAAATTCAGCTTTATTGTTCCTGAACTAAATTTAGAAGTTCAGATTTGCTCATCACTCATTGTCTCTGAGCTAAATTTAGAAGTTCTGATCACCTGCTAATTGCCCTTCTATTCTTGTATGGAGCAAATCTGTTATCCTTGAAGGATATAATTGAACGCCAAGAAGTCTATGCAGGATAGTCTGGTCCACCATGGCTAAACTGTTCTTGCAGATGAACCCAAATAATCAACAAGTCTTAGTGACTGGATGGAAGGAGGAGTTGTTGCTAACACCTCCTTCCTAATTTCCAGCCAATCAAATAATTCCTCATGCCTGTGATGCTTCAGATTACGTGGCCAATCACATTGTTCTCTCACCATCCTACGATGCTGCCTTCTAGTTTGGGGATGCTCCTCCTTTGTTAAAATGATCTGTCTGCTCTCATTCAGGAACTTTGGGCTTGATAAGGAGCTAAAAACCCCTTTTATTGGTGGTTACTGGTCTTACCAATAAACTGAACATGGTAAGAACTCTGTGCCACAGTTAACCTTAATTTCATTAGCAACAATTGCCTTCTGTGTTCTGACTTGCTTATATGTATAAATTTGCAGAAAAGTGTGAATGTGTAATCACATTAGAATGGAAACTCCTTCACCTCAGGGGCTGTTTTTTACTTTTTTGTGTGTCCCTTGTGTGTAACTGGCAACCAATCAGCAAGCATAATTATAGTAACAGCTAGCATCTATGTAATGCCTATTGGTCACCGCACTAAACACCTACCAAATGTTATCTCATTTAGTTTCACAACAACCCTCAGAGGAAAGTGCTACGAGTATCCCTGTTTTATAGATGGGGAAACTGAGGCTAACAACAGTGAAATGGCTTGCCCAGGGTCACACAGCTAGCAAACATCTGGGCCCGGATTTGAAACTCAGGTCTTCCTGACTCCAGTTCAGTTCCCTAGCATTAACTGATACTTATAAAGCATTCACTCTGTGTGAGGCACAAAACCTTGCAATTTAATAGGGGAAACAAATACAAGTCAGAACATACAAGAAAAATTCAGTGGAGATGAAAGATAACCTGAGAGGGGGAAGGCACAAATAGCTAGGGGAAGGAGGAAGGCCTCCTAAAGGAAGTGAGTGTTTCAGCTGAACCGTAAAGGAAGCCAGGGATTCTGAACATCAGAGGCTTGGAAGGAGAATGTTCAGGGTCTAGGGAGTGGCAAGGGAAAAAGCACAGGCAACAGCCAGGGCCAAAGTACAGCGAGGAGAGATGGAAGGGCTCATGGGAGAAATGGCAGGATGGCTGGTATGATTTGGCCATAAAATCCACAGAGGGGAGCAGGATATAAGAAGATCAAAAGGCAAGAATAGGCCACATTGTAATGTCTGAGGTAATAGGGAGCCCCTGGAGTTCATTGTACAAGAGGGTGACATGATCAGAAATATGCTTTAGAAAAAATCACTTTGGCAATTGAGTAGGAGGTGAATTGCAGAAGGGAGAGGCTTGAAGCAGAGAAACCACTTAGAAGACTATTGATTGTAATGGTCCAGATAAGAGGGAAATGATGAGGGCCTGAATAAAAGAATAGGGGTGTATTCAAGAGATATTGTAGAACAGCTATATTCTCCAAGGGTAGTCTTGTAGTCCCTAGTGGTCCTTGAGACACTTACAGGGAATTCATAAGGTCAAAATTCTTTTCACAATAGTACTAGGACATTTTGTTTTCCAATATGGTAATATCTATAGACAGATCTCATAAAAACAAAATTTCTTTGGGGTCCTCTACTTTTAAGAATATAAGGAGGTCCTAAGACCAAAAGGCTTGAGAACTGTTGTGATAGAGAAAGAAATCACAAGATTTGGCAAGAAATGGGGATAGGGTGGGAAGGAAGGAGGAGTCAAAGAAAGGAGTCAAGGATGACGCTGTGATTTTGAAACTGTCTGGAAGGATCTTTGACAGGAATTGGGAAATTTAGAAGAGGGGAGGGTTTGGCGGGGGAAGATGATGAATTCTCTTTTAGGCGTGTTGAGTTTACAAGGCCTACGGGACATTCAGTTCGAAATGTACAAAAAATAATTGTTCAGCATAGAGACTAGATAAGGAGATTAGGGAATCATCTGTATAGAAATTATGGTTTGTGCCAATGGGAACTGATGAGATCACCATGGAAGAAAAAATAGAGGGGGAGAAAAGGACTGAGGATAGAACCTTGGGGATACCTAGAGTCAGAAGTACACAGTAAGCTTGTTGAGTGATTGATATGGTCTGACTCATGTATCTGAAGACCTTTAATGAAGATGAAGCCACCATCTCCAGAAATAGTTCAGGAGTTTTAAATGACTTTAATTGTTAGGAAGGGGCAGCTATGTGGTATAGTGTATAGTGTGCCAGATCTGGACTCCTTTTCCTGAGTTGAAATAGGGCCTCAGATACTTACTAGCTATGTGACACTGGGCAAGTCATTTTACCCTGTTTGCCTTAGTTAAATGGCAAACCACTCTAGTACCTTTGCCAAGAAAACCCAAAAATAGGCCACAAAATCAGATAGGTGAGAAAAATGGCTCACTAACAACTGTTAGGACATTTTTGTTGTGTTGCTAATATCACAAACCTGTCTACCTAAAGGAGACTCATTGTGATGCCTGGGACATCTGTCTATAAAATAAATAACTGATATATACATTATGCTTTCATATTTACAATCAACCAACATTTTTAAGAGCCTGTTATGTGTCAGCACTTTATGTATGTTACCTTATTTCATATGACCCATGAGGGAGATACAATGACTATTTTTATTTAAAATTTTACAGATGAAGAAAAATCAGCCCAAGGTTGGTTAAGTGTCAGAGGAAGGATTCGGTCCCAGGTTTCATCAGACCCCAAGTCTATGCTATGTTTCTTCCTTCTGCTCCTCTGTGCCTACTACCAACCCCATAAACACATACACTAAAGGGAGAAAGTTATGATCCATAAAACACTAGTTTAATGGTATCTTAATATTCAATTTTGATGATAGATGAGTGTGAGAAGTCTTAAGCACTATAGAGTTGGCTGAGGGTATTTCTGCACAGAGTAATGGGTGGAAACATTCTTCTTTTCTTTCTCCCCTAAACCAGGCCCTGGCTGGGGCTTGGTCCTTCCCCTTTTGAGGCCCTCTGGGTTGTGCTGGGATGGATAGTGCTTGACAAACCTGAACATGTTTTGGTTTGGGGTTTGGCAAATTCTGGGTCTCCAAAGTATTTCACAAATGTTTTGTGTTCAGTAAAACCAAAAGACATTGGCCAAGCACCTTCCCCCCTAATTTTTAAGCCCATGTGTTTTTAAGAGAAATTTAATCTGTATGTTTCTGGTACATTTATATGTAACTCATCAAATATTCTTTTGTACAAACTGCTTCATGCTGAAGATGCCTTGGGAGATTCTTTAATTTTTTAAAGACTTTCTGTTAATAGCAAGAAATGGTTTAATAGTTGAGACGCAGGGCACAAACTGGTAACCAGAGTATAGGTAGCCTAGGATCTGTCCCTTTCTCCATCCCTGACATGTTGGAAGGTTTGTGGACGTTTTTAAAAAATTTCTCTTATGTTGCCATATACACACAAAATCAGTAGAGTGTAGTAAAGACCTAATCTCATAGCAGTGTGGTATAAAGGATAGTCAGCCTCAGAGCCTAAAAGATTTAGGTTCAAATTCTGCCTTGGATGTATATTGGCCATTTGACCCAGGACAAATCACTTAAAATCTCATTGACTTATATAGCTCTGTACAACTGTGTCATAGAATGCAGAAAATGACTGTAATGTTTGGAACAGAAACTTTAAAAAATTAAAAGACAGACACAATTCAGGCCATGTGGTTAGAAAAGAGCTGTACCTTATAGCTTCTTAGACCTATTTTGGGCAGGAGGGCAAAGGAGGGGGTTGGAGAGGAGGGAGTATATATTACATGGGGATAGTTGGGATAAGGGGAAGAATTGCATCATTCAGCTAACTGAGTTTGAGACACTGGAAGACACCAGGGGCTGAAAAATAGTACATAAAATGGAGTTGTGTGGTCTTCAGAGTTCAAGGCCCAGGTTCCTAGAGACATTTTGAATGACACCATTACCCAGTTCCTTTTAGATAGAGGCCTCAGACAAGAACACCACTAAGTTGCTTTTGGATATGTTTTGACCTACTGGGGTTCTGGGAGGAGAGGCAGAACTTTTCCACTACTTACAATGGGGCATATGTGTGTGCAAAGCTCCTAACAACTCTACCAGAGACTCAGGCAAAAAGGAATTGATGGCAATTTGTGTGGCCTTTGCTCTGCAACAACTATAGAACAGAGCTAAAACAACCAGGAGGATCTAAGACTGATAGAAACTCAAATTCCTGTTTGGTACAAGAATTCTAAATATATCTCTTGACCAAAATCCGAAAAAAATCTCTTGATCTACGAATTCTAAATATATCTCTTGACCAAAACCAACCTGGGGGAATACAGGTGGATTTAAAAAATAAATTGATAAAGGGTGGGGGAGTATGTTATTATTTGATTTACAAATCACAGAATTATGGACTTCAGAGATCTTCAATTGCAGGGGATTGTCATCTTTTTTGCATTGTCTCCCCTCTGGCAGAGTGATGAAGCATATGGACCCTTTTTGAAACTTATATACTTAAAAAGCATAAAATAAAATACATGACATTATAAAGGAAACCAAATAATGAAATACAGTTATAAAACATGTTGTAAAGTTCACTGATCCCAGGTTAAGAACTCCTAAGTTAAAGGGATCAACATGCAGTGCTACATGCAGTTTTCCTATCCAACAGCCTCCTATATCGGTACAATCGCAGATTCAAACACCCAGCTTTGTGCACTCATTTTTCTCATCTGCAAAATGAGATGAACACTGTTTTCTTCCTATCTATCTCATAAATAAGTGTGAATCCCAAATCCTTTGTGTTTTCTAAGGAGAATGTCATGTGGGTATTACAACTACGAACAGGAGCTATCTCCAAGAGTTTATTTTCAGCTGGGTACTCAGAGCAGTCAATGCTTGAGTGGTTTCTAACTTTAGAAATTCATTCTTGCCCAGTCACTGACACTGTTGACTATCTGGGAGTATCCTGTGACTTTGGATTCATTTTACCTGCAGTCTTCCCTGATAAGTAAAATTTGCCTAGCTCTCTTTCCTTGTCTAGGACAATTCTGGTGACATCTTCAAGTAGGGTAAGAAATGGTGCTAAGAATTCAGAGGGAGTGCTAATCCAGCATTCCACATTTGTAAGAAAATATAGAAAAACTGGAAAAGGTCTAAAAACATGTTTTGAAAAAAATTTAAATTAATGGAAAGTTATTCCTCTGAAGAAAGGTTAAGAATTATAAGGGAGGGGGTTTCAGAAAAGACTAGGAAGGTTTATATGAACTGATGCAGAGTGAAGGGAGCAGAACAAGGGGAAGTTATACAGTAACAATGTTACTGCAAAGACAAACAGCTTTGAAAGACTTGGGAACTCTGATCAAAGTTATATTCTAGTAATTATAATCACCACTGAGCAAAAGAAAAATTCAAATTCACTTTCACCAGTAGTCAATAACCACCTCATTAGCTCTGCAAGGTTAAATCACTCAGGACAAATATCTCTGCACCTAGATGTATGACTGACTATCTGGCATATTTAGGCTGCAATAATAAGGGAATCTACCTCCCCAGATGCAGGTTAGGGGCCAATGTTTCAATTTTCTATTATTTTTCTTTTGCGGGGTTTTCTAAAATGAACATTTTAACACACAAGGAACAGAAAAGAGGATTGTCTATAAAACTATGAATTTCTTTTATGTATGTTTTTTAAAGTTTATATTCCATTTAAATACAATATTTCCAAAGCTGCTCTGTTAGTCTGTATCTCCTTCTGAACTTCCTTCTCTCTTCTGCATATTTTTAAATATTTAACTGACACAACTTTCTTTTCTTCTTTTTCTGGCACCACTCTTGCTCCACCCCTTCCCTCACTCCACCCCCGCTTCAATTTTCCACCTTGTTTTTCCTTAATTAATATGATGTATCTGTGTTTTCTAAAACAGATGGCCATTAACAAAGCCAGAGTTAGAAGGGGCAGATGAGAGTGAAGTCACAGTAGAAAGAGATTTCAAGGAGCCCACTTTCCCAATTTTCCTTACCTGTTTCTCCCAGAATCCCTGAAGCCTTTAGCAAAGGGGTTTCGATCAATTTTTAATCTGGTGATCTGGAGACCATAAAACAAAAAGCAAATTAATAGTTTTAATGGATTTCTTTTCCAATTACTTATTTTAAAAACTCACCCTGAGTTTCATAGCTGATATCACCATTCATTTTCTTTTCAGGTATATTCCAAGATAAAAGATTAAAAAGCAGTCATATCTTTACTAGAAGACTGATCAAGAGATCATCTATACAAACGCAGAAAGAAGCCTGACCAAATCCTGCAATAGGAATTCCCCCACCCATGGACCCATGGGGTTGTACCTCTGCTACTACCTTTAGAACTGGAGAACACACTTTGTAATCCTGCCTCTGCCACTTGGTAGCTGTGTGACTTTAAGGAAGTCAGTCACTTAAGCTCTCTATGCTGTCTCCTTTACCTCCCAAGGCAGTCTTCACAAACTAAGGCAACTGGACCTATCCAGATGTAAGAGACACTTGCTTCCTCGGGAATGGGAAGTCCAGTAGCCCTATTTCCCATGTGGGGCAGAAGTCCCTTCTAGCTTTAGTCACAGTTTCATCTCTAGTGCCTAGATTGGCAAAGCTTAACCAATAAATCCCATATGAATTCCAGTGCTTCCATTTTCAGCCATGGCCATCAGAGGCATTCTGACACTTATGTGTCTGAACCAGATGTTAATGACTCATTATAGGCAAACCCTTCAGGACCTGAGGGTTGGGGTGGGGAATCAAGGGAAAAGTGGGAGGGGGCACACTAAATGTACTGTAATTCTAGAAATGAGGGAATAGCCTCACTTAAGACCTTTTTTTTTTCAATTTTCTGCAAATTGTAGGACTTATCGCTAAGACAGCTCATGTTGTTTTCTGTGTTGCAAATCTCCAAAGCTCTCCTCATCTCCTCCTCTGACCCACTTCCCCACAGTGCATTTCCCAAAGGCACAGTCTTTAAAAGTCTTTAAAAGGCAACATGAGATTCTGACAACCAGGCTCTGACATGAAAGAACCACGCTAGCTTTAAGGTGACTTTTTTTTCCCTGAAACACCACTTGCTCCAATATCACATGCTAATAATGTAGTGAAAGAAAGTAATTCTGCCTCTGTTTTATGGAGCAGATCAGGAGCCTGAAAGTTTGCCTTTCTAAATCCCACTGTCTGCCACATGAAGACTGCAGTGAATTTAAAGAATGTCATTGCTTTTCTGTTCTTAACTTAAAATCAGCTCTTTCCTCCTCCATAATCCTCAGTAATAAACTACACACCATATTTTCTTTTCAAGTTGAG
Source organism: Potorous gilbertii (assembly GCA_028658325.1). Taxonomy (NCBI): domain Eukaryota; kingdom Metazoa; phylum Chordata; class Mammalia; order Diprotodontia; family Potoroidae; genus Potorous; species Potorous gilbertii. Next base: position 481,354,649 of record CM053770.1, read on the forward strand.
GTTATAATCGTTCATTCTCCCTTTCAAGCTGGCTTATGCCGTCAAACCCATTTATGAGAGGACCTTCTGATATATGAATGGACTGCCATGCTATTGAGGTTCTCTGTGTCTCTAAGGACATTGGCTTCTGGAGAGCCAGCTAAGATCTACATACTCTTCAGCAGCTTACTCACAGCCCTAACGATGGTGGCATGCAAGATTTAAAGACCAGCCATCATGAAATGATGCAATAACTGAATTCTCCCACTTGTCCCAAGGCCTTTATCTGCAAAATCAGAGAACTTGGCAAACACTTGGCCAATGCCCTCACTACAACTGAGTTTGCAAGTTGCATTTTACTACAGCTTCCTATGGACAACTCACAGCAGAATGGACTGGGAGTCAAGAGGACTTGGGTTTAAATCCTACTTTAGAAACTTATGAACCATGTGACCTCGAACAAGTCACTTAATCTCAGTACATTAATTGGAATACAATAGCACCTTCACAGGGTGGTTGGTACTATCAGAGATTTTATAAAGTACTTTGCAAACCTCAAAGTGCCTAATAATAATAACAGCAAAAACAGTTTGCAACATTATTTGTATCTATTATCTCATTTCAAAAATTAAATTTATATTCCTGTTAATAGAAGTTTTCTCCCCAAAATTACCTGGTCCATCAGTAACGGAGATAGTTAATACATTTCCAAAGCTGGATCCACTATCTGTGATTAATGTATGCAGAGATGCAAAAATCACTGGTTCCTTGCATGTCAGGGCCATCACAGCCTCAGGGAAATGGAACCCATCAAGTCTTTGGATGCCACTTAATTCTACCATGAATGCTGAGGCAATGGAATGGTCTGACATGTCTTTCCTACCAGAACCTGGGCCCATAATGGACTTCCTAATCACCCAGAGTGATTTCACAGAAGTTTGGTTCAAGTTTCATCCCATGGAAAATGGGGGCCTATAGAAGCATCTTCTTGAATTTCCATTGCATAAGCCCACTCTGTCTGGTGTAAGCTGAGCTACCCAAGGATGCTGGGTTGGCTGCTATTCATTTTAAACCTTTAACTGAAGCCTAGCAGGGCTTCTTAGGAACAAGGCCTGAATCACACAGCATGGTGCAAATGTTATCAGCCACATCTACGTAGGAAATGGAAATCAGAAACATCAGAGTTTGATTTTCACAACACCAAAACTCAGAGTTTCCTTCCTTGATCAAAACTCTCTTGGTTTTCTTTCTCTTTCTTCTTATGGCTAGCAATATTTTTGAAGGTTCCTTCTGGGCCGTAAGAATGGCTCCACGCAGGAAGAAAGTAGTTTTGCATGGATGTGTTTGAAGAGTTGGAATAAAATGGTCTGGATGGTTTAAGATACAAATGAGAACCTCAAAAATCCTTTTGGCTTTTCATATGAGCAACCCAGGTTGAGGTTTCAAACTTAGATAGGGTCAATTCTCATTGAAAAATAGAACTGTTACCTGGGAGATGAGAGCTACATTTTTTAAAAAAATCAAGTTTCCTATTCACCAGAGAAGTCAAGGTTTCTCTTTCTCAGTCTCTCTCTCTCTCTCTCTCTCTCTCTCTCTCTCTCTCTCTCTCTCTCTCTCTATCTGTGTGTGTGTGTGTGTGTGTGTTTTCCCCCTGAAGAAAACTGGAAATCTGGATCACTAGGCTCTTGTTTCATTTTTGTCATTAAATATCCTTGTGACCTGAGGCACCACATCAATTATCTTTAAAGGAAGCTAGATGACTCAGTGGATAGAGCACTGGTCCTGAGATCAAGAAGATAGGAGTTCACATCTGGCCTCAGACACTTACTAGCTATGTGACCTTTGACAAGTCACTTAACCTTCATTTGCCTCAGTTTTCCTATCTCTAAAATGGGTGTAATAATCACACCTCCCTCCTAGGGTTCTTATGAGGATAAAATGACATCATATTTAAAAAGATCTATTTTTAATTTTAAAGAGGTATATACTAAGGTGCCTTCCATCTCTAGTAATCAAAGACACAGTCTGTGCAATGGAAACTTCCACCTTATTCAGCGATCCAGGGTGGAGATATTGGCTCCATTCCCCTCTAAGGAGCAAGAACAGAGTATGAAATCACCTCTACCCCCTCTTCTACAATTTTACTCTCCACAATGAAATTCTGGGCAAGGCCTAAACCTTCCTCTTTGCCTGCCTAGCCTCTGCCAAATTGGCCCTCTGTGAGCAAATAACGGTAATACTAAAGCCTCTCTGACTGCTTAGCTCAGGGAAGTCAAACAGGGGGAGGGGGTAAGTTTAGACATGGAGCTGGAGAGAGAAGGGGGGAGGTAGTGAGGAGAGAGGATTGAAAAACATTCCACTGAAATAAAAACACTTCCTTCCCCCAGTCAAACGGGATAAGGTAGTGATAGAATGCCAGGTCCTTGATTCTGAGGTGTGGCCTAGTGGAAACTGTACAGGGAGGATTCGGACACTAGGAGAATGAGAGAAAATCACTGACTCAGAGTGTCAGTATTTCTTTGCTGTTGATTGTTTCTGTCTGATGGCATTCAATCATTCTCAGCCCTCTGTAGTGATTCAGGGAAAGTGGAAGGAGAGAGGTGAAAGAGAAAGATGCTGCAATTTCTTTTCAGCCTTGCTGCCTCTGTCTCCTTCTCTGAAACAGGGCATTAGGGATTTCTTCTCTCCTCCCACTCACCCCAAAATCACTTTAAAAGAAGGAAAGTTCTACCATTTAAAAAATCTGCTGTAAGACGCAGAAAAATCTTTGCACAGAAAAGCTAATTTGAAATGGATAAGACAGCTTAACTTACAGGACTGTGCATCTTGCGCTAAAAAAGGTATCCTATACAGGCCTTGTTTCAGGCCTTGTCTCATGACTATTGCCATAGGATAAATATTAAGGGAGTAGAAATACAAAGATCAGTCTTTAAAAGGCTTTTAGGGACCAAACCAGTGGTGATTATGGATAAGAGGATTTTCATTCTTCAAAAATCATAATAAGGAACTCTAAGACACTATACTAATCTATATCTAAACAGTCAAATTAAGAAGGGAGATAGATGTGCCATCTGGTTCCAAGTCATTTCATATATATATAGATATATAGATATATATATATATATATATATATATACACACAATCTGCTTTTCTATTTTAAGAGTCAAGGAATTTCTATTCAACCATGTTCTCTTTTTGTCACTGAGGCTTGGTCAACACGCCCGTGGAAAAGTTGAGTACTAATCAAGAAAGGTACTAGTAGAGACTGGGGTGGGATCTGTGGCCTTGAGGCCACATATAGTCCTCTAAGTCCTCAGAGGGCCACACTTGAGGACCTAGAGGGCTAAATGTCATCTTGAGGCCACAGGTCCAAACCATACCTGGAAAAGTATTCCCCTCTCTAACATACCCAACTTTTGCCTTAAAATTTCCAATAAAAGAGTATGACCATCTCTCAAGGTAACACTTTCTACTTTGGGATAATTTTTATCATTAGGGAAATTTTTTTTTCCTTTTGCTCTGAGGTTAAATTTACCTCTCTGAAAGGTCTACCCATTACTCCACAAACAAACAGCTAATCTAATACCCTTTGAAGCTGATGAGAAAGCAACCAACTAGAAATGAGTCATTCTTTGCCTTTAAAGAAGAAATGGCCATCTATCATTCTAGCCCTGAAATTCTGAAAATAGATAAAATATGTAGATGGAAAATATATAGACAGGAAAACCTCAACTCTTTTTAATTTTATGGAATGTATACACAGAGAAACAAAGGAGATCATGCATCTAAAACAACTTAGAACTATAAAGCATTTCACCTACTTTCTCAATTTGCCTTTCTATCTATAACATGATATGGTAGTGGTTCTTTACAGTAGAAATTTCCTTCTAAAAAATGAAAAGTCTCTTGCAGGACCCTTTTTTCAGCAACAACCTGCCTCAGCATTCAACTAAATAACTTTCTAACATCTGACATTTTCTAATGATGCAAGTATATTGAAAACCCACCTGGGCCAATCTCACTCATTGAAATAATCACTTATAAACCAGGCTAGGGGCAAGGGAGTGAAGACTACATTCTTCAATGAAGTTATCCTCTGCCTCTTCAATGGCATCACCAGCCTCCATTTTATCAAGAAATCAAACTTTGGGGTTTTAATGTTTTTAATCATGTATGGATAATTATCCATCAAATCCTACCGATTCTTCCTTTAAAATTTCTCTCTTGCCTTACTTGTCCTCTCCATTCCTACTACAACTCCCCAGCCCAGTGTCTCATACTTGGAAAAATGCAATAGCCTCCTAACTTGTTGCTTTTCCTCTAGTCCCTCCTTCCTCCACTCAATTCTATAACCTAGGGCATTACCAGACTAATTTTAAAAAAACTAGTTCCCATCTTTTCTCTCCATTGTTCAAAACTTGAAAGAGTATCCCATTAATTGAAAAAAAAGTCAAAAGTCCACTAACAAGCCCCTTTGCTTGATTTTCTAGACTTGGGAAAGTGATGGAGAAAATGTTAATAATGCAAATTAAACTGAAATGAGGCAATGAGTACTTCCCCCCACCCACCCTTTGGAAAACCAATTGCTAAACATTTACCAGCACACTATTCTCCTGATGATTGACAGTGAGTCATTAATGACTACTCTTTGAGTCCAATCATTCAACCACTACAGAATCCATTCCATTGTATTACTTTCCAGTCCATATTTCTCCATCTTTCTCTCCACAAGAACAGTATATTTCATCAAAGGTTTTGTTAATACTGAAGAAGAGAGAGACAGAGAAGAGTGAGAAAGAGAGAAAATGAGGAGGGGAGAGAGAAAGAAGGAAGGAAGGAAGGAAGGAGGGAGGGAGGGAGGGAGGGAGGGAGGGAGGGAGGAGGAAGATATAGGGAGGGCTAGAGGGGAGAAAGAGAAAAAATCTTTTAGGTTTTTGTAAAGTGCATGTCTACAAACAAATGCGTTATATGTACACGATGCATACATATACCACATACACATAAAGAGTATTCCTCTGATCTACTACCATGGTATCCCTGTCAAAAAAGAAAATAATGTTAGTCCAGTATGACCTGGTCTTGGTGAAGCCATATTAGCACTTTGTAATCATTGCTTCCTTTTCTTGATTTTTGCCAGGAACCTAAGTCAAGCTGTCTGGTTAAAGCTGGCAGGCTCTACTCTCTTCCTCCATTTGCCTTCCTCTAGTGTGGCAGCACCTCTACCCTTTCCTATGACTTTTCATACAATCATCCTCCAGTTCTTTATTCACATTCGTCTGGACCAAATAACCTGAATTCATCAAGCACAACTAGGAGCTCTCTTCATATGCCCTGATCTGATCTTGACTATCAGTTCTCCATCAACCATTTTTCCCTGAAAGTTTTGGTACAAAGGTCACTGTCCTTGTCAGAGAAAACAAGCAAAATGAGAACTCAATGGTTCTTCTCTCTTTCTATTGCAAGTTATCACTGTAAAATCCACCCCAAGCAGCAGACCGGTCTCGTCTTCTATCATCTTCTTCCCACAAATACAGCTTTGTAAAAAATTCCTCATGATGTCCATAGCTTCCTTTGCCAGATTTAACTCATGCAGAGCTTTAGCACATTTGACAGTGGTTTCCAAGGATCAACCATACCACAAACTCCCATATCTAGTCTCCGTTACCTGCCCTTGCTTTGACTTTCTAAACCTCTAGGCTCAAAACCCAGTTTCTTCCCTTATAAGCTATATAAGGGAATCATGTAAGATCTCTGTTCCTTCATATGTAAGGCAAGGCTAATAATGCTAACCTCACAGGATTTGCATGGAGAATCAACAAATATTTCAAGAAGTGGATATACAAATATAAGTTATTATCTTAAAATATGTTTCTGAAAAATGTTTGCTGATTGATCAAAAAAAAAACCACACCAAATCATATTAAATTCAGCAAGAAGCTTGACTATCCAAACAAATCCTACAATCAGAGGTGTGCAGGAGTCAAAAATGTGATTGTTAATTTTTTACTGTGCACATTTATACCCTGGAAATCAGCAAAGGCTACAAACCAGGACTTGATTTATTATTCTGTTGATTTTCTAAATTTAAGCAAGTGTTAATAATACAGATTAAACTTAAAAATGTATGTAATGCTGTAAACACATCCCCAAAGAGATGGTTGTTAAATATATACCAGCACATCCCTGCCTCTGATAAAGCTCATTATCATTCAAAAAATAATTTTACAAAATTGTTCTAGATTTGCCACTTCATGTGCAATCATCTTTTTTATTATACTATGTTATGGAAATGTTTGTTTTATTCCATAAATTAAAAATAAAATAAAATTATTTTAAGTTTTTCAAAAATAAAATTGTTTTAGGATGATAGTCTTCAATCTATCTTTTCTTTAAATCCAAAATTTTTATTCCCTGTTTGCCTTAGGGAAAGTGTACGTTGGAAAGGAAACTTCACTTAACTTATCCAGAGGTCAGAAGAATCTCCCACTGCCTTGGCTCAGTGCAACATCATGTTGTCCACAAGAAGGGCCCGAATAAGACCAGGGTACTGGGTTATAAAGTATATGATAGCAAATTCTATTGCCAGCAGCACCAGGGACTCATTGAGTTATTTTGAGTCACTATAACTCTGTCCTACACTTGCAAATAGGGAAATTAGTCAGAAAACTCAAGATATTTCAAGAATTGGGAGTGGGATTAGGGATGGGGGAAACTTGAAGTAAAATGCTTAGACAGGTTGTGTCAAAGGGAGTCATGACCAACAGTAACTACGTTCTGCATGCCCACTGTTTGGATGGAACTTTGCTGAACAATGGAGAATGTATGGATTACAAAACATAGGTAAGAAGTATAACTGATGAAGAAGAAAGAAGGAAGCACATTTCAGATGCATACAGATGGGGTTGTGGAGATTGAGGGAAGACATATTCTTGGTCATGACTCGCTAAGACTGAAAGGACTCAGAGATAAGATGACTGTTAAGCTGAAAGGAAGGTGTTTGCTGGAAACAAAATAAAAATTACAAATGAGAAGGATGAGTACATTATACCTCAAGAAAAGGAAAGGAAAACTCAAAGGTGAGCAGCTGTGCCTGGTTAAAAGGAGTGAACAGGGATACAGATATAAGCACATTAAAGGATGATGTCAACTCGAGAAGGCTGGTCTTAGTAGAAAGCCTTGAAAGTCATGTTCAAAACTTATTTTATCTAATTCAAATCTAGATTGCATTAAATGCTACCATTCATAATAACGACATCATCATTAGTATACTGTATTTATTTACAACCTTTTCTCGTATACAACATTTTTCTTTCAGTGATACATCCACAGACGTAATTTCCTACCAAATGCCTAAATAAAATAGGACAAAATTATTCTGAGTCCCAAGCAAGGCCACTTACCTGCTGGTTCTGATAGGCTGTGACTGTGGTGAAGACAGTCTCTGGGAAGTTGAAAGTTTTCACACCATCCCCCACAGGGACAGGCTTAGTAGGAGAGAGGTCACTACTGAAGTCTTTTCGGATCACATGGACTCGGGGCTGGTACTTGTGCATAGAGTGTAGGATGATCTGAAAAGGGAAGGAGAAGCATTGCCCAAGATAGATAACCTTCCGGTCCTGCCATTAATGTATAGATCATGTCTTCAAGTCACAGTCTAGAGTTTAATCATCAGAAGGACGCTGGTCACTTTCTAAAAGGATTAGTGGTGGTTGGACAAGAAGCAAGTAAATTTGGGGCCAGCGATGCTACAGAAGGTAAGTGATATTACATGGGACAATAGAATATCCCTATTCCATTCAGGGAATCCACAGGGATTACAACATACTCTCTGTAATTAAACACAAATGTTTAATGACACTGTTGTGGCCCCAACTGACTGTGATATCACTCCAAGAGAATGCTTTACATCCTCTATCTTGTGAACTTATTACCACCCCAAGCTCCAGTTACTCAATGCTCTTGTGCGTAATTTCACACTATATTAATCTGCACTGGTTTATGTCACTCTTGAGTGTTCTCATGTCCTCTTAATGCATTTATTTCCCATCTCCCCTGATAGATTGTAATTTCTTTGAGGGCAGAAACCATCATTTTAAATGAGGGATCCAGTGCATCTGTCCATCAGAAAAGGGTGGGAGCTCAGTGATGTTTTTGACGGCCAAAGTATCCTGTTTATTTAGTTTTTCCCCAATTATATAGGAAAATCTCAAGGCAGGTTCCCTCCCTGACAGTTTTGTCAACTCCAACTGAGCTTCCAAAAATGCTAATGGTTTAATCAAGTTGACTGCCTTGAGATAGTGTTGCTATTGTCTTGAGCAATTAATCTTTACTGAAACTAAATTTTTAAAATATGCTTATTTCTTGTCTTCCTACCTAGACTAGTTCTCTATAAGCTGGGACCAAGAATCGTATTTCTTTATAACATTACACAGCACCTAGAGGGTATTATACAAGCTGATTAACTTGTTTTGATTTATAACACAAGAGAATAAATAAGGGAAATGAGATTTTATTCCAGTGTTAGGACTGTGAAAGTAAGAGATACATTCATTCTGACAGATAACTCAAAAGCAAAGAGGTGACTGTTAAGCAGAAGATAGGCAACTTTTAGTGAAGCTTGCAAGTGGGACAATTGTGGAACAACAAGGGGATGAGGAAATGAGAAGGTATAGGTCTCCTTGACTCACATGTCCTTGGTCATCCAATTCATTGTTGGTCAGTTTCAGTTTGTCAAAACTGACCACCTGCCTCATCCATGTGTCTCCAGAGGCCAGTGAATCAGGATGGATATAAACTCTTGGGGGGACGGGAGAGTCAGCATTGCCAGCTACCATCCACTTGGAGCTGTGGTACACATATCTGAGAGACAAAGGAAGAGAGGCAAGATTCAGAGGCAGAAAGTGAAAAAAATTTGGGGTAAAACAGGGTAAATGGAAGTGGATGGACAGAAAGAGGAAAAGAAGTCAGAAAAATGGGAAGAGGATGGGAAGAAAAGAGAACAAATAAAAAGGCTGAGGAAAGAGAAGACAGTGAGACATAGACAGAGAGAAAGAGAAACAGAGACAAAGAGATGAGGAGGGGGAGAGAGAGAGATATAGAGAGAGAAGGGAGGAAGGAAGGAAGGAAGGACGGAAGGAGGAAGGAAAGGAGGGAGGGAGGGGAAGGAAGGGAAGGAGGGAAGGGGCAGGGAGGGGATGGAAGAAGGAAGGAAGAGAGGAAGGAAAGGAAGTAAGGGAAGGAGGGAGAGAAGGAAAAGAGGAAGGGAAAAGGAAGGGAGTAAGGAAGGAGCAGACAATTCAAATATTGGGAAAAATGAAAATGAAAAAGACAAAAAAGTAAAGGAATATTTGAGGTAGAAAGAGACTTGGGGTTACTGAACAAAGTTATAATTCCTCAGAAAGAAAACATTCTTAATGTTCCCTTCCTTTTCCCTCCCCTTCCCCTTGCCATGCATGTAGACACATCCACACACAGACACAAGCATGCATGCACACATGTGCGCACACACACATCCTGAGCCCATATGTGTAACGATGGGCTAAAGTACTTTACTGCAACCTTTCACCTTTCAAATGCAAACCAGATAATCCCTTGGCCACTTGTTCAGGATCTGGTTGCTTATTAAAAACATCTTCTCTCCTATTCTCTTATAAAACTCAGCCATGTGCAGAAAACTACCAAGCCCCCCACTCATTAACTATTTCCTTGCTCTGAGTCTGGATTTTTGAGACACTCCTAGAAAAGGAGGGAATTCAATAGTCCAGAAGCTCTATATAGTGTCTGCATCTTGTCACCAGGTCTATTCTAAGAAATTCCACCCAATGAGGCTTCCCTTTATGCTTTGTTATCTTTTGCATCCTTTCAGGTCAAGTCTATTGAGAAATGTTCCATTCTTAGCACAGAAGAGGGTCTGATTCCTATGCCTTCCTATGGTATTTATTGAGCCATTCCTTATCCTTCTCTTATTCCTATGCCTTCCTTGCAGCATACAGATTAGTAGAAGTTTTCTTTATCCTTGCTTCCCTTCCATGTTGCCTGCCTCTAGAGAAGAGTAATTAGCTACAAATGCTGCCTTGCTTGCAACTTGTATTAGATCATTGGAGAAACTAGTTTACAGAAGGTCATTGGGGTAGTGAGTTCTCCATCCTTGGAAATCTTTGAATAAGGGATGAATCATCACTTGCTGGAAATACTAATGCCTTCAACCATGTCTTGTAAGTCTTATTACTAAGCCCACCCACTCACATAAAACTATCCTGGTAGTCCTGATAGATTGAGATGATAGATTCAAACACAGCTGTTCTTGTTTCTCTTTTATAGATCTAGAGTATCTAGCTCTCTTGTACCCTTAACCAGCTATGTGAACTTTACCTCATGCTGATCACAACCTACCGATCTGACCATATCAATCCTGTTCCATCCATTTCCACCCACTACCTACACACCCACCCAGCTCAGTCAAAGAAAGTATACTTGGCTTGATTGTTTCAGAACTGGGTTATTTTAAATTTGAGTCAAGGTCTCTGATCATGCTTGAATAGAAGCAAGGTAATTGCACAGGATTGGGAGGGACCTCTAAAGGCCAACTTGTCCACATCCTCCCTCAGGAAGGACTGCCTATCAACCATGCAATGCAACAGATTTCAAGTCTTTTGTTAATGACTCGTAGGGAAGGCTATTGATTAATATACTTTACACTTCAGTATGTCCAGAACAGATGATTCCATCCTCACAGGTATCCTACCCTCAACACAGATCACAGCCCTTCTGATACAACTACTTTCCTCACAACTCATACTAATAAACATTCCTAACTCCCTTTTGCTATGTTTATGTTTCCTCCAAGGTCCTCCTCCTGCAAACAAAAAGCATTTGCTTCTAACTTAGGGAGATAAAAAATAGACAAATCCCTTTCCCCCTTAAAATAAACCCTCCATATGGTTATTTGGAATTTATTTGGTATTCATTGGCATAGGTTAATGGTATTTATTGAGCCATTCCTTATCCTTCTCTTATTCTGTATAATCTTTGTCTCATTAGCTTTTTGACTAAGAACCATCCACTCAATTATACTATCCTGGTATAACTCCAGTTAGCAGAAGCTTAAGGAAGGTATTAGGTCACTTCATCACTCCCTGGCCATTAATAAGGATTTGGAATATGTTATATTTTTTCCCCTTGATACAGAGTGATAGCTAGGAATTTGAGCACCTGGGGAAAATTCAGTTGATGCTGTTGGCCTTCCCTGCAAAGAAGCAGGAAATGGGGAAATAGAAACCCCAAAGACTACTTCTGGGAAAACCAATAGATACTTCTATCACTACTGAACTTAAGCATCTTGGGTGGTATAGGCTTTCCCAAGCTGAGTAGCTCAATAGAGAGACTGTCCATCCCAGATAGGTACAGTCAAGCCAGCACCAATAGCCAAGATAAATAGGCCCTAGAAGAGCAATGTGATTGGGATGGGACCATGAAGTGGAAGGTAGCAACACAAGGATGTTGGAAGATTGTGAGGCACAGAGGACTTTAGCAAAGAGAAAGTGGGTCCCGTCATGGCAGAACCCTGGAACAAAGACCCAGTCACTTGGTACTAGGTACATCTTTGCTTTGCCAAGAGACTGTGTATCATCCACGGTCTATATGGTCATGTGTTTATACATACATACATACAAATATATATATATATATATTACAGAAACTTATTTGAATGTCCTTAGCACATGATTTCTGTATGGCAAACTGTGAGAGTGTTTTGTTAAACGGTCTCAATAGCTCATATACCATATATAACAATACCCATCATTCCACAGCATGGAGTTGTCATTACCTGTATCTCTTATTATCCACGGGTACAATGTCCATTGCTATGTAATACTGCTGGTGAGGATCCAGGCCTGTAATTTTCACTCTCATAGCTGGAAACATTCGCCTATGGAAAGCAAGAAAGAATGCAAAGAAATACAGAGGAATAAGATAGTAAGCAAGCAGTCTAAGGTAATAACAGTAAAAATATTGTTAATAATCATAGCATTAATTACATTTATTTAGCCCTTTAAGACTTGGATAGTGTGGATAAACAACTAATTTGACATTATAAAATCAAAGGATCTAACTTAACATTTATAAGAATCCCATCAAGTAGTCATCCATCTTATATTCAAAGAATTCCAGTGACAGGGAACTCACTACCTCCTGAAGCTCTCCATTCCAGTTTTGGCAACTGGATTTCAGAACATTTTTTTCCTGTTATGGAATTAAAATCTGTCTTCTTGCAGCTTCTACTAATTGCTCCTTATTCTGATATCTGGGGCCAAGCAGACCAAATCCAATTCCTGATATACTACCAAACACTTAAAGCCCATGATAACATCCTTTCCTTCATCACTCTTGAGCCTTCTCCTCTCCAAGTGAAACATCTAGAGCTCCTCCATCAGTTTTCATATGGCATAATCTCCAATCTATTTACCATCCTGGTCACTTTTTTCTTGACATTCTCTAACTTATGATGTGCACCCCAATATCTTTAGCCTTGTTTCATAATTTTCATCACTAAACCCTACCTACTCACATTAAATTATCCTGGTAGTCTTGATGCAACTCCAGTTAGCAGAGCCTAAAGGAAAATACTGAGTTACATTATCACTAAAACCTTTTTGTTCTTGCCTCAGCAAATGATAAAGATTTGCATTATTTTATATTTTTCTCTTTGATACAGAGCCATAGATAGGACTGGTACCTAGGGCAAATGCAATAAATGTCCTTCCTAAAATGCAATGTTCCAAACTTGTGTAGTCTCTTTCCTCATTATTTCCAGGTGGATAATAAGCTATTATTCTATCACTAAACCTAAAGAATCTGGTTGGGCTTCATTTGTACTACTTGAATCATCATCGTTACCTTGGATTACCATGCACAGTAAATATGAAAAGGCTAAACATTCATTTACTGCCCCATACTACATCCTTGCAAGTTTCACTAGAGAACAGCATTATGATCTTCTCAGATACAACTGCCTCCAAAATGCCTTTATTATCTGTACTTCTCATGGGTCACATATTATATTGTAAATGTGACACTATCTTTTCTAAAATGCATATTCAGTTCATTAATCCTCTTCTTGTAATGTATATTCCCTAATGACTGCCTTAGCTGTATCCCAGAAATATTAGTAATTTTTTCATCATTATCATTTTCTTTAACACAATTATTTATTATTTCTACTATTTGTTCTTTGACCCATTTATTATTTAGGATTTCCTTGTTAAAATCTTCATTTGGGTGCAGTGTTGTCGATCTTTTTTATGTGTTTTAGTCTCATCTTGCCCAAAAGATTAGAAACCCCTTGAAGACAAGAATGGTGTCTTCATATCCACTAAAATGCCTTAAACATTTGGTGTGGTGAAATGCAGTGGAAAGAGGACTGAACCTGTATCAAATACTACCTGTGCCATTAATGACCTGTGGGACCATGGGCAACTCACTTATCCACTGTAAGCCTTAGTTTTCTTGACTGAAAGTGTGGATGCTGATATTGACCCTCTTTGATTCAGAGGATGATTTTGAGGAAAGCATTTTGAGAACTAAGGCACACTATATAAATGTGAAATACAGCTGTTCGTTGTGTTGTTGTCATTGTTACAGGAGCTATTTTTGTTGTAGCATTTAGTAGCTGCTCAACAGACATGCTGAATCTACTGGAAGAAAGTCTTGTTCTAAACAATCCCTTGAGGAAGAAGAAGAAGCAGAGAAGGCACTAACATGTGTCTCCCTTAACCAAAGTGCTACCAGCATTTAAGAAGAAGCTTCACACTGTCAGAAAACATGTCTCGGTTATGACCTTCAGACTCTGTCAATGTGTGTGTCAAGGGAAGAGCAAAGCTGAAGCAGAGTCAATGAGGAGTGAACTCAAGCAGCTTCAGGCAGGCCCTTGCTTCAGCCATGGTGGATTGATAAATTTGACAAACTGAGCAGTGTTGGGATGTGGCACTTTACCACTCCTCCTATCACTGGAGAGAGGTAGGGGAAGGAGCAGCCCCTGAGGGGAAATAAGTTTAAGAAATCCCAGAATCAAGTGCACCATTCTTCAGAGAGCCTCAAAAAGCAAAAACCCAACCACTGAGGTCTTATTGTACGGAACCCATTCAGGAACTAGGCATGAAAGGGATGAATGAGTTCTGTGGAAGTGTTTACATTTGTATGAAAGAGCATTGGGTCTGGAGTCAGGGATCTGAGTTTAAATCTCTACTCTGTCACTTACTGTGTAACTATACCCTACTTAGTTTCCTCATCTATAAAATGGGATATGAATACTTGAACTTCCCACCACAGAGGGAGGTTGTAAGAATCAAGTGCATTGCAAAAAGTAAAGGTACCATATAAATATCAGCTATGTTTATACTACTTACTGTTTGTATGACCTTGGACAAATAACTTAATCCCTGCATCAGTGTCCTTATCTGTAAAATGATAGTAAACATAACACCTGCTTCTCAATATTTTACTGTAAAGTGCTTTGTAAACCTTAAAGTTTTATGTAAATTCTAGCTATCATTTATCATTAATATAGAATGCCATAGTTTATGACAGCTAGACTTGGAGTTATCATATAGTTGGAATGTAGTAAGTGCTTACTATGGGCTCAAATTCTATCGCTGAACCATATTGGCTGTGAAAGCTTAGACAATCATTTCACATCTAAATGCTCCCAAGTAACCCCCCTAAGACAAATTTCCAAACTTTTATACAAATCACTACTAGTCAAGGGAGTTTCCTCACTGTTGGCTCCCTTATATGGAAAAAAGCATAGGTTTGAATCAAAAATTAATTTAAAAATAAACATTAAATTCCACTCTCTATCTATATTCATCTTCATGGATATGAATTGAGCACCAGACTCCAATCAGCCATTTTTAAGTTGCATGCCATTGGTCACAAGTAATGTGAACACCACATTATTTTCAATACATTACAAGATCTTTGACTACACTTAATAGAAATTAGTGGTTCACTTACATCTTTTTCTATTTACTTTATATATGGATATGTTAATTTTGGTTGCCTATGTATGCTTATTAAGCTAAAAAAATTTTTAATTAAATTTTAAGTTAAAAAAAGATCGTTGACATTATCAGTGTGGGTACTCTTTCCAGTAATGGAGATTGCAAATCCTCCCCATTATTTTAGCTAGTGCCTTTTCAAGTTACTGTGGCCAAAGTAATTCACTATTTCCTAGACAATACTGTATTAATGAGGCTCAATAAATTAGCTAGAATGGCCCTCAGACAACAGATACAAATCCTTGCTGGACCCACACTTGAAATCTTTCTAGGTTTATAAAACTACTCAGAACTGAGTTTTGCTGGCATAATCTTTAAGAATACCGAGTTGCCTCCACACTTTAATAAGGCATCAGAGGAGGATTGTATGGAGGAAACCAATTGGCATCACTGAAGAAACCACTCTAAACATACATTAGGGGGTTTATCATATTTAGAAGCTAGTACAGGTTTTTGTATATATTCATAATTATTTATTTGTATATATGTTCTCTCCCATTAGAATGATAGTTCCTTCAGGGCAGAGATGAACTTTTCTCTTTGTTTCCAGCATTTGATACAGTGCCTGGCAACATAATATTTAGGAAATGTCTTTTGATTGATTGAGATAGCTTTTATGACTATTAAAGAGAATAAATATAATATGTTCATTCCTTCCTGCTCAATCATTTACTCTCTGTGTAACATTGGACAAGTCACCTCACTCCTATGGGCTTTATTTTTCATCTGCAAAATAATGGGGTTGGCCTGGATAGCCTGAAGTTCATTCCAAGTTTATATCTATGATCCTATGATCTATAATTCAAAAAATTTTCCTTTTTCCTGCTTTCTAAAAATATGCATAAAACACACAGATTTATTTGTTGTTCAGTTGTTTTTCAGTCATATCTGACTCTTCATGATGGCATTTGGAGTTTTCTTGGCAAGATACTGACTGGAGTGGTTTGCCATTTTCTTCTACAGCTGATTTTACAGATGAAGAAACTGAGGCAAGCAGGATTGCAGCATCACATAGCTAATAAGTGTCTGATGCTGCATCATTTATGAAGATGAGTCTTCCTGACTCCAGTCATGATGCTCTAACCATTGTGCCACCTACCTACCCTTACAGCTATATATCTATACACTTGGTGAGAATAGTTCTTTTTTTATTAATTTAAAAATGTCCTATTCAAAAAAATTTTGGTGTTGGTACATCACAACTATTAATCAGTGTCTTCAAATTCACTACAAGTTACCAAATTAAGAATAACTGATTTAAAAGAGATCACATTGTATAGTGGAAAGAGGGCAAAATTGGACCTCAGAAGATCTGAATTCTGTTTCACATCTGTCATTTAATAGCATTGTGATATTGAAAAGTCACTCCTACTGTAGCCACCTCAGCTGTAAAGTGGAAGTGGATAATATTATTCTTAAAATCCCTCCTAACTCCAAAATTCTATGATTGTCATAGAATTTAGAACTGGAAGAGGCCCTCTAATCCAATCCTCTCATTTTATACATGAGGAAACTGAGGACCATAAGGGGGAAGTGATTTACCCAAGGTGATAGTGGCAGACCTAGGTATTTATCCCAATGAAATATATTATAAGTGAGAAGAAAATCAACCATGATGGAAACATCAACAGTGAGAAATGTCCAAAGTTCATTCCTGCCACTTCCTCACAATGAGAGATCAAGGTCAGAATTTTTTGACTTTTATAAATGATAGAAGCACTTCAGTTCAACAGACCATACAATCACCCGGAAAGTTTGTATCTGAATACACGTAAGAGGAAGAATATTAATAATAATAATATATCTTACATTCATGGACTGCTTTTGCAAAACTTTTTCACGTAATATGAAGTAGATAAAACATATTGTTCCCACTTCACAGATAAAGAATCAGAGGTCCAGAGAAATTGTGATTTCCTAAAAGTTACGTAGCAAGTTAAGTAGCAGAATTTAGAGTAGTAGATCTCATAGACCCCAATCTGGAATTATTTCCACTTATCTTAGCATCTTGGGGAAAGATGCCTGAAAGGAGGAATCTGGAAAAGGATCTGAGATGAAATGAGGGATCCAAAGCAATGATTAGAAGAGAGGAAAGGAATATACTGTAATCATAACACACAAATAGTCCATAGCAAGGAGCTGCCATACTGAGGAAGTCTGTCAGAATTCGGTTGGGTTTGGGGTGGAGAGGAGAGGATGTAACACAGGGTGTGTCAATGTGGTTAGGATGCTGCATTTGGAGTAAGCATACCTGGGTTCCAATCCAGCTCTGCCACTCATTACCTGAATGACATTGAATGAATTGGTTAAACTTTCTAAGTGTCCATTTCCTCATCTGAAATGTTAAGTGGTTAAATCAAGTGACCATTAATGTCCCTTTCAAGTCTAAATCTAGATCTAGGTCAGAATTGAACTAGATTCTCCTTTCCAATTGTATATCCTATCCAGAAAACATAACTGTCAACTCTACAAGTAGTTCATTTAAACTGAATTCAAAGCATGGTGTAATAGAATCAACACTGGACGAGACCTAAGGTCTCAGCTCTACCATTAATTTTGTGACCTTGGGGAAAATCATTTAACCTCTTTGAGAATCAGTTTTCCATATATAAAATGAAAAGGGATTAAAAGCTCTAAGACCCCTTTTAGATCTAAAAAAATCTGTTAATTCTAACTTCTTGGATTAGTATAAAAACAACATCTCACATTTATACAGCAGTTTGAATTCTTAAAAGTGCCTTCCTCACTACAATCTAGTAGTGAAGGTAGTAAAAGCATTATATTTCCATTTTTACACAGGAATAAACTGAGGTCTACAAAGACGAATTAGTTCATCCATGATTGCACTACATGGTAGTAAAAGTCAGATCCAAGATTAGACCCAGGCACCTACTGCAGATCCAAGTGTTCTTCCAACTATTTCACAATACAAAGAACCTATCCATTTAGTAATTAAAATAGTAAAAACTGCTTTTTTTTCTTTTTCTCTGCCCTTTACTATAGCACATCAAGTGAAATCATCCTTGTGTAGTAAAGTGGACCTTTTACACTCCATAACAAGAGCTTTGGGTTTGATTGGATTTTATGGCTAAACTTGGGCCAAATTTTTTTGTCTTCCAAACATATCTGACCCCATTGTGGTCTCTGTCCATGGTGCTGATCTCTTTCTCTTTCAGTGAAAGTAAAAGTTCTTCAGTGATTCTGTGTCAACATAAGTTTTGACTAGGTTATAGGAAAAGTCAGATGGACATGAACAAACTCAAAAGGCATGCAGTCTCCAAGGAAAATGAATGCTGGAACTTTGGTGCTAACAGGATGTGACTAAAAAATAAAATTATTTTTTTAAATAGGGGAAAGGAGCAGAAGGCGTGAAAGATGAAAAGTTAATGGCAGCTGTCCAAATGAAATTCCAAGAAAATGGAAAATTTTCTTCAATATTTGAGTTTCTATGCAGGCTTCAGTAGCAGGCATCAGTATCAGAACCTCAATATTTATGGCAAAGGACATGCTCTATTTCACAAATTCAACACTTCAGTCAAATAATACTACTTATTATTTTGATTTCACCATATCCAGGCCTTTGTTTACACCATATTCAAACCTAAAATGATCTCTTCCTCAACCCCAAGCCAAGAATTACAGGTTCTTTCTATTTCTAAATCCAGTGATTCATATGACTCTTGGACTACCACCCTAATTCTACTGCACTTTGACCTTTAAGTAGCAGGGTGATATAGTGAAAAGATTGTTGCTCTTGAAGTCAAATAGATTTCAGTTTAAATCAAAGCTCTAACATTAACTGGTTGAACAGCCATGAGCAAGTCAATTAACTTCTCTGAAACAATTTCCTCAACTGTAAAATTTGAATAAATATACCTAACAGGGTTGATGTGAGAATAACACTTAGGAAACCTCAGTTACATATGTATTATAATAAACATCAATCTCACTCATTCCTCAGAAGAGCAGCAGTTTCATGGAGCAATAAGACTGGATGTGGAAGTTCAAGGTCAGAAACATAATCCAAACTTCTCAGGGTATTGTTCTGCATCTTGAGAGAAATTAGTCCTTTGAAATTTCAGATTAGGACATCATTTTCTGTAGTATACCTACAGAAGTACTTGAAAAGCCTTGATCCTGACTTTGCCAAGCCTTACATTGCCTTTGTTGCCCACCCTTTTAGCTAAAAACAACGATGATGATAACTCCCATTTATGTAGTATTTTAAGATTCATAGGAGTTTATTAAATGTTTCCCTGACAACATTTTGAAATGTAATATCACTAACTAATATTTGTATGGCACTTTAAGGTTTGCAAAGTTATTTACATACATTAGCTCATTTGATCCTCACAATAATCCAGTGAGGCAGATATTTATATTATCCCTATTTCATAAATGAGTAAACTGAGGCTAAACAAGGTTTAATTATTTGCATGAAGTCACACAGGTAGCAAGTCTCTGAGGCAGGATTTGAACTTAAGTCTACCTTGTCTCCAAGTACCGAAATCTATCAACTACACAATTTAGCTTCTTGTAGTTTCAGGGAGAAACTTCTCTAGTCCTTGTACTTGCCTCCCAATTTGTGTTATAAATATGGGATACCAACTACTGAAAACTCCTATTCCATCATCAGATAAATCATGCATAAATTTTTACTTGCTCTCTCCAAGGTTATCGATGATTTCTTAACTGCTAAATCTAATCCTTTTCCTTCATGATGTCTCTGTAGCTTTGGACATTGTTGATCATTCTCTTTTCCTTAATACTCTCTCTTCCCTGGGTACTCATAACATTATTCTGGTTCTCCTCCTACCTGTCTGACCTCACCTCAGTCTGCTTAGCTGAATCATCATACCTGCCTTCATCTTTGCATAGGTGAAGCCCAGGAATCTTCCAGGACCTCTGCTCTTCCATCTTTACATTTCCTTCTTGGTGATGTCATCAGTTCATAGGTTCAATACTGCAGATGGCTTTCAATCTACATATGTAACTTTCATCTCTCTCTTGAGTGTCTATCTCCCACCACAAACTGCCTGCTAAACACTTTCAATTGAATGCCCCATAGGTATATCAAATTCAGCATGTCTAAAATAGAATTTGCTATTTTTCCCCACTAAACCTATTCTTCCTCCAAATTTCCTTATTTAAAAGAAAGATACCACCATCCTTCTAGTCACCCCAGTCTGCAACCTGAGTCATCCTGTATTCGTCCCTCTATCTCACTCCCATAAATAGTAAGTTGCCAAATATTATCAATTCTGCACTCACATTTCTCAAATCTATCCCTTTCTCTTAACTCACACATCTATCATCCTAATTCAGATCCTCATCTCTCACCCAACCTATTATAATAACCTCCTACTTAGCCTTCTTACTTCTAGTCTTTATGTCTTCCAACTCAACCGCTGCATAGCTGCCAAATTAATATTCCCAAGCACAGATATGACCACCTTACTCTCTAGCTCAAGAACCTTTAGTCACTCCCAATTGCCTCTAGCATAAAATATAAACTTATCTGACATTTAAATTACTTCATGATCTGACTTTTACCTATCATTTCAAACTGATTTCATGTTCCTTCCCCATCATTTTCTACACTCAATCCAACTGGTATATTTACCATCCTCCATACATATTGTTCTATCTTCTGCCTTCATATAAGCTCTAGAATGATCTCCCCATATATCTCAGCCTCTTGGAATCCCCAGTTCCCATAAGAGAACTTCCAGATGTAATTTTTAGTGCTCTTCCCACCTATTCTCCCAAATACTTTGTAATTATTGTGTACAAACTTCTCATTTAGCTATCTGTGTATGTGTTGTATTTCCCAGTGGCATATAAGCTCCCTGAAGAGAGGGACTATTTCCTGCTTTCCTCTATATCCCCAACAACTAACAATGCCTGGCACATGATGGGTGTTCTATAAATATTTATTGACTTGAATCAAATGGTAATCGACATGGCAATGCACTCTTTTCTTTTTATCACTCTCCAAGTTTGCTTCTTCTAAAAAGCTTTTTATGGTAAATATTCACCTACTGCAAATTTCAGGAGAAAGAGGACAGTCATCAAGAAAATACAAAACAAATTATTAACCAATGTGTTTATCTGATGTGTCTGTGACTTTTTTTTTTACTGGATTTATTTTTATTATGAACCTCTATGGAAGGAGCAGTTATGAGTGGCAGTGAATTTTCCAGAGTCAAAGTCAGAAGGGTGTGTCTGTCTGTCTGTTGGTGTGTTCAGTGCTTTTCAGTCCTGAGTCAGAGGACCTATGTTCAAATCTGACCCCTGGTATTTACTATTTATATGATCTTGGGCAAGCCATTCATCACACTCCCCACTAAAATGAGAGGATTTGGTTAGATAACCTTTGAAGTTCTTTTAACTCTAAATCAATGACCTTCTGATCTTTAGAATGAGAACTATAACTTTTTAAAGTATATTCTTTCATTGAAAAGACAAATATGAAAGAAATACAAATTTCAAATTGGCATGTCTGCACCAATTCATAAAAGAAAAAAAAAAGCATTGGTTATAGAAACAAATACTTGCTTCAGAAATCTACCCTTAGATTGTGATAAAACAACTAAACTAGATTACAATTATATCTGAAAGTTAAGGAATATTTGTGAGTATAAATGTGGTTAATGTTGTGTTGTTCCCCTTAAACACAATCATAAAAACAACAGGAATGATAAGAAATAATAAGAAAAATTATTCTAGTGCAGAAAATGGAGGTCAGTCTTACACCTGGAAGAAAATTTAATGATCTATACAGATTAGTAAACTGAAGCCTGCAGAAGTTGAACACCTATGTGCCTATTCCTTCCTGTCTCATTGGTGTTACCACACACCAATCACAATCTAATAAATGAAAAATGTTCCTTCTTTTCCTCCTGGGTCATTTGGTTTTTGCTTGTTTCACCCAGCCATGACACCCTTGGGTGTCCTTACCTGCCAGCCTTGGTAATGATCATCTCTGTCCCAATGTCATGGAACCTTTTCCAGAGATCAGCACATTGGAGCTCAACTTGTATTTCCTCCATGGATGAAATGGGGGGAGGTGGGGGACCAGGAGCACCTGATGTAAGATCCGGGTGAGACTCAAAGGAGCAAGATTTCCTCTCAGTGAGCACCTCCGTGTCTGAGCCAGTGCTCTGCTCTGAATCTGCAAAACAAACACCAAACCACAGGTGAGAAATTTTTACGGCCTTGCCTTATGATGGAGAGAATAAAAGGAGGGGTAAATAAAAGAAATTGGGAAGCTCCAGAGCCCAGGACTCAGGGTATTTTTTATGGCCTGTTGCTGTAATTTATGGTCTAGTTTCAGATTTCATGTTTCCAACATGACATCTGGCATTTTAGTAAGTTTTAGCAACAGCTGAACAAAATTGTCCACATCACAAGACATAAAGAGCAGCTAATGTCATGTGTTGGAAAGAATGAAGCACAGGGCATGGGCTAAGCAATTAATTAAATACAAATCAAAAGAAAAGTTTTAATTGATTTGAAAATTGGGTCTGTAACCTATATAGACACTTTAGGGGGGAAGATGGGACAGAGAGGACACACACAGAATCCTCTTGTACCCTGCTCAATTGCATCCTAACCTAGGCCACTATGGGTAAATTAGCTCCTCTAAACACTATCCCCCATCCCAAGTTTAACATCCTGAACGTCCATAGAACATAGAATGCTCTAGGGTCCTCATACATTCTATGTATCCTATCTACTTGGATAAGCTCTATTTTCTGAGAGAATGACCTTTCCTAGAAGTCTACTAAGGTCATTTTTGATGAAGAAAGGGTTGCTGACTGTTAAGGCAAAGGGGGCAATAAACATATGGAATTAGTTACCCGGGAAGGCTGTTGAAACAAAGGGTATAAATGAGTTCAGGAGACACCTAGATTGGTTTCTGAAGTATGAGGAGAGAGGAGGGGGCCCCAAAACAGGAAGGTGGGTTTGAAAGCAACCAAATAAAAAGCTGGTATGCTGCGCCAGATGGCCTTCTCCTCCTTTGACAATCTCATCTGTGCTGATGAAGAAAACTTGAGGGAATAAAATCAACTGGTAGAGAAGACTGGGGTCATGCTTAACAGCAAAGCTGATTTGGGGTAAAATGTAAAGAATGGGTGGTTCAGGACAAAGTTAGTCCCCAGTGACCAGAGAACCTCAGCATTTTTCAATAATAATAGCTAAAATAATAATTCATATTTATATAATTATCCTCAGATTTAGAAAGTACTTTCCACAATAATGATAATTAACATTCATACAGTACTTTTGGAGTTTGCAAAGTACTTTACATATATTATCTCCTTTACATATACTAATTCTCAGTGAGTTAAGTGCTACTATTTATCATCCCCATTTTACAGATGAGGGTACTGGGATAAAGAGGCTAAGCCTAAGATTACAGAGTTAGTAAGTGTCTGAGTCAGAATTTGAATTCAGGTTTTCCTGACTCTAATTCCATCACTCTGTTAACTCTGGCAACAACTTGGGAGGTAGATAGTACAAGTACCGATTTCTCCATTTTAAAAAATCCCCATTTTGCAGATAAGCAAACTAAGGCTGAGGGGTCATATGACTTTCTAAAGACTACCAGTTAACAAGTGTCAGACTTAAGACTGAACCTGAGATTTCCTAAACCCTGACTTAAAAGCACCCATGTGTGGAGGTCTTTTATAGCATGAAGATCACCATTGGTAGATATTTTTCTGTTTCTTGACTCAGGGTCCTCACCACTAAACCTTTACAGTATACAAGCTACAACATATCAGAGACAGCTTTATTGGAGAAGCTACACAGAGAATAACAAAGAAAATCAAACCCACAGTGTCCTCAAATGAGAGCTTCTGGGAACTAGAAACCCAAAGCTGCACATCTAGTTCTATCTGAGGATATAGGTCCTCTAGGGGAAGAAGGAGGGAGGGAGGAAAAATGATGTGAAATCATAAAAATGTAGCACAAGGAAGTGATGGAGATGAAGGGGAGAGTCAAACAAAGCAGTATTTGAAAAGGAAGAGAACATTGTGATAGGATAGAATAAGGTAAGATTGTTTGTGGAGGCACATGTAGATACACACACACACACACACACACACACACACACAACTAAGCTGAGACTTGAAGGAAAATAAGAACCCTGAAGCACAGAGATAAGGAAGAACCACATTCCAAGAATGAAGATAACACTGAGGTGAGAGGTAGCATGTCTATGAGTTGGAATTTTGAAAGAACAAAAAATAAGAATGGGAAATAAAGCTGGAGGTTGGAGTCAAATAGCATACGGGTCATAAATGAAAGGATGAGTAGCTTGAATTTTATCCTAGAGGCTATCAGGGGCCACTGAAGTTTTTGGAGTAACACAGTCGGACTTGTAAAAGGGAAAGATTATTTTGTGTGAGCAGCTTTGGAAAAAAGGAGAGAAAATGGAAGCAGGCACCAGTTAAAAGGCTATCACAATTATCTAGCCAAAAGGTGACAAGTTCCTGATGTACATGGCAGGTCCCTGTCCTCAAGGAATTTTTAACTTAGTTGGAAAAAAGAAATAATACATGTGGAACAATAAAAACAATATAAAAAGATCATATCTAATCAAATGCTAAATATATGATAATAACTAGAGAAGTCCCCAATTAGTGGGCAACAGATACCTAGTGACTAGCAAGATGTATTGATATCAGAGTGAAGGGCATTTTCAGATGAAATAATTTACCTCCCTACACTGGGAATGAAACCAAATATTCTTGGCTTCTAGATTTCCACTCCATCTGAAAGATCACCCTCCCTCATTGGAAGAAAAAAAAATGACCTGGTGGGTTTTATATTCAGAAGATGGGCTCCATGCCCTTTTTGTTACTGTATTTTACCAGAGTGTTGCCATGCAGACCAGGTGAACTTTCCAACAGTATATCAATGTACCTTTTGAATTTTTAAAACTATTACTGGAAAAAGCCGAACTTTTCATCTTATATGGACTTTGCAAAGCTTCGGGTAAACCAAATAATGTTATCTAGTAACAGTTAATATTTATATAGTATTCTAAGGTTTACAAAGACTATATGTATGTATGTATGTACATTCTTATTAACAAATGAGATCATTTTTATAACACTTACATAAGGCCCGGTACATAGCAAGTGCTTAAAAAGAAATGTTTTCCTTCATTTGGACCTCATAATAGCCCAGTGAAGATGGGTCTTTTATTATGCCCATTTTATAGAGATGAAACTGGGGGAGTTTAAGTGACCGAAAGTGACACAACTAATAAGTGTAGAATTTGAACTCAGCTCTTTCTGACTCCATATCCAACCCTCTATCCATTGGGTCACCAAGCTGTGTCTTATTGGAATTAGTATCAGAATTGTTATGTATTTCCTAATCTTAAAAGTGGGGGAAACTTGGACAGCTGCTACTCAAATATGTAATATATATAAAATATATACTATAATATATAAATATATATTATATATAAATAATATATACATTATATAATATAATCAGCACCATCTTATTTTTCACCTTGTTTCATTCTGATCCCTTCCCCTTTGATTTTCATATACTCTGTATTCCAGCCAAATCAAACTACTTGCCATTCTCTTTGATCACACCAGGTGTTTTCTGGGCACCAATCATATGCTCACCCTGTTTCCCTATAACTGATATCAATCAATAAGCATTAATTAAATAACTCCCATGTTCCAGTCATTGTGCTAAGAGAATTAGGGATGCAAAGACAAGAGTGAAACAGTCCCTTCTCTCAAGGAGTTTACATTCTATTGGTGGGAACATATAGGTTATACAAAATATATACGAGGTAAATACAAGGTGCTTAGGGAGAAGAAGCTCCAGTCACTGGGGACTTCAGCAAAGACCTTGTGTTGGAAGTGGCTCTTGAACTTCTTGATATATGCTTTTCTCTTTGTTGCTTCCCATTTCAGCTGAAATCCTATATTCATCCTTCAAGACCAGTCTAAGGGTCATGAAGCCATTGCTCATCTCCCTTTCCTTATGCACACAATCTAATTTGGAAATTATCTTTCTTTCCTCTCAGTATTCTAGGCAACTCTGTAGGACTATAATTTGCAAAGAAGGTGCCAACCTTTGTTGGTGGAGGGAACATCTTCCCTCACAAGTTCTCTTGTCCCTATCCTTATCCCTAAATCTTGCATAAATTTGTGCCACTCTTAGACATTGTTCATGTTATGCATGCACATATGCATTGACTAACGTTGTTAAGGGGTTCTGTGAAAGGTCATCATTAGGTAAAATATTATCATAGGGGCCCCTAATTGCATAGGAATGATCAGCGATGTTACAATAGAATTTCACGGTATTAAGGTGATGTTTGTTTGTAATGTTATTATCAACTTTATTTAGATTTAAATTTGATTTGACAAGCATTCATTAAAGCCCCCTACTGTACGCCAGATGCTATGCTGGGAGTCAAGAATACGAAAACAAGAAATGGAAATGGCCTCTTTCCTCAAAGAGCTTGCCTTCTACTTTAGAATTATCAAATGAACTTGTAAGCTAACATAAATGTACATTCAAAATAAAGCAATTTATTATCACATAGGGAGCTAGCAATAACATCTGGAAGAATCAGAAAAAGCTTCCTGGGGAAGGTAGCACTTGGACTGAGTTTTCAATGGTGCTGGCAATCCTAAGACTGAGAATCGAATGCATTCCATGCATGAAGGACAGTGACTACAAGGTCAGAAAGCTACATCAGTCAGAGAAATGCTATGTAAGGTATGCCTATATTTTATATGAGTTATTTTTGTATTGCATACTTCCCTACTCTATTGCAGCAAAACTCTTTTTTTTAAATTTTGTCCCCTCATCTAGTTCTTGTATAATAGGCATTTAATGAGTGTTGAATTGAACTGAACTCGAATTGAACAGACCTAAATGTCACACTGGTGAGGCTGATCCATGAGTTACCAACCAAACTGTAACATGATCATTAAAATTAAATCATGAAAAGAAAATTATAATTAATTAATAGAATTGCCATATCAATAAGACCACAAAACTCTATCAATAAAATTGGAAAAACCATGATAATGAACATTCCTGTTTGTCTATAGCATGCATTTTCCTGAAAATGACATTGTGAAGTAGGTAGAAGAAGCAGAATATGAGACTCTGAAAAATAAGGAATATTTTCATTTTTATTCTTTGTTTCATTAATGTCTAGCAAAGTGCTTGGCACTTAATCATCACTTAAAAAAAATCTGATGAGTCATTTGCCCCATTTTAGGGGGATAGGGCTTGCACCCATGGTTTCATTGATATTGGAAACTCAGTGAAGAGACTCTCCATCTCCTAATTCAGGTTGGTGCCTTCTCTGCAATTTGTAGTTTTAGAGAAGTGCCTAGCAAACTAAGAGGTTGTGACTTGCCCAGGCAGTTTATGTCATGGGTAGGATTCAAACCCAGTTCTTCTTTGCTTCAAAAGTGGCCCTCTATCCACTACACCATGTGACCTCTCAGGCCATATTTTACTGATCAAGAAATGGAGATCCAGAAACATTAAGTGATCTGTTTATAGCCATGCAGCCATCCAGTGGCATGACCAGAAAGCCAACCCATTCCTTCTGATGCCAAGTCTAGTGAATTTTCCACTATGCTACATTGTCATATAACAACCCTAGCAGAGACTTAAGTACCAGCTGTCACAAAGGCTGAAAAAAAGGTACCAAATGCATTCTATCACAGATTATATGAGTGACTAACTCAGACTCAGATACCAAGCTGACAGTTCAAACCAGAGCCATATCTGGGAGCTTGCCCAGAGTCTTACGCTTTTGCGTTTCCCAATTATTTTTTTCTTGACAATTGATGACTTCCTGTTTGCCAGAAGGCAGCCTCTAAAGGAACCTCTAAAAAGCACAAAAAGTCTTGTTTGACAGCTTGTGAAAGCATATTTTCACGAGGGAAGTGTGAAGAAATCAGAAACAGAGGTGATAGAGTTACAAACGGCTATTAAAGTTAAAGGAAACAGGACTTGGGAATCCTGCATTAAAGGCAGAGCCAAGAGATCAGAAAACATCATATGAGTCATAGGATAAAACCAGACTGCCCCCCACTCCCACTCTCCCACCCCCAACAACCTAAGATGTAAATTCTAACCGTAGGCATTTAGTGTGACACTGTGTCCCCTTGACCTAATTTTGCATCTATAAAATAGAAGTAAATAATACTAACACCTCCCAGTCTTATATATAAGCAAGATTGATCTCTGTTGTCACTCTTACAAAAATAAAGATGGGGGAGGGGAGGTTTGAGAACAGTCTGAGCAGGAGTATCAGTAATAATCAATCACTGCACAGCTAATAAGAATTTCACATGATCATTCTAGGCAAAAAGATGGCCAAAATATCTCAATTTGTTAAGTGGTGTCTCAAAAATATTAACTATCTTAACAAATGCAATGGATTGATCACAGTTTAATTGATCAGTGATTAGTGAGCTACTTAGCCATTGGATGAAAAACACCAATAACCATAAACAAGGAATTTGTTGGTCACTGGTATCCCACACAGTAAAGGGTGAGTAAGTGGGAAGCAGCTATAAACAGGAGACACAAAGTCAAAAAGCTAGAAGAGAAGGGAAGGAATTCCAAGGAATCCAGGGGTATAATCCAGTGGTCAAAAACAAATCTAGGAAATACCTTGTTTTGTTTTGTTCCAGAACATTGACTTTGAAATCAGAGGACCTGAACTCAAATTTTAATTCTGTCATTTACTACTTGTGTGACCTTGGGCAAGTTTAACTACTCGGTTTAACCTCCCTGGGCTTACTTTGCAGATTCAGAGGTCTGTGGGTCTGAGACCAAGGTCAACTGGCTTAAAGCCAAGCTTGACCCACAACAAAAAAAAAAGAAAGAAAGAAAGGGTTAGTAGAACAAGGATAAAGGGAGGAGCATAGGGCAGTCCAACGTGGCAATAATTTTATGGGGTTGGGCAGGGGAGGTGGAGAGGCATGATAGTATTAGCCCCCACCTACTATAGCCTTGACTGAGCTGCAGGCAATAAAGCTGTGAGCCTGATACATTCTTGTTAGATGCTACCTACAATTATACTGTATAATATAATGTAATGAAAACACAAAGCCACAATCGAGTAACCTTAAAATATTTGTTTTCCATTTAGCCATCTATGATAACATTTAACAAAAAGTTCTTAGAAGCTAAGTTATACAGTGGAAAGAAGAAGCCTGGCTTCTAATCCTGGATCTATAACTAACTAGCCCATTGCCCTTGCTAGGCACTAGGAATTCCACAGAGTCAAATAAAGAACAACACTTTTTACTCACACAAGCCCTTTGTCTACTTAACTGGAAAATAAGGAAGCTAGTCCAGAGGTCCTATAAACACCCTTCTACCTCTAAACAGCCTTTGGTTCCATAAAACACAGCACAACACCCTGCCAGCAATATAATTGCCCTTGGAAACTGAGACCCAAGAGGCAGTTTAGCAGGAAATGGCACCTGTCAATAGTGTCATAGCACCTGACTTCAAATGCTGCCTTTGGCACTTTCTATCTGGAAATTTGGACAAGTCATGACCTCCAAGGGCCTAAGTTTCTCCAACTGTAAAAAAGGGATGTTGGACTAAATGGACTCTGAGATCTCTTTTGGCTCTAGACCAATGGTCCTATAAGTCTCCACCCTATGGTGGATGGTATACCAATCTTCAGCATGATATCTCATTCACCCATCTGGTCAAGAATAGAAAAGAATAAAGTTGTGTAAGCAGGGTGGGGAGGAAAATTAAGCAAGAAA
Organism: Potorous gilbertii; assembly: GCA_028658325.1. NCBI lineage: Eukaryota > Metazoa > Chordata > Mammalia > Diprotodontia > Potoroidae > Potorous > Potorous gilbertii. The sequence continues at coordinate 481,384,486 of CM053770.1, forward strand.
GAAATCAATTTCACTGCAAATATCCACTATATGAAACAGATATGGTGGAAGATGAAGAAGATGAAGAGCTGACCTCAGCATCAGAGAGACTGGTTTTCAAGGCCCACCACTGAAACACATGACCCTGTGCAAGTAAATTAATCTCTTATTCCTCAATTTCCACATCTAAATGAGGGAGTTGTATTTGATGGCCTCCAATGCCCTCCCAGCTTCCAATTTATAACCCATAAAGAAGAGTCCAAAGCTGTAAGCTACCAATGATTGAAGACCATGAGGGCTCAGTGACATTTTCCTGAAAAGTGACAGTCCTCAAGAGCCTACCTCAGTTCCCTTTTGCAGGACTCTCAGAACACTGACTTTGAATTCAAATCTTAACTCTGTCACTTACTGCTTTGTGTGACCTTGGACAAGTTTAACTGCTCAGCTTAACCTCTCAGGGCCTCTGTTTCCACAAGATGGACGAGTTGCTCTAAATCTATGATGCTAGGATGCTATTAATGGGAGATTTAGATGGAAAGAGGGATTTGAGTCTCCCAATGTAATGGAATATTACTGCATCATAAGGGACAACAACTATAAGGAATTCAGAGAAACATGAAAAGTTATGTATGAACTGATGCAAAACAAAAAACAAAAGCAGAAGCAAGAGAATGACATGTACAATGACTACAATAACATAAAATAAAAACATTTAAAAGTATCTGAACTCAGGATCATTTAAAAGAAAAATCTTGTTTCCAGAAGAAAAATCTCATTATATACTTATTCATGCTTTTAACAAACAGGTAGGGGACCATGGGTACCATGTTGCATATTGCAATATGAACTTACTATTTAGTTTTACTTGTTCTTCTCTATTGGGAGGGGAGGTGTCTTGAGAGGGAACACATATTAGGAAGAAACTATAACGTGAAAAATAAGCACCATCAAAAAATGTTTAAAGGGTAAGACAGATAGATGTAACTGGGTCCTTCTCAGTAGATTAGCATTAACTTTTTCAAATCACTGGACTCAACTCTGTGCATTATTCCCAAACGGTGACTTATTCTTGGCAGAAATACTAATGTGCCTCCCTGGATTCTTCACTCAAAGCCCAAATCTAACTTTAGGCACTAATATGTCTATTTTGACACAGTAAACTCACTATAGTATTGTTGCTTTAAAAATTTGACCCCGATATCTCCCCAGTACCTTTTGATCACGAATTCCAAAGTTCAACACTTTCCACCATGTTATTGCATTCACCAGTGTATAGGATCATAAGATCAGGGGTTTAGAGCTGGGATGGACCTCCTGGATTGCAAGGTACAATTATATCTTTAGGATTCCCCAGAGGATAAACCAATACTTGTAATGGTTGAGGAGTCCAAATCTCAACGTCATCCTCAACTCCTCATTCTCAGTCACCAGCATATCTAACTCATTGCGGAATCTTATAATTTCTACCTTCACAATATCTCTTGTATATGTTCCCTTTTCTTTCAATCACATAACCACAACCCTAGTTCAGACCCTTGTCACCCTTTGCCTGGACTACGAGAATAGCATTCTAATTGGGGCCCCTGCCTTGAATCTCTCCCCATTCCAATCCATCTTCCACTCAATTGCCAAGGTGATTTTTCTACAGCATAGGTGTAATCAGGTCATCCCCTTATTCAGTTAGCTCCAATGCATCCCTGCTATCTTCAGAATCAAAAATCTGTTGTTTCACATTTACAGCTTTTTGCAGCTTGGCTCCTTCTTACCTTCCTAGTTTTCTTACACATTACTCCCTTCTATGAGTTCTACAATCTAGCTACATTGGCTCACTTCACTGAATCACTGCATCTCTCATCTCCATGCCTTTGCAATAGCTGTCCCTCATGTCTAGAGTGCTCTTCCTTTCACTTCCACCTCTTAGTGTCCCTGATTTCCCTCAACACTTGGCTTAAATCCTAAACTTTTCAGGGGTCTTTGCTGATCCCCCAAGCTGCTAGTACCTTTCCCTTTGAGACTACTTTCTATCTACTCTGCTTATATCTTGTATGCCCCTAATAATTTGCATATGGTCCCAGTAGAAGAAAATATCCTTAAGGGTAACCATTGAGAACAAATTTTTGTTGCTGTTGTTCAGTCATTTCCAACTCATTGTGATCCCATTTGGGGTCTTCTTGGCAAAGTTATTGGAGTGGTTTGTCATTTCCTTCTCCAGATCATTTTATGGATGAGAAAACTGAGGCAAATAGGATTAAGTGACTTGTCCAGGGTCTCCCAGCTAGTAACTATCTGAGGCCAGATTTGAACTCAGGAAGATAAGTCTTCCTGGTTTCAGGTGCAGCATCCTATCTACCATGTCACTTAGCTGCCCCTGAGAGCACATGGAAAGTCTTAATAATGCTTATTGATTAACAGTAGGCACTTAATAAATCTGTACATTTAAATTAATTAAGGTGAATCAGAGAAAAAGTCCATACATACTTTGCTGTGACTCTTAGATCCATGTATGCACAAATGTAACCCTCATAAATTTCATAATCCCAACATGACAGGTTTGTGCTATGGCTGAAACTGGGCTACTTATTGTAACTTCTTTTCCCAGACCCTGAAAGGTGCTCTCAATATGCTGCTCCGTCTTGTCTCTTATGCTCTACTCTCTCCTTTTATGTCCAAGCCAGAGATTTTGCAGACCAGAGATAGACTACATCTGGTCAACACCAATATCATATTTCCCAGTCTGATAATACACTCTAATCAGTAAAACAAGGAGAAGGTTTTGCCAGATCATTCATGTATAAAGGTTGTACACCTGACATGTTAAGAACTACAAAACTTCACATAAGAGATTTTACAATATGTTAGAGTATGAAAAAAACAGGGAAATAGGAATTCAGAAAAGGAGACAGGATAGGTGGAATAGGTATGACTAGATAGCAATTCACATCAATAGGTTTCTGGGTGTAGGGGAAGAGAATGTTATGAACTAAAAGTTCAATGTAGATCAAAAATGTAACATGGTAAAAAATTCAACAAAATATAGACAGAGAAGGATCTTTTTTAATGTGAAAAGACTATTTATACAAGTCCAAAACCTGGCTTCACATGCAATGGAGAAACACAAGAAGCTTTTCTAATAACTGCAAGAGTAAATAAGTATGGTCTCTTTCCCTTGCTGTAATTAGATATAATTCTAAATATTCTACTAATTGCCAAAAGAAAAATGTCTTTAAAATTAAATATAGGTAAAGGAAAATCAAAATCATCTTTTTGATGATTGCATGAAATTTTATTTAGAAAATCCTAAGGAGTCAGCAGTTATAAGGAGACAATGAGTATTTTCAGCAAAGTAGCAAGTTACAATATAAGCCCACAAAAAATCAATAGTATTTCTAAGTGGCAGCAATATAATTCAGAAGGAATAAGAGAAATAAAAATCTTTTCATTCAAATTAACTACAAAATGTATAAAATAATCTGGGCGTCAATTTACTAAAGGATATGCAACACCTGTATAGATACAATCATAAAAAATTCCTTATAGAAGTAAAGAACAAATTGAAAAATTAAAAGGATATGCACTGCTCATACTAAAGCCATGACATGTAATAAAAATTAAACCATGCTTAAATTAACTTACAGATTTAGTGCCATTCCAATCAAGCTACTAAGGGAATAATTTGCAGAAATAGACAAAAATAACATTAACTTGGAATAATAACAGATCTAGAATAACCAAGAAAATAAGGGAAAACTATAGAAGTGAAAGGGAAGTAGTACATCCAGACCTCAAAGCAGTAAACATCAAGACTATTTTGAACTTAGATTCTCAAGTGAACCTAAGACCTCATCACTTTCAGAGTTCTCTCAATGATACAGATCACTAGCTGCCTATCCTGGGAGACTCTTGTCCATATTCTTCCAAAAATTCACCTTAGGGAATCAACCAAATTTTCCAGAAACCTTTATCACTTTCTCTTGACATCAACAGGGAACTAGTGAAATAGTCTAGCTATCCACAGGTGATCATCTACTCTTCCCATATTAGTAGCCCATTTTCTCTTCCTAATACATAACTCATGACTTGATGAGCATCAAACAATCAATCTCCACTGATGAGGATCATTCTATCCCAATGGACTTTAAGCTACAGGTTACACTAACAAAAATATATAAGATCAAAAGCCATTTCCCCAAAGACAAATTGTCAAGGGATATAAACAAACAATTTTCAAAAAGAAGAATTGTAAATCAAAAATGCTCTGAGATTTTATCTCACACCAAGAAAACTGGCAACAGCAACGAAAGACGTGAACAATCCAAGTTAAAGGGATTGCTGAAGGACAAGAGCACTATTGCACTGTTGATGACTGTGAATTGACCCAGTCATTCTAGAAGACCATTTGGAATTATGTTATCAAAAAATGTGACTAAAACGTCTATACTCTTTGACCCAGAGATTCAACTGCTAGCCATTTACCATAAGGACATGAATGATGGGAAAGGGAGGCCATATAAACCAAAACAATGCACTGTTTTCAGTGCAAAACCTGAGAAACAATGACTGAACAAGATGTGATGCATTTATGTAATGGAATATTACCAAGCTTTAAAAAACAATGATTATGACAAATACAGAAATTCATGGGAAAACTTACGTGAACTGATGTAAAGTAAAGTAAAAACAGGAAAACAAAATGTACAATGACTATCAAAATACTGATGGAAAGAGCAAAAAGAGAAAAACAATTGAAACTAAATTCTGTGAAAATACAATGACCAAAATCAGTCTCAAAGAAGAGTTATGAGAAAGCACTTCATTCCCTATTTTTTGAAAGTGTGGGAGACCATGTGTACAGATCAACCACATGTATTGCCAGACTTTTTTCAATATGTTGGTTGGTTCTACTGAACTTTTTTTCTCCTTTTTTTATTCTTCATTATAAAGGGTGGATCTCTAAGGGGGAAAAGGAGGGATATATTTGAAAATTGAATCAATGAAGAGACAAGAGGTGTCGATAAAATTTTATTTCAAAGAACACAATATGATAGTCAAAAAAGCTAATATGACCTTAGACTTCCATAAGAGAGGTATAGTTTCTAAAACACAGGAGATGATATTCCTGTTAATATCTTGCCCTGGTCAGATCAAATCTGGAGACCTGTCATAGAATCAGAGAGCTAGAGCTAGAAAGGACTTCTGGGTCCACTTAGTCCAATGCCCTCAGTAGAGGAAACTGAGACACATAGAGTTTATATTTTTTGCCCAAGGTCACACAGAGTAAGCTTCAGAGATGAGATTTGAACCTTAGTTCTCTAACACTAAAACCAATGCTAGTGTTTGATTCTGAGCAGACATTTTAGGAATGACTTGGCCACTAAGAAAACATTCAGAGGACAAGAATCAAGATAGTGAGGGTCTCTGAATCTGAGCTATAAGAGCAGTTGTTATAAGGGGTGGATTTCTGGATTGGGGAGGGATAGCCATATGAAGATCATTTGAAAGAACAAGGGATGTTGACATCTTGGAGCAGTGACGATTTAGGGACAGCATGGTAGCTGTCTTTAAGTATTTTCAAGGCTATCATATGAAAGATGGATTCAACTTGATCTGCTTGGCAGAGTTTTGAGCAATTGGTGAAAACTATAGAAAGGCAGATTCATGTTCTATGTTAGATATTTGTGACAATTCCCACTATACAAAAGTGAAATGAGTTGCCTTGGGACTGACTGACCACATGTGCATCTTTTATGAGGGAGGGAATTCCTGTACATCTACAAGTTGATGTAAATGCCCTCTCCAACTGAAAGATGCCATAATTCATGAGCAGTTTCAGTAGAGTGGTAGCCATCAAAGCAAGATTACAGAGGGCTGAGTTGTTGTATGGATGGAGAGGAGGAAGGGGAAGCATCAAGTCCAGATAGACAACTATTTCTAGAAGTTTCACATTGAAAGAAGAGACAAAGACAGGATGGCCACTAAAGGAAATCACAGGGAATGCTTGCTCCTTGTTGTTGATTTAAGTTACAAAGACCTAAAAACATTTGTAGACAAAGTAGAAAAAGTGATAGTATGGAGGAGAGAAAGAGGGAGGGAGGAAGGGAGGGAGGGAGGGAGAGAGACAGAGACAGAGACAGAGACAGAGAGATAGAGAAGGCATAAAGAATAATGTATCTTCAGTCTTTTTCTTCCAAACTGCCTACAGAACATCTCCAGCTGTCCCTCATTTACTCTTAAATACCTCAACTTCAATCTGTACAAAGTCAAACTTATTCCCTTTTCCCAAAAATATGCCTCTTATGACTTCACTCTTGCTGCCAGTTGAACCACTATTAAGCTAGTCTATAAAATTCAAACAATTTCCATGGTCTGTGTTTCTTTCCTCTCCATCATCTCCTATATCCAATCAAATCTTTGCTCTTTTTTCCATCAATACCCTCGTATAGACTCCTTATTGCTATCCACCTGCACATCAGCAATACACTTCTAATGGGGCTTCCTCTCTCTGACCTCTCAACCAATCAGTCAAGAAGCATTTATTAAGCACCTTCAATGGACCTGGCATTGTGCTCAATGTTGTGAATACAAAGACAGAACTGAAATAGTCTTTCATTTCACAAGACTTTTATTAGGGGTCGACGTGGAGTTAACAGGTTAGGTATACAAAATATAAATATAAGGTAGTTTTGTTGGGGAGGCAGTAGCAGCAAAGGAGATGGGGAAAGAATTCATTTTGAAGTGGCATTTAAGCTAAAGTTTGAAAGAAATTAGGAATTTCAAGGGCTAGAAGAGAAGAGGGTGGGTAATCCCGACATGGGGGACAGTCTGTGCAAAGAAAGGTATGGAGATGGGAGATGGAGAGTCATGTGCTGAGGACAGTTTGGCTAGATCTCTCCCTACTTCAAACCAATGACTAGTTGATCTTTCTCATATGTAAACATGTTTATATCACTGTTCTATTCAAAAATTGAAAATTTCTATTGAAAATGTCAATTTCATAACACTTAAATTCCTTGGCCTGGCATTCCAGTTCGTCTATAATCTAATACCATCCTATCTTCCCAGCCTTATCTTCTGCCACTACTCTCTATGTACTTTATGCTATTTCCAAAATGGATTATTTTCTGTTTTCTTTATGGGTATCACAAGTCCTTACTGCTATGGTTTGGTTCATATTGTTTCCTATCTCCTTTCCCCCTTAGAAAGACTTACTATTTCTCAAGCCCATCTCAAATGCCAATTTCTCCACAGATCCTTTTCTGATATCCCAATCTATAATAATTTTTGCTCTCTCACATGACATTTTTTCCTTGAATTTCTCTTCTAATTCATATAACATTCTTTGTTCTCTTATAATACATTTGCCATGTGTTAAATTGTATCATAGGCATTTGTGAATATGACTCATCTCTCTATTAGACTCTATGCTCTTTTAAAGAAGAGATTCCACCTTCCCTTCTATTAACACACAATGCTAATCTATCCTGCACTTAGTAAATATATTATTTATCTATCATTTAATAAATATATGTTGCATTGAATTGAGAAAAATATCAAAAGAAGTAGGAATTAAGAACACAATATCACTTTTCCTAAAGCACGAGGGAAGGAACAGAAGTTTTGAAATAGAGAAGAGAAAAGTTGAGGCAGTTCAAGTCTGTTGTCCTCAATCACCAGGAAAGGCAGTGCTACATAATGGAGGACTCATTTTTTTGGTGAGAGGAAGACTTAAGTTCAAATCCTGCTTTAGGCATTTACTATTCTGTGACCCCCAAAGAGTGACTAGATATGCCATAGTGGGTAGAGAATGGGTCCTGGAGTCAGGAAGACTTATCTTCTTAAGTTCAAATCTGGCCTCAACCACTTACTGGCAGTATGACCTTGGACAAGTCACTTAACCCCACCTGCCTCAGTTTCTTCATCTGTAAAATGAACTGGAAAAGGAAATGGCAAACCATCCATTATCTTCACCAAGAAAATCTCAAATAGAGTCAGAGTTGGACAGAACTGAAACAAGAGAATAACAAAAGACTCCCCCAAAACATTTCATCTTTCACAATATCTGTTTCCTCATCTGTAAAATGGGAACAAAAATAGTATGTATCTCAAATGCTGTGAGGATGAGGACCAACTGTGATAAGTGTGAAAAGTGCTTTGCAAACATTTGCCATATAATTTTTAATTGTTTCAATGAAGTTGGAGGTGGGGTCATCGACCAAGCAAGGTAAGCAGGAGTGTGGGTGAGAACCTGAGAATACTGGGAAAGATCTGCAACAACCACTGCTGAGAATTCAACGGGGCAAGAAGCCCATTCTAGTGGAGGGAGCCAGAAAGACCTGGATCCTAATTCTGATACATATTGCTTATATGACTATGGACAAGTATCTTAGCCTCACCATGACCCAGGTAACTAACTAAGATTATAATTTTCTCATTTGGTGGGGTTTCCTATACCCATCAAGTTACAAGACCAGATGGAAACAATTATTATTGCCAAGAAATATTAATAGATACCCACAAAATGCAAATACAAAAAGATGTAAATGTAGTCCCTGGTCTCAAAAAGCTTGCAAAACAATTTGGGAGCTAAAATGCCAATCTATGAAAAGCTAAAGGATCACACAAACTTTAAAAAGTCAATAGAAAAGTTCTCATTAGTCCAATAATTTGCCCCCCAAAAAACCACTATCAGAGTTGGTAAGACAAAAGACATGCAGTGGAGGGGGTCCTTGTACTTAGTGATCTCAGCAGTTCTTATGAAGATCTTCTATAAGTCTGAAACAGAAAATTCACTTGAGGCTATACCCATAGATTTTTGTTAATAATTGCACTGGGTACATTTAGAAGCCCAAATTCACACCTAATTTTCAGAAGGCTGCTTGCATGTTTCAGAATGAAGAAAGCATGTTTTTGCAGATTAGCAAGCAGTCTCCTCAAAGGACAATACAGAAATCCTATCAATGTCAAGTCTCCTGAGTGAGCATTGAAAGAGAAACAAGCCCGTTCATCTCACGATAACAAGCATTTATCCAGCACGTTAAACTTTACAAAGCACTTTCCAAGGGGTTATCTCTTTGGATCCTCATGATAGCCTTGTGAGGGAGGTGATATTATTAATTTCCTTTTGCAGAAGAGAAAGCAGAGGCTGAGAACAGTTAAGCAAAATGCTAAGTGGGGGTCACACAGGTAATTAAGTGTTGGAGTCAGAATATGAACTGAGTCAAAACCGACCTTTCTGATTTCAAGTGTTCTATTCAGAATATCACTTACCCCATTTTAATTCTGGATTGTTATTTTTTTCCCCTGAATTTAACAAAAGGAAAAAAACTAAGGAGGAGGGTAAAATGAGGGAGAACTAAGACCATTATGGATTCCTGGGACCACCAGGATTTCTTCCAAATTTATTCTAGAATAGTAATCCTAAAAGTATAATCTGTAGAACATTGCTACTTAGATACATATTCAAACCCCTTATTTAGAAGATGAGGCAATTGAAACCCAGAGTAATTTGCTTATTCACACAGTACTCAAGCCTCCTCCAGATGGTTTACAGGCTGGTCCAAAATGAACAGGTCATCTCTGCTGAGTTTCTGAGCCTAGCTCATGGAGGGGGAAAAAAAGTGGAAGGGGTGAGTACAGGACTTTGTTCTTGAACTATATATATATGTGTATATACATACATACATACACACACACACACACACATACACACACACACACACACACACACACACATATATATATATATATATATATATATATATATAGGTATACAAATACATACATACATACACAGAGGCTGAAAAGCCTTGCGTAGATTGGACACAGTAAGTTCATACCTAATTCTTCCTTCTCCCCACCCAACCTACTCACACAACCCACACACTCATTCCTTGACATTTCTCTCCCACCCCATGTCTCACTGTAGCACAAAATTGTAAAGGTCAGGATGCCCAGACGGGAGTGATTCAAAGGGCACTGAGCCCCAGGAAGGGTAATTTTTGGTGGTAGCCAACAAGTGGGGATAGGTTGGTTCTTCAAGTGATCCATGTGCTACAAAGTTTCCAGATCCCTGCTCAAGGTTAGCTTTATAGGAAAAGACTTAGATCTGTGTTCTCAAAGCCAACATCTTCTCAGCATTTTCTCCTCCTCCCTTAGTAGACTCATCCAGACCATTTAGCTCCACCTGCTTCTCTCCTCAGCTAACCCCTCCGGAGAGAGGTACAAGGAAAGCTTCTGTCCCATGCTTACCTTCTTCGAGGAGACAGTAGCCTCCAAGTTCAGCCCAAGCTCGGTAAGCTCTTCAGAGGAGGACACCCTATAAACTCCTAGCGTAGTCATTCGTCTTCTGGTGCTTTCTGAAGGAATCACGGGTGTCACTGAGACGGCACTGTTCATGTGCCAAGCCTGCAAGGACTGCCCTCTGATATGGAGCTGCACTGTCCTTCCAAACCCCCACCCTCCCAACCCCCTCAAGCCCTGGGAAACTGCTGGCACCAAGGCAGTGGCATTTAAACCCGCTGTCACAGATCCCACTCTGATCCCTTCGTGCTGGGCCAACTTAGCATTTGTCAGAGTGACCTGGCCTGAACTGCACTTAAAAACTTCAGGGATGATGCTGTCTCCTGGCTCCTCTCAGAGTAAAGGGAGATTTCCTGAGCCCCTGGGGTTGATTCAAGCAGTCCTCTTCCTCAGGAATGAGGGCCAAATTGGCTTTTCTCTAATGGTCTGCTTCCTGCTCAGGTAGCATGTCCTGGGCTAGTGTCCTTCTGTTGGAGACCTCTCCCAAAGAGACCAAGGACACATCTCTGTAAGGTTGATGCTATTTATGAAGTCAGAGTTAAAGGGCAGAGGAAAGGAGGAATAAAGAGGTAATCACTGGGAAAATTAATCTCTAGAAGCCAACTACAGGCTTTGTTTATGGCTGTCAGCTTTGTTACCAAGATAGAGTTTACTGGAAAACACTCAGGAAACACCTGCTGGAAGAACTCAGGCCCACCTGCTGTTCCTGAGTAGCCAGGAAGAGCCCATCTTTGCCCCCCATTCTCAGGGTGACCATGGGCAGCTCTTTGAAATGCCTGACATCATTTCACATCTCAGAAAGCTCTCCACCAACCCTGGAAATAGTCATGCACCTACTCATTCCATACACACTTATTGTTTATATCTTTATTTGTGCAAATTGTCTTCCCCCTTTATGTAAGGTAAGTACATAGAGGGCAGAGATGATTTCATCTTTCTCTTGGTGTACCCACTGTCTAAAACAGAGTAGGTGCTTAATAAATGCTTTTTGATTGATTGAAGCACGACAAAATTATCATAGTATCATAGATTTAGAGCTGAAAGGATCCTTAGGGATCATCAGGTTCAACCCTGCCATCTTGGAAACTGAAGCACTGAGAGGGAACGACTTGCCAAGGTAAACCTAACTTTTGTGTCTGAGACAGCATTTGAACCCAGGTCTTTCTGACTCCAAGTCCAATGCACTATCCACTATATTATCCCAAATTCAATCATCTCTTGGTGTTATCTTCACAGCAGTAAATTTAAAAAGTCATTGTATTTCAGAAGAACTGTGCCTTTGTTATTGTAGATATTCCTTTCACCTCAACGCAGAACACAGTTCCTCCTGTACTTTGGGATATGGTCTTTGTGAGTCACTCTGGCCAGATTTAAAAAAATGCCCACCAAAGGCTCAACATTCTGATGATGAATTTCTCACACTTAGGTGGGTACTTGGATGCCATCCACTTATGTGGTACATTGCCAGGCCAAATTCAAAGTATACTTTACAGGTTAGGAGAATATATCTGACTTTGTGGTCTATTGGCAGAGTCAGCAATAATCCAAAGTATAATGAGGCATCATCACAGAATTTAAGCTTAAAAATTAAAAAGAACAGAATAATAGAGAAGATAAAATGCTTATTAACAAGGAAGTTCTATACTAGGAGGTCTTTTTGTACATGGAAACTTTTGGCAACCTGGTGAAGTTTATGGAGTCTTTCTCAGAATACAGTTTTTAAATAATTAAAGGAAATGCTGTGTTTTAATTAGAAGTTATGAAAATAATGATGGGTTTTTTTTCTCATCCATGTTCATGGATCCCCTAAAATCTATTCATGGACCTCTTAGTGGATCGGTGGACCAAAAGTTAAGAACTGTGTGGTCTATTAGCTCAATTCCATTGACCCAAAGGTGAAAGGCAGTTCCCAAACAAGACTTACCACCACTATCACCATCTTCTTGTTCCACTGTCCCTGATCAGTCCAATAGACCTAGGACAGAACCCAGGCTGAGTCCTTTAGAGATACCCTGTCTTTTAAAAAGGCATCATTGTTTAGCCTCTCCCCATTTCTGGGCAAAAGCCCAACAGCTCAAAGAATGTGGTTTTAGGATCGTGGCATCTAATCCATTCAAGGATTATTTTCCCCCCTACTGCTCAAATGGGTGTGTTAATCATCACCTCCCTTTGTTCTGTAATAAATTCAGCTCTGGCTAATTCCAGGCTTCTCTGCATCACTGGAGTTTAAAGATGGCGTTTTGACAGGTCAGATAAATGGAATCAATGGACCACCAACCAGTCAAAAATCTTAAGTGGTTTAGGGAGCATGTGGAAGTAATCTTTTCAAAGAATTCACAAGTCTGTAGGATGGGGACTTATTGATGGCGTATGTGCCATTGTATACATTACAGTACAACTCTATAGATTGTATTCTGCATATAATCAAAACTGATTCAACAACCAAACACATTTTAGTCATTAAACCAAGTGTAAAGCAAGTATTATCAGTAACAAATCAAATTACAATAAAATCCACCACAACATTTTTGGAGGACCAAGAAAAGAATAGAATAAGAAGAAAATTATATTAAATAGTTTTTTTAATGCATGTAATTGCATTAATTGGATTGAATAGAATTGAAGATATAAATAAACAAATAAATAAACCATAATATTTTATGTGGTGTTTACTAAATGGGAAGATCTTATTTAATTCAAAGGATAGTGATGATCTGCGACTTCATCAGTGTCAGGAACCCACAGATAAAGAATTGCCTTCTAGCAATACAAGTGAGTTTTCTAGAGCACCAAGAAGTTGAATGACTTACCCTGGATCACACAGTCAGTAAATGCAAGACGCAGGACCCAACCCAAGTTTTCCTGGATCCTAAGCTATCTCTCTATCTACTAGTAATATACATACAGGCATTTTTTGTTGTTGCTCAGTCATTTTTCAGTTTCTGACTCTTCCTGATCCTATTGGGAGTTTTCCGGGCAAAGATACTGGAATGGTTTGCCATTTCTTTCTCTAGCTCATTTTACAGATGAGGAAACTGAGGCAAACAGAGTGAAGTGACTTGTCCAGAGTCACACAGCTAATAAGCGTCTGAGACCAGATTTAAAATCAGGAAGATGAACCTTCCTAAAGCTAGGTCCAGGATTCTATCCATGGTACCATCTAACATAGATATAGATACATGATGTACATGGGTATATATATCATATATTTAAATAGGTATCAATCATTAATATATGTATTGATCACTGATGGATATGTATATGTCTATATATGTATGTATGTGTATATATGTTACATATACACATATACATATAGTTCACATATATAATATATATGTGTATATATATTATATATATATATATCATTTATATAGTACCTAGTATGTGCCAGTTACTGTGCTAGGTGCCTTTTATAATTAGTATCTCATTTGATTTGATTATAAAGTTAAATGTGGGATATTTTATTTGGTCCAGACCTTTGGTTTCCCCCAGTGGGGGAGTTTTACAATATGGAAACTCTCCCTGTTCCTCCCCCATGCAGATCAGCAATTCATCTGTAATTTATAGAAAATGATCTGGGATACCTTGAGGTTAAGTGACTTGCACCTGATCACCCAGTAAATATCAGAGGCAGATCTTGACCTCAAGCCTTCCTAAGTGCAACACTGAGATCTCATTACTACACAACACTGCCTTGTGGTTATATAAATAGTATCCATAACTTTGACACTCTAAAAGTAACTATGGATATGATAATCATTTGAATTCAAATAATACTTCAGGTCTATAAAATGTTTCATATACATTATTTCATTTGATAACTCATGATCTATTTCTGAAAATCATAAATAAATTGTTTTATATCTAATTATTTGAAATGCACTAAGTATATCAACTATTTAGAGGAAGCCTTAAATGAATATTCGGATAGTGAAGGATATCTGTAAAATGAGTGTCATTCACCCCTTAATGTATCTTTTATATAAGGTCTGATTCTTGTATATCAAGTTTTCTCAATGTGAGGCATATTGGCATTTCTGTTCAGCTGGTCAGCCAGATCATATTCAGGTAGACTCAGAAGGGCCCTCAGAGGTCATCTAATCTAAGTCTTCAATTTACAGGTGAGGAAACTGATTTTCAGAGAAGTTAAGTACTTGGCTCAAAGTTGAACAGATAGACCCAGATCCTTTGACTTCAAATCCAGCCTATACCCATTACACCAAGCTCCAGCTCCTCCTTCCAATAGACAAATGTTCTATAAGTGTAAATTTGTTTCTTTGTAGGAAGAAACATTAACTCTTTCCAAACACTAGGCTAACATGGTACCTGAAATTTACACCACTTGCCCCCCTTCTCCACACCCATTCCCCTCACCCCCATCAAAGACAGACTTGTTTTATATCTTTGAGTGGTTTGGTGCTAAATATTTAACTGAAACTAGACAGTTGACTCTACTGCTCTTAAAACGATCTCTTTCATGGAAAATTTTACTGGCATACAAATGTGTATCAACAAAATTACAGTAAAATCAGTACAGTTTGTTTGAAGAGACATACAGCTTCACTGCTTCTATCTTGCACTAGGGACTCACCCTCGGTGGTCCTGGGACCACAGGAGTCTTCTGCAAAAAATAATGCTATTTGGCCACTCCATCCCACTCTTAGACAACTTTCTCCCCAGAGCACTATTGTGGTTTCCATTCCTCTTTGTATCTCTTCTGGTCCTAGGACCATATTAATGGATTCTAAGCAGTACTTAGGACAGTTTAACAGGGTTTTCCACTATGGAAAGCTTGCTAAAGCTCAGTCCAGTAATATCTACAGAGAATAAAACATAAAATCACAGAATATCCGGTCGGAGAGAATCTAGTCCACCACCTTCATGTGACAGATGGGAAAAACGAGGTCCAGGGAGGGGAAACTACTTACCCAAAGTCACACAGGAAATAAGTATCACGGTCAAGAAGATGATTCATCTCTTTTGACAGCCTGACCAGTATTATTTCCACAACAATATGCTGCCTTCCTCCTGGCTGTTGTCCAAAGATTCATATACCACTGATAGTGTCCCCTCTCCTCATATCTATGGGAATTAATTCAAACACTATGCCTATATTATTACTTAGTAAGTGAGTGCTCTTTGCTAACATCGACATGAAGAAAATACAGAGTAAACTGAATTTTCTGCCCTCTGATAAATAGGAAATGTATGTGGTTATGGTGGATGCATTATGATTTATTTGTTTAAGTATTTGTTTCCTATAAAATCACATATCTTTTTTTAAAAAACTTGTTATTTTACAAACCATTATTAGTGGTTCTGTCTCTGTTTCTGACATATATTTCAAAGCCAGGAAGACCTGGACTCCAGTACTGCTTCGAACACATTCTGACGATGTGATCCTGGGCAAATCCCTTCACTTCTCACTTGCCTTAGGGTCTAGGCAACTCTCTTAGATTCTAAATTGTGGAAAAGATGATAATCTGCTTTGGTGGAGGGAGTTTCTCCACTCAGTATTTCCTTATGTCGATGAAATAACAAGTCCAATCTCTATTTCTATCTTATTATTAACAATACAATATCTTATATTTAAATAATATTTTCATGTACATTGTATCATTTGATCTTCATACTTTGTGTGATAAATAAAGAAAGAATTATTATTCCAGTTTTTAAGATGAGGAAACAAGTTCAGAAAGCTATGATGGAAAAAACAAAACATGACAATTGGTGAAAATCAGAAAGCCTTGGTATTTGGCCTCATGTCCTCCATCAGTAGAAATGAAGCTCCTTAAGGGAAGAGATGGCTTCACTTTTGTCTTTATATCTGTAGCACTTAGCATAGACCTGGGTACCCATTAAACATTTGTTAAATTGAACTTCTCAGGGACTTCAATTCCTTTATCCTTAAAATAGAAATACTATTTTATTTGCCTAAAAGAGAAACTAGAGCTAATCATTGTTGGTTCCTGCCAAGTTTAGCAAGCTTTGAATCTTTCTCTTGAATCTCTTACAAAAATAAGATCTTTAACTCAAAGACATTCCACCAAAGTCACACAGCCAATGGATAGAGATATTTGTTACTTCTCCATCTCAGGTTCTTTCCACAACACAACCCCAGCTTTCTATCATTAACTATGACTTCTGAATGTCTCCAGGGCACATTTAACCAGTGTTCATTGCAACAACCCCATCCTACCACAAGATCCAGGAGTGATGTGGCTGTGTAGTCTCTACTAAAGATAATGCTTAATTATATAGACCATCCCTCTCCCCCAAGCAATCTCGATAGAGAGTCCCCATACTAGAAAGAAGCTGCTCATATATTTATATGCCCCAATTTCCTGAGTGAAGGTGGGGACTACTGAATCAAATGTTTCTCAAAATTAATGAGCCTTTCTGCAGTAATGGTACATGTTACTTTGCCCACAATCAATGACCACAGACCTTGATTCAACCCAATGCCATTATTGTGACTTTCACTATAGAGCTTCCAAACCTAATGATGTTTGATCATGTTACACATGCTATTGGTCAAGTTCAGATTTATGTAAGAAAAATGACCACCTCTGGAAGAGTTTGAACTTCCCCATCCAGAGGTCAAACTATCCACAAAGCAAATTGAATTCATGAGAATACATTTCTTAGAACTGGAATGAAATTGGGAGATCCTCTTATCTCTTCTCCTCCCACTTTCTATGCATAAGGAACTTAGATCCCAGAGAATAAAAGAGACCTACCAACTAATTAATCAATTCAATTAATCTGAAGAATGAATTAAAAATTAAGCCAAGATTTGAACCCAGGTTTTCCTCATTATTCTCATCTCATCATGCTGCCTTTAGTTCTATTTTTACACTAACATATAGAACCTTTCCTCCTCTGAGAATACTTATCTCTCAAAGAGAAAATTATCAATATTCAACAAAATTGATGTTAGGAGTCTATTGTATGCAGAGCACTAGGAGAGGGATTGAGGGTGCTTAGCTAACACATGGTCTCTACCCTCATGAAACTAATGAGTCTAGTAGGGAGATGAGACACCAGCACAGAAAACTAGGGTGCAATCTTAGCAGAGAGGAGGATCATCATGACCCAGGGGATGACATGTTCAAATCTAATCTCCGTTGCAAACACAGGATCTGTGTAACCCTAGGCTTAACTTAACGTCACAACTTAACCTCTTGGTGTCCCACACAATCCCCCTAGGTTGTAACATGCAAAGTAATTTACTTATATGCACTGGTGGTTGAAGTTTCCTTCCTGGGAGTCCCCTGTGCAATAAAGTCATCAGTCTAGTCATTACATGATAAATACATTAGAAACTGTTAGTCATGGTATTGTATAATATACAGCCTGGACAGAGTTTCTGAGAAGGTCTCAGGGAGGAGGCAGAATTTAAAAGATGAAAACGGATGTTCTCTCTCCCCACCTCCTCCCCCTGTACCATAGGGATATTGCTTTAGGTTTGATCATCTGTAAAATGAACCAGAGTCTAGGAGCCAGAGGACCTGGGTTCTAATTCCACCTCTGAAGCTTATACATCATGTAACCTTATGCAAGTCACTTAAACTCCTTATCCCAGTTCCAGTTTCCTCATCAACAGAGATAGGGACTAGGACTCACTGGCCTCTAAGATCCTTTCTTTGTCCAAATGGATATCACATTCTTCAGGATTCTCAAATACCCAGTGAGTGATCATGGATTAAGTCACTTCTCAGGGTATCTTTTAAAAATTATCCTTCCCACTGTTGTGGGCCGAGTGAAGAAGGTGGGGCAGGGGGAGGAGGATGTTCTCGCTGATTGGATTCAGCACAGTTCTGCTTGGGGGTACGCACTTCTATTTCTCTCTGCCAATCACCCATCCATCTGGCACCTCTAGACTACTTGCTAAACATTTCCTCCTCTTTCTTATTTGATTTCAATTCAATAAACATATATTAAGTGCCTACTATGTGCCAGACATTATGCTGAGCACAGGAACACAGGAAGGTCAGTAGCCAGAGGGGAGAAGGAAGAGCACTCTAGGCAAGAGGGACAGCCAGTGAAAATGCCCAGAAATGAAATGTCTCCTTTATGGGACAGCCAGGAGACCAGAGTCACTGAATTGAAGGCTATGCATCATGGATTAAGGTGTAGGAAGACTGAGAAGGGGCTAGGTTATCAAGGGCTTTCAATACCAAACAGTATTTTGTATTTATACCTGCAGACATAGGAAACCACTGAAGTTCATTGAGTAAGGGGTGACATAGTCTTACAGTCATAATACATCATCACCTCCACCCCAATTCTCCCCCTCCACAAGGATTCAGAGTAGAACACAGAGCATCCCAATTCCTAAGGACTCTTTAGTAAGGCCACCATTATCAGACCAACAGGATAGTCCCATTTACCTGCTTAAAGGGAAGAAAAGTCCGGTTGTCTGTGCTAGGGTTTGCATTCCTGGTTCCAAGTGGCCTAGATGGGCCAAAGCTGCCAGCTAGGCCACAAATCTCTCCCCTCCAGCAATAAGGTCACCATGTTAGCAGCCTTGCCCTACTCTGGAACAGTTGCTGTTGAACAGAAGAACTAATGTCTTCATCAGTATCTCCGCTATTTCACACTTCATTTCCTCCTCAACTCTTGGATGAAAATCATCCAGTCCTGGTGATTTACTTTACGGCACTTTCTTTTAAGTTGCTTGGCTTCTCCGGGAATGCCACGCCAGCACTTTCAGGGCTCCAGCTGAGGGGACACACGCAGTATCTAAATATCGGGCGATGGCTGAATCCCACGCAAAAACCAAGGGCCTGGCAGAAGCCAGATTTAAGACCCATGGGGTTGCACTGGCCATGTTGGCTGAGGCATGGGGAGGAAGGAATTTTGCCAGGCCCGGAAGCCTGAGGCTAGGATAAACAAGGAAAGAAGCAGCTTGTTGTAGAGGAAAGATGACTGACTTCAGAGTCAGAAGACATCAGTAAAATTGAGATTAAAACCTAGCCTGTCCGTTGCTACCCATAGGACTCTGAATTAAGTCATGTCCACTCTTGGGCCTTTCTTTCCCCACCTATTAAATAAGGGAGTCTGGACCAGATAATCATAATTGATGTTTATTGAATACTTTATATAGGGATAAGGATTTATATATTTTATATATTAATTTATATTTTTTAATCTAGGGGTACAATGATTTCAATAAGACAGATAATATCACTTCCCAATGCAGGTAGGTAACTTCTTTGCAGTTTATTGGATGATAGCGTTACCTTGAATACTCAAGGGAAAATGAATTACTCAGAGTCATGTAGCTAGTATAAGTAAGAGACAACACTTGAACCAAGGTCTTCCTGACTCAGAGGACAGCCCTCTCTGCCCATGAGGTCAATTGTTATTGTGTCATTTCAATCATATTCAACTCTTCATGAATCGATTTTGGAGTTTTCTTGGCAAAGACACTTGAGGGGTTTGCCATTTCCTTCTCCAGTTCATTTTTACACATGAGAAAATGAGGCAAGCAGGGTTAAGTGACTTGTCCAGGGTCACACAGTAAGTGCCTGAGGCTGGATTTGAACTTGGAGTCTTCTTGATTCCAAAGCTAGCACTCTATCCACTGTGTTACTTAGCTGCCAGTCACAAGACCACACTACCTCTCATTTCACTTAAGCCTCATAACAAAGTATATACTACAGACTTGAACATCCCCATTTTATAGATCAGAGAACTGAGGTTTATAAATATTAAATGGCTGATGCAGAGTGGCACAGGGAGTGAGTAGGGACTTAAACATAGGTCTTTTAGTTCTAATTAGAAGATGTTGATGTGATAGAAATATACTCCTTAAAATCTGGCAGGCCATGCCAAATGGAAAAAAGTTTTTCTGGTTTTTCTCAAGCCATACCTTCATACACATCTGTAGCATCCCCTGGCAGTGAAGGTTATACAAAGAAGCCCTAACAAAGATAACTGCAGCATTTTGTTTGTCCGTTTCTCAGGCGTTTTTATTTTTCAAATCTCAATAACAAAATCAATTCTTCCACCTCAGATCTAGAATTGGAGAAGAGGTCATTAGCCCTGTATGCCTCCTCCTTCTTCCCTTTCTCCTGGAATCCCACCTGGAGGAAAGGAAATAGACTGAAGTCTGGCTATAACCTCTCCTCTCAGATATAGTCACTTCAAAGGGCGTGACGGAAAAAAACCAAGGATAAAATAATGCACTCAGAATCAGAAAGACTTGGGTCCAGATCATTTACCAGCTCTGTGACTCTAGACAAGTCACCAACCTCTCTGAGCCTCAATTGTTATATCAGTAAAATAGGAATGATGACATCTCTCTCACTGCGGTGTTGTGAGAATCAAGTGAGATGATGTTTATACAAAGCACTTGGCAAACTTTAAAATAATATTTAACTTATTGCTGATTTTATTATCATTAACTTCTAATTAATCACATACCAATCACTAAATTTCTCTATATCTTTCCTTCTGCCTCCTAAGGCAGAGGGGATGCCACCATCATCCAGTTCTCTCCCAGGAGTCAATTCCATAAGTCTTTGTTGAATAACGTGAATTAATTATCAAGTGGTTTTTAAGAGAGAAAAAAGAGGAAAAAGAAAGAAATATTGGAAGTGAAAGGCTAGTACCTGACACAATCAAAAACCAAAAAGAAAAAGACAAAACTAGATGATGAGATGATATGGTCAGCTGACTCCAAGGGCATTCCTTTCCACCCATATATGGCCTCTGTTGACAGAGGGGATTTCGTGGTCCTAAACATTGCTAAGTCACTAAGACATTGAAGCCAAAACATCCAGTGGCAAATTAAAAATGGCTTCTTCCGACCCCTGGGGTATCCCAGAATGCAAATATCCTTGCAGATGGTTCTGTCAGAATGACATGGAAAGCCACATCACCCGTTTTTATATTGCATTAAATTTTAACATTGAAACAACAATACCATCATAAGACAACTTATGTGTCACAGTCTTAGCCCATCAAGCAATGAGCAGCAAAGCCACAATCCCCAGCTGCCAAACATGAAACAAATGATGAAACCACACATATTGTAGTGAGATCCATAAAAACACCCCCTTTACTCCACATCTGCTTTACAGCAGAGAAAATCCCCTTCCCTGACATACCACCATTAAGGGGGAAAAAACATATCATTGATCCCAACCAACTACGAATAGGGGTTAGACATCCTATCACAGGAGACAGTGTCCACAAATTTAGATTGTCTCAATAATTGAAAGTCATGGTACTGTATATATCATTACTATCAGTGCCATTGCTATCATTGCCAGCATCATACTATCAAGCACTGGTTCTGAGTTTTCTGGGCAAGGCACTTTGCTAAGCAGCAGGGTATAAAAAGACAAAATTAAAAACAGTCCCACTTTCAAGTAGTTTCCATTGTAATAGGAAGATACAGCACGTAAACAAAAAAATATTGTGTATGTGTACATATATGCATGTGTGTACACATATACACGTATGGATGTGTATATCTGTATTATGCATCCATGTACATATATGTAGATATGTGTGTATGATATATATGTATGTGGGTTGGGTGCATATACGTATGTGTAGATACATGCATATGCATACACGTGTACTTTGTATAGGTATTGCCATATATACTTATGTGCATTGTATACATATGCCTAGGTTTATATATATATATATATATATATATATATACTATGTTGTATACATGTGCAGTTAGCTACATATACACCTGCACACATATAAACATACATATATGAAAATTTGACCCACAAAAAAAAATAAAACAGTAAACGAATAAAAAAACTAACTCCAGGCAATAGAAAAAAAATTTGATAACAAGTGAAAATCTATACATCATTCAAGGCCCAGCTTGGTCTGGTACAAGTAGAAAGAACAGAGCACCACATTGGGTATCACAGGATGATGATTTCAAACCCTGCTTCTACTAGTTACTATCTTGAGCAAGTCAAATCACCTGACTGGGCCTCAGTTTCCTCATCTGTCAAATGAAAGGTTCAGAGCAGATGAGCTCTGAGGTTCCTTCCCACTCTAAATCTTATCATTTTTCTCTAGTCAAATGTTCTCTAAAGTTTCCCTGAAGATGCCCCCAGCCCTGGCTTATATTTCCCGTCTCTGAATCTTAATAGCATTGATTATCTCTGCCATGCAGTTGAACACTTATTTAATCACATGTGGTCTTTGGTTGTTTTGTGTGCTGTACTCCCATTACCCAAGAGACCAAAACCACCTCCAAGATGCCTGTAGGATTTGCAGACAATTAGCTAAGAAACACTCACAATGTACTCAAGAAAACAAGGTAGATACAACTAGCCCCATGGTGGTGCTTTAGATGTAATTAGGCCCAAGCTGTATGACAATCATGGCACTGAGAAAGAAACAAAACTTCCAGGTGAGTGGACTTACCTTACAGCTCATCCTCCCAATCAAACTACCAAGAATGATACAAAAAGTATTGAGCCCAACCCAGGCTTGGCATAGAGACTTCACTTCAAGTAAGCAGAGGGTTTCAGTCCAGTGCTCACTTCCAATGTACTACACAGACCAAGCCTATTCATAAAGACTCTGAGTTCTGGCAGAAAAGTGTCAATGATTCACTAGAAGCCAGCTTCTCATCATCCTGAACAAGCTCAGTGATGACTGACTGTGATGGTGGCTCTGTGCATCATTCCTCTGTCTTAGTTTGGGTTTCCTTCCTTGGTGAGAGAGAGATGGGTTTTGTTTGCTTGTTTGTCCAAACTTTGACTTCAACAATGTAGGGGAACTCCCCTGATGTGACAGCTCCCTCCACAGAGGCAGATCAGCTTGTCAGCAAAAGACTATCTCAGAGAATTGCCCGAGGTGGTGAATCATGGAGTCAAGTTGGACACTTACTTATTAAGCATCTACTATGTGCCAAGCACTGGGGTAAGTGCTGAAAACACAAAGAAAGGCAAAAAACAGTTCCTGTCTTCCAAGAGCTTTAAATCTAATGCCCTCAGCTGTCCAAGCTCTAAGTGTCAGATGCAACACTTGAACCCAGACGGTCCAACTCACCATCCACTACTCCTCACTGCCTTTCACAATGGGAGCAAATAAAAATAATATTGATTTCTCATTTTGCCAGACTAGTTAAACTTATCACTGACCCAGTGATGTGGGAAGAGTATTCATTTTTGCCAGGCCAAAAACACAGATTAAAAAAACATCCTTTTATTTATTTTCTTACAGTGTACCTCTGAGGCAGGAGAGAAAATCAGCAAATTTTTTTTCTAAAATGTTAAACTGATAGTTTTGCTTATAAGGGTTGCACAATAAAAGGGTCATAAAGACTTTTGCAATCTGATAGCAGGGCATGTGTCTCGTGGTTCCTTTTTGTAAAGTAGATACTCAATAAATCTTGACTGACTATCAAGGGTAAGGAAAATGTCGAAGGAATCATTGAGTGGGAGGAAAATGAGGTTCGTCTATCTTGGGGTTATGAGAAAGGCTGGATCTTGCCAGTTTGCTAGTGAGATGCGACCTGTAAGACAGAATAATGGCGATTCTGTGGCTGGAAGAGAAGCTAACCAGGAGTATTTTGCTGACCTTTCTGGGGACCACAGAAGACAAGAAGCCACAGCCTCATTTATCTGAAACTCTAGTGTATCTGAGTGAAGAAAAACAAGGCCCAGGAAACCACCAGCAGAGGTCTGGCTTAGTCAAGGGCCTTCAGACTTGGAAGAAATGGAACATCCCAGCCTTGGTTTGGGTCAGACCTCAGTGCTGGCTTCCAAAAGGAAAGAAGGAACATGGCAGGTAGCCAAAGGAAAAGGAGGGTAGGAGTGGGGGCAGGAGAAGGTGGTTATATTTGGGTTTGTTTGTTTTCTTAAACATAGATCCAATCCTGACTTTACTGTGTCTCCCAAACCAGGCCTCTGATTAGAGAAAAGCAAGTTGACAGGAACACTTTGCAAGACTCAAGACCTTTGTTATTGGCTGATTCATAAATGTCTTTAAGTCCTTTACTCTCTCTCTTTCTCCCCACATCAATGACAAATTCAAATTCTGCCTTTTGCTTTCAGTAATACCAGGGCACTCAGAATGTTCACATTGACTGAAATATGTGCAAATAAATTAATGATTCAGAACTGCAAACCAACATCACATTAGCATGCCATATTATAGAACTTGAAGCCCAAAACCTGACTTTCTATTCCAGTGCTTCTTCCAGCCTCAGTTTCCCTTTCTATAAAATGTGGGACTTAGACTGAATCATCCCTAAGTTTCTCTACAATTCTAATGTGATCCTATATGATATTATTCACCTCCTATAATTCAATTAGTCAGTCAGGATAAGAAGGTAATAAAAAAGAAAAAAGAGGTGACAGAGAGACATTAAGATTATGAGCTCCTTGAGGGCCGAGATTATCTTTTGTCTCTGTATCCCCAACATTTAGTACAGAGCCTGACACACAGAAGGGACTTAATAAGTGAGTTTCAATGCCAGGTCTTGCTGTAAGAGCAAGACTTGACTGACTGGCTGACTGAGTGACTTTCTGTCCCTATTCTGAACTCTAGACCAGACTAGTCAAAACTCTTTAAAGTACCCTACACAGGCAGACAGTCCTCCTGGCTAATTATTAATAAGAATTATAACAACAGTAGTATATTTTATTTATATAGCATTTTCACAAACATTGATCCTCACAACAACTCCATGAGAGAGACAGTGCAAATATTATTATTCCTATTTTGTAGATGAAGAAACTGAGCTCAGAAAACCCTGAAAAATGACCTTTTCAAGGTCACACAGCTAATAAGGGGCTGGGCCAGGACTGGTGGCCAGAATTAGATTTGGGATACACCATTGAGAACAAGGAAAAGCTAAGGAGTTTTCCAATTTGATTTTCTTGATCAAAAGAATGAAATGAAGATAAGAAACTATAATATCACAGAACTAAATGATGGGTCAAATATGTGGCCTTTCTTTTATTTCCAATGATAGTAAATACAAAAGATAAATTAAGAACAAGGCATGAGATGCTCCGATAGCCCCGAGAGAGTGGAGAAAATCAGAGACCATCAGTAATGGGTCAAATCATGTTCTCTTGTGGACAAAAATCTGTTACCAAGGAAAGTGATTGGACACTTGTCCAAACATGCTGCCCAACAGTATGATTATAGAAAAAAGAAAACTAACCAAGGAAATCCATCTGTGCTAATCTAATGCAGTCACTCAAAAAAGCCAACCAATCCACCATATGTCGACTCCCAACAAACACGTATTTGTGCTGAGAAGAAATGACCAAAAATAGAGTCCTGAAGCTCTTACAGCAAGAGCTGGCATTGAAACTCAAGGCAGGTGTGGCTGGCCTACTAGCAAACTTCAGAGACAGGAAATATTGCTGGGATTAATAGCCCAGTTCTGATTCAGCTGGTCTAAGGAAGGGGATTTCTCCAAGTCACAATGCTGCTTCGCTCACCCCAAGGGCACAAATGGTACAAGGTTGGAGATGATGCAAAACATTTTTAAAGGTCCTCACTCAGCAGGACTCCAAAGTCTCCGAAGCACACTTGTAGCTCTGAAAGCGGATTTGATTCCAGGGACATCACCCCCTCCCTTTACAAGACACTGGATCCATAAGGCTCTTCAGGCCTGAAAGTGGGAGGAGCTGCTCAAGGTCTTTAATGGTGGGAAGGAGGTTTGAAGGATGATACCCATTCTCTTATCCAAGATCAGAAGTAGTTTTCACCTAACACAACCAAGATAGGTGGGTGATCCTGGTTAGCCTTACCCACAGGCAGAATAGGGACCACTTCCATGGTATAATTTGAGGGTCTCCTGGAAGATACCATTACTCAGTAAGATGCCCTCTACAATCCTATTAAAGAATCTGAAATGTCATTTTTTTGGAGGCAATAGGGATTAAGTGACACACACTTAGGATCACACAGCTAATAAGTGTCTGAAGTCATATTTTAACTCAGACCCTCCTGATTTCAGGGTTGATACTCTGTCCACTAAGACACCTAGCTGCCCCTCCTAAAACATCATCTTTAAAGAATCATTCTTGGATAGTTTATTTTGATTGGAAGGCTATTTGACCTTTGTGGGTAAAAGTTATTAAAAAAATAGAATTTGGGGGGTCCATATAAAAAAATATTCGAGAGGGAGCATGATGTAGTGGATAGAGAGAGTTGGCTTTGGAGTCAGAAAGACCTGAGTTCAAGATCTACCTCTGATACACACTGACTGTGTAACCCTAGAAAAGTCATTTAGCCTCTTAGGGTTCTCAGAAACTATGATGAGTCATTCTCACATTTTTTGGTCTCAATAACCCTTTACAGTCTTGGCCGGTACATAGTAGGTGCTTAATAAATGTTTATCAACTGAATGAAAAATTACTGAAGATGCCAAAGAGCTTTTGTCTATATAGGTTATATCTATTAGTATTTATCATACTAGAAATTAAAATCTCTTAATATTATTATAAATATAATTTTGTCCTTGGAGACCTGTTGGAGTCTCAGGGACTCCCAGGGATTCCCAGGTCACATTTCAAGAACCACTACTCTACATTGCAGAGAATATATCAACATACAATGGTGAAAGGAGCTCCTCACTGGGAACTCACTATCCTATAGGGAAGACCATCCTAATAAAGACTCTAATAATAGGCTTCCTTAGGAGTTTCTCATCTCTGGAGTTAACTCCCTCATCTCTGCCTCTTAGAATCTCCAACTTCCTTCAAAGCTCAGTGGTAGGGCCCCAAAATACAAAAATGCAGGAGAACTTAGTAAATGCCAAAGATGAACTATATCCACTTTACAACTGAAGTGTGGTGGCCCTTCTGTAACATCGCCCTCGATATGACAATTCACCCACAAAACCAAGGCAAGAAAGAAATTAAACTAGGTCTAAGAGAAAACAGCTGAGAAATCCTTATTAAATTGGACATTTTACTTCATCTCACCAGAATTGCACTCCTTGAAGCCTATCATTCAAGTTGAATCCCAGAATTAGAGGGTTGGAAGGGAACTTAGTGACTGTCCAATCCAACCTATAAACAAAAGGAATCCCCATCGTAACATTCCTAACAAATGATTGTCAGCCTCGACTTGAAAATCTCCCAGACAGGGAAATTCACTACCTATTGATGTTTGCTTTAGCAAGTTTTATTTATTGGTGATGATCTGATCTGTGGTAGGAAGGAAATTCAGGAATAAAACCAGATATCCACAGGGGAAGTTATCTGGACACCAAGAAGAACTAAGCAAAAGAAATATTTCTAGAAGCACCAGGTTCAGGAATTGTTAGCCCAACACCTCTCATCATCCAAGTGAGAAATCTAAGGCCCAGAATGATGAACCTTGCCCAAGGTCCATGCATTTTGCCTCAATGGACTGGACAAAAGAAGTTGGAAGGACAGTGGCTAGGAATAGGCCGCAAGGTAACCACCAGATACTGGGATGAGACGACCCAAGTTCAAAACTCAGCTTCACTATTTAGTGTGACATACTTACAGACCACCATCCATCATCTCCCCCTACGGAAATGTGACCCATTCTTTTAAGAGCCACCTCCTTGAACCCCTCAATTAGGATCACAGAATCTCCGAGTTGGAAGGGACATGAGAGAAATGATCTTTGCCTCCTTTTGAATTGCAATATGTGCCACGAATAGTCACAAAATTATCCTTCTTATCATGTTTATTTTTTTATATATGAAAGCCACCACTCCCCCATTAGATTTCAAGCTCTGCAAGTGGAGGGACTATAATCTTCTTTGATCGTAGACTTTGAGTTAGGAAGACCTGGATTCAGATCCTGACTGACAGTTACTACCTGTGTGACCATATGAAAGGTCCCTTCATTTGTCTCAACCTCAGTTTTCTTGTCTGTAAAATGGGGATAACTGTACCACCATTATCTACCCCCACAGTTATTGGTAGAGAATAATAATAAAATATCCAACATGTACACAGACTTAAAAGTTTTCAAAGCACTTTACATACACTATGTCATTTCATCCTTACACCAAACCTGTAAGTACTCTTATTATGTCCAGGTGTGGAAACTGAGGCAAAGAAAAGTTAACTGGCTAGCCCAGGATCACACAGCTTTTTAAGCTTCTAACAGGGGGAGGGAAGACTTGAACCTATCTCCTTGACATCAAGTCCTATTAGACCACACCCTAAAGTGTTTTACAAACTTTTAAGTATTATATATTAATGGTCTTTATTTTTACAAATCTCCTTGGAAGTAGGAATTGTTTCATTTTTTGTGTCTGCATCTTTAGTGCCTAGAACAATGATTGGCAAATATCAAATAAATGCTTGTTGATTGACTGATATGGGTATTACTACATCCCTAATATATCACCTTGACCAAAGAAGACGTGTCTATGGAACACATACACACACACATACACACAGAGAGAGAAAGATAGAGAGAGAGCAGTACAAGGATGAAAATAACAGATACTGAATAAATGATTTCTGAATCAGATGAACTTGAATTGAATTTGAAAAAAGACTGCTCTTTACTTCTTCCAACAGTTTTCCAGACCCCAAAGGGGGAGCTAAGAACAAGGTAGAATAAGCAGCTTTGCTACAGAAATTTTTTCTCTGTCCTCAGATTACAGAGGAGACCAAGGGAAACCTATGGAGAAGTAAATGAGGGAAGGTTTATCTGCAGTTTCCACCAGACTCCTTCTACCACACCTGAGACATATAAAATAACACCTTTTTGAATGGCAGAGGAGGAGGCAGCAACCCATACACTGCTTACAATAACCTGGTCCCCTAGGTGTAATAGAGAATGTCAGTTTGCTGGTCAA
This sequence comes from Potorous gilbertii, assembly GCA_028658325.1. NCBI lineage: Eukaryota > Metazoa > Chordata > Mammalia > Diprotodontia > Potoroidae > Potorous > Potorous gilbertii. Next base: position 481,413,569 of record CM053770.1, read on the forward strand.
TGATGGCTGGATGAACCCAGTGAAGATTTATTGCTTAGTTATCAAAGGTCATCTATAAAACACACCATCCTTTCAATCAGAGTAATTTGTCACAGATATCAGCCCAAGATTTACAGAATTATCTTCCTAGTAGAAAAGTCATCTGAAGTGTTATCTGACTATTCCACCCTTCTTTGGTGCAAAGGTAGTTACCATATACCTTCAACCTTCACTCTTAAATATTGAGACAGCAGCGCGGTATAGCCGATGGAGAACTCACAACAACTTTGAGAGGTAGACTCGTTATTACTCACACTTTATAGGGAGGAAACTGAAGCATACAGAGGCTAAGTGGCTTGCCCAGGGTCACACTTCTAGTATCTGAGACCAGATTTGAACTCAGGTCTTCCTGACTCTAGACCTAGTGCTCTATCCATGTCACCACCTAGTTGCCTAGATTAATCTAATGCAAATTGACTGTCTAATCAACTGTATACTTTACCATACCTATGCCTAACACCACCTTCAGCCCAAATCATGAAGCTGACGATGGATCCAAAGTGGGTGGAGTGACCATGCTTCCTCAGCAACTTCTTAAGTCATAATATGATCACCAGGTCATGAATTTAGAACAACTTGGTGCCAATCTGACCGAAATCCTTGTTTAACTTGTTGACTTTGTGTTCATTATTCTTGGCCAGCTTTTTGGCATCTATGGTCTTCATTTTACAACCCCAAAACATTCAAAATACTTTCAGAGGAGCAGGCACAAATCCCATCCAGACATTCAGCATATCACTAGAACCTAAACCCCATCCTCAACTGCCATAAATTCCTATGGAAATAAGCAATTTGATCTGGAAAACAAGACAGAAAACAATTCCTCTCCTTCCTCCTTCAGCGGAGACTGAACAGCTGAAATAAACCAATGGCATTACCAAGCCAACAAGTCCGAATGCATCTTAAGCCCAACTGGCTCCTTCCTTCTGGTGAGGAAAAATCATCTCTCGAGCATCTAAAATTTTGAGGTTTTGTTTTTGTTTTCTGGGGAATCAATTGCCAGACCAGTGCCTGCTTTTTCGGTAGGAATGTAACTCTACCAACAGCACCCCAGTCTCCCTTCAATGAGATGTTAAGCAGGCTAACTGAAGCCTGGTGTTATCATGTGGGCAGCAAGCAAACAGACAATCATTCTTGAGGTCTTCTCATGGCCTCAAGACACTCCAGAACAGTGGATGTGCCCACAGCTGAGATGAGGTTGCTATGATTGAAGTTGGCACTCATTGAAAACATCAGGAAGTAGATGGTTTCTAGAGCTCAGGGCTTTAGAGTTGGTGGCTGTCAGCAAGAAAATTTGCATGGACTGGGAGTATTCAATAAGCCTTTATCTTTTCAAATGGTCTATTTTGCAAGATCTGGTGGGTGGGATTGAAATGACTTCTAGGGCTTTACTTTGGAGATGAATCAATAAACAGAGAAGAGAAATAGAAAAATAATGTGACCTTGACCTTTATCTTGACCTTGGATAGAATGCTAACTGGTGTGATGTGACCTAATGTTTCTTTCCGACATAGATAATAATAGTAACAAATCATATTCATGTAGCAGTTTCCTAAGTTCAATAATTATCGCAGGTATTGTTATTCCAGTTTGATGAAATAAGGAAGCTAAGGCTTTGACAGTTTAAGTCAGAGGTATCAAATATGTAGCCTCTTCCCAAGTGCTGCTGAGCCTGATTGAAAATTGGAAAATATTTAACTAAATAAATAAAAATATAACAAAACAAGGATAAGACTACATTTAAAGCAAAGTCAATATGCAGCCCACAGAGATCCTTATTTATGGATTCATGGCCCCTATTTCTACTGGCGTTCGACACCCTGGTTTAAATGATTTGCTTATATTTATAATCTAGTAGCTACATGAATTAGGATTTGAACTCACGTCTCCTGAATCCAGTACCAGTGGAGTCTATCCACTCCACCACAATTTCTCAAAGCAATTCAATGCACAGAATCATGGGAACTCATATTTGGGAACATCAAAGGCTCATCCAACTGTTCCTTATTTAATAGGTTTTTCCTGCATTAGAACTGCTGATAAGTGATTATCCAATCTCTGCTTGGAGCTCTATAATCAGGGTAAACTTGTGACCTCTTATAGCAACCTATTAACCCTCTAAAGGGTTCAAATTGTTAGAAAATTTTTCCTTAGTTGAATGTACATCATTAAGTGCCTACGATGTGCCCTTACTGGGAGCAGGCCCTTAAAGACACAAAGTTGGGAAGAAAAGAAAGCACAATCCTGCCCTCAAAATACTTACAATCTAATTTTTGTATAAAGTTAGGTGCACAAAAAATGATAACCCAAGTTGGAATGTGATAAAGGCAAAGAATGGATGCTGACAAAAGGCTTTAAACATTTTGACTTTAAGCCTCAGTTGTCTCATTTGTAAAAAGAGATAGTAATACCTCCTTCCTCCCAGGGTTGTTGTGAGAATCGAGTCAAAAGCAATGAGTATGCAAAACATTTTGCAAATGTTAAAATTTTATATTAATGTTAGCTGTTATTATTAGTGATTACATGATAGAGAGGAATTTTTTTTCCTGGGGCACTGGAGGGGAATCAGGAGGTTTTAGAAAAGAGGTAGATTTTTTTGCTTCCCTTTCAGCTTTAAAACAAGAATCCTATGATGCTACAGGGACCAGAGCTAGGATTTAAGCAGAGATGCAAGGAAGACACATTCCAGGTATGAAGATGCCAGCCTCTGCAAGTCCATGGCAGACAAGTAGCCAGGACTCATAAATTCCAGTACAGAAGGTAGCCCACCTAAAAGAGATCACTTAATAAAACTCAAACTAAGTCACAGAAAGACTTTTTGTGGGAGGATAGGGATTGAAGGGGATTCAAGTTCATTAATAGTTCTCTGTCTCTCAGTATATTTGAACCAAACATGCCTTATTAGCTTATGTTCTGATCTCTCCTGCCGCCATGCCTTGGCACAGGCTGTCAGACATGTCTAGAGCACACTCCCTTAGAAATAAACCCTAGCTTCCTCAAGGATTAGCTCATGTGCCATCTACCATGAAAAGGCTTTCCTCATGCCCTTGGATGTCTGTGCTCTCTCCTTGCTCCTCAAATGATCCTCTGTATATTTATCTAATCATATGTTGTATCCCTCCAGTAAAATGTAAACTTCTTGAGGGCAAGGAGTTGTTGCTGTTGTTTTATATTTGTACCCTCTAGAGCACAGTGTTTTGTTCATAGCAGGTGTTTAATACATGCATGTTGAATTGGATTGGATATTTCATTCAATACAATGAATGAATTGAATTCAGGGGAACATCAGAGTACATAATGGTTTCCTGGAGATACTTCCAGATTCCAATATTAATCTCAATCTAAGGTCTTAGGGTTCTCCCAGAAATCTCTCTGAAGTCATCTTAGAGGTGAACAACATACAGACCAAAGATCTCTAAAGATACTGTTCATATATTGAGTTGAGACACTGAAATACTCATCTACAACCAAAAATGGTTCCCACTGGCCACTCATATCCTCTTTCCTATCATCCTGATCTGACATTTCCACTATCTAAGTTATTGCTAGACCAGATGACATGGATGAGCACCAAATATATAGTTAACTAAACTTGCTCCTCTAGTTATATCGCATTTCCACATCAACCAATTTTCATCTGACAATGAAGGAAACTGAGATATATGACAGTCACATTGAATTATGTATCCAGGGAAGATGGAAAAGGAAAAGTTTAAGTGACGTGTCAGGAGACCACCAAGCCAGGTGGATAAGGATGGGGAGAACCAAAGGAAAAGCTGGCTCATATCACCATTGTCTTGGGCTGACCCTGTATCAGAGTGACATGAAGCACTAGCTAGGTTTACATACATCTGGAGAGCAAGTTCTACTTCTTTGTCTGTCTCTTACTTTCTCATTGTAGCACGTGACTGTAGCATCTATAAAGGCATAATATAAAAGCTCAGACAATTTCATAGATAATTCACACAAAGGAAAAGCAGTTGTTGAAGGAACAATGGAGAGTTGGTCCTGCACTTTTGGAATCCATAATGAACTCAATCAATCTTAATTATTTGGGGGGCTTTGGCACAATGGAAAGAACATTAACCTAGAAGCCTTGAGTTCTCGTCTGAGCCTACTTTCCATTTTGAGACTGCCTATGGGCAATAAATGAAAGCCAGGAGATTCCAGGCCTCTGGTGTATCTCTAAACTGCCTTCTGCATCATGGCTGGAGCCTCTAAGACTCCGTTAAAAGAAAGCAAAACAATGGTGTCCGGTCTAGCCGTGTGACCCTGTGCAAGTCACTTAATCCTATTTGTCGGTTTCTTTATCTGTAAAATGATCCAGAGAAGGAAATGGCAAACCACTCCACTATCTTTGCCAAGAAAAGGGGCTATGAAGAATCAGACACAGCTGTAAATGACTAAACGACAATGAACAACATCTCATAGCAAAACAGAGTAAAGATGGGGAGTGTGGTTACACAGATGACTGTTTCTAAATGTCTCTGTTTCTCTTTTGCAGCACTGTGTGTTCTTGGGCATAGTCTGACATATTTGGGCCAAAGTCTCTGTGAAACTCAAAAAACAACAATAAGCATCACACAATGTGTAACTAAAATGTACTCTATTAATATATTAATAATATAAGAAAGTATTTTTTTAAATTACAAGGGCTTTTTTCCATGGGAAAGTTGTCCTGAAATAGTGCCTCAACATTGGACCTGATCTGGGCTTGAATCCTGCGCATGACACTTACAAGCTGTGTTGTTCTTGTGTTTGTCCTTTGTTCTTGAAGACAACCACGGCATCAGGATGACACGACTTGCAGTTGACTTTGATTTGAGGGAGGGAGGGCTACGCAAGGTCACGAACCTCACTTTCTTCTCCTGAGTCATCTGGGTCCAGTGACCTGATATTCATCGGGATGACTAGAGATACTCCAGGATGCAATGTGAGACCCTGGCCCTTTCAGCGTAAGGTCTTCTCATATTCCCACTGTGTAACAATGGGCACAATGTAGGATCATAGAATTAGAAGGGACCTTACAGGTCATGCCATCCAACCTTCTCATTTTACAGATCAGAAAACTGAGGCCCAGAGAGGGAAAGCAATTTGTTCACAGTCATGCAAGTATTTAAGTAGGAACAATAATAAGATTAACAAGATTATTGTAACAACAAGATTATTGCAAGGATCAAATGAGATTCTTCTCTACAAAGTGCTAGGCGAAACTGAAAGTGATACCCAAACTTCAGTTGCTATTATTATGTAAGGGATTTGAAAATTGATCCAAGTTACTGGATGATTGCTTCACTTCCAACCTCATTCCCAAAGGGTATCTTTCACACCTGTGGTTAGAGGGAGAAGTCAACTAAACAAGCTACAGAGTGATCATAAGACGTTAAACTAGAAAATTTTAATTTCATTGAATCAAAAAGCTCTAGCGGGAACAAAATCAAAGCAGCTAGAATTAGAAGAGATACAGTTAAATATCTCTGGTAATGGTCTCATTTTTGAGACATATAGGAAATTGACACATGCAATAAGAATGACAACCTATTTGGAGTCAAAGGATAAGATCAGAGTTCTCAAAAGACGAAATGCAAGCTATCAACAACTATAGAGAAGGATCATCAAATTCATTAAAAATAATAAGAGAAATCCAAATTAAAACAATGCTAAGATTTCACCTCTCACTTATCAGATTAGAAAAGATGGCATACACAAAAATGATCAATGTTGCATGGGCTTTAGGAAGGCTAATACATTATTGTGAGTTGTGAATTGGTCTAACTGTTCTAGAAGACAATACAGAGTTTAACTTTAAAAGTCACTAACTTTAATGCTACCTTTGCCCCAGAAATAGTATTACTATATATTTCCAAGGAAGTCAAAGGAAAAGTTCACCAATATCCAAAAATATTTGAAGCAGCACTTTTTGTTGTAGCACAGAACTGGAAGGAAATCAGGTGCTTCTTAATTGGAAGAATGGCTAACCAAATGGTGGTACACGAAGGTAGTGGACTGTTAACAAATTTCCTATTCCAACTCTCCACCATCACATTGCTTCAAAGGATCTAACTCTGATTCTCCACACTGTTGATCTGGTTCTAGAGAAGGAAAACATCAAAAATTAATGTCTGACATACAGTGACAATAACAGAGGAAGGGTATGGATATGGGAACATGAGAAAGGTCAATCAAGGGGCTGTTGAGGAAGACACCACCAGTCTGAAGCATCTAAGGTGTCTCAAGGAAGGTTTGACCATCAAGGAAAGTTTCCACAAAGAATAGGCACACATGATAATTTGCCATATATGGCGATATTAAAAAGAATGTGTATTTTTCTGTCTGAGGGGATGTACTAGAGAGTGTTCTAGACAGAAAATTAGAATGCCTAGGTTCTAGCCTTGGTTCCAGGAGCATGTGACCAGGAGCATCACCTTGTCTCTCTGGGCCTCAGTTTTTTCCTCAGTTAAATAAAATGTTGGATTTGATGAAGTCCCTTCCAGCTTTCCACTTCTATGATTCTAATCCCTTGTCTGTCTCATTAGGCACAGAAAAGACCTTTGAATCATTGAGACAGCTGTTCCTCCTACCCAGCCTTCCTTTAGTCTCCCTTGCAACCATGTAGTCAGATTCAAGGTCAAAAGACAAGGTGGCAGCATCAATACAATAAAATAAATAACAAATGTAATTCAGAGAACCATTAACCTTGCTCCAATAATTTAACCATTCAATTCAGTTCAACAAACATGAAGCAAGCGTCAACTTTTTGCAAAGTTGAAAAAGAAATGGAAGTCCCTCCTTCAAGGAGTTTATAATCTATATAGACTGTACCTTACAAAACAATTCCACTTACATTATCCCATTTGATCTTAAAAATAACCACAAGGGATAGGTGATATGTTACTATTCCCACTTCATAGATAAGAAAACTGAGGTAGAGAGGACTGAAATTATTTTCCCAACATTGCCAATTCTTAGTAAGTGGAAGAGTCAAGAGAAATCAAAAGCAGGTCTTCTGACTTCAAATTGAGTGCTCTTTCCATTTCCCTACATTTATCAGAATGTCCTGTTCATGAAGTATTGATTTCAGATGTTTACATACAAATATACAAAGATGGGAAACACACAAAATAAACTACAGTTCCTAATGTAAGGAGAAAATTTGGCTTCATAACTATCTTTGAGTCTTAGTCAAATGGAACCTATAACTGGAATCTGGCTAGATCACAGTATTGTTGGTGGTAGGGAAGAACTGAAAACCTTCTAGTAGACTACAAGCTCAATATTAACCAGAAGTATTATGTGGTAGCTAAAAAAAATGCTATGGTGGTTTTGTTGTTGTGTTTGTCCTTTGTTCTCAAAGAGGACCATGACATCAAGATGATGACATGATTTGCAGTTGACTTTGATTTGAGTGAAGGAGGGCTGTGCAAGGTCATCAGCCTTACTTTCTCCTCCAGAGCCATCTGGGTCCAGTGGCCAGATATTCATCAGGATAACTGGAGATGGCCCAGGATGCAATGGGAGACCCTGGCCATTTTAGGCTAAGGTCCTATTAGATTCTCACCGTGAGTGACTTTAGACTATATCAAGAGAGGTCATCCAAGCCTAGGGAGGCAATAATACCAGCATGCTCCAAATTAGCCCGACAATATCTGGAGTCTTGTATTCAGTTCTGAATGCCATGATTTAAGGAAATTGATAGGCTGGAAAATACCCAGAGGATAACTATGAGGATGGTAAAGACTTTAGACCACAAGGCACAGGGATTGACTGAACAAATCAGAAATATTTAGCCCTAAAGCCTCACCTGCAAAAAGATGAGGAAGACCCCTAAATAAACAGTGTGGCTATAATCATCTTGCCCTGTTAAAATCTGTGGAGTGGTTTAAGAGACTTAATGATCCCCAAGGTACTTAACTCATCCATCTATTGGACAATAGTCTCAGCACTGGGAAAGTATAATCCATTTTCTCTTTCAATATTCACCTGGTCTATTTAAGGTAAATGGGGAAAATCATCATTCCAGAGTGGAAAGATGTTTACATTCACGTAAACATGTAGTTTAGCCAGTTCTGCCTTACTTCTCCTGAAAGGACTACATGTAGTTAGAGGGCAAGCACTGCCTCATACATCTTTTGCACCTATCCATCTTAGAGTCTATTTCATATATATATATATATAGTGTGTGTGTGTGTGTGTGTATTTATTTATATGTATTTATATGTGTATGTATATATGTATGTATACATATATATGTATATATACACATATAGATAGGATAGATATGTGTGCATGTATGTGTGTATAAAAATACATTATATATGTATATATAATATATGTATGTGTATATATAATATACATTATATATAACATATAATAATATTATACATAATGAGATATATAATACATCTTACTATATATTATTATATATAATTATATAATATATATATTATATTATACAATTATATAAATATATCAAATATATTTATATTTTATATATATATTAGAATTATAGTTAGAAT
>CM053770.1:481422223-481550113 GCA_028658325.1 Potorous gilbertii
AGGAAATGGCAAAGCTGGGATTCAAACCCTCTGATCTGCTCTTTCCACTTCCCATGTTGCACCCCAGCAGAAATTCCTCCAGTTCCAGCAGAAAGCAAAGAAATTTACAGATTGGTAATTCGACACTACCCGTGGATTGCTTCTGTGACTGAAAGGGACGTCTCTTTGCCTTGAAGGATCCCTCCTGCCAGGAGAAATGTGTAACAGAGGAACGGGGGGTAAGCAAGAGAGTAAAATGGGGGATGAGGGAGGAAATCCAGGGATTGGGGGAGGGCAGGAGGAGGATGGGAATCCACCCAACTATTTCTGCCTCTTCATTTGGCAGCTTTGCATCCTGCTGTGTTTATGGGCCTGCCGTGACTATTGAGCTAAGCGTTCTCACTGGCCTTGCACTGACAGGCTTGCCACATTACCTTCTGATTCAAGTTTCAGCTGAATCACAGCTCTGATTCAAATAACCCAATGCATTCTTGCAGATTGATGTCAGTAAAATCACATTAGTCAAACCTATGGAAAGTGTATGGCTCCTTCCTCAGTTACCTCCATCATCACCCTCAGCTTATGCCTACATGGTTTTCTCCTTCACTACGATAGACTCAATTCAATATCACCTGACTTGAGTGGAGCAAGGATTGTGTACTTCTCTGGACTTACATTACCCACTGCTAGTAATTTCTCAGCCAACATAAAGAAGTGGCTTCATTGGTTGAGTGTTTGAAATACTAGTTTTGGTATGATATAGAATCATCAAATAATTTAATATTAGAACTAGAGAAAAAGCAACATGGCACAGTGGACAGAAAATTGTTCCTTCAGAAATATCCAAGCTAAAGTTCCACTTTTCATGTAGGCTGGCTGTGTGATCCTGGGTAAGTCACTTAACCTCTCAGTTTCCTCTGGCAAATCTGTAACACCACAAATTGCAGCAAAGGTAGCAATCTGCCTTGGTAGAAGTTCTTACACCAAAAAAAATCACAGATCTAGGAGGAGTAAAAAAGCTAAAAAGGATCCTGACTATCATCCTACTCCATCCGTCTTGTTGTCTTATAAATGAAGACATGAAATCCTCTGAAGTAAAATGATTTACCCAAAGACACAAAGAGAATTAACCACAGAATTGGAAATAGAAACTCTAATTTTCCCAACTCCCAGTTCCTGTGTGTATGAATATGCACATACACACACTGACAATCAAATGAATGGCTATTTCCCTTTGCTTTGAAGGGAAGGCTGGAACTAAGTTCTGGCTACTATCATGATGGTGGTTATAGGTACAATTTAGTCATTCTCAACACTACCCAAGCTGTCATCACAGAATGAAAGAGAATGTAATTTGTTGCTTCTGCCATCACCACATAAAGCCTAAAAGAGACTTGGAGAGAGCAGAAGCAGCAGTCAAAGGATGGCAACAGTAATAAGCTATCTATGTAACTGAGTATCATTTGGGTAGCTATGGCAAATGGAAGTCATGGTAGTTGGGTGGCCATGGCACTTGGGAAGGAATAGTTGGTGGGCAGTAGTGGGCAAGGGAAAGTAGAGGGAACTGAGAAGCAATAGCAGTTGGAGAGTGGCAGAATGGGGTGAACACATGCAAAAGACTTGCTTAGGCTCTGTCTCATTGTATACAAGGGATTGCTTTGGATAAACTAAGGGGAACTATCTAAAGAAATTTGTCAAGATACACCCACCGAAGAGTGGTCAGAAAATTATTTTATCGCACAAGAGGAAATCATCTGTGAATAACACCTCACTATTTGTACAAGCTAAAGTGGCCATGTGTCCTGGGCAGCACCCTAAATCAATGCTCAATCAATGAGCAAACATTTATTAAGGGCTAACTTGTGACAGGCACTATGCTAAGCACTAAGAAAATTCTAAAAAAAAGAAAGAAGGAAAAAGAAGGATGCCTATGTTACTTGCTTTAGAAAATACAGGTACAAAGACCATAAAATTTGTCTTTCTTGGGGAACTAGGGAAGAGGGGACCAAGTAATCTCAATTTTTCCAAAAATCTGATTGGGAACATATCCCACTTGACAAAGTAGACATTACTGGGAGGCAATTGTGATTAGGAAACAACTCTCACACTTCTACCCATACCTACCACCTCCCATATACCTTCCTTGTCTCATTTCCACATTTCAGCTTCTATCTTTAAAAAAAATCCCACCTTATAAAACTGATGAGCTACCCAACTCTTACTGCTAAGATTTAATCACATTAAAAAACAGAAAATAACAACTAAACCACAGATTCTATAAATATCGTTATTCTTTTCCTCCTAACACTGACACTGTCTAGACTAGACTGAATCTGTCTATTTCTCCCATGCTGGAAGTGCAGCATCCACTAATGGACTGATATCACTACAGATCAGCTCTGAAAGTTTGACCTAATGCATTTCAACCTGGGCCACTTCTAACCTCCTTAGGTAGCCTGACTTCTCCCAGGTCCCAGGAACCTGATCTGTCTGGTGCTAGATTTCATGCAGTCTATCTATGTGCTTTAGCCCTAAACTCAGGGCTCCCAAACTCAATTGATCCAGCAGCCTCAGTCCCATCAGTAGCAGGGATTACAGACATATTCCATCATGCCAAACTACCCACATCTTTTAAATAGTAGCTTTCTTTGTAGAAGTTCATAGTGCCTCTGATAAATTGCTTTCTTGGTAGTTACATCCTTATAACATCCAATTAAAATCAGAGGGTGATATCTTATGAAAACACAGAAGTGAAGTGAGTTATCCACAGACATACAGCAAGCAATGCAGAGATAAATGAATGAGGATAAATGAAATGATTTCTCGAATAGGGACCCTTTTGATTTTATATAAGAAAGGAGTTATTCCTTTTATGATTTTTCTTAGATCTATTCATGACTCTCTGAACCTATCAGAGCATTCTCTATTGTTGAAGGGAGGAAATCCACATTTGAGTTTTATTTGGGGAAAAAAAGGACCTTGATGTAGTCTTTTTCTTTAAAAGCGCGACATTCTGAAACAGATACTTGTGCCAGTGTTTCAGGACAGCTTCTTTTCAAATGCAACAAACTCCAAGTAATAATAACAGGGAAAGACTTCTACCCTTCTGCGCAGAGCTATCGGTCATTACAATACCCACTATGAGATGAATCGAGAAGAGAAGGTGTTGTTACCTCCTTTGTAACAGCTGAGAAACCTGAGGTTCAAAGAAGTTAGCAAACTGCCATCACCGCAAGTCTTCACAGCCACAGGACCACTTCTCAGGAATGTTGTGGAGGGGATGGTTTGGATTCGATGACCTCTAGAATTGCTTCCCATCTGAGGCTTCTGTGATTTTCTGTGCCCAAGGTCACACAGCCAGTAAGAATTGGAACTAAAATATAAACTGAGGTCTTCTGATTCTAAATCTGGTGCTCTTTCTCATTTATTCTATGTGGGGATTTACCAAATTTCAAAATAGAAGTAGAATGCAAAGGATATTAACACTCCTTTGAGGGTTACTATGGAATATAACAATTTTTACAAAGTGACTAAGGAATCAAAAGTCTTCCCATGGTCTCATCTCGTAATATCTCAGAGGCGTCATTATGAACATTAATTATCATCATACAGCACTACTAAAAATATATTCCAGTGGACTGAGTTTGGGGCTTGCTGAGATTCCAGATGAACAATTCACTAGGTCTTTAGTTAAATAAGAAAGGAAGATATCCATGAGGTTTCTGTCATTTCAAATACTGCCTGCAACTGAGGCACAATGCTAGAGATGATGAAAACCCAGGTAGAACACAAGGGGAGAACAGGTGGAGGAAGTATCACAATTATCAACACCAAAGAAGGCTGATGATTGTGTTCAGTTTACTCGCCTCTGCAGCCAGAAGCAACCACAAGTCCTTACCCATCACAGACTTCTTGGTTGATGGCAGCTGGACAGTTAAATCTGGATCCCAGTTTTAAATTAAAAAAATTCAGCATTCTATTTAAAAAGTGCAGTCTGACGAGTCCCACAAAAAGAGACTGGGGTTCTATTTCTGGCTCCATAACTAACACTCTGAGTTGCTGCCCTATTGCCAAATGGCAATTTCACAGTTGATTAGGACAATCCCCTAATCAGTTCACTCAATTGTATAACAACTATCTATTAATTCTGAATGGTCACCAAAAGTTAAACCAACTGTAGGACAATCAAAATAGAGGCCACATGTAAACACAACTTTTGTGGGCTGATGAGTAATTCATTTTAGTTCTTTGTAAATAGGTCCCTGAGGCATCAAGTCCTCCACATGTTGATCAGTCATTTTTCAGTCATGTCTGACTTAGTGACCCCATTAAGGGTTTTCTTGTCAGAGATACTGGAGTGGTTTGCCATTTCCTTCTCTAGCTCATTTTACAAATAAAGAAACTGAGGCAAACAGGGTGAAGTGACTAACCCAGAGTCCCACAGCTAGTATCTGAGGCCAAACTTGAACTTGCAAAGATGAGTCTTTCTGACTTCAGACCTTGTACTCTATCCACTCTATTCACATCAACTTTTCCTTCATCTGGCCTACCTCTGGCTATAAAGCGTTTTTAGAAGTAACACATTGTGTTGGGTAAGCACTAACCTTGGAGTCAGGAGATTTGGATTGAAATCCCAACTCTGATACTTATTTCCCACATGACTCAAGGTAAATCATTTAATTTCTCTACATATCAGTTTCCCAATCTGTAAAAAAGAGGTAATTATATTTATACTATCTACTTTGCAGGGTTATTTTGAGGAAATCTTTGTTTTTTAACCTTAAAGTGCTATACAAATCTGAAGTGATTTTTATTACAAGACTGTAACAGTGTCTATTCTCTACCTTATTCAAAAGGAAATCCTAGATCATTGAAGAAATAGCATCTATAACTAACAAGCACAATCCTAATTGAATGTCTACAGGTTGATCATCACTGCAACATATATTGCCAGGGATGGTGAGAAGACATCTAAACCATGTACTCAACAGAGTTAACAAATGGAGACTATTCCCAGAATGAAAATAAAACTTCGGAGGAGTTCCCTTGACAACCACATTCCTGTTTCCTTGCAATAGGAAAGAACTGGAAGCAAAGTAGATGCCCACTAACTGGGAAATGGCTTTAAGATTTGTGGTGCCTGGATGTAATTGAGTTTTACTGCATAGTACAGTATGACACATTGAATATGAAGAAGCATTGTGTGAGCTGATGCAAAATAAAGTAAGCAGAATTAGGAATACACATAAACACACACATACACATATATGTGTATGGATAGATAGATATGTATGCATGTATACATAATAACTACAACAGGTAAACAGAAAGGACAGTAGTAAAATAAAATCTAAATGCTGTGAAATTTTAATGATCCAGCTTGGTCCCAAAGAAGAGAGATGAGAAAGGTGGTTCCATTTTTTGCAGCAGTGGGGTGGGAGGCAGGGGAGGGAGAGGGTGTTATGAGTATGGAACACTACATATAATACCAGACTTGGTTGATGTGCTGCTTGATTTTACTTAACTTTTGGGGGGGGGGGCGGCGCGGATGCTTTATTTTGTTCATTATTATATGGGATGTCTTTCTGAGAAGGAAAGGGAATTTGGGAAAGGTTATATAAAAGCAAAAGCTGTGAATAACAACACTGAGCTGGCTAAAGGGTCCCACAAAGGGAAAGCCCAATCCTAGCATTTTATTTGGTTGAAACCAGAAAGAGTGATACAGGAAATATGCTTACTATTGGAACATGAGAATGGGGATTCAGTCCTCTTAACAAAATACACTGTTAGCAGCTGGGATCTCTACAGATGGTTTAAGTTTATATCTCCACTGTGGAGAAGATCTGAAGGTTCTGATTTGTACATCCTGAACTTCTGTCCCTGAAATGGTCATTGGTCAGTCTTGTGTTTGTTTTCCACTGGGTCACAGTACCTTGGACACTGGTGAAAGGGAGAATGGTCCCAACTTTTGAATGCCTGGGAAAACATTTTGTGGGGAGGGAGTGGGCAGTGTTATGGGCACTGGTCTATGTCTTTAGGGTTCAAGGGAGGACTGGAGGCTAGTGATCTGAGCTGATCACATTACCTAGGGTGGCACTCACTGAGAAGACCTGGCCCCAGGCTAGTCTGATTTAACTCATGATTGAAGACATGGTTCTGAAAGCCACCCTTCCACCCCCAACCTCCAATACCGAATGAAAACAACAATGAAAAAGTCAATTCTCTCATACCTACTAAGCAGTCGAAAATGTAACTTTACTCCTCTCCTACTCTTCTTCAAATAATTAGTCTTATGTTATGTCACACCCCTGAAGAAAAGCTGCAATTTATAGAAAATAATAATAAAGGTGATAGGAATGGTAATAAAAAATGGCATTTCTATAGTACGCTAAGGCCATGTTATACACACATTATTGCACTTGATCTTCCCAACAGATAGCTAATGTGAGTATTATGACTCCCATTTTATAGAGCTGCCTAACAGAGCTTAATCCCTTGGAGAAAAAAAAGTGGGATATTCAATGACTCGCTCTGGGATGAGGGGAGGAAGGGAAGTATTCTGAGACCTTCTCAACATCTCTATTTCCTGGCTTCTGCAGGGAGTGATAAACATCCCTCCCACCTTCACTCCAACTGCAGGCAAAAGAGTTACACTAATTAGTTGTAACGCAGCATTCATTTCACACAGGACCCAGCAGACAGCCCAATTCAGTCCTTTGAAATGGTCTGGAAATTGCCTTGATTTTGAACATCTGAAGATAATTGAGCCCAAAGTTGCATCCAGAAACACTGAGTGAGATGCCTTTTATGCTCTCCCACACTAACATGAAGTATTTGCAGCCGGTTTTTATTTACTCTACACCTTGAAAGCTGTGGGCACTGGAGAGTCCTAAAAGAGAAAGACAAACTCATGTTTAGGAATACCAGGAAAACTAGGGAGGCTCAGGAGGCTGAGAAAGATCCTAAGTTTTAAAAGGTGAAAGAAAGAAAGCTGGAAGGTACAGACCAATAAACTTGGTGGACCTGGAAAAAAGTGAAGGGGGATGGTAGGATGTGGTGGGGGGGGGTGGCACGGAGAGTTTGGGGATTACCATGGAATTCTATTTGTAATCTATCTTTAAAAAGATACCAGGCACCTCACACCCATCAGACTGGCAAAGATTACAAAAGAGAACAATAACAAATGTTGGAGGGGCTGTGGGAAAACAGGCATATTAATCCACTGTTGCTGGGTCTGGGAACTAGTCCAATCATTCTTGAAAGGCATTGAGAACAACCCAAAAGTCACTAAACTGTGTATACTCTTTTACCTAGCCATGACAGCATGAGGCCTATATCCCAAAGAAATCAAAGAGACATGAAGCGTTAAAAACAGAGTCAGGATCTGAACACAGTTCTTTTTTCCAATATGCCTAGAATACAACTCCCTCAAAGTTTTATGAAACCCTTTGCAGAAAGATCTAATGACTCTAATAACATTGTTTCCCTCCTCTTTTCTCTAATGAAAGATAAATAGGTGACAAGCATTATTGTATCCTACTTAAATGAGAGAAATTATGTATGGAGGGAGCCACTAATTTTGAAAAAGATGACTCAGAACATATTAGTGATGAGGCATCTGGAAATTTTCTCCTCTGGTATAGCAATCATCTTGGAACTATCAACTGTGCAAATGAAAAGGGGTTCACTTTGTCAAATACAGTTTAAAAAATTAAGTAGATATTTTGAAAATATCATGAACACTTTTTTAGAAAATTATTTGAAATAAGCTAGAAAATTATTTTACACTTGAAAAGGGAGAAACATTGTCTCTCTGGCTCAGATGGTCACACAACAGTACTACATTTAAAACCAAAAGACTATTTACGGATTTCTTTCCTCCTAGGGGAAGGTAAGCCCCTTGAAGATAAGGATTTGTCTTTACCTCCCTAGGCCCTACCACAGTTCCTGGCACATAGTAGGGGCTTAATGAATGCTTGCAGAATAGAATAGAACAGAAGAAAATAGATTCAAGATTTGAATTCATCTCTTGCTGACTCCAAGTACCATATTCTAACCCATTACAATGCTGAGGTGCCTACACAGTTGTACCATAGTCAGCAGTGAAATTACATAAGCTTATATTCAGTGTGTCCAGAATGTTTAACTCTCCATAACTTTAATGGTAACAAATTCTGTGCCACATAGCCTGGTGACTAGTGACTAATAACAGAGCTTTATGCTTATGAAGTATTCAGAAATCCTTTGTTCAACAGAATTGAATACTGGCATTACCAATAATGACGATAACACATGGAAATGCCTCTAAATGCTTCGACTTTGGCTTGATCCCAAATGTCTCTATTTTTAAACTTGGGCCTTTTTTGGAGCTCCAAACCTGGGAACAGCTCAGAAAACATGAGAAAAATAAAAGCACAGAACCATTGGCCCCATCAAAAGCAGCACCCGAGCTATAGGCTTCTGAGGACCCTAAACATTGGGGAACCAGTAAAAGGTACATTCATGCTGACAAAGAAACACAAGCACCTTCTCTTCAATTTAGTCTTAAAGTGTTAAAAGTTTAGGTGACTTGCCCAGGCCCAGGATGTGTCAGTGGGTGGGGTGAGGAGAGGCTTCATGTAATTGGGGCTTGAGATAAACTGCTAGGTAATACAGTGGATAGAGTACCAGTGCAGGAGTCAGGAGAACCTGTGTACAAATCTCACCTCAGATACTTGATACTCACTAGCTATGTGACCCTGGGCAAGTCACTTAACCCCAGTTGCCTCATCCTGGGTCATCTCCAGTCATCCTGATGAATATCTGGTCACTGGATTCAGATGGCTTTGGAGGAGAAGTGAGGCTGGTGACCTATATAGCCTTCCTTCACTCAAAACAAAGTCAAGTGCAAGTCATGTCATCATTTCTCTGATGGCGTGGTCTTCTTTGACAACAAAGGATGAACACATACAGAAGGCAACCAAGGATTCTAAGAAGTGAAGATTAGGAAGGAATGTAGTCTAGGCATAGGGAACTGTCAATAGTATGATAGGAGAGAGGTTACCATATATGAGGTACAGTAAGAAGGCATAAGTTGCATGTGAAGAATTATCAGTCAGTAAACATTTATTAAATGCCTAATACCAACTATCAAATTCTACCGCAAAGAGCACAACTCTGATGGGCTGGCTATGAAGCCCAAAAGCCAAACATACATTTATTTATTTTATAGAGACTTGCATAAGGCAAGTGTTCTTGTGGAAGTCAGTAGAGGCACAAGAACACTCTCAAGGTCTCTCTGAAGAACTTCGTTAACGTTTGTGAGACACAGGAAACACTGGCACAGGATTACCCACCCCTTGAGTTTGCGTCAAAGAAGGCAGAGTAGCATAAAGGAAGTATAAGATGCAGAAATCTAGATACATCTCTATCCCAAATGCTCAAGTGGACTACTTGTGCCTAATCTGTGGTAGAGCCTTGCAAACTTGTCCTGGTCTGATTAGCCACAGTGGAACACACTGTACTTTGACACCAAAATCGTAATGTCATTGGTCCTCTTCCAGAACCAAAGACAAACAACAACATTAAGTGCCTATTAGAACAGAAAAGGAAATTATCTAAAGTAACAGACAATTAGGTGTATAAATGAGTTCTCTGGTCCTAAACTTTAGATTACCTAAGAAAGTATAGATAGGTGAGAGAGAGAGAGAGAAAGGATAGAGACAGAGATAGATAGATAGATAGATAGATAGACAGATAGATAGATAGATGAGAGAGAAAAAATGATAAGAATCAAGCTCTTCTCAGTTCTTCTCTTCCTTCAGATCACCTACTCCAAATCCCACCCACAACTATACAGGAACCTCGTCAATAGCATCCCTTACAGATAGGTTGTCATCTGTAGTCTGCTAACAAGTGAAAACATTTGTTAATCAGTTCTAATTTTTGGAAATTTCCTTCTTATCCTGAGACAAATTTCTCTCTTCACAACAAACTTCTATCAATTCTATTCAGCTCTCTAGAAAACATGATTCTCTATATGGCATGGCAGCCTTTGAAATATCCAGAGGCATCTATATGATGCTTTTCCTTCATCTTCTCTCTACAGCCCTAATTTCTTCTGTTCCTTATATCATGCAGGTTTTAAGCCCATCAACATTCTGATTGCCCTTCTCTAGACCTTTCTAGAGGTTTGCCAATTGGTTTGCCAATTACACTCTTAAATTGTGACGCCAGGAATAAACATAATTCGCCAGATATGGTCTTAGGTAGCAAAACTCACCTCCAGCCCTGAGCACTACCTCTGAAAGAGCTCCTTGCTTCTAAGTGGAACCTATGGTCTAGGGACCTGGACTAGACCACCTGACATATATTCTCTTTATTAATCCAATAATCTTTAATCAAGAGAGAATAAGATTCCTTATTGAAGGCAGCAAATTATAGCTAAATCTCTCACTGCCTGTCCAATACACCAACAGCCCAATTCACAATCCTATTCTCATCATTTAAGAGGACATACCAGCACATAGTAGGTGTCTTTTTGTATTACATATAATGATGTTGTTTTAAAAAGAAAAGAAAATGTCCTATTTATTTCCTGGGTAAGGTATAAAGCATCAGAAATTAACAACAGAAAAATGTGCCAACTATATTGTCATAAAATGGTTATCAAGCTCCAGTTGAAGTTGCAGTAAATCTCAGGAACATCAAACAGGTCTCCACCTGCCTCCCCATGAGATCCCAACTACAAGGCATCCAAAGGATTCTCTACATGAAGAATGCCTTTTGTGGAGAGATGATTATTCACCTATTTCTCACCAGTTCTTCTAGGAGTTGAGTCCTAAAGTTAAGAATATAGGGATTTTCTGAGTACACCATATAGATGTTGGACATATATTGTCAATTCCTAGTCAAAAATGGTTACTATCAGAGGAGAAGACAATGGACAACCTTGTTCCACCATGATGGAATCACACGCAGAGTCATGTGTTCACAATAGTAAGTTTCCATTTCTCCTTCCAGCTTAAAAAATTCTACTTACTCTTCTCTAGTTTTTTTTTTTCACTTTTGTCAAATGACTATATTAGGTGTAACCAAGACTCAGAAATATTCAACCAGAAGAAAGTAAGACTGGAGTACGCCTCTGGGTTCATCCACAAAGGTCTGGATGACATCAAACAGTCACTTCCAACTTCAGAATTTAAGTCACTGGGTATGTAGCATGTTTTCACACAGCACACCTCCTCTGTCTTTATAACCATTTGGATCAGAAGGTCTTGCAATTAGAGCCAGAAGGGATCTTAGGGGTTGTCTACTCCTACTGTCCCCATTTTACAGACAAGGAAACAGCCTGGAGAGGTGAAAGTGTCTGGTCCAAAGTTACACAAATAGTGTCAAAATTGGGATTTGAGTACAAGTCACCCCACTTCAAATCTGGCCCCTCTTTCCACTGCACAAGAATGAGCTTTGGGAAATCATTGTCTCCCTTGGTCATGTGCATAGGTGGCCTAGGACCCAAGGCTCAGCGCTTAAACCAGAGGTTCTTATCCTTTTTTATGTGTATCATAGACCATGTTAGTGGTCTAGTGAGATTCAGAATAGTGTTTGTAAAGGCATAAAATAAAATATGTAGGATTACAAAGGAAACCAAAGCTTAGTGAAAATAAAGATCTAATTTTTTTTTCTTCTTATACAAGTTAACAGACTCCCTAAAAACTACCCACAGGCTCCTTGGGGGAATCTATGGACCTCAAGGTTAAGAACTTGTGGCTTAAACAAATACAAAGATGGAGACTCTAGCTTCAAATTAGATTTTGAGAACGGTTAGACATTTAACAGAACCACAAAGGAAATAACAAGATAGAAAAAGGGAGCACCAGACTCTTTATGTCCCCTCTCTCTGACTTGATTCAGACCCAAGAAAGAACCAGAACCTTTACAACAAAGTTAATAAGTCTCTCTCTTCTCTCTTCTCTCTCTCTCTCTCTCTCTCTCTCTCTCTCTCTCTCTCTCTCTCTCTCTCTCTCTCCCCCCCCCTCACTCTTTCTTCCCTCTTTCTTCTGTCTCTCACTCTCTGTCTTTGTCTCCATTGGTTTCTCTCTGTCTCCCTGTCTTTCTGTCTTTATGTCTCTGTTTCTGTCTGTGTGTCCCTCTGTTTGTCTCTGATACATTTCCTTCTCTTTTTGTCTCAGTTTCTGTGTCTGTATGTCTGTATCTCTGTCTCTCTTTATCTGCTTATCTATGTCTCTGTGTGAGTCTTTGTCTCTGTGCTTCTATGTATCTTTCTTTTTCTCTCTCTTCCCCTTCTTTTTATCCTTCCCTGCCTCCCTCTTGCTCAATGATTACTTGCGTGTTTCCAAGACTTCGGTTTGTTTCTCTTTTCTCTCTCTTTCCTCCTGACACTCGATCAGCTGGGTCTGCATGGTGCCTCAGGTCCTCTCTTAGTTCCGCCAGGCTTCCACCACCATCTCTCTCTCTCTCTCTTTCTCTCTCTCCCTCTCTCCTCTCTCTTTGTCTATCTATCTCTGTCTCCCTCTGTCTCTCTCTGTCTATGTCTCTCTCTGTCTCTCTCTCTGTCACACACACACACACACACACACACACACACACACACAGGAATTAATTTCTCATCTACCCTGCTTCCACCTAATACAACAGCGCTTTCTCGGGCAAACACATGCAATCTGTCTTTCATTTAAGGATATTTTCTGCACTCCTGTCTAACACCAGGGATTTTCAGATTGCCTTTTTATTCCATTTCTTTTTCTCCCTTGCTGGGCAGGAAGCAAAGGCTGCCAGGGAAATAAGGCTGGAGCCCAATAGGAAAGGCTGGAGCAGCTCTGCTCAGAAACATTTCCCTCACTAACTAATGACACTTTCTAAAACTGGGGGAGGGGGAGGGGGGCTGCTTAGGAGGAGGCTCCTAGAAAGCAAAACTGAAGCCCCTTTGCACATCAAAGAAAGTGCTTTCTCTTTGCAAAAACATTTTCCCCATATTATTACTGAACATTTCTTTGCAACAGCACAGGGGAAGTCAATGGTTTTAACTCTCTTTATAGATGAAAAGTAAGCATGAATGGGACAAGTGACTAACCTGAGCTCACACAAAAAATTACCTGCAAGACTGAAAGTCATGAGAGTTCAGGGTCTCTGGTACCAAAGCATCGCCAACCCACATGGAGTCTTCACACTGGATACTCCATCTCCCAAGTCCTCGCCTTTAGGCTGGCTGTTCTCCAGGCCTGGACACTCTCCTTCCTCTGTTCTGCCTCCTAATTTCTTTTAAGGTTCAACTCAAATCCCACTTTCCATAAGAAACCTTCCCTATCCTCCCTCCTCTCCCCGCTCCCAGAGCCTTCCCTCAGAGATAATTTCCCATTTATATTACATATATAATATAATACTGTTATATTACATATTATATATGATGTTATATATTATATATGTATATATTATTGTTATATGTGTGTACATAATATATTAATAGAACATATATATTATATTACCTATGTTGTATTATATATGTGTATATATAGTATATATATTTGTATATATGTATATATACATATACTTGTATATACGTATATATACATACATGTATATTTCATGTATTTATTATATTACATATATGGGTTATATGTAAGGTACATATAGATATTGCTAAGGGCCTTGTGTGTTTGTGTGTATGTGTATGTGTGCACTGTATGTGTACAGTTGTAGGTGTACAGCTAGGTAGTATAGTGAATAGAGTACTGGGCATAAATTCAGAATGAACTGAGTTCATATCTAGCCTCAGACACTTACTAGCTGTGTGATTCTGATCAAGTCCCTTAATTTTTGTCTGCCTCAATTTCTTCAACTATAAATTGAGGATCATAACAGCACGTACTTCCTCAGGTTGTTGTGAGAATCAAATGAGAAAATATCTGTGAAATATCTACCACATAGTATGTGATTAATAAATGTTTCCTTCCTTCCTTTTTTCTTTATATGCTTTCTCTTCAATTAGAATATAAGCCCCTTGAGGACTGATTTTGCCTTTCTTGGTATCACTAAGTGCCGAGCATGCAGTAGGTGCTAAATAATTGCTTTTTAGTTGACTGACCAAGTCCACTGCCTAAAGCTGGTGCTTGCTTTGGGTCCTGGGCCTTTGGAAACAGGCCATTCGTCAAGTGGGTAAACTTAGAAAGGGCATCCTGGATCGAGGAGAAGAGGTAGAAAAGAGATTATAATTGCTGAGGTCCAAACCATGACTTGAGGATATATGAGGTGCTAGAAGCTTCTAAGCCCTTATCAGAGTCTAAAAACAATGGAATGACATTAATCCTGAAAAAACAAGATCTACACTTCAGGAACCCATCAAGAATCCCGGGTTGGGTTTATGCCAAGATACCAGATCTTAAGCCCTGAGTCTGAAAGGAACAGTGATTTCTGGTGTCTGCCCAAGCCATATGGATCATGGAAAGGAGATTATTCCAACTGTATTCTCTCCCTGATGAACACGCTTAGACCTCTAAGCTTCACTCAGCCTCCTGGGTACTTTGAATTTGTTAACATTCTAACTACAGACTAAATAAATATTCTGGGTATGTCACAGTAAAATGAAGTCAATAACTAGAAAAACCAAAAGGAAGGATTAAAAGTTACTTTTACCCCCAAACTCTCCAAAGGGCCTCTGAAAAGAACATGGAAATCTCAAGCCTTCTGAGTCCTCTGAATTTACCAACTTCCCAATCATAAACCAAGTGAGCTAAGGTCCCACACTTTGACAGTAACTGATATTTTCTGGCTAAAGTAGAAATAAAACTGCCTTCTATGCGTAAGAGTTCTCTACTACATGTTAATGAATTTCAGGTCCCCATCCAGTTGAAAAGGCTATGGACAAAATATTCCTCTAAAGTCCAGGGGAGTATGTGCATTTGTTGATGCCCAAAAAAAAAATTCCCTTACAGAAAGACAAGCCACATCACTCCCAACACATACCCGAAATGAGCTACACAGCTGTGTAGCTCCTAACAACTCAGCCAGGAAACCAGACAAGCAGAGAAAAAGGAGAATGCAGTCAAGTCCTGAGGAAGAAAAAAAAAACAAACGTTAACACCCGAAACCAATTCACCCACACAGGCTGGCAAGCCTTTCTTCCACACAACACAATACCTCCCCGGCTCTCTCTGAGCTCTGCTTCTTACGTGTGAATTGGTACAGTACCCAGAACTGGATTGTCTCAGGAGAAACAGTGTCCTGATCTCCTTTGGCACTACCATGCCACCCAGACAGAATATCATAGAGATTCCTCAAATCGCTGTGATGTCACAGTCTAATCTGCGTAATAGGCAGTTGTACCAGGCTGTAGACAATGTTCCCAGGATGAGGGTGGTTTTGCAGCTGGAAATTTCTCTGGTATACTG
The DNA here is from genome assembly GCA_028658325.1 of Potorous gilbertii. NCBI lineage: Eukaryota > Metazoa > Chordata > Mammalia > Diprotodontia > Potoroidae > Potorous > Potorous gilbertii. Next base: position 481,437,589 of record CM053770.1, read on the forward strand.
GAAGCACTTGGACTATCTCAAGATGCTGTAGAAAAAATCATATGACCAAGATTCCATTTCTTTTCCATTATTTATATACAGTCATAGCCTGAGCTGTTAATTCTACCACTTACATCAGCAACACAATAATTTATTTATAGTCAATTTCATTTGACAAATAGTCCCCAATTTTTGTTTATTTTTCCTTTGGTTCAAATCCTTCCCCATGCTGGAAATTTAAAGTTGTGTTTATTTTATCTGAGTTTCACGGGTAAATATGCCTGAAAAACCATTTGTTGCTGTCCCTATTACATATTATCAAGTCACAAATCCTCCACTTGGCCACTTGGTTGTAATGTCATCAAGGAGAGCAAATCTAGATTTACAATAGAGACAAATTCAAATATTCACTCTTAGTAACTTTTAAACACTACTTTTCAAGTCCTGAAATAGAGCTTGTCTTTGGTCTATGATTTAACAGATCTGACAAGAGCCATAATGGATCAAGAGATACAGAAGCTTGAATGGCTACATCTAAAGAACCTTTCATGAATACACAAACTGGAGCCTTTTCTAAGTCCCTGTTAGAGACATATGATTTCAAGTTAGAGAATAAATCCTAAGCACATCAAAGGAGAAAAGTGAAAGCACAAATGGGTACACTAATCCTGAAAATTATATTCTAAAAAAGTTCCCTCAAGATCCCTACTACTAAAGTCACTTACATTTTAGAAAGATAACACAAGTTGGTAGTTGGAACTGGAGAAAGGAGAAAAATTTAATTCAATTAATAAATATTTATTGAGTGTCTACTATGTAGAGATGCATTTTCTGCCTCATGGAACTTGCAATATAGAAAATTAAAAGAGATTTGGGGAAATGAATAATTATGTTGCTGTTTGGTAACAAACATGATAACTGATGAACCAATTTACTTCAATTCCTCAAGTATCTATTGATGTTTGATGTGTGAAAGATATCATGCCAGGTACTGGGGATACAGAAAATGAAAGCATATGATCTACTAGGAGAACATGAGAAGTTCACAAATATGTATGACACCAGGGAGAATACAAAAAAGCCAAAAAAGTCAGATAGAGTACTCTTGAGAAATTTAAGGAATCAGAACAGACTTCACTAGGTATGAGGATCAACATAAGGAGAGAATTCAATTCAGGTACAAAATCTGATGATTACCCTTTGTGATTGGCAAAGCACTTTATATACGTTATCAACACTATGTGGTTGAGATTGTTAACCTTATTTTAGAAATGATGAGACTGATGGTCAGGAAGGAAAGGTGACACAGTTAAGCATTGCAGAAGGGATCCCCACTTAGCTCCCAACCCCCAGTCCCCAGTCCAAATCCAAAACTCTGTACACTGCATCACACAAATGAACAGAAGGAATGGAATGAAGAGGGATACTGGGGAAGAGCTAATCTTCCAGTTTGGCTGAAGAGCTATGCAAAAATAAACAAGACAATCAAAGCAACCATCTCACATTGAAATTTGTGGCTCTGTTAGCCATACTTGTCTGTCACTCTTCAAGGCTGTTTCCTAATCCTTGTGCATTAGAGAGAAGCCACTGTGTAAATCAGGAACTCTTCCCGTGTAAATTCAATCCATGGAAAAGAGATTTCAGCTGTGATTCCAGTTTCCAAAAATCAACCCTAGTTATAATGCATGAATTGCTTATTGCTGCAACTGATATGTTTTTAAGCCATTCCATTTTGAATCAATTACCCATCAGAAGCAATCTCTGTTGTGAATGAAGAAGAAAATGGGTACAGCAGAGCCATTTAACATTCCCCTGAATTTCAAAATGATTATGGTTTAGGATAGGGAGATTTTAGATCAAATTCAATAAGTAGCCCAATCATATTACATAAAAGAACTGCAGAGGAGAGTTGGAAAAATATAGGCACCCCAAGTTCAAGAATATCTTTTCTAAAATTCAGACTTCTCAAATTTTTTTCACCCTGGAGCCTTTCCTTAATAGGATTTAATAGGCATAACAAAAGCAGGCCATTTAAGGGTACTGCTGTTGTTTGGGGATATCCAGATCCTGGAGTGAAGTTGCCCCTACTCTCCCTGTCTTCCAGTTATTTACACAATAGCAAAGGAATAGCTGAGTAACAGGCTAAGGATTCAGGAGTATGTACCATTAGTCTAGTATTTATTGCACCAGGAAATACTCTGTATTCTCAAACTGCTTATCTGGAATCTTCTTTTTTATTGGCAGGTGAGGAGAATATAAGGTGAATGAAGAACTCCATGTTCTTCTGGGGCATTACTGTGCCCCTGTCATTGGCTGGTGGTGCTGTCAGTGATCATTAAGATAGGAGTGATTATATTAAAATAATTACTGAGGGAATCTGATGCTGATTGACAGCTTAGCTAGACAGTAACACTGGTAAAAGGTGGGGAGAGAGGTCTCATGCTTCCTTACATTACTTTGTGCCATGGAAGGATGGAAAAGGGACATTCAATATCTCTTTACTTTCCTCTACAGTATTATCAAATAAGAATGGTTAAACATCTCGTATATAGATTATCTAACATTAAGAGACAACACAGGAAGACCCTCTGTCTTCCTAAGTTCAAAATGTATAGAATTGGAAAACTATAGAACCAGAAAGGGACATGAGAGGGAGGTCATGTAGGGACACTGCCCTTCTCTGGGTGCCCAGGTCCTGGGGTGGTTTCCCATACTCTCCCAAACTTCCAATTACAAGTACAATCTCCCCATTCTATAGACAAGAACACTAAAATCCAGTGAAGTTAAAAGACACGTGTGTCCAAGATCACAGGTTTAGAACCCAGGTGTCCAGGACTCTTTAACTTCAGCATACTGCCTGTCAATCTCAGGCCCCTCTGAGTATGAATATCAGAGAAAAGTCATTCACAGAAAAGAGGAGAGAATAAGTCTCGGGAAAATGAAGAGAGTCTTAAAGGAGGTGTGACCAAGCCATAAGATCCCAGGATCATCTAGTCCTTATTTTACAGTTGGGGAAACATAGACCCAGAGAGATGACAAGGTCTGCCCAGGGGCACATAGCTTTGAAAAAGAAAAGCCCCGATTTAAATACAAGTCTTCTAACTAAAAATTGAGTCCAGAAATATGTGATTGGAAGATCTAGGAGATATAGGGCACCATAGCATAGTGTATGAAAGGAACAGGACTCAATCGGTATCAAGAATTCAACAGTTGGGGCTGGGTGGTCAAGGGATGTTCCTCCACATTTGGACTGGTTTGTCCTTTGTGGGAGATGGGCACCTGGCTTGGCTCCAACGAGAAGGCTTCCCTCCTCCCCAGAGAAGTCCCCTTCCCTACCTTGCTGCCAGGAAATGACATAAATCCAATGTGGAGCATGAGAACAAAAAAAAATCTTAAGTGATTTCACTTATTTTGGGAACCTCTGTTTCCTGAAGAAAGTGACTTCAGAAAAAAAAGACCTGAAAACCCAAGGCAGCTAGAACTTGGCATTTCAAATACAATCTGTTATTACTCTCTTTATCATTTTCTGAGTTTCTTCTATTTCTCTCAAAATCTTTCCTTATGTGGCTTTTTCTCTGACTTCCCATTTTAGGTCCATCTTCACTTCATTTGGTCTTTTTACACTTTCTCCTTTGTCAAGCTCTTTGTGTCTACTCTTCCTTACCAAAGTCTACCTATTAAGACCCATCTGCTGCCTAGTTCATCCTCTTCCCCAAGATAAGTTGAGTTAGGTCTAAGTTAGGGTTTTGTTGCTTTAAAAAAAAAAAGGCTCAGAGGTGAGACTTTCTTAACACATGAGTCATCGAAGTAACCGGGATTTTTCTAAGAATCTGTCATCTGTTCCATTCCAGGTGTAACGTTTTAGGGAGGATACTGATAAAATAGAGCAAATTCCTAGAAGAACATCCAGGATGATGTAGTGACTTGAGATCATTCCATATGAGAATCAGTGGAATGGACTAAGGAGTTTTCCCTGGAGAAGAGACATTTGAGAGATAGAGCTCTGTCACCTCTTTCTAAGGACCTGCAAACTTCTTGGCTACTTTTTAAGAGCCTTTAAAACAGAGCAGAAGATATATTGGTTATTTCAGTTCAAAAATGGTTCGACCAAAATACATCACCTCTGTGTGTGTTGTTGCAGTTAAATATCAAGTGGAATCTGAAGCCCCGTAAAGTCACAGAGAATGCTTTTCAGTTCCCCTAAACTCTTCTAAAGTCTTTGAGAAAAAGGTATTAATATCTATTTTATAAATGATGAAACTGAGTCCCAGGAAAGCTAAGTGATTTGCCCAAGATCACATAGTGAATACACCTCAGAGAAGGTATTTGATGCCACCGTGATACTCTGACCATGGATATGCCAATGGATCAGGAGTTCTTAAGCTGGAATTTTAGGGGCTCTGCAATCTTTTAATAGTTTCTTACCTGTATTCCAATGTTTCTTTTGTAATCTCATTATTTAATTTTATCCATTTAAAAGCATTTTGCCTGTTGACTTGGGATGGGGTCCATAGTCTCCAGGGGTGTGCTGGAATCAACTTTCACAGGCGCCATTATGAAATACTCAGTGTGAGTATTTCCTCCTTCAGAAACCATCAAGCTCTACAAATAAGGGCTGGAATTTTTTTGGTTAATTATTTGAACTTAAGAAAGTGATGGAGAAAATGTTAAAAATACAAATAAATTTTAAAGTGTTTCAGGAACATTCCACCTTAAGCTGGTCAAAAATGCTGCATGACTAAATCCCATACCTTATTCCTGATTTTAATCTATGAGCAGTTATCCTGATTATGAGACTAATAACTCACATTTATATAGCACTTATTCCATAAATTTTGCTCTAATCATGGCAAGGATTGAATCTAGAGTCTCTAAGCTGTCTCTTCCAGCAAAACATAACTTTTGACAGGTGAAAGACTGAAAAGGCTTCAAATAGAGTCGCAGAAATAGAAAGTGTGTTTTTCAAGGACCACCCTACCTAAGTACAAGAAACTTTATCACCAATAGGCCAGCCACTATATAATGAACTCTTTGGCAGTGATATCCTACAAAGGATTGAGAATTATCATTTTATAGGAGTTAGATCTGAAAGAAACTTAGGTAGACATATAGCATTTACTGTTACAAAGCACATAATATACACCATAGTTAACCACACAACAATTCCAAGAGGTAGACAGTGCAAAAAGACTTTGGCAGGCTAGAACATTGAGGCCAAATATAAAAAAGGTGATACTTAACAGGAATAAATGTAAATCTTTTCATGTTGGTTCCAAAAAAAAATCAACTCAAAAAAGACAAGAGGAATGGTACCACAGATTTAGAGTTTATAAAGTAGGTATCTTAAAGAACCTGAAAAATCAAAATTCCTCATTTTACAGGTGACAAAACTGAGGCCCAGAGAAGTTAAATGACTAGCCCAGGGTTTCAGAGGTAGCAAAAAGTAGATCCAAGATTTGAACTCCAGTTTTTGGTCTTTCTTCTGCACCATGCTGACTGCTATCTAGGTGAAAGTTCTGAGGAAGATTTGGGAAGGAAGGCAATTAGTTAATTTCAAGCTCATTGATACATCAACAGTGTAACAGAGAAGCAAAAATTAATACAAAATGAGTTTTCATTGAAAGAAGTATAGCATGAAGGACTAGGGAATTAATGATTCCACTGTGTTCTGTCCTAGTGAGACTACATCTAAAATATTCTGTTCCATCCTAGGTGTAACATTTTAGGGATGATACTGATAAAACAGAGCGAATTCCTAGAAGGACATCCACGATGATGTAGTGACTTGAGATCATTCTATGTGAGAATCAGTTGAAGGGACTAAGGTGTTTACCGTGGAGAAGAGACATTTTCAGTGTGATAGAACGCTGAGTATTTTAAGAATTCTCACGGGAAAGATGGGTCAAATTTGTTCTACTTATTCCCCAAAGGGTAGAACTAGACATATGGAGAATGGAGGCATAAAAGAGGCCACTTTGGGCTTGATATAAGGGAAAACTCCCTAATAATTTGAGCTGTGCCAAAATGAAAAGAACTAAGGAAATAGGAGACAGGTAGGAAGCCTAGAGTTCTCCAAGCAAAAACTTGAATAACCAGGTGTCAGGAATGTTGTTTAAAAAAAATAAGATTCCTGTTCAGGGATGGGTTGTATAGATGGCCATTGAGGTAGTCTGATATTCTGAGATTCTGTTGCATATTATTAACTAGATTTTGCAGATAAGGAAACTGGAGGTTTGAAAGATGAATGACTTGCCCAAGTCCAGGTCTCGTGATTCCAAAACCACTATTCTTTCCATTACACCATGATGCCAGTAAGTCCGGTGTGTTGTAATAAGGCTCACTGAGCATGTTACAAAATGTTACCATTTGGTTGCATACCACTAAAGATATGCATTGCTACTGGAATGTAAGTACTCTCTGCTGCTTGTTCATAAAAGCAAGTAAATATGGCAAGGGCTTAAGAATAAGGCCACTATTAGGTTTCAGATTTAGCTGCAGTAGTCCATAAGGAATTAGACTCTCACAAGATAGAAACATGAGGAATCATTCCTACATGCTGGTTGGACATGTCTTCCTCCTCTGTGGTGATTGGCTCTGACACCACCCTAAGTTCAGCAGCTATGAATAGTGGACTTGAATGCTATGTAGACTTCTGATCTATCTTGTTGACAACCATTTTGTCTGTCCCCAAGTCATGCTTTAACATCTTAACACTATTGCCAAATCAAAATCTCGACTTAGCAAGCTTGACATGAAAAATAGGAACTAATACTTTCTGTCATATTAAAGTCCAATTTTGTGACAATTAATTTTTGCCCACAAGAGGCAGGATAGAGAACTCAGAGGCAGGAAGTCCCAAGTACAATCCTACTTCTCACATGGTTTATATGTAAAGTAAAGAGTTAGGGGTTTGATCAGACAGATGTTGAAGTGGATAAAGCATCGGGCTTGAAGTCAGGAAGACTTCTCTTCCTGAGTTCAAATCTGGCCTCAGACACTAGCTGTGTGACCCTGGGCTAGTCACTTAACCTTGTTTGCCTCAGTTTCTTCATCTGTAAAATGAGCTGGAGACGAAAATGGAAACCATTTCAGTATCTGCCAAGAAAACCCCAAACGGAGTCATGAGGATTCGGACGAGTGAAATGACTCAAGGACAACAGAAGGGACTAAAGAAACTCGGAGGTAAATGCCACACAAGAGACACAGCTGTAGGTAAGTCATACAACCTCCAAACAATTCTCTGAGACTGTAAGATACAGCCTTTCCTCATCTGCATTGATAGAAGGAAGTTTTCTTACAGGGAGTTCCCCTACTTAGGAAATTAAAAAAGAAAAGACAGCTCAATCCCACTGATTCTATCCAGTGGGGATAAAGTGACTGCTTTGGTTTGTTTTTTGTTTGTTTGTTTGTTTGTTTTTTTAGCACAAAAGGGCATCTGTATTGCCAGTAATGTCCCTTCCAGTCACAGAGTAGATGCATGGTATAGTACAGATAGTGAAAAGAACACATTCCATCATTTACTACCCAGTGTCTTCAGGCAAGTCAATTTAGTTCTCTGAGCTTTTGTTTTTTCATCTGTAAAATGGGTACATCCTGAGCTGTTTAGTGGCAGAGGTGGGATCCAAATGCATGTTTCTTTAATTCCAAAGTAATGTTCTTTTCCACTATGTTCTGCCATCCCCCTGAGAGCTTATTTTCTGTGGAAAACATTTCTGTTTTTTGGAATATGCTCCATAAACATTTATAATTACTTTTGTTTATAACTCCCAGTACTGAAGAAAACTCACATTGCTATATTTATTTTTGTCTAAGGCAGAAACAGAGGCCCTGAGAAGTCAAGTCATTGGACCTGGGGAACCCAGAAATGCAAAGCTTGGTCAGAATTAAGGGCTCAGTTTAGGCCGTAGGTGATATTTCATTCTTGAAAGCTCAGTGTCCCTCATCTTTCCCTCACTGCTCTCTAAGTCAGAGACTGGAGAGGTTTATTTGCTCCAATGATAATCAATCAAGAGCTATCTGGGGCTAAACATTGAGGCACTGGGAGGTCATAGAACCAGTTGTCATTTGACACTGTCTTTTGTTCTATTTTCAAAATATACTCAAAATATATTTCAAAGATCCCTGTTTCAGGGGCACAGATGATCCTTCACCTGGTACAGATGGTAACCCCTCACAATGTAATAGTCCAAGCGACAGAGACTGATGAGTCACTCATCATCTCATTGATGAGCCTCTCCTAACTTAGCTGGGTTTATCCTCCCATAAAGATGAGTTGTTTGTCCCTAAACCTGTGTTCAAAGCCTATATACCTTGATAGGGCCTACTAGAGACTGAGCTCTGTAGGCATAACCCGGCATAGCTAAAGTCAACTCAACACCCTGATGATGCACCAGAATAGGAAATTCAGAAAGGAAAATATATTCATTTATTTTGGATGATGAACAGGCAAAGAATCCTGGATTAAGCTTTTCTGGAATAGTGTTTATTATTTACTCAAGTGTACTATCACATCAACTTCAGGAACTGGGTGGTATAAGACACAAAGCTCAATATGACTCTTATCCTATTCCATCATTTAAATGTTTGCTCATATTATTACAAAGTTACATCTAAGCTAGCAAAGCTATTAACTACACTAGCAAAACTATTAAGTTTAAATGACATTTTGCTTTTTGAACAGGCTAAATTATTACTAACCTCTGTAATAGAGTTGCTAAGATATCTCCTGACCCTGGATTTACCCATTTGGAAATGTTTAGGGATAAAAAGTTCAGCAAGCAGAGAAATTCCTGGTTTCTAATTGCTCCTAATGTTTGAAGCCAGTTTGATTCTTCAGAAATTTTCTGGGCCTGATGAAAGCAAAATTCAAATTCCCCTCAGGGCGTGAGGTGTAAGATCCTTGGGCCCCTTCTTAACTGCATTTTTGGTGGAATTTTTTTTGTTTTCTTTTATGCCCGTCCACCTCCACCCCCAAAACCCTATCCCTTTGCCTCATAGTCAACAGGCCTCAGTAACTGGAGCTTATGAGAGGAATCAGCCATCATGCAGCACTCCAGTGTCCCTGGTTATTTAAAATGCCACAATCAAGGTTTCTGAACATATGGAATCTGCCTTGAGCTGAAGGATGCAGCAAGACCTCCCCAGCTCAAGACACATTGCCTGAAGCTGCAGTATGGGGAGCTATGGGATGGAGGGAAACTTGAGGCTATAGCTAAAATATGGCAACAGAAATTAGGTTTCTGTGGGTAGCCGTTCCACCAAGGCCCTCTCTTACTTTCTTGCTCTCTGTCATCTGAGGAAAAAGAAAAATAATTCCATGTTTTCCAAAACCAGCTAGCCCAGGACAGGATGAGGAGTTGCTGGAGAGGAGAGTTTAGGAAACACAGGATACCCAGCCAAAGGCAAACGGATGAAAGGGAGGTGTAATCTGTGATTTGGACCCAATTAATAGACTTCTGAGGGTAATTGAAACTGTCTAATTTTTCCAGGGAACCATTCACAGGAAGAAGGTAAAATCAGAATTCCTTCCACAGTGAAACCCCATCTGAAATTTTCTGGAAGAGTTGGCTTTCTGATCCTCATATGGGAGGCGGGGCAGGTCGGGGGTCAAGTAAGCCACAGGAGGAGGTAAGAGTGAAAACAGGGCTTTATGAGCCCCAGTCTAGGGCTTTAAAAATAAACATTGTATTGTGGGACGGTGTTAAACAGGAAACAAGGGGGATAGTGAGGAGAATAATATCATGGCATTCACTGGAATTCTGTAAGTTTAAATCCCATGGTCTCTGCTAGCTACATTATAATAATCTCTTAATGATTCATGCTTTTCAAAGTGTTTTCATGCACACCATTTCATCTGATCCTCGGAGAAGCTTAATATGAAAATAGAGGAGATGAGGAGAAATGCTTCTGCATATTTTATGTTATTTCTATGTTCCATTTATCTTAACAAATAAAACAAAAAGTTCAGTGATTTTCATATTCTCTGTTATTCATTCTGAGTTTCCCCAGACCCTAATAACTGTACAATTTACTCACTGGATGAAAAATGTAAGATTAGTATTAACAGTAAAATTCATCTGCACTTTTCAAAATGAATGTCATCATCAAATAAATTAATTTCCCACTATAGGACTGCCCCTTCCCCCAATCTGTGCTTTCCTTTATCTTATAATACCAGGATCCAATCCAAAGGCTAAACTAGGGACACAGCTTCAGCCTTGGGAATTTTCTACAATTATCAAACAAAACCTGGAGGTAACATCCCTGAAGACCTCCCAAAATTCAGATGCTCTGTTTGTAAATAAATCAGTGCAGCAAAATCTACAATGAAACTATCATTTTTTTTCCTCTCTCCCCACCATTATCTATACTACAGTGCTATTCCATATTACTGTAACACAGAATATTACTATGATGCTAAAATACATCCATGGAGAGTTTGATGTCTTGTGCTGTCCCCAGCACCCAGTGCACAGTATGAATTTAATAAATATGTGGTGAATTGATAAATGAATGAATGAATGAATATGGACATAAATTTATAGTTCTATAGATTATATTGTATATATAGAGAGTACTTAGAACAAACATTAGGTGTGTCAACAGTAAAGAATGAGAAATTTTAGGGCTTGTTTACAGGTCTAAGTTTGTTTTAATTGAAAACTTCTGCTTTGATTAAAATGAAAATGCAATTGAATTTTACAAGTATGTTTGAATTCCCCACCTCTTACATTTCCTGTGAGGGACTCAGGCTGAAGCATCGCTGGTAATAGCTATAACCAAGGCATAAGGTCTTACTTAAATTAACAAATAATTATCCTTCTTAATAGAAGTGTAAACAGAACCCCATTCATGAATTTGCTAATTGCTCTTCCCTGCTGGGATGTTAGCTAGGGTTCAGTCTTTAAGCGTCTGATCTCAGACAGGCACACATAAAATTCTGAACTTAAACTCACTAGGAAACCCAGAGGGGAGGGAGTATGGAGAAAAAGTAAAAATGATCAATATGGAGGAAAGAGAAAAAAAGAAAAAACTCAGTCTTGTTTGTTTCAAAGTGAATCCAAATTCTCTGAGTTACCTGCCAGTATGGGGGAATATCCACCAAACATCAAAATGAAAACTTCTGATCAACAAATCCACTAAAATTTGCCCTTCTGCTAGGCTGTTTTGTTCCTTTTGGAAGTCAGAAAAGGATAGCCACCTACAGCCCAGAATCATTATTTAATAGATTATTTAATTGCCTTTCCAGAATTGAAAAGCAAATGCCAATCTGTTCATCCTCCCATTTTCTGTGAAATGTACAAGTTTTAAAATTGACTTTGGTCATTTGTCTCTGCTTTTGGAAGAAGCTAACAGATTTAGGATGGAATTCTTTTACACTCCAGTGTAAAATGTGCCAGATTCCATAATCAGTGTTTCATTTAATTCTACTAGGTACTTTTTGAAACGCAGATAATATCTGCAATAATCATGAAAAGTTTCCACCATTAAGAGTTTGCTGTTTTTTAAGAAACCGTCAATTATCTTAGATATTTTTTTAAAAAAAGCTTTTTAAGTACAGTATTTCACTCTTATCTGATAAAACATTTTGTCTTTAGTTGTTTCTGGGTGACTTTTTCTATTGATCTCGGCACAGTAAAATGAAGAGTGGAGGAAATTATCCAGATAATTAGAGAGAGGCAGGGAGAGCAACACCTACAGGAACCCACTTCAGTTTTGTAGATTGTCTGTTTACCTGGGTCAACTTGTTTAATTTTGCTTTGTTGGTAGATGCATGGCTCTCCAACCCAGTGGTCCCCTTTCGAGATCCAACTGGTCATCATTCAAACACCCCTCAAAGTAACTTTTATATTTTCTTTAACTAAAATAAATTTAAATTAATTTAGTTTTGATACATTTTTTTACAGAATTTCATGACATTCTTTAAGATCGTTGAAAAGATTTTTTCTGGGGTATCTAGAAATTTGAGTTAACTTCTATGTACCTTTAAAGTATAGAATCTCCCGTTTGTTCATCTCACTGATTTTTACTTAACAGAAACTTGACATGTGAGTTAGAAAAACCAAGGAGTACTGTGATGTATAACAACTTTATGGGTGCTTGGTGGGCCATTATGCTAGGATCTGTATAAACATCATCTGGGAACTCTCTGCTGAAGAGTTTGGGAAAGAATTGATCTCCATTTCTTCCGGATCACTGGGAGCTTCTTATTCGAACTCTTCCAAGTAAGCAACCTGAGAATCACATGGATACTGGGTCTGGGGAACCCTAGTGAGTTCTCTTTTAAGGTCCAGTGATAATCTACTTGGAGGAGGCAGAGAAGGGAGTTCAGGCTTGCACCCAGGAAGAGATTGGAGAGAGGCAACAGTATATTTATTTACCCCGAGGCTTTGATGAAATGGAAAACCTTCTGCTAAGCATGTGTGCACCCTTGCCCTTTATACAAGAAGTCTGGGAGGGGGAAGGGGAAGAGAGATCACATCTGAGGAGATCTAACTGGACACTATCATTTTTTTAAACCTGATCACATCCTTCTTTAGAAATGTTATCAGGCAAAAATAATAGTGAAAAAAGGAAATTCTACAAAGTCTCTCTATATTTCTCATAGGTTTTAAGTCACTCTTGAAATTTAAAAGCTATTTCATCTGGTGCTATTGCCATTATTCCAGCAGCGTTTGTTTATAAGACTTTATAACATTTGATTTGATGAGCTCAATACTCTTTACTTAACAATAATATTTCCAAAATTCGGTTGGCATAATGCAGCTATTATTCCTTTCAAGACATACTTGACACTACATATGCAGTTGCTAAGCAGAGCACCACACCACCATACGATTTTTTACATTTATAAATTTGTTTGACAGTCCTCAGAGAAAGTATCTCACCACTATGAACCAGGGAACTAACATAACACCCTTCTTAGACCGTCAAGATCAGTCAATGACAATTTCAGACCTCCCCCTAGAAGACCGGGCTATCTCCCTCACGTAAAGGCACTTACAAAGGATCTGACATAGGGAACCATATTTCAAAATAGCAAGGAAGCCTTATGCATGTCTTGCGTTGGGGCAGAACACATACGTAAAACTTTCACTCAAGCATATTCCCTCACACGCTCTCTTCTCCCTCAAAGGATTTCATCTGAGAGATTGAGCCAAATCTCTACACCCAACTATGGATTGACTGGCGCAGTCAAGTCTGCAGAGACCATCCGGTATTCTAACACTCACATAGGGTCAGTCACATCTAGAAAACCCGGGTAATAGTATCTCTCGGGAACGAAGGAGAATCGTGATGAGATCCCTGAGCCTCTTTGAGCTCTTCAAGACGAACCACAGAACTACAAGAAAGAAATTTACTGTACTCAGCAATATTATTGGGCTCTCTTGTTGCAGCTGATATTATTAGTTGTATACTTTCTCGTCCAGTTTCGAGTCCTCCGGCTTACAAACATTCACAAATCTATAACCACATAGAAACCTAGTCAATCTTTCCTCCATTACCCAAACATCACCAAAACCAAAAACAAACTCCCTTCGATTTCTCTCCGAGTTGTCCTTAGTTGAGGGGAATTGACTTCGCTAAGGAGATAAAATTAAAACCCTGAACTGGTTAAAGTGACTTCCTAAGTCAGAGAGCATTATGTCTGGCGTCAAGATTCATCTCGCTGGCAGATGAAACCCCAAACAGGTCAGCCAGCTCTTTAGTACGTCTTGGGGGTCCCTGCACCATCCTGCCCTCTTTTTGGTGTCCAAAGAAGTCCGCGGACCAGTGACATTTCCCAAGCCAGCCCAAAGGTGCAGGCTTTTGCGTCGCGTGAGGGAGAACCCCAAAGCGCTCTGGAAGGCCTTGTAGTTCTTCGAGCTTTAAGCCTCAAAGTGCTCTTCACCAGTGACTGCAAGCCCAAGCCGAAAACATCTGAGTTATTTAAGTGAGGCTTTCGAAAGGAAAATCCCGAACGCTTTCGGGGGAAATCTGATGGGATTTGAAGTTAGAACATACTAGCTGGGGTTAGAAAGTGGAGACTGTCAGGCTCCGTGAAGGTCTTTTAAAGGTCGCAACTGTAGAGGCCCTGAGCGCTTTGGAGACAGCGAAGGGCGAGGGGCGCAAGTAAGCCCGGCGGGTGTCAGTCACAATTGGGACGCCAGCACTTGACCTTTCTCTTCCACCTCCATAGCTTCTGGTTCTCCCGAATCCTGGGGAACTTTGCCTTTTGAATTGGGACAAACGTGCGAGCATCCTGAATCCGAGAAATGCCTTCCTGCCCCATCGAAGTTCACTGAAAGTTTCAAGGTCCGAGGTGGTGACCCTGAGTTTTTTTTTTTTTTATTTCCACTCCAATTAGTTGGAAGTTTGACAGAAAAGGTGTTAGGTGCCTCGGCGACTTTTTGTCCTTTTTCTTCCACGGCCTGCCCACCACTCTTTGGATTTTGCGATAGACGTTCCCGTTATGCGGGCGTTGGATGAGGAAGTTAGTACAATAATTATTATTAAATTAATTATCATCGATTTGGGGCTTTCGCCTTGCGAGCAACTAAATAAAATAAATCTGTGACTGAAACCAAGGAGGTGAGAGCGAGCGAGAGAGAGAGCGAGAGACAGAGAGCGAGAGACAGAGAGCGAGAGACAGAGAGAGAGAGAGAGAGAGAGAGAGAGAGAGAGAGAGAGAGAGAGAGAGAGAGAGAGAGAGAGATTGGGAGGGAAGAAAACAGAAAAGAAAAAATATATGCTTTGGGGCTCTTCTCAGCACTCTCGGGCTTTCTGGATCTTGCCCGATGGCTACAACACCTTTTACTAAAGCTAAATAAAATATAAACACAAATCCCAATTGTCCTTCTAAATAATCATCATCCTGCTCCTCTAGCCCTGAGCGCCCTCGATTTTATTCTCTGGAAAGAATGTGGAAGAGTTCTTGGCCGTGTTTCCCCTCTAAATGCGGGAAGGGAAGAGGTCGCAATTAGAGATGGGCCAGGGACCCGACGGGTTGAGTCTCCCGCTCGTCTTTTCGGATCACAGTTTGGTTGTTTAATTTGGTTACCTTTATTTTCCCTTTAAACTTGGTTGTAATTTCTGTTGCTCATGCTATGGAGAGTCGGGACAACGAAAGGAAGAAGTAAGTAGAAGAACCCCAGTCCTCCATATCCAGCAAAGAGCCAGCACGCATGTTCGCCCCAGGATCTCCTTCCCTAGGCACCTCAGCTCTGGGTCTGAATTATTTGCTCGGATAGCTCACTTCCCAAGAGCTATCAGTGAACCTTGAGGCCCTCTCTGGCAATCTCCCCTTCAGGAGGGTGGCTCACTTTTCTGTCTGTCGGCTCCATCCACACAGGCGGATTGAACTGTCTTTCCGCGGGGACTCATTCCTTCCCACGCAGAAATCTCGGGGAAAGTAAAAGCTCCGCAAAAGGAGGAAAGATGCTACTGATCTCTTTGTTTTTAATGCCGCCTCCTCCCCACTCTTTCCTAAAAGAAATCATTTCTTGCTTCAAGTGTTGGTTTTTTGTTGTTGTTGTTTTGGGTTTTTTGTTTTGTTTTGTTTTTTGAAGATTGTAAGTTCACAAATTGGAAGAACTCTACAAAGGCTACCTTCTTTTTGTGGAAGGAGAAGTAAATAAAGGACTAAAGGTTTTCCCATATGTGTGTATTTATATTTGCTACTATTCTTATTATTTTCGAATGTTTATGTTTTCCCCAAAAAATGCTTCCATTTTCCCTTTCTTAACTCCTTCCTGGCTGCCAAACATCCAGACCTTGATCTTCCAGCTGAGAAGCAGAGAAAGAAAAATCCAAGAACGTGACTCTGATTAGGAGAATTTGTGTTATCCCATTTTAACAGTGAAACCACAGAAGAGCTAAACCGAGGAAAATTGACCGAGAGCGCCTAGCCCTTGAGAACAATCAAAGAGAAATATTTTGGGGGGCGGCGGGGGAGGGGGATAGTAAACGGGTAATAGAGTCCCAATTTTGCTGTCGAATCTACTCCCTTAGTAATTTTAACTTGGATAGGAAGACTATCGAAAGGGAAATGGAATAGGGAGGAACCCCAAACGCTGCCTGTTCGAAACCCCTTCCAGTGCTCTGGTTACTCTGGGCCAAGAGTACTAAAATAGCGCTACAGAAACAGTTCCACAGAAGTATTAAGAGGTCGCATGATGGAGTAGAACTCACTATTTGAGATACTTGGAGCCAGAGGACATGGATTCCAGACCCAACTCTCCCCTACCTAGAAGTGTTTGACCTTGAGCAAGTCGTTTTACCTCCTTTGTTGTTCATTTTCCTCATCAGTAAAAACGGAGCTGAACAATATGATTTCCAGAGCTTAACATTCTCAGAGACTTTGAGCACTTGCCCAGGGAGAGAAGGAGTACTTAAATCACATTACCAGCGTTCCAAATTCCTATGCCCGTGAATGCGTAGACGTATTCCGCCGATATAAATCTCCTTTTAATTTTCTTTTCACCGTCTAATAAAAATAATTCTCCAACACTAAAGCCAAATACCGTAACTTGACACAAAAACACGAAGAATTCATAAAATCCTGTCTCAGAAGTCCACCCTTTAATCGCATTATTATTAGTCTCATGGCCATGGAAATTGAACTGTCACTGCTTAAAAAAAAAAAATTGTAGCAGACAGCTGCCCCCTTCTCCGAATCTTTCTTGGGCCAGGCTGTTACAAGAAACAAAATTTTCTCTGTCTTCCCGCTGCTCCGGCCCTCTGTAAGTTGACGGTCTGGGGTGTCTCTGGCTCTGCTCTCCCCCTTTCCAATTTCTCTAAACGTGTGTCATCTCCCCCCTTCCCGCCTCCAGATCCATGAGATCGCTTCCAGAAATACTTTAAAATCTCTCTGGACTGGATATGTACCGAAACAACCAAAAGAGGCTGCATGCCCTATATGCATGCGTCTGCTTCTTCTGATAACAGCTGTTAGACCTACTGGTTTTTCACAAGCGAAATCTTGGCACTTAGCACAAGAAAGATGTAAGCTTTTATTTCTTCTACAATTCTGTTCAAAAACATACCAAGAGGGTAATTTTGTAATGTTTTTGCAGATGTGTATATCTCATATAAATTAATTGTATTCCTCTGTCTACTCAGATAATAGATGTGAATGTCCGGAGAACATATTCAAGAGATAGAATAACGGTATGTGAAAAGAATTTCCATAATTATGAACTTTCACACAAATACAGTAATAATGTAATTTCGATCTTAATGGCCAGGAAAACATACGCACGAACACACAACTTCAACCCCAGTAAGGTGGGAAAGGACGGGGGGATTAAGTAAGGGGTAAAGCAAGTTAAGGGATCATAAGTAAAGAAGGGTTTGCTTTCTGAGGAAGAAATGGTTCAGCCGGTGGATCAAGAGAAGAGGTGCTCATTCTCAGCTGCTCAGGTCCTCACACATTATCGCGGAATCGATCTGGCACAGAATTTGGAGCGCACACCCCAGAAAGGACACCACTCCAAACTTAATAAATATACTTCTGCAGGTTAGTTTTATAATAGAATAGCAGCAACCACACCATACCTCCCGCCAAAAAAGAAAAAAAGAAAAAAAAGTTTTTAAGAGCCGACTGGGAAGATTGGAAACATGGGTGCCAAAGAAAACAAAATCTTTTCTTTTTAAAGAACTGCAGGGGGAAAAAAAGGAAAGACGAAAATGAGGGACGAAGGAAACAAAAAGTAAAGAAAGGGAGAAAAAAAAAACCAAAGTAAAAGAGAAAAAGGGAAAGGTCAGCCCCACACCTTCCCGGATTTACATTCTGCCCCCTGTCCCGGCGCCGCCTGCTACGCACGCCGTACTCACCGGGGTGGGGCTCCAGGCAGTGAGCCGCGTCTTCGTTGTCTCCGAGCGGTCCCGCGGGGCTCAGGGACTCCATGGACAGATCCAAACCCTTTTCCTCCCAGTCTCGGAGTTTGCGCTTTTTATTTGTCCCAATTAGGGCTTCTACGGAGAAAGCATGTGCTCGGGAGCTCAAGGCGACTGCAGATCTTCTCCTTTCACTCATCTTAGCCGCCCTGCGCCCTGGACTGCCAGCCCACCCGCAGCCGGCTCCAAATCGTTCGCTAAGACGGAGCGGCCGGTGGAGCTTCAGCCGGAAAGAGGCAGCAGCGACGGTGGGAGGTTAGAGCAGCGGCGGCTGCGGCAGTGGGTCTCGGCGCTGGCGGAGGTGGTGGCTTCTCAGAGTCCTCTCTACCCCTCCCCCCACCCACCCACCCCCCACCCCCACAGCCCAGCACTGCCACCCCACTCACTCTGCCTCCGTCTCCGGGAAGCGTCCCCCGCCGCCCCCAGCAATTAGGAACCCGGGCCCGTAGCGGGGACGGTATTGCTACATGAGTTTGGGAAAGAGGCTGTGGCGCTGGACCCCGGCGGAGCGGAGACGGCGGCCGCGGCTGCAGTTGTGGAGTCTCCCGGACAGCTGAGCGGTGCTGGCTGTTGTCCCCACCCCTGCCTCGCTTCCCACCCCCCCCTCCCGGGCAGGCTCAAAGGCTGTTCGGACTGGATTTCATCTTTTTTTAAATTCTCTCTCTCTCTCTCTCTCTCTCTCTCTCTCTCTCTCTCTCTCTCTCTCTCTCTCTCCTCCCTTCTCCCTTTGCTCTCTCCTCCCTCTCTTTCCCTCCCTTTCTCTCCTCCCCTCTCTCCCTCCCTCTTTCTCCTTCTTTCTCTTTTCCTCTCTCCCCCTCTCTTCGTCTTTCCGCTGATCCAAACTTCTGGGAAACTTTTTTTTTAAAACCTCCCTTTCCCGAAGAGCTGGGGCCAGGCTGTGTGTGCCAGTCAAAGGCGCGAGGGAGAGGGAGGGGGAAGGGAAAGGGAGAGAGAAAGAAAAAAAAAAAAAGCAAGGCCCCCGACCAATAGGGGAAGAGGGAACAGGAGAAACCCCAAAGCTGTTGTCCAATGAGAACCTAGGAGAGACTGAGGCTAAGGGGCAAGAACTTGGGCCTATTTGTCTCTCCTTAGTTAGCCTCTACGTTAACCCTTGTTAC
The DNA here is from genome assembly GCA_028658325.1 of Potorous gilbertii. Classification (NCBI taxonomy): domain Eukaryota; kingdom Metazoa; phylum Chordata; class Mammalia; order Diprotodontia; family Potoroidae; genus Potorous; species Potorous gilbertii. Next base: position 481,456,563 of record CM053770.1, read on the forward strand.
CCCGGACCCCACTTAAGTTGGGGGGTGAGTTGGGAAGGGGAAATCTAAACTTAGTTCAACCTTAGGGTCGAACAATGAAGTTTCCTCAAACCCCAAGTTTCCATTTCTTTCTAATTCAGCTAAGTGTTTTAGATGCCTCCCAGGTAGTCAATAAAGACCCTGGAACTTGGGACTCAAAGAATATTGTGGGATTTGCAAAGTGTCTTTAAATGATGAGTATTAGGCTATACCTCCACTTGCTCCCTCAATTCAACAGTATTACCTAACTCAGCATTTAGACCTGGAAGCCCCAGTGTTTCATTAGTTATTTTGTTTGAAGTATCCTTTTGGTTTAATCCTCGCTGCACCCCCGACCTTTACTGTTAAACATCTTCAAAAATTAAATAAAAATCCCTTTCTTACCCTACAGTGTACCTGTCTCAACAAGAGCCCATACACGTTTTACGATGAAGAAAACGAATTAGGAAGTGTTCTTCAGCCCACAGTCTGTGCTTTCCGAATGAGGCCTGGGGGGCTTGTGGGAGGGGGAACCCCAAAAGGTCAAGTTGAGGCACTTGGAGAGTTCTGGGTCACAGTTTCCCCAGAACGCCGGGCACAAGCCCGCGTTTCCTCGATGTGCTGGGGGCCCAGCTGGGGAGCCTTCAGCGCTTTGCCCGGGAGTTTCTCAGAGAGAACAGGGAAATGCGGAGAGGGAGGGGGTCAGGCCAACATCTAAATTCTTCAAAGAGGATGCTTCTTTTTTCTTCCCTTTCTTTTCCTTCCCCTTTTTTCTCTCTTCTCTTCCCTTCCCTTTTGGAGTTTCCTCACTTTCACAGTCGCTTAATTTCTTAAAGTAGTTTTAAATTACATGTTAAGTTTAACGAACACACACACACACACACACACACACACACACACACACACACAAAAGAACGATCACCTCTCTTTCCTAAACATGGTTTTACCTTTTTACTCCCTTCTGTCTGAGATGAAAGACAGGTGGTGAATCCCTTAGAGGCTGTGTCAGAAACCCCCAATGGCTTAGCATTCACTAACTTAACACAAGGAAGAGAGAAACTTCAACTAGCTCTCGCCACAAGGAAGAATCTTCAGGCACAAATCAGTTACAGCAGGAGAGGATTATTAGAGAGATTTCATAATCTTCCTCAGGCCTAGTTCTCAAAGGTAAGCAGACAGACAGGCAGCTGGAAAAGTGTATAGGATCGACATACTGAATGACAGACCAACCTAGACCAATAAAGACGGACAATACTATAGAAACAGAGACAGAGAAGAAAATAAATACATGCAGGAAAAAACTACGTGTGTGCAGACAGGCTATCTGCCAAATAGGGAAAGACAGATAGACCCGCGTCTATCTGACCATAGCATTTCACAATAACGAAAGGAATTCACATTGTCTCCTAGTATCATGGCATACTGGACTTCCCTTACAAAGAGAACCTGCCTAATTTTTACCGAGGCGTTTCTGCGGAAGAATTGGAAACCATAAGGCAAGAAACTACTTCTCACAAACTGCAACTGTATTTGGAAGATCGCAGACTACAGGCTGAACCGGGAGGGAAGACCAGACCGGACTAGGCCTAGCTTCAGTCCATATGTGTGAGTGTTGGGTGTCACAGATGCCATTTTCTCAAGCCCCTTCTCTCCGCCCCCCTCCCCAATATTGCGGGCTTGGAAGTCTAAGGTCTGAGATAGTGGAAAGTGAGGAGGTATCTATCTATGTCCTGGGTTGAATTCAGGTCTCTCACTACCTTTCCCAGAATTTCCCAGAATTGCTATGCCCTAGAAAGGTCACTCCGACAGTCTCGTGGAGCAAGTGTCGAAATGCTGAGGTGCGCTGAGTTGCAAAGAACGCGCAAGCCAGAGTCAACTTTCCCATCCCACCCTTTGTCAGTATTTTTTTTCTCCTGTTGACCCCAAAGTACTGCAATGGATAAATATCATTAGGGATACCGGACCTCTTTAGCTTCACTAGCCCTCGTTTCGGTAATTCTAGGTATTCGCCACCCAAAACTGCGCAGAAATTCGAAAGACAACTTCCCCGACTCCAATGAGTTCCCTTAGCCTCAGCAGGCCCACCGGGAGTTTTTGGCCTCCCCATCCCTTCACCCCAGGCACACAAACCCTGCAGGAAAATTCCAACGCCCTTTTACTCTCCCTAAAGGTGCATAAAACAACCAAGCCTTGGAACCGAGAAGCCTCAGCCCCTGGAGGAGGGCGGGGAAAGCCTGGGAGATGAGTTAGACTCCAGACACTCCCGCACCTAACTAGCTCCTTCCTCTGCATTCTCTGGTTCGAGGGAAAGGAAAGGGGGGCGGGAGGGGAACGGGAAGCGTCTCTCTCCCAAGTGCAATCCTGTTCAGCATTCCGACCAGTCTCTGCTCCACATTTCATTAGAGGCACATGAGGGTAGTACACTCAGGAGTGCAGGCAAACAACCTAGATAAACAAGAAGGGTAGATATGTACACTTACCTGGAACACCGGTCCGGAGGCCAACACAATGTAGGCATGTGTGTGTATGTCCAATACATACAATTCAGATCATCTGTGCACATGTTCCGATACTTGAGTGAGCCGTGCCACGTGGAAATGTCTGCACACTCACACACACGCACACACACACACTCCCTACTCTCTGGGCCCTGGGCCCACGAAGAGAGGGACTCTTTCCATTCCTTTTTATGATTATATTGTGATATATCTAGGCCCATATAGATGCCCAGGCATTTGCAAAACTGTGGGATACTCTCACCTGGGATATTCATGTTAGACGTAAGTGAGAAGTGGGGGCTGAGAGGTGCACAGGTAGCTATTTTCTGCCTAAAATCTGATGGAGTATATATGATTGTGTGATAGCTTTGTGAGTGTTGTGTTGTTGGGGCTAGGTAGTGATAAGAAATAGAGGGGATGCTTTTATTTGTGTGTAGATTTGAGTGAAATGTATGTGCCTGTGGTATAGCCTATTTTGACTTTTTTTTTTTCTCTTTGCAGACTGGAGGGTGCTTTTCCGTTTCTATCCTTGTTCCTGCCTCTCTATCTGCTCGATCTCTGTTCCTGTCTTGTTCTCTGTCTCTATCTCCCTCCTCCCTCACTTTTAATCAACTGGGATTTGTGGGCCATGGTGGGGGAAGAGGCAAGGGACACAAACTCAAAAGGATTCAAAATCCCAGAATTGACTAATCGATTCCCTCAGATGCACTCCAGTCATTGTCAGGACATTAACACTGCCCTTGGGATTGAGACTGAAACTGTCCATTTCAGCTCAGAAGGTAACTGACTAGGACAAGTCTGGGAATGAGAGCTTGGCCTAAGTGTAGGACTCAGTTTGGGGATGGATTTGTTTTGCACCTTGGAGTAAGGGAGTAAGTAAAAGCAGCTACCTATTCCGGAAGGAGAAGCAGCAATAAGAGGAGGAAAGAACTGGGAAGCAGCAGAATGAGATAGGGAGGTCAAAGTAATTAGAGTTTATCCAGACAAGTTTTTGACTAAAGAAAATGAAGTGACTTCTTCAACACAGGACAGAAAGCACAAGCACAAACACTCCCAAAAATATCCCAGTCCTTATATATACTCACTCACCACTCCACCCCAAGCAATAATTGGAATATAACAACATCAAGGTGACCTGACTCCGTCCGGGTTTGATTTCGGATTTTTGAGACAATAATTGAAAAGAAAGTTTAAAATAGTGGAGGGTATATGGCGGGAGGTTGCCCCCTAAAACACGTGTTAGGGAGGGGCTGAAATTTATTGTATTTTCTGATGACAAACAGATATAAAACATTCTGGATGAAATCACCTGAGGAAAGGAGTCAAAATTCTCCCTTTGGGAGCCTTTCCAACTATGGGGACAGAACAGCCCTAAGTCAAATCCAGAAGCAATAAATAGGTAGAGGACTGGATAAGGCACCACCACAAAGGAGAACGAAGGCCGCCCCGGGTCTAGGGTAGGGGTTGAGGTACTTGAACAGAGCAGCCAATTTCTCAGGACCCCTTCAAACCTTGCTTGGCCCTAATTTTGTCCTCCAGCCTACACTTTCGCAGATTCCCTTCAGTAACTTTCACTCAAGAGTATGCGGTGTGGTGAGAACTAGTCACGCGTCGTTGCCAGTTCACGACCGGCTCCCGCTTTCCTTTAACTGCGGGACAGCTCCTGGCGAGGTTTCTTTAATTATTAGTTTTTGTTGTTGTGCGAAATAAAATCTTTTGTTTTTATTTTAAACTAGCAGCGTGCCAGTCTTGTAGTTCTTCCAGATGTTTGCAATAAAATGTCAGGTTTCGCCTTTGGGACTCGAAATAAAATTTAACTACCTTCACCCTGTAATTATTCTCTTAGCTCTCCCTTCATAAATTTATCTGCTTTTTTTCTGGCAAGGTGGGGAGTGGGGACGGGGGAGGGGATGTAAGGGGGAACCCGATTATGCACTTGGACTATAAAAACGAGCCACCCGGTTTCCTAGCCTTCCCTGGCTGTAGCCGCTCAGTGCGACGGCTGAGTGGGGGGTGCGGGGTTGGGGGTTGGGAAGGGAATCAGTCCTTCAGCATTGACCGAACTCTGGTTCGTGGTTGGTTCTCAATCTTCAGGTTTTGCCCCTTAACAAAGACGATCTTTGTAAGAACAACGCCAGGGCTCAGTTGGGCCCAGGTTAAAAAAAAAAAAAAAGGAAATTTCGTTCCCTGAATCGCGCAACCACAAAACCTTCTCTAGGCCTCAAACTTCAAAGCATCATCTCCCCCACCCCACCCCACAATCCACTTCCCTACACCAACTCCACCCTAAACCTCGGCTAAGATATTTAGCCTGTCCCAACCCCCAACCTCTGGCCCTGAGTTCTGGAGCTGAACTGGTGGAAAGCTAGGTTTTCTTGCTGAACCACTTCGCAGGAAACGAGAAAATGAAACCCGTATTGAAAGATCTTTAGAGTAAAGAGCTCGCCTTCACTCCTAAGAGAGGCTCGAGGAGGTCGCTGAGGAGGCAGAGGGGCAACTGCGCAGGGAAAGCGATCCCCAACAGAGGCAAAGTAAAAAACACTCGCTCCTACTTCCATCCCAACACACACACAGTCCCTCTGCAGGAGTACAAAGTGGTGGACACCCAGTGCTTTCCGCTCTTTAGGGCTACAGACCTGCCCAGCTTGCAGAACATCTGCATTTTCCCTAAACCTGCTTAAACTCACTAGGAGTTTCCGTAAAGTTTTTAATTGCCGCCTGATTCATAATACCATTTGGGAAAACGCTCCTGCTCCAAGAAACACAGAGACGCACTCACCTCCACGTATTCATACAAATGTGAGCCGCAAAGGCCCACACGCATATACACATCTACTACATATGCGTTGTACAAGTACATGCATATTATGAGTGGGTGTAAAATTATATTCTCTCTCGCTCTTACACGTACACACATTCAGGACTGAAGGAAACACGTTCACATCCATTCTGTCATACACTCACCCTGCCCCCAACTTTCTTGCTCTCTCCCCTTTCCTTCCAGAAGTGATGGAGACCAGATTTCCTCAGGCTGAGCTCCTTCGCAAGAAGAGTTACCTGTGAAGAATCGAAGTGTCTGCAAAAGAGACCAGGGACTTGAATAATCCTACCTGCGGCCTAGCGCCTCCAGGAAAGTTTGAGTCTGGGCATAACTAAAGGGGACAACAAGTTGGCGCGTTGAAGAGGCACCCAGCCTGTAACGGGAGTTGGTTCACACGGGCAATGAATGTGGAAAAGGAAGCAGCCATCAAGACCAGTGCAACCCTGGAGCTTTCCCCCAAATCCCAGGGAACTGGGAGTCCGGGATGGAAAGGGAGGGACGCGCCCGGCAAGACAACCGCAAAACTCTTCCTCCCCTCCCACCCCACTGGCAGTGTGAGGAAAGGGCAGTAAAGAAAAAGGGGAAGTCAGGGTCGCAGCAGAGTTCCTGGGAGGAATGGGAGAGGATCCAGGGTGCTAAAGACATTTCGGATTTTCTTTATTTTCTACATACATACCCCAATCCACTGCCAAGGAAAAGCAAGTCTTTCTCTCCCTGTTTGCAGGTGTTTTGCTAAAGCTAATCAACTATATTTGTTTTTCCATGGAGAGGAAGTATTACATAAAATCGTTACTTCAGGAAGAAAAAAAAGCAAAAGCTGACGTCTGAGTGGCGCGAGGAGGGAGGAGAGAGAGAGAGAGAGAGAGAGAGAGAGAGAGAGAGAGAGAGAGAGAGAGAGAGAGAGAGAGAGAGAGAGAATTCTGAAAGAGAAAGTGGAGGGAGGAGCTCTGAATCGAAGATGAATGACAACTTCTAACGGATGCAAAGAGCTGCACCTACCTACACATTATCAGCCTGAAGTTTCTCAACCTTTGTGTGGTGGTTCTTGCCAGTTATTGTATTTCACTTGTCCCTAATAAAACAGCATTATAAGAAGCGAAATGTACCGGGTACATATGCCTGTGCCCGATAGCAATGCAGTGCAGAGCCGAGTTTTTGCACCAAACGCGTATCCACAGTCATATATCTCTAAGTGAATGGGACAATTATTTGAATTGTATTCATTTAGGGGGAGGAAATTGGTATACTTTTGCTTTTGAGCACCTTTTCTTCCTAATCATCCTTGTCTTCCAGAGAAAACCAGGTCAAAATCGATTGGGAAGTGACTCCCAATAAGTTTCCTTATCAAGGAGCCTGGGGCCTGTATCAGTACGGGTAATCGTGGCAGCGCAGATGTGTGTGTGTGCACATCTGCGCTGCACACTGAGTCTGAATACTTCCAAACTGGAGCATAGGATCTAAAAAAGCTAAAAGACGTTTTCCAATTACTCTGTAGTTACGAAGCCGCGGTTTTTCACTACACTCCACCTTTTTTGCTGCTCCCATACCCCACCCCTCGGTGGTAGGTTAAAAAACCTATGAGGGCAGAGCAAATCTGAAACTCCTGGGCAAAACCGCGCATTGAGAACAGGGTTTCTTCACTTTTCTGTGAGCCAAGGACCCCTTTGTCAGTTTCCTGGATCCCTTCTCAGAAAATAAATAAATAAATAAACATATGATATAAAATTCACAGGAAACCAATTACCACGGAAACCAATTTAAAAGACTTTTTTTTCTTATCCAAATTCAGGTACCTTCTGAAATCTAACAAGGACCCATGGATCTCGAGTTAAGAATCCCTGTTCTAGAGAGAAGCAAGGCTGTCTGTAAGTGTCTTTTCGAGCTGGTGGACAGCGGAAAATGGGAAGCTTTTCCCAGGTCAGATGAGTCTCACGAGTTCTTATGTCTAGCTAGAATAGAGAAATGAATCCACTTCTTAGAAAATGAATAGAAGCTCCAGTGTTTGTTTTCTGTATTTCCAGTATCAGAGGCCGCAAAAAGCTGCTGGAGGAGATATAGGTTTGGGACAAAACACTTATTGAGGAATGAAAAGCTAATACGAAATGAATTGTCCCTGAATACAGATAAAAGTGAGAGAGGTGACTCAGTGGATCGAATGTTAGGTCTGGAGTTAGGAAGACGAGTTCAAAGTCGGTCTTACTTACTAGCTATATGACCTTGGGCAAGTCACTTAACCTCTCTTTACTTTAATCCACTGGAGAAGGAAATGGCAAACAAGTCCAGTATCTTTGACAAGAAAACCCCATAGACAGTATAGTCCACCCGGTCAAGAAGGATTGTTGTGGGGATAAAATAAGATTTTATACACACAACACACGCACACACATACACACATACACATAATGTTTTGCAAGCCTTGGAGTGTCATATAAATGTTATAGATTGTATTCAGAAATTTTCAGGGTCTTTCAGAAAGGTAAACAAATGCAGGAGGAAGGAATTTCCTTCAAATATAAGTCGCTTCCCCTCCAGCCCCCATTCTAATTTGTTTCATCTTCCTAGGAAGTTCTTCAGTGGTTCATCGCTGCTTAGAAGTGACCTTGATTTTCCGTAGACTTGGGTGAGGTGGTGAGGAGGAATGGTGATGTGTCAGATCCTACCAACCTCAAAAGGGCCTCTTCCATGGCGGAGGACTGACTAAGAGTCTGTCCTGTAAGAACCAGATCAGTTAAGTATGGGCAAACCCACCACCACTAGATGTTTGGCCAGGCATTTTCGGTCAAAGTAACGCCCCAGAACCTTATGCTAAGGGCTTGCAATTTTCTGGTGGTGGTCAGGTTCCCACTCTGACGAAACTGTAGGTATTTCGAACCACGGAAGTTAAATTATTTGCTAAAAGATTTATCCCAGCCCCCGCAACTTTGTCGGATCCTGTGTGCATTGTCCTCGATTTGGCGAGAAGAGCCTTAATAATCTCTCATGCCAAAGAGAAAATGGACCTCGAGAATCATGGATCAAGTTTGCTTTTCAAACCAGATCATTGAAAAAAGATAACGAGATCTAAAGTTAACTCCCATAATGCAGGAACAGATAGTAATAACCCTTCCCCCAAACTTTGGCATCTGATCTTAACAATTTCTTTCCTGCGCATCCATATTTGCCTGCCTGTCTACTTGTTTGTCTCTGTGTTTCTCACGTACATTTGCACCAATTCAAGGGCAAATATCTCACTGAAAAAATAAATAAATAAATAAATGAGCAATTGTCCATTGACAAATTCAAACAGACGCCATTTTCTTTCTAGCTGTCTATATGTGACAAGTGATCATTGACGAAATACTTCAGGCCTTAACAAAGACGTTGGCCTGAAATATTATGATAATTAAGAACTAGGTGGGGGCACGGGAGGGAGAAGACAGGTAATGATTGCTGGAATCTTGCCACTCTCCAAACTCCCGATATCAGCCTAGGGAAGTGTGAAATGGCTAATCCCCAAATTCATTCTTACCCTAGACAAAAAAATGAGAAGAATGGAGATAATCTCAAAACGTTCCTTCTCGTGAAATTCAGAAGAGAGGCCCATAGGAGAAAAGGGGAGTGATTTTTTACTTTTATTTTTTGGCTCAGCGTGAAGAGATGAGTCTTTTTGACTTGATAGGAAAGGTAGGAAGGTTGGTCCTGGCTGGAATGAGAATGGAGACAAGAGTATTTGAATTTCGGCTCAACACAGAACGTCATCTTTGTTACAGAATACCACCAATATAACAGAATCGTCATTTTCATTTGGGAAAGCTATCATCCCGTAGTGTACTGTGCTTCCACCAGATTTGGGGCTGGTTTGGGAGGCAAGTGGACCTTAGACATGGGTGGAGTAGACTACTGCTTACTTGATGACTTTTAAAGATTTTTCTCTTTTCTTCTGGCTAACAGAAAATTCTGCCGATAGAACTTCATTTAGAATAAGCTTCTTTATGTGCCCTCATCTTCACCTCAGACTGTTACCATTCAGATATCTATCATCTCACCCTTCCAGATAAAAGTATTCTGGTACAGTGGAAAGATGCTAACTCCAGAGTAAGAAAACATGCTTTCACCACCGCACTCTCAATTGAAACCCTTTACTATCTAGCATCTTCGGTCTCTTTCATTGCATATGGAATCAGCATTGGAATATGCTATCTTAAAAATAAACAACAATTTAAAAAATCTTTCATTTAATCTCACACTTCATAATAAATCACATTTTTTTTATTTAATGAAGAATCTTCACAATAACCTCTGGACAGGGACTATAATATTATCCCCATTACCTTGGCTCTTACACTGCGTGACCATGCACAAGCTTTTTTTAACTCCAGCTTCTTCATCTGTAAAATGGGGATAATGATACCTTTAGTACTCACTTCACAAAGTTGTTGGGAACAGCAAATAAACATGTAAAGTGCTTTAGATACTCTTCAATGCTAAAGACACTACAGCTAATGATGCTGTCACATATCTTTTCCAGTTACCTTCCAGTGCCTCTAATTTCTTCCACCTTCAAACTGTGAGAAACTCCCAGAGTTGTGTCTTCTCTCTCTATTCATTCCTTTGGTTAATTCACCTACTATCATGGCTTTAACTATAACTGCTGTGTAGAAGTTGACCAAATCTGCTTCTCTAGATTAGATTCTCTAGATCTTTATTCTAACCCTACATTTAAACCTGACCATAAGATAACTCTATTCTGATGTCTTTAAAAATCAACACATACAAAATTGAACTCACTATCTTCCTCCCGACTCCTTAATACATTCACCTTCCCAATTATCCTATTTCTGTCAATGGCACCACTATTTCTTCTATCTACCAGGCTATAACTCTTGGCCTCCTTCTCTCTTTTACCTGATAAATTTGTTATCTTTGTCCATGGTTTCTTCTTTCAAGTTTCTCCAAAATTCGCACTTTTCTCTAAATTCTCCCATCACCATTCTAGTATCAACTCATAGAATCTAGTAGCTGGATTGCTGGAGTAGTATTTGAGTTGTTCTCCATTTGCAATATAAACATAATCTTTTCCAACAACCCATCTGTAATGTAAATGATAGATTAATCTTGTGTTAAAAAGCACAACTTTAGGCAAATTCTTTCTCCACTATTCAACAATAGCTTCCATTTGATTACCAAGTTAATTCCAACCTGAGGTTTGGAAAAACTAAATTATTTGCCTCTGCTCAGTAAATATCAGAGGCAATAGTTGAATAAAAGTTTCCCTACCTTTTTAACACCACTGTGCCAGGAGCCTTCCTTTATGGCAGATAATCAGTACCATAACAATTTACTCCTCTTTTATTTTAGTTTCATATGCCTTTGTTTGGATAGACAAAATCCAATCCAACTGTAACCTTTCCAATACTTTGAAGAGACCATATGGAGATTATTCAAATGACTATGAATTCTACTCCTTATTTTCTCCAAGACTTTAGTACACTTCGAAAATCTTTATTACCTTGAGGACCATGGGCAAGTCATTTAACCTCTTTAGGGCTTCGTTTCCTCATCTGTACAATCTAAAATTTGGACTAAATGTCCTCTGAGGTCACACACAGTTCTAGGTCTATGAGCCTATTTATGACTGCGGTCTAGAGAAAAGACTAGAGAGTGGACTGGGGAGTCTATCAGACATATTCAAATTGTGTTGCTCAGTTGGTAGCTCTGTGGCTAAAGGCAAGTCACAACAGTCTTCTCACCTATAAAATGGTGATAAAAATGGGCAGATACATGGTCCAATAGGGTTTGCAAAACAATTTACAGAGATTTTCATTTGAGCTTCATAGTGACCCTATGAGAGGGATACTAAAGGTATTATTATTTAAATTTTACAGATGAAGAAATTGAGATTCAGAATGCTAAGTGACTTGTCTGTAGACATGACATTGACAAATATTGGAAGTAAAATCTGAATTACAGTCTTCCCCACTAGGTTTATACCTACTAGGCCACTCACCTTCTCAAAAATACTATCTGTAGTTAGTGTCTACTTTAGGGAACTGTTGTCAGGCTTTAACAAGGCTATATATATATATATATATATATATATATATATATATATATATATATAATATTTTTAAGTGTCAAAATTACATTATTCTTAACTATTATTATTTCCACATATGTTTATATCTAAAAATCCCTCTATAGTTCAAACTTAAGGTCAAAAGTGTCCAAGGCAAACTTAACTTCAACCCCTCCTTTCCCAAATCAACTGCATCATCTGGTTTTTCTCTTTGAGTCAATAAAACTGGAAACATCAAATTCATTTTTCAATTTTTTGTTCAGGTATTGCTTGGACTAAATCACCTTAAAATTCTGACATTCTGAGGTTCTGTGATCTGCTGTGCTATTTAACCTTCATGTCATAAAAGTCCTATCCAATATTCCTCTATGATTTTGCATCTATTTTCTCTCCATTCCTACTGTCACCAATCTAAGTTTAGATCTCATTAGTTTTTTGTTTGTTTCTTGACCTGGCCTTTAAAAATGTCTTACTTTATTTCTCTCTCATCTGTCTCTCCTCCAGTCCATTGGAGACACATTGATTTTCTTAATATACAGCTTTGATCATGTCATTCTCTTCTTCAATGGCTCTTTATTGCCTATAGAATCAAGTTCAAAATCTGACCCTGGTATTTAATGTCCTTTGCAATCTGAGATTAGTCAATCCTTTCATCCTGATATCTCACTACTTACCACCTGTCCTATTATACTTTAACTAATTACAGCTTTCAAATGTCTTGTTTTTTTATCTTTTTTATGCCTTTATTTATATCACTTCCTCACCTTCAAATGACATATCCAGCTCATTCTCTTTCTAACTATCTTTTAAGGTCTAGTTCAAATGCATCCTTTTCCAGGAAGCCTTATCTGATTTCTCATTCTGCTGAAATTCTGTAGCACTTGGTTCGTAACTTTCTTACAAATTTATCACACTCTGCTTTTTATTGTATCTTCGATGTATTTTCCTTGTCTCCCCTACTACACTGAAAGCTCCTGGGGCTACATAAAAATTATCATTGTCAGTGTCTTCCTCAGCTCCTAGCACAATGCCTTGTACACAGTAAGAACTATATAAATACATATTGAATGAATTAATACATATATTTCTTTGTTCCCCCTACAATTCATTCATAGTACCGAGTATTATTCCTTTGGTTTAGAGCTCTGATCTATTTAAAAATAAATGCACACACACACACTCACACACACACACCCCAAGAGGTAATCATATAAATCATACATTATCAATCACTTACAGTTCTGTATGAATAAAGGATTCCAAGAAAGTGTTTATGGGGAGGAGGTAGGGGTGGAGAATAAAAGCTTTCCATGTTATTGGCTACCTGAGGAAAAGGGGCACAAAATTCAAAGCCCTAAAGATAAGCTTTATTGTCTTACATTTTTTGCCTGAATTGAAGAAATCATTTTGTCTAGTTCAGCTACTTCATTTTACAGATAAGAAAACACAGACAAAGAAGGAATAAGTGATTCCCCAAGATCACATAATGAGTCAGTGTTGAAGCCAGAGCTAGAACCCAGATATTTTTCACTTATGACTTGGTGCCCAGGCAAAGAGGAAAAGGAATAGAAAAATACAGAAACAAATTGAGAGAGAAAACCAAGATCTACCCCCACACACACTTTTCCCCCCTCTTTTCCTGACTGGGTTTCACAGTGGAATGTTGGCACCGTTTGCTTTTCTGCCTTTTTTTTTTCTTTTGCTCTGATGGCAAATCCAGCATTACTTGCAGGCTTACTCAGTGCAAACATTATGTTAAAAAGCTTTTCAAGGCATTTTCTTGCTCTGCTGCATTTCCTTAATATGTTCTATAGGCACCCAACCCCTTAATGTATATCTTGTCAAAGACCTTTCAAGTTCTAGTCATTTTTCTACCTCCAATTCCCAAACTCTATCTCATAATGTGGATTTCAACTTGCTTTACCTTCTCCCTCAGAACCGCTCAATGCCACCGCTTCCTCTTACAGTCTTCCTTTTCCATCTTTCTCGCCAGTCTGTGCTTTTTCTTTGCTTTTCTTTTAATCCCACTTGCCCTGAAGTTGAATGCTATGAGTGGAAGGGGTGTGTGTGTGTGTGTGTGTGTGTGTGTGTGTGTGTGTGTGTGTGTGTGTGATGTATGTGGTCAAGCAGGAGAGATGAAGGAAGTTGTAAGTGTGCCAATCTGTTATTTAAGAGTGTATACATGCTGAGTCTGCATAGATACCTTGGGCCCTGCAGAACATGTTTTCTGACCTATTCTCCAAGAAAGGGACTTCTTGGTCTTTGGCTCTCTTTGTCCTGTATTTTACTGGGTGAAATCTTCCCCTGGCCTTGCAATGACTGAGGCTCTGAGGCTGTCTCTTTCAATTCTGGGCAAAAAAAAAAAAAAAAAAAAAATCAAACATATTCAGTGCTCAGTTTAGTTTTTTGGAAATTGAAAATCCTTGTGCGGTTATCAGTGATCCTCAGGGGCTGGGGGGCTCAGCTGTGCTTGGGGAACACATATTCAAGAGGAACATGAAATAGTAATTGAAAAATAAGAGTGGGGGAAATGAAAGTAAAAATAAGGAGAGAGAGACAGAGAGAAAGTTTCTGAGACGTCAGTTTACTCCCCAGTCCTTTCCAAGAGGCAGCAAAATGACTTTAGCCCCAGCTCTACATCCTGTTATGCCACTAATAGGTCAGTACAGAGAATTTGAGGGTCCTATTAGCAAAGGGTTTATAGAGTAAAAAGTCAAAGTCATAGAAATGGAGCATACCTCAAAAAAATAGAATACTCAAGGGAACTATTCTGCATCAATAATAAAAATCTGAAATAAGACCTAGATTATCACTTCAATAAAAATAATTTTAAAATACTCTGTAGCTGTTCTTCATGTATATATGTTAAAACCAATTTGCTCTTAAGAAATTTAATAAAGTAATCCTAGCATGAAGATGTAATAATGATATTACTTTGAAAATGACATATTAATATAGAGCTTTAAGGTTCCAAAGCAGTTTTTCTTCTGAGCTTTCCCTGGGATAATGTTCCCTATATTGATGTTAATGATGTAGTTACTATTAGTACCCCCAAGTACCCCCAAGATTTCTTGAGAGCTTATTATTCTATTCATAGTAATGAAATTTCTCCTCTTTGTCTTTCTATCTCTGTGTCTCTGTCTCTGTCTCTCTGTGTGTGTCTCTCTGTGTCTGTCTCTGTGTCTCTCTGTGTGTCTCTGTGTCTTTTTCTGTCTGCCTCTCTCTGTCTTTCTCTCCGTCTCTCCCTCCCTGCCTATCCCCTCTTCCGCTTCCCCCACTACCACAAGAACAGGATGCTTGTTGATTCTAGAGAGTAAAAGACCAGCTACGTGAACGGGATATGCATTATGGTTTTATGAAAGGTAAGGGTTTAAGAGAATCCCAGGTGATGAGTTGGTCAGGAGGAGAGCAAGTAAGGGACACCTCTGAGCAGATTCCAGCATCTAGAAGATTTTGCCGGGGTCTCTTAAGGCAGAGGCAAAAGGTTGGTCACCTGAAGGAGATTCGGAGAAGGACTCTGGGAGTGAGAGTGGTTGGCGGTGGAAAGCAAGAGGTATAAGTGTCACTCTCTATGTGGTTTTAATATTCTTCCTAATCCCAATCCAATTTGGGGTTATTAGACTGATCCCAAAAGCGCCGGGAAAGGTTGCACATCTGTCTTATTTCAGTAAGTCCCTGAGCTCTAGACAGAGGGAGAGATCCAGGAAAGGAGGAAACGTGCTGACATAGCTCCTTGGTTGGAGTATACAGCTTAGTTCCCTCTTTTGTAGAGGGAGAGACAGAAGGACATCATTTATTGAAGTACAGAGAAGTGGGGAGTGGTGGGGGCGTCCACATCTCCCTCTGGCCCCCTTTTCTTTAATTGTCAAACTCACTTCTCAGAGCCCGGGTGTGGGGCGGAGGGTGGAAGGGGTGGGGAGCTAAAGGAGACAATGTGTACACTATATGCCAAGCATTGAGGAAGCTTCTTACTTTATCGCACTTCAATCCCCACCCCACCCCAAACCTTACTTGTTTGAATCAGACCAATGTACCCTGTCAAGGGGACGAAAAGGAAAGAGAGGAAAAAAATCTTTGCGAACAGGAATTTATGTAAAACGAGCCCCCGAGCAGATGTTCCTATCCAGCCTCGAAACGTTTCTTTGGAGTGGAAAACCCTCGCCTCAGGTCTCTCAATTAAACTGGAGAGAAAGCCCCTCACTAGTTCCGCCCTCTGCCCAGGAGGACCGATTCCCGAAGTGCCCCAGCCGGCATGGTTACTATTATTTCCTCCTTCAATCATTTTTTTTTTTACCAAAAAAAAAAAATTAAAAAATATCAATTGCTGCTTTGCAAGATCAAAGTAAGGATTTCTGGTGCATCTGGAGGACCCAGGGGAGGGGGAGAGGAAGAGGAGGAGAGGAGGGGGAAAATTGAAGCAGCCACAGTTGTCCAACTTCAAAGTGTTCCCTAACAATGAATTTTTGTCCTGTATATTTTAACTTCCCCTCCTCTCAATCTTTCGGATCGGCATCTGAGAGGAAGACAATAGGCTTGTGGATTTTCCTCCAGAAAAAAAAAAAAACCTGTTATAAACTTGCACGATCTATTCTCCCGCAGGCATTACAGGCGGGGCTTAGAGTCTTCAAAGGACAGGTGACTTCTGTCCTGTAGAATGGGTAAACTGAGGGAAGAGGTAAAGTGAGAAGAGGGGATCGAAAGAGAGTGGGCTCTTAGGAGACATAAACTAGGTCCCTCCACGCCCGCCCATCTGTATTAACAGCGATAAAAGCCATAGTAATAAGCAGTAGATCCTCCTTGCATCCTCAAAACTCCCTTTTATCACGGTGGATAGAATTTTTTGCAGCCTCCCATCGCTCACCACATAAGGTCAGAAATCCGGATAATTCGGAAGCTTCAGCATTTGGATTCCTTTGAGGAGAGAGAGGAGTGTATGTGTGTGTGTGTGTGTGTGTGTGTGTGTGTGTGTGTGTGTGTGTGTGTGTGTTTAAATTAATCCTATGTGACTGAGCAGTCTTGGTAGAATCTGGTTTAAGATATAACTTATTAAATTATCTAAATTATTATTTACTGAAGTGGGAACAAGCCTTAGATAATATCTAGTCCAGCCCTCTCTTTGTATAGATGAAACGACTGACGTTCAGAAAAAAATGAACTATTTGCTCCAAGACACATACGAGGAAGAAAGACAGAGGATTTGAACTCCGGTCTTCTGAATCTAGAGCCAAAGCTATCTTCACAGTACCGTGACTGTATGGGAGCTACAGCTTCTTAAAGGCATCAACCTTGAAGTGAAGGCCAAGAAAAAGGAGCCACTACTCTGAAAAAGGAACCTTCCAAAAGCAATAGGGTCCTCAGCAGGGAGAGCTGGGAAAAGCAATGAGATAAGGTTTGCCTGCTTTTAATGTTAGCATCCCCGCAAGAAGGCTAATAGATAAGGACTACTTTTTAAACGGTTTATGTTTCAGCCCGTTGCTGTCTCATCCAGTCTGGGAAGAAGAGACAGAGATGGCATGAAAGAGGAGGTGCATAGATGAATAACAGATGTACAGAAAAGGCCACTCTTTCCTTTGGTTTCTCAGAAAGCTTGTCTCCAAAGTGGTAGTAATGACCCGGCTAAACCCACACAAGCACATTCTCTACTGAAGCCCGCTGAGTGCCCGCCCCTGAGAGCTGAACCCTACAAAGCGAAGGAGGGGCTCAGCTGAAATGACAGGTACAACCACCCCGCTGCTTGTAGACAGGCCAGAAAATCTAAAACTGGAAGTGACTTTAGAGGCCATATAGTTCAATCCCTTCATTTTACAGATCAAGAAACCGAGGCTCAGAACAGTGGGATTTGCCCAAAGTCAGAAACAAATAGTTAAACTCAGGTCCTCTGTTGCCAAATCTACCGTCCTTTCCATTATTTTGCTCATCTTAATTCGTCCCTATTGATTCTGTAATTTAATGAACTATTAGAGGACTACCTTGTCAAGAGAGAATAGGAAACAATAGACCAGGACAGAAGTGTCCAGCTCCTTCCAGCTGAGCCTGAGCTGGGAATAAGATCCTGTTAACTGCTCCCTCCTCTCCTTCTTCTCCCTTTTTCTTTTCCCTTCTCCCCCTCCCTCCGCATCATCATCATCATCAGCAGCAGCAGCAGCACCATCACCACCACCACCACCACCACCACCAACACCATCACCATCTTTATCCTTGCCAAATTTCTGTCGGCCATTGCTATCCCACAACAGCGATGTTAGCGATCGGTCCCCAGCCTTATACCAGGAATGTCTCACCTCACCCAGGCAGCAGGAGAGGTGTTGGGAGGTTTTCGCGTTCTCTGGCTATAAAGTAAGTGGAAAGTGCAATTTAGTTGCTCTCCTTCCCTCTCTACAGCTGAGAGGACAGATCGAGGAGGAAACAGATTTGGTGAAACAGCTGTGTGCTTTGCCCAGCTTCAGCTCCTGTAGAGAATGTCCAGAAAAAGTATGCGCTTTCCATTGTTTGAAAATTTTCTAAACAAATGTTTCCCCCAGTTTCTAGAGCTGACTGAAATCACCAGGAGTTGGGGTGTGGTTCAGGCTTTCATTCTCTGATATACGCCTCCTTGGGCCTAATGCCTCTAGCCTGGCAGCCAGAGGCAGGGCCCGGGAGGACAGGACTGGGCAGAGCAAAGCAGGGCAGGGGGAGGTGTACTCTCAGACAGTCAGGGTCAGTTATTGGGTTCTGTATGACGGGAAGAGAGCAAAGTCCTCAGTGGCACTGAGAGCTACATTCAGTTCAGGCGGAGCAAAGGAGCAAGAATGATCAAGAGACAGACCTGAACTAAATGAGCCAAGTCTACTCATCTCTTCCTAAATGGAATTCGGCACGAATTAAAGTGCTGGGGTGGGGGGTGGGAGCGGGCGGGGGAGAAGGGGCCACAAGGGCTGTGTGTCGAAGGATATTTAAGGAGCGATTCTTTCCAGTAAAAGAAACATTTGTCCCTAATAAAAACTCGAGTCCTCCTCTATGCGTTGACTGCGTTTTCCCTGTACCTAGTGTGCTACCGTCCCTGGGCTACCTGTCTCCCTGTGGCTACAATTGACCTGACCTCCCTCACTTCCAACCCTTACCC
This sequence comes from Potorous gilbertii, assembly GCA_028658325.1. Classification (NCBI taxonomy): domain Eukaryota; kingdom Metazoa; phylum Chordata; class Mammalia; order Diprotodontia; family Potoroidae; genus Potorous; species Potorous gilbertii. Next base: position 481,475,036 of record CM053770.1, read on the forward strand.
CAGTGCCACAGAACACTAGAGGAATCCTTAGTGAGTCGCTCCATCCGAGTCTCACTTGCCCACCGTGCACATGTGCTTTCGAGTCGTCCTACTTAAGATTGAGGAGGGCTCTAGAATTTCTAGCAGGACTGTGGAGCTCTAACTCCACAGTGGAACTATGATAGAATCCTCGTACTTTGTATTTCCCCTTGCCCTCCTGTGCCCAGGGAAAACAGTTCCAGTTTTTAATAAAGGGACCGAAGTGCTGGTTCTCCTTCCCAAATCCTTTCCAGGTTTGGGAACGTCTTTTTCTGAAAAGGTTCAGGTCAAGAAACAGACCAAATAACCGTACAAGTCCTTCCAACCTCTACAAACTTTCACATACAGTTCACACTGTCCAGGTTCACACCTGCACACGCACGTGCATTTTCTTCCGTCCTTTCCCCCCACCTCAACCCCTACCTCCTTCTCCTTCCCTATGCCAAGCCTGGCCTCTTTCTGCGAGGTGATTAACGACCCCACTTATTTCACGGATTTCAGGGTCTCCTGCTCAGCATTTTCGGTTTCTGGGCTGTATATCATGCTGTGGGGAAGGGAATAGGGAGGGGGAGAAGCTGAGTAAATACCACAGCGATGTTCTGAGCTCTCTTGCAGTTTTGTTTTGTTAAGGACGCCTGGTAAATCTTTCCCCAGATAACCTCAGGGAGGTAGTAAGGAGCGGAAGACCTGGCAGGTTGCTCCCAAGGTTTTGTCTCATCTGTATCCTCTTATTCCCTAGTAAGAAAGAGGGTTGTTCAGCCTCAAAGCATGCTCCGATACTGTTAGGATTTTCCATTCTCTCAGCTTCCGAGAAGAAGACTTCCGAGGTATCATTCACAAAAATACCTCTCTCTACGTGTACAGGTCTTTGATTCACCCATCATTAGTCATGTCTACGTAACGCTGTAAGGTTTACCAAGAGCATCTTTCCCAAGAACCCTATTGAATAAATATTAGTATCTTTTATTTTACAGCTCTGGAAACTAAACCTTGGGAAGGTTGTCCACGGAGGTGTCGAACGAATCGGGACTTGCATGCGGGTCTTCTAACTCCAAGCCTTGTCACCTTTCCACAAATTCCAAACTGCTTCTACTAATCGGCCATCAGAATTAAAGTGCGGGGTCACGACTCCACACTCACTGCAGGGGGCCCTTGGCCTCTGGCACAGGGGCTGCTCTTTCTAAGGTTGCAGGCTCATTAGCTGAGGAGATGTGGTTACCTGCAGGGAGCCCGGGAGGGGGAAGGGAGGAAAAGGGGAAGAGAGAGAAGTGAAAGCAGTTTATATTTTATTTAACCCAACGGGATCCATTTCTATGACACCTTCAAAACTCTCTTCCTCCCTCCAATCTGGCTAATTTCCAGTTTAATTTTTGCCCCTTCAGTTTTTCTCTGCAGCAGCCTGGGCGGCAGATTCTTTCCCATTTGTTGAAAAGAAATCCTTCCCCCTGTCCCTTCTCCAACCCAAGGACTCCAGATCCAGATTGAAGAGAGAATGAGAAAGAGGAGAAAGATGTTCCTGGTCTTTTTTAGAGTAACAGAGTTGAAGATCCTTCAGGCCATTCTAACACAGTCTGTGCAATTAGTTAGCAAATACCTAGCCAGGGTGTAGGGAAGAAAGCCAGAAAATGACACGAAGTTGAGGACTCAGGACTAGAGGCTAGATCTTCTGTGCAGAGTATGCTAGATCACCCTAGTGAAAAGACTTTGGCCCTAGTAAGGGAGATGTGTTGTTCATGTGTGTACATACATGGAAAGGTGTGCTGAAGGACACCATTTAAAGATTCCCTAGGGCAAAGAAGCACGGGGTGGGGGGGGGGGAAGGGTCCCTACCTGGCCTGTAGGTAGGACAGAGGCTAGTGGGAAATTTGCCTGGTGGGCAAGGCGGTGGGGGGGAGGGAGGGGGCGAAGCAGAACAGATTACTTGAACTTCTACCACAGCCATATCTTTTAGAGGTGTCCCCCCTACCCTGCCAGTAATAATACATTTGCCTGTGTATATTCTTCACATGTGTCTAATATTTAAGATGAAATGGTTGTTGTGTGAAGACTTACATCATGTAAAGGCCCAGTAGAGGGTAGGGTCAGTCAAGAGGAACTAGCTTAGCAAATATAGGATTTAAAGCTAGATGGATCTCAGAAATTATTTGCCCAACCCCCTGATTTTACAAATGAGGCAAATAAGGCCCAGATAGCCTAAAAAGGAAAGGGCTTTCTTAAGGTCACCCTTAGTAAGTGACTGTCAGCCTGCAGCTTAATGTGCAGTCCTACTGACCAGCCTGGGGAAGACTTGGACTTCCAGAGGATTGTGAGCCTGTAACTCACTAAGCAGTCCAACTAGGAGGTGTGAGAGTTTGTGGTTGACAAACACTTGGGGAAATCCTGTACGGTTTATATCACCTTTTTTTTCTGCTCATAGTCAAGGGAAGAGACTGAACATTAGAGATACAGATGTTTTTAGTTTACAAGAGAAGTGTAAACATCACCATAATTCATGACTTTACCATTGGCTGTCCACGATTGATGGACTTTAGTACCAGGTCTATCTTTGGCTCTAACCCAGAAGACTCAAACCTGCCTTTTAGAAACCCACCTACTAAGGCATGTGCTGAATACTAACAGTCCCTAGAATTATTTCTCTGGACAAAAAAAAAATCCAAAGAGAGAGGATAAAGGCAGAGAAATTCTGAAAGAGACTGTTCATGGTTCAAAATACGCAAGAGATACCAAAATATGGAACAGAGAAATGAATATTCTTTTCCCATCCTGTAAATTTCCTTAGTCAAACTTGCATCTGATCAGCAGTTTATCGAGAAGCCCAAAACAGTTTTCTCTGTTCTCTCTCTCTTTTGGAATTAAAACTAACACAAGGAGAAAACCGAGGAAAACAGACTGGCACAGCCGGCAGGAGAGACAATTTCAGCCCATGGCTATTCGGTATCCTTTCTGTGAAAACATAAATTTTTTTCTTTCTGATAATTCAATTCTCTCTTCTCTCTGAATAATTCAGTTCATCCCAGTTCAATCTAATTGGATTCTAGCCAACCAACATTTCTAAATTTCACAACTTCTTTGTGTCTCTTGGCAGGGTGTGTTCAGTACTCCAAGTGAGGATCCTGCACTCATAGAACAAACCACCCTGTATGGTTCCCCTTTCCAAGTTTGCGGGAAGAGCTCAAAGATAATAGATCAATACCCCTTTGCATTAAAAAGTTTTACTCCCCCATCCAGTTCACTTTTCCAGAGGTCACGAGCTAGAGATGAAGTGAAATGCTGCTTTGCACTCTGTGATTTTCATTCTTGGTGTGTAGACTTTATAGAAAGAGTCAAGGGAAAGAAACATAGAGTCAAACACACTTGCACTAAACAAAATCTTCCCTCTATACTTTGAATGTCGATTTAATATTGAATAGTATTAGAAAGGACCCACATGGACCGGTAGAGCTGAAAGAGACTTAGAGACCACCTAGTTCAATGTCTTCATTTCACAGAGATTGAAACTGAGGCCCGGAAGGGAAGGAGATTTGGAAGGGAGGGGGTCAACTGACTAGGAATCAAGGTTCAAAACAGAGCATACCTCCAAGTGATCATTCCAAGAGACATGCACACATTAGGATTACAAATGAGACCACATTCATTTCTCTGTTTCATATTTTGGTGTATCTTGCATAGCACTTGTTTGAGTAATTCAGCATCCTGCACAGAATAGATAAAAGCGCTCTTTCGGAAACATCAGTTTGTTTCCTAAAATGACAGCTGAAAGGAGTTGAATAAGATGGGTCATTAGGGCTCCTTCTAACTCTGTTGCTCTGCCTCCATCTAACTTTGGTGTGTTGAGACTTTACAGACATCCCTTGGAGCTTGGGACATGGGGTGCAGGGTTGCTTGTTTCTGTGTCAGCAAGTTTGGGCCAAGGGGCCAGGCCTAGATTAAGGTCTGGGCCTTAGGGTAAAGTTGTTCATGAGAAACATTAACAAAAGTTTAGCAACGTCTCCCCAACCCCTTACTCTTACTCCTACCCCTAATAGAATTGCCAAACTGTCAATTTCAGATATGAAAGCCAATTTCATCCTCTTAATCCAGTAGAAGAGTGAGAGGAAAACAAATCAACTGAAATAAATGTGCAGCCTAAGGGAAGCACCCTTTGCTGGCCACAAATTGCTATGAGAGTTTTATGGCTCAAAAAGGAACATTCGTTGGGCAAACTCTGAGGAGGCTAGGGGGAGTGGAGGAAGAAAGAGGAAGGGGTGCTTAAGTTAGAAGAAGGAAAGGGGGTCCTCATTTCTATTGTAGTCATTCCAGATTTCACAGCGCAGACACCCAGCCTAGCCAAAGAAGCCACTGCCTGGGCTCTTTGGGATCTCTAGATAAAACGACAGTCAAAGGAAGAATGCTGAGGGCATTGAGCCTTTCCTTACAAAAGTTCAGAAAAAAAGATTTTCAAATTGCATGTGCTATCCTCCAGGTCATTAGACACATAAAAGACAATGAGGAGGGAGGTCGGGAGGAGACTATTCAGGTCATTCAAGGTCAAAATAAATCAACAAATAAAAAACCCCAATGACCCCTCAGTTTCACCTTAAGAACTCCAAAACTGTAAAGAAAAAAAATTATGTTTTTCTTAACTTCTCTCACTTCTCACTTTAGTTTTTCATTGGGCTGCATTGGTTGGCCTACATCTCTATAAATATCAGCTACCAGTCCATCTCCAACTATCCAGATATGAATCTCTCTGGAGATTCAGTAGAAGAGGGGAAAGTCTTGTAGCTGATTTTTCTATCTAAAAGTCTAGGTCCTGAGGCAGGTATTGTCTTTGGATAGCCAGGCTCTGGGGGGTAGGTAGTCAAGAGAAGTAGAATCAGGACTCCCTCCCTAGAGAAACAGTCTTCTCTGGCTCCAGGGTTCCAGCTCAGACACTAAGGTACTCTGCAGGAGGGCTGGGACTTATCACCCACATGTGAACTACAGTCCATTTTAATTCTCAAGCTTAGTACCTCGAGCTTCCCTGACCACCACCTCCCTAAACTGCTGGATAAAATCTCCCCAGACTAGGGAAACCAATAAATAGAGTAGCAGTCAGCAAAGTGAATGAGGCCTTATAACTGGGTCTGGGTAATTACCAGCCTTTAGTTCAAGTCTCCATCTATCCCCCACTCCTTCTAACCCCACCAAAAAACATCAACAAATCTACCATAGCTTGATTCAATTCAATATGCACATACTAAACTCTTGCTATGAACAGCGTTTTGTGGCTAGAGAACCTGGGTATGAGTCCACTATCTGACCCCTACTACTTGTAGGAAGGCGAATTTCTTAACCTCCAGGTGATGATCCCATCTTTCTTTCTAAGGCTGAGATACAAATCAATTTCTATCATTCATAGACAGTGTTTCCACATCGGGAGCTCCCCACACTGATGAAACTGATGTCCAGTCTAAAAAAGAAGAAAGAAAGGGGGGGGGAGGAGAGGAAAATGCAGCTCATTGTGCTCTGGGTTTTATGTAGATGATTTTTAAAAACAAAAAGGAGATGCAGCTGGTGTCATAGAATCAGAACTGAAGTTGTCAGACGTCCAGCGCTGGGTTAGTTAGCATCCTGACTTCCATATCACTCTGGGTCTGTTTATTAATATGTAAAATGTACTTAATACTCTTGTTACCTACCTCACTACACCCTAGGATGGAAACCGCTTTGTGAAGCGTCCTGTGCGGGTCTCATTGAGGTGACCACAAGATAGTTCTCAAATTAAGGTGCTGATTTCCACATACTCCAGGTGGAGATTAGAATTCTAACTTTCGAAAGACACCCGTAGATCCTATCCTAAAGGGAACCTGGACCCAGGTTACTTGGGACATGAAATAACAGACGCTAAGTACCTAAGGAGTTTCTTCAGAGATATAGATTTCTGGGTTTTCCCTTAGTGTCTGCAGCGTAGAATGCACCCCGGTTTAGATACCACAGTTAGCCTTTCTCCTTCAGCTTTTCCTTCAAAACCTGCAGCTCCCATGCAAAGGTCTCTCTGAGTCAGGGCCCTGAGCTGCCCTACCACGGAATGCTGACACGACCCTTCCAATAAGAGTGAGGACAGGAGGCCCAGAGACAGCCGGGACAGGACCTGGCTTAAGTGCTCCTATCCTACAGCCTACCTTCCGGGGATGCCAAGAGAGTCAGGGAGAGATACAGCGTCCTGCTTTCATTCTCCAAGGCTGGGCTCTCACCACTTACGAGATGTAAAGATTTCTGGCTCAGTAGGCATCTTTTCGGAGAAAACAGTCCCTTTAAAAAGGTGTGGAGATTGTGGAAACTTTGTGTTCTCTTAAAAGTGACTCTCCTTTACATCCCCATTCCTATTTCAGGTACCTAGCCAAACCTACCTGATGGAGATGCTTACGCAGACTGAATGTCTGTCTGTGCACCCGCGAGGAGCGGGGAGAAGGGAGGGGGAAGAACTCCAGGTTCTGAGGGAGGCTTTGTAATAAAAGATAAAAAAAAAAATTCGCTGACCTGACAGTCATAATTTGACCTTTTTATTTACTCTCCTCCTTACACTCCCATACTCAGAAAAAGTTTTGGAGGGCAACTTTCCCTTCCCACGCTATTGTATCTAGTTGCTTTCAACAAGAGATCTGGAAATTCTGGGAGCGCAGAGGAGGGTGAGCTGAGGCGTAAGAGTGGAGCAGGATCCGACCTGTCAGGTTTTTCTGGGAGTCCAAGTCAAATGGATCACATGTCACGTTGTACCCACTCCTAGGCACCTAGAAGAAGAAGAGTGTGTCTTGACCTTGGATAGGGAAGATATTTTGGTGCCGTCCAGGAGCCAGGGGCTCTGTAGCGGCTGTTTGCACTTGAACCTGATCTCGGGGCTCATTTTTGCGTTCTCCCTGGGTCACTTTTTGTTCTTTCTGGGTCACTTTTTGTTCTCTCACAGGGTAATTTGTATGTTTGTTCACAGTGAGTTTGGGGTGGGGGTGGGGTGGGAGAAGACAGCAGCATTAAACCGAATCCCGGGTCAGCTTTCCCCTTCAGATCAACCTCTCACTTGCCCAGTCTTCTGAATAAAGACACAAGCAACCGCGAGCCACCCTGTGGCAAAGATCTGACAAATTCTCTCTCTCTCTCTCTCTCCTCTCTCTCTCTCTCTCTCTCTCTCTCTCTCTCTCTCTCTCTCTCTCTCTCTCTCTCTCTCTCTCTCCTGCCCTGCCTGTGTGTGTGTCTGTGTGTCGTGGCATCTTTTCATTCTTTTTTAGACGCTTACAAGCTCCACAGTATTATCTGAAGGCCAGATACCTTTGACTCTCGCACATACACACACACACACACACACACACACACACACACACACACACACACACACAGAGAGAGAGAGAGAGAGAGAGAGAGAGAGAGAGAGGGCAATCTAGAGCCAGACTAAAGCTCATACTGGACTCCCCTCCCATTCTACCCCCCACCTCAACCCATCCCCCGCCCCCGGGGACCTAGGCCCTTGTCAGTTTTCGTCCCACGGATTTTATCCATTGGCACATTAAAGTCTTATGAGTTCTTAAATGCTAAGACATTAAACCCCTTGCAACAGTGAACAGCACGAATGCTTCAGACCGAGTGATTTGGACCCTGTCGTCAAGCACTGGAAGGAGGGCCCGGTTGCTTGCCCAAGAGGCTTGATCTACAACTTTCTCCCACTCGAACGTGACTCCCCTCTTCGTTGTCCAGACCTCCCAGTCACATAGCTGAGCAGTAGAAGAGAGGGTAGTTAGGAATGTCTCCCGACTCGCTCCAAAGTGATCATCTGATCATTCCTGATAAATTCGATAAAGGCATTTTTGTAAATCTGAAAGTTCCTAGAGAACTCGAGCTATTACGAGAATTAACGCAGGCTGAGTGGGCGCTAAGTATACCTCATCTGCCCAGATCCAGCGAGCCTAGGAGACTTTCCCTCAATAAAATACAGATAACTCCTTGACTCTTTTTATGCCTGGGCTGGGCTCGAGCACTTTATACCAGGGGCCCACAGGCCTACATCCTAGGAATGTCTCTATGGGACCTGCGACAAAGCTCTCCATTTTGAGTCTATTTCTGCTTTCAGAAAAAAGAAAATTACAAAGTCCTATCATGGCAATAAGGACAGATCCAGCACACAGGAATCTTTAAATAGCTTTCTTTGAGCGCAAGGTTTGAGGGAGCCCGTCTTCTCATTAACTCCAGAGTGATTTTCTCCATGACCTTAGCATCCAGAGTCGCACAGTCACTGTCCTTGTAGGATCCTTAACTTTCGGTCTTCACTAGGGGCTTCTGGGAACTCTGGTATGCAGCCCCCAGTTGTTGCCGTTGCCCTCCAGGGTATACACACACACACACACACACACACACACACACACACACACACACACACACACACACCTTCCTCTATTTTCCTTTCCTAACTTCCATCCCTGGGTCCCCTTCTTATATCTTTCCGTTATGTATCCCAAGACCTCGCTGTGAATTTCCGTCTGTCAACTAGATCATGCATCCCAATCATTTTAGACATAAAGCATTTTTTTCTTAAAAAAAAGTTGCCGAAATTTCTACTGACTTTTTCTTGCCCTTCAAGTCCTACTCCTCAAAGAAAGGTGGATTCGACAAGTTTCTTTAAAAAAAAAATAGATCCCTGATTAGAACTGGATTGGGGCATAGAAACGTTAACAGTCACAAGGCTGCCCCCCCGTGACGATTCTCTGAAACAGCATTGCCTTCTGGACAACTTCTGTGCCGCTTTATGTCTTTTGAACTTGTGTCATCTGTGGTCGAAAAGTTATTAAATCCAAACAATTATTTTAATCTACGAGAAATGGGCGGGGTTGCGGGGCGGATATGGTTCCGCTGAAACACTCTCCTGCCCAGAGAAGCTGGGGAATTTATGCAGTGTGTCCATCCAGTCCTTTCTATGAACATTTGTCATAGCTGTGCTTTGTAAATTCCTCATCTTCTCCCCTACCCACCAAGGCCGCCCTGCCCCCACACACTTCTTTCTTTTCGTTTTCGCTTCTGCAACAATAGCTCTGACTCCAGGAGCTTGTCTGATGATATAATCCAAAAGGCATTCACCAGCAGACCAAGGGCCAAGTTATCAAAGAGTTCAAAAATTTTTTTTTTAAAGCTGTTTACCATTCAGGAAATTTGGTAATTATTTTTTTTCTCTCCGTGTAGAGGTATTACCCTCTCCCTTTTGATATTAGATCCTCTATGGCCCCTTGCTTTGCGCTGTAAGGGGAGGAGAAAGATGAAGGGGTTGGAATAAAGCATCAGAATGTCATATCCTTCATATTATCAGAGTAGCTTTTAAAATCAGCTGAGGGCTCCCCACAGAAGAGAAACCCAATTGCAAGCCTACATTCTCCATTCATGGTTCTGGGAGAATGAAGGAAGGCTCCAGTTCTATTGAGTCTACCTTTTACCTGATTCTCTTCAGCATTTTATTCTACATGTATTTTAAAAATAATATTTCATTTTTCCCAATTGTATCTGAAAACAATTTCTAACATTCAATTTTTTAAAATTTTGAGTTCAAATTTTTCTCTCTCCCTCCCTCCTTCCCCACTCCCCCTCCCTGAGATGTTAAGCAATTTCATATAGGTTACACATTTGCAATCATGCAAAATATCTCTCCATATTAGTCACATTGTGAAAGAAAACACAGACCAAAAAAAAAAAGCCCACAAAAAATAAAGTGAAAAGTAGTATGCTTCAATCTGCATTCAGACTCCATCAATTCTTTCTCCAGAGGTGGAGAATCTTTTCATCATGAGTCCTTTAAAATTATCTTGGATCTATATTGCTGAGAATATATGTAAGTCATTCACAGTTGATCAACATATAATATTGTCGTTACTGTGTACAGTGTTCTCCTGGTTCTGCTCACTTCACTTTGCATCAATTCATATAAACCTTGCCAGGTTTTTCTGAAAGCAACCTGCTTGTCATTTCTTACAGTACAACGGTATTACATTCTGTAATTATCATTACAATCATATGCCACTGCTCAGCCATTCTCCAATTGAGGGACATTTCTTCAATGCCCTTTTTTTCTACAACAAAAAGACCAGCTATAAATATTTTTATAAAATAGGTCATTCCCCCCTCCCCTTTTAAAAATCTCTTTGGGATACAGACCCAGAAGTAGTATAACTGGGTCAAAGGGTATGCACAGTTTTATAGCCCTTTGGGCATAGTTCCAAATTGCTCTCCAGAATGCCTGGATCAGTCCACAACTCCACCAACAGTACATTAGTGTCGCAATTTTCCCACATTCCCTGTAACAATTATCACTTTCCTTTTTTGTTATATTAGCCAATCTGATAGGTGTGAGATGTACAATACATGTTGTATTTTTCTCTGAATCCCTCTCCCAAAAGCTTATATTTGGAGAATTGAGATGTAGTGAAAAGGTGAATATGTATTTGTATGTGCACCAAGGATATTTTTGTGAGTTGTTCATAATGCAGTGCATATTCTCACTGAAACTATTTCATATTTTGTACCTGATTAAATTGCCTTGCTTATCTAATGGTTTCATGCATGCAAGACTTGCTTTCTCAACTAAACAGAAAGGTCCTTAAGATCAGGCACCACATCCTACTTTTTTTATCATACCTCCCGGTGACTTGAGGTGCATTTTTTATCTTGTTAGAATCCTTAGAATTCCTCAGAACATAGCTCAGATACTTCATCTTACATAAAGTCTTTATTGAACCCTGCAATTATTAGTGCTTTCCTCTTCCTACAAATGTGTATGTGTGTGTGTGTGCACGTGCGTGTGTGTAAAATCTGCATATACGTGTATTTATTATTTCTTCCAATTAAAAAATGCAAGTTACTTGTGGGCAGAAATTGTTTGTGTTTTGTATCTCAGCACCCAGTGGAATGCTTGGTAATTAAGCTAAGCAGTTAATAAGTTCTCTTTGATTTTTGGTAGAGGAGGGCTAGGCACATAGAAGGCTCTCAAAAAAATACTTGCTGGTTGATCACCTTTTAGGGCTTCAGTTCTCTCATCTGTAAGTAAGGGGGTTGGCTTAGATAATCTTTAATACTTCTTTTTACTACAGATCCTGTGATTCTCTCTTATTAATTGATTATCCCTGGGTATGAAGTTGGGGATTCACATGACAATGTGCTCTGAACTAAATTCCATTCTGGTAAAAAGTAGAGAGTCTCCCTCTTCATACTGCAATTGTTAGTTGATCCCTTGAAATGGATTTACCAAATATCCTGGCAAATGGTCCAAGAACTGTTTCCCTAGAGAGTTTAGTTCATGGGATTAGGAGAATTTTTATGTGGTACACCCATTCCAAAAATTATACTCCCTTCATCACCCTGATTTTGATCCTGCTCCAAATGTCTCCTGGCTTCTCTCCTTCCAAACTAATACAATGACTAAAATGAAAATGACTGCTTGTCATTTATGACTAAAAAGAAAATACCATCCCCTCCTCCTGCCTAATCTTCTCCTTTGGCTGTCATGGCACTTTTTCTCCTTCTACCAAAATGACTACTCCTCAGTCTTCACTACTAAATCATTATCTATCTCCCATCCTTTAAGTGCAGGCATCTCTTAGGATTTCATACCAAATTCTCTCCTCTTCTGCATATTCTCTTGGTAATTTGATCACCTGTCATAGTCTCAATTATAGTCTCTATACAAATAATTTCCACATTTTATATATTTTTATATCCAGTTGTATTCTCTCAAGAGAATCCAGTCCTACATTGTCAATTACTTCCAAAACAAACACGTCCCATAGATATCTCAAATTCAGCATGTCCAAAATGGAACTCATTTTTCCACCCTATCCATTCCTCTTCCAAACTTCTTTATTTCTTTTGAGAGTGACACCACTTTTAGTCTTCCAGGTTCATAATTTCAGAATGTCTTGATTTTGCCTTTTTACTTATCATTCACTATCTAATTAGTTACCATGTCTTATAGAGGCTGTCTCTGCAACATCTTTCACATTCATCCTCTTCTTTCCACTGACACAGTCACTACTCTGGTACATGCACCAAATTATCTCACTAAAACAAAACAAAAAAAAAAAGTCCAAGGACCTTCTAATTGGTCTTCCTGCTTCCAGTTTCTCCTCTCTGCAATTTATCCTCCAGAGAGTAATCAAATTAACATTGCAAAGACATCCAAAAATCTATATCTGATGGTATCATTCCCCTGCTTTGTTGTTCCAGTGACTTTGTATTGCCTTTAAAACAAAATAAAAACTTAGTTTGGCTTTTAAAGTCATCCACAATCTGGATCTCACTTACTTTTCTAGACATTTCCTATTTACTCTCTTTCACGCAAACTAGACCTATTGACTATTATTACTCAAACATGATATGGCATCCCTATCTCACTTTCTTTATAAAGATCGTCTCCCATACCCAGAATTCACTTTCACCTCTTCTTCTTTGAGTCCTATTTCCTTCAAGGTTCATTTCAGGTGCTCCCTCCTACTTCAATAAACCTTTGGTGAAATTCTTCAGGTTGTTAATGCTCTCTTCCTTCCAAGATAGTTTGTATTTGCTTTTCTCTATATATGTTGCACTCTCCTTAAGGCAATCTTGTTTCCTCTCCAGACTGTACTCTTGACTTTCTCTATAATGCCCCACAAACCACTTCATCTTGGATTCTACTCCAACCCTGGAATTCACATAATGGAAGTACCCTGCCAAGCCTTTGTTCTTACCCTCTGATTGGAAGGTTCCTTCTTGAGCTTCTATTTAAGGAGGGAACTAAGACCAGTCATGTCTCTCCCACTACCACTTGCTTTTTCAGATCCCTTTTGTGTGCATGCGTGTGTGCATATGTGTGTGTGTGTGCATGCATGCATGCGTGTGTGTGTATGTGTGTTCTTTACCATCACTAGAATGTCAGTTCCTTGAAGGCAGGTCCTATTTTTCTTTCTACTTGTTTCAGAATTCCCAGCACTTAACATATTGCCAACACATTGTAAGTGCTTAATAAATACTTCTTGATGCACTGTTTTGTCTGTTTCCCCAGTGTCCAGCATATGGTGAGTGCCTAATAAATGTTTAAATTGAGCTGAATTGAAGCAGAACCAGAATAAATTTTCTAAAGAGTATAACACCAACACAAAATTGCAAGACACAATAACTATACCCATACAGTTATTGTTTTAATTCCTTCCTTCCTTCCTTCCCTTCTTTCCTCTCCCTCCTCCCCCCTTTCTTCTTTTTCTCTCTTACTTCTTTTCTCCTTCCCCCTCCTTCCTTCCTGCTTTTCATCTTTCCTTCTTTCCTTCCTCCCTTCCTCCTTCCCTCCTTTTTCCTTCACTCTTTCCCTGTCATCCTTTTCTTTCTCCCTACCTCCTTTTCTTCTATCTTTCCTTCCTTCCCTTTTTCTTTCTCTTCTTCATGACTCAAGGATATTTGTTTTGCCCTCTTCCTTTTCTCATTATACATTTCCTTAGATAAAGATAGGTATCTTGGGTCAAATATGGATTATTTTGATGTTTTCCAAAGGGAAAATCTTTCATTTTTTAGAACTTCCTTCTCATCTCCATTAGCACAAGGCATGCTTATTTTTTAAATATATCATCCCACCCTACCTTCTGGGTTTTCTATCCTTTGATGTCTCAACTATAATACTTCAGGGTTCCCAAAAGTCTCAAAACTTTGATGTCTAGTCACTGAGGCACACTTGACTGAGTTTGATCTTGAATCTACAAAACTACATTTTAAGTATTGAATAGGATCCTGCACGGGTCATGTGATTGTGCAGGTATATATGGTATGAGTTTTAAATAAAGATACTGATTTCTAACAAGTGCAAGAAGTTAAATTCACAAACTGATGTTATCTTTCAAAGTATCAAAGAAAAGCTCAGTATGTTTCTCTTTTGCAACAAATATATCAAAGACAATTTATTAATTACTTTCAAGTATTTCTGCTTAAAGAAGAGAATCAAAGCGTGAAGCTACCTCCTATTGGTTGGAATGCTTTCTTCACAACCAATAAAACAATTTACACCACTTACACTTTATGTGATCAGGACAGAGACAAAATTCTACAGAGAGATAAAACAAGGATACAAAATTTAATGGGATTTTTGACTTATCAAGTAGAAATAAAGAAATGTTTATGTTGGGAGGCATATTCTTGGAGATAATATATTTTTGCAAAATTGTCAGGTCCAGGGTATGAGAAAAAGGTCATATGCCCAGATTTAGTCCACGATAAAATTAAAAGATAGTTCCTTTGGTTGTTAACAAAGGGACAATCTCTTTTTAACCACTCTCTTTAAGGATTCTCTTTTTAGTCCCATCAAAAGTAAACTCAAGAAATTCTTCTCTTATCTGGTCATCACTAATCTTTTTTTAGGAAGGTTCCTTCTTGATTTTGATTGAGTCCAGGAACCAATTAGGTCTTTAAAAAGAATTCTGTCAAGGACTTAAGAACATAATAAATTATTATATATAATTATGTAATTTATTGAGAGTTGTCTAGGGGCACTGAGAAGTCAAGTAGTTTGTTGATGGTCACAAAGGCTGGACTTGAATCCAGGCCTTCCCTAATCCCAAGTGTGACTCTCTATCCAACAGAAATAATATACACATATATAATATATAGATATGATACCTATATATTAAGCTATATCTCATACAGTACTGTCAGATTTACAGAAAATCTAACCTGAGTTCAGACTCCAAGTGTAAGATCCTTTCATTTATATAATGTTGATATATTTGTTGGAGCAAAGCATCACTGACTATAATCCTTATAGTAATATAGAGGATGCCTGTCCTTAGCATCTGACCTATCACTATATCCTTTGCCATCTGACCTGACTTGCAATTCTCTCTGTAGCAGATTCATTCTGTATGAATTGCCTTCCCCACAATCCCCTTGCCTCATTGGAACTTGAGTTCCTTGAGAGCAGAAAGGGACTGTCTCACTTTCTTATTTGCATTCTCAGCCTTTAGAACAGTGCTTGACCCCTACCTAGTAAGAGTAGCTAGGCGGCTCAGTGGAAAGAGTACAGGGTTTGTAGTCAAAAGAAGCCAAGTTCAAATCCAGCCTCAGCTACCTATTAGCAGTGTGACCTCAGGCAAATCACTTGACTTCTGTTTGCCTCAGTTTTCATATCTGTAAAATGGGGAGAATAACAGCACTGACCTCTCAAGGTAGTTATAAGGATCAAATGAAATAATAATTGTAAAGTACTTGGCACATGGTAAGCGTTATATAAAGTTAGCCATTATCATTAATAATAAATACTTTTTTACTCATTTGCTTAAGCTCATTTGTGCCTGCTAAGGACCAACTGTAATAATATATGTAAAGCACTTGGTGAATCTTAAAAGTGCTATATAAATCTTAGCTATATATATTAGTATTATTATTCTATGAGGACTATAAGTTGATAACTTGGACACTCAAGATCACTAATAAACAGGTATCACGATCTTACTCTCGTCAGAATTGGGTCAAAGAGGGAATAACATACACCCTCAAGTGGTATGGAAATCTATCCTACCCTACAGGTTATAGGAGGAGAGGGGGACAAGAAAAGAGGGGGAGGATTGATGGAAGGGAGGGCAAGTTGGGGGAGGTGGTAGTCAGAAGCAAAACACTTTTGAGAAGGGACAGGATGAAAGGGGAGAAAGAATAGAATAAATGGGGTAGGGATAGGATGGAGGGAAATACAGTTAGCAATAGTAACTGTGAAAAAATTTTGAAGCAAGTTTCTCTGATAGGGCCTCATTTCTCAAACAAGTAGAGAACTGAATCAAATTTATAAAAATAAGAGCCATTCCCAAATTGATAAATGAACAAAAGATATGATCAGTTTTCAGATGAAGTAATCAAAATTATCGACAGCCACATGAAAAAATATACTAACTCACTACTGTGTGGAGAAATGCAAATTAAAACAGTTCTGAAGTTCTCCTCATACCTCTAAGACTGGCTAATAGGACAAAAAAGGTAAATGACAAATGTGGGGGAAATGAAACATTAATGCACTATTGGTCGAGTTGTGAACTGATTCAATCATTCTGCAGAGTAATTTGGAGCTATGTCCAAAGGGCTATATAAAACCACACATATCCTTTGACCTGGCAATACCACTGCTAGGTCTATATCACAAAAGAGATTAAAAAACAAAGAGGAAAAAGACTTATATGTACAGAAATATTTATAGCAGCTCTTTTCTGGGGGCAAAGAATTATTAAGGGGATGCCCATCAATTGGGGAATAGAAGAACAGGTTGTGGGATGTGATTGTGATGGAATACTATTGATAAAAATAAGAAATGATGAGCTGGAAGCTCTCAGAAAAACCTGTAAAGACTTACATTGGCTGATGCAAAATGAAATGTACTGTGTACAAAGGAACAGCATTATTTTAAGATGATCAGCGGTGAATGACTTAGCTATTCTCAGCAATGCACCAATCTAAAATAGTTTTGAAGAACTTATAATGAAAAATACTATCCATTCCCAGGAAAAGAACTAATGGTGTCTGAATACAGATGGAAGCATACTTTTTATTTTCCTTATTTTTCTTGAGGTTTTTTTGTCTATGTCTCTTTAACAACATGACTATAGTAGATATATTTTGTATGACTATGTACGTATAACCTATAGAAAATTGCTTGCCTTCTCAGTGAGGGGGGATGGGGAAGGAGGAAAGGAGAGAATTTGGAACTCAACATTTTAAAAACAAATGTCAAAACTGTTTTTGCATGTAACTGAGGGGAAATAAAATACCAAATAAAAATAAATTTTAAAAAAGAAAAAATAAAGTGTGATTTTAACTCAGGCCTTCATGATCCCACCGCCCCACCACCCACAAAAAAAATTAGGTGTCACTGAAAGTTGAACTGCTATAATTTTAGGTCTGCTTGGATAGAAAAATTAACTCAAAGACCAGAGCAGAATCTTCACAGGTATGTCCACAGGCTATATTCAGGTGCAGCTTGGGTCCCCCAGGCCTGCCCTTGCTGTCTCCAATACTGCCTTTAGTAGTCAAGCACTACCACCACCTTCTACCAGGACATTTTGGGTATAGGAGAAGCTTCTCTTGCCTGATACGGTCAAAGGAACATGTTATTAGACTACAGTCAAATACACATAAAATAGATAAGAAAGATATCTAGTAAAGCAAGATATTCAGAGCTTGAGAAAGGGCTTGACTCCTTTAGCAATTATCTCTAGGATTCTGCTCTATATTTTATACACATCTCCTTGTTTATCCTTCTTTCCCAGTTTACCCTTCTTCTCCCTTCTCTTTTTGTTGGATCCCACAGTGTACTGACATAATAGAGCAAGGAAAGGATGTGTTGAGCACACTGACATATAAAGTGCTTTTGTCATTTGTGTTTGTCTTGTGTAAGGTTCTTAAACTAGAAGCATTCTATTATGTCCCTTCCCACACTTTGGAACAGACTTCTTATCACTCACTCCAGTTCATCCAATGGCTTTAAGGATTTTTTTGCACTTAGAAGTCTTTGCTTGATTTACTGAAGCATGTTCTCACTAGGTTAAGGTATTAGGGCATAAGATCTTATTATTGACATTAAATAGGAGTGGAACAATTACCCAGGCTTATCCCATACCCTTCTTCTAGTATATTTTTGTATGCAGGGATATACGTATCTGCGTATTTACATACCCGTCAACACACTGGTTATGTGTTGACACTGTTCACATATTTAATATTGTTCATGTGGGATTCAAAGAATTTTGCCATCATGTGGCATTGTGAGGTGACTGCTCTGTGTCCAGGATGGTAATCTCTTCGATGGTCTTTAGTTTGGATTCATAGAAAAGTACCTGGACTCCAGTCCCTGCATCTCTGTAGAATGCCAGCTCTGGTTGAGATTAAAGTCTGTCATGCAGGCTAAATGTAACAAGTGACTCTTGGCTACATAGCTTTGTGAGACTGCAGGATCAAGGCTTTAAGTATTTCCAGGGTCCGGGGCAGCATCTGATTGATCTTTTCAAATGTTGAGCATATTTTTTTCTTATGTTGCCACTATTTATGCTGGATTAGAACAATGCAGGCCAATCAGCTTTCTGGAAACATCTTAACTTTTGAAAGTGATTTCCTTCACAAATATTAATTAGGTTATAAAATTGTGGTGGAGTACCTTATAGGTAAAATGATGGTCTAAATCAATGGGCCAATTCAATTTTAGAAGTACTTTTGAAACTTGATTTAGTTGGGGCTACCTCAAACCTTTATCTCAAGTGATGGTCTTGGGACCTAGGCAGATACCTCCTTGTCTAGACAAAGGAATGTTACACCTGCATGTCCAAAAATGCATGTCTGGACCAAGGAAGGCCTAGGAGAAAAGAGCTGGCTCCTAGTCAGCCAAGAGGGGATGCATCCGCCTGGGTGAATCCCGAAGGTCCTGAGTTACTTTTAGGAAGAGAGAGAGCTGCAGGACAGGTAAGCCTATCTTTAGAAGATTCAAAGTCTTCTTTGAAGTTTTCATTGATTCCTTCACTCACCAACTATGTATTAACTTCTATGTCAGGAGCTAAGGGGGATAGAAGAGAAATAGGATTGGGTCCCTGCCCCAAAGACCTTGCAATATATTAGGGAAGATAAGGCATGTAGACACATACAAGGGAAACTACGATAAGTCTATTAGAATAGCACAAAGAAATGTTATATGAGCATTCAGAGAAAGAAGTATAAGACATGATAATCTCTTATATCATCTTTAAAGATGATAATAGGCATGGGATTTCATGAGATAGAGACTAGAGTGAGGGACATTATAGATAGAGAGGCCACCATGTACAAAGACCATAAGGTGCACAATTAAGTTTAGCTAGGTTCCTTGATGTTCCCCAAAACCGTGAAGCAAAACAGCATGAGATTATCCTAAAAAGGTAAATTGGAAGCAGATTTTAGAGGCTCTCAAAGATCACGTTCACATTTGGACTTTATTCTGTGGTCAGTGGGGAGGCAGTAAATGTTTCTGAGCATTGGAGTGACATGACAGCTGTATTGTAGGAAGATCATTGTGGCAGTGGCGCATCAGATGAGTCAACCCTCTTAAAGGGACCTGATGCCTGGAGTCTTCTGTAGATACTTATATGGGTTGTGTATACTCCTTGAAGAGCTAGCATTTAGCTAGTGTTTTAGGGTTGGAAAAATACTTTATGTAATGTTAACTCATTTGATCCTTACAATAACGCTGGGAGTTATCTGAAGGCAGGGGGAAGTCTCACTTTGTCTTTGTACCTGGTGTGTAAGTGAATGCTTAATGATTGATTGGAGAAAAAACAGAGGCAAAAAAATGGAGGAAAAATGTAAGAAGTGACTGAATTTCCATAGTAGCAATGAATATGGAGTGGGAGAGATAAATAATAAAAAATATCATGGATATAGACAATAAACAACTTAGTATTTTTGCTTCGTCCTATGGCTATAATCAACTCACATATTTAAGCTGTAGGGAGAAATGAACAAGAAGCCTTTCTTGACTTCTTATGATACATTTGCCTTCCCTCTGAGACTACCTTCAGTTTACCCTGCATGTGTCTCATAAATATGTACTTGCTTACATTTTGCCTCCCTCATTAGAATTCATTTTCCTTGAGGACAGGAACTGTTTTTGCCCTTCTTTGTATTTATAGTATTTGGCACAATGCTTGGCACATTTACTCTTCAGCCATTTTCAGTTGTGTCCAACTCTTTATGACCCCATTTGGGGTTTTCTTAGCAAAAATGCTGGAGAGGTTTGCCATTTCCTTCCCCAGCTCATTTTACAGATGAGGAAACTGAGGCAAACAGGGTTAAATGACTTGCCCAAGTCATGCCGCTTGTAAGTATCTAAGACCAGATTTAAACTCAGAAAGCTGAGTCTTTCTGACTCTAGACCTGGCACTCTACTATGTCACCAAGCTGTCCCCAACCTGGCACATAATAAGGGCTTAATAAATGTTTGTTGGCTGACTCAAAACTAGCCCCATTATTCAGTTCTGTCATCAGAACAAATGAACATTTGGGAGGGTTCAACATGGTGATGGTTATGCATCATGGAAGTGCAAGAATTCTGTAAGTAATATTTTTTGTTTTGCTTGTGTTGTACATCAGGAAGCCTCTGCTCTGGGGAAAGCTGATAACACCATGACTCTTGTTTTTTCTAGTTAAGATGTATGTGTTTAGGAATCAGACACAGAACTGACTCTGTCCTTGACAGTTCTTTCTAAGTCATTCCCTCTTCTTTAAGGGAAGCTTATACTAAAGACTTCCAAGGGAACACCTGGTAAGAAGAAGAAGAATGACCTAAGTGCAGTGTCCTAAAAATAATAGAATGAGAATGCACCAAGATAGAGAAATGGAAATGATCCATGTGTATAAGATACTGCAAGGTTTGAGAAATATGAAGGCTAAGAAAAAGCTATTGAATTTAGTGATTAGGTCATTAATCACTTTTGATTGACTAATTTTAGTAGAGTTTTAGGGAGGCAAACCAACTAGTAAGAAGTTGAGAAATGGATAGGTTTCAAAGAAGTTGAGAAAAGAAGTGTAGACTGTGCTCCTTGGAAGTCTGGGTTGCAGGATAAAGGGAAGGCTTTTTTCAATAAGGATTAAAGATCTAGACATAGTATAAACTCAGAGGCCAATGAGTTCAATCCTATCATTTTACAGATGAAGAAATTGAGACTTGGGTAAGTTAAATAATTTGCCCAAGGTGACAAAGGTAGTAAGCATCAGAAGTGGGATTTGAACAGTTCCTCTGTCTCCAGAGACATGGTTCTTTTTATTGTATGATCATGGGCCAACAGAAAGGGGCAGCTATGAAAAGAGACAGTGAGGATGCAAAAGAAAGAAGGATGACTCATGGAATGATTCCCCAGAGGCAGTATGAGGCAATGGGATCAGGAATATGAGTGAAAATTTATCTTTTATGTGAAAAATAGTCACCTCTGAGACATTGAGAAAGTAAGATAGGTAAAGACAAAAGAAATTTTGAGGTAGGGCCACTGAGGGAGCTAACATCAGGCTTTCCTGTGAATAGTGAAGCAAATGGAAAGGTTATCTTCTGAAAGACAGGAGTAGCCATAGAGACAAAGGGCTTGAAGTAAGTGGGGGAAAAATGGAGCTTTCACTATCTGTCATGTACTAGGGAATTAATTGATAAGACACATAAAAAGAAACAACAATAAACTGAATTTAAGTAGCATGAGCATGCAGTAGATCCATTTATCATGGTTTTATGTCTTTTCCAATAACATTTGGCAGTCTGGAGCAGGAACCAAAAAAACAGGTGAGAAAGGTTACTCAGGGTTAAGGCAAAGGATGATGGAAGGCCAAAAGAAGTGAGGGATTCTAGAGAGATAGTTAAGGGATTGTTAAAATGGTTGACCATGGAATGCTGACTGTTCAAGGAAGCAAGTGACACTTTGCATGGGGTTGATGGGTTCATGAGAAGAGAGAGTGCTTGAGAGAATACAGCTTGTGATAAGGACAAAGATGTTTCACAAGACTGAAGACAGGACAGGTGGAAGAATAAGAGGTTGTGGTTATGAAGGGATTTCAGAATGTATGATCTTGGCTGTGGAGCCATTTACAATAGTAAGCTCAAGGTATGAGAATATGAATCGGTGCTTGAAGTAGAATGAAGGTGAAGTCAAAGACATATAAGAATTGTCCAATTTTCCCTTACCTAAATGACTTAGAATGATAATTAACCCCTACAGGAGCAAGGAAGAGGATTTTGTGGGACTTTCACTTGCTTAAATGATGACTGTTTGTACATGTGGGGAGGGCTAAGGAATGTAAGTGGGCTACAGGTTATACAGAATACCCCGAGACAACTCATCTCAGTGGATGGTCTTTGGGGTTGTCTGCACATCCTCCACTATAAGTCCACAACTGAAGTTGTGGAGCTCAGCAATCCAGCATAGTGCACTACTGAAGTATGCCTTTAGCATGGGAGTTTAGTAGATCTGTTTTAGGGCGGCAAATCAACTATTAAGGAGTTGAAAAAAGATTAGATATTGAGGAAGTAGAGAAAGGAAGTCTGGATCACAGGATAAAGGGAAAGCTTTTAAAGAATTAAACTGACTTTTAAAAAACATTTCAGAGAATTTGGAGGGTTGTTATGTGGGAGCTAAGGACTTTGCTCAGCTCTAGAGAGCAAATGTGCTCTAGGGAGATTTTAGCACTAAGCTGATCTCCACTCTAAGATGGAAAGTGGGGTTTGGTAACATGGGTGATATTTGGGTGTCTTTCAGCAATATGAAACTATTGGTTTAATTGGACTCATAATTAGGGCAGCATGACCAAAACTTTGTCCTAAGACACTGAATTTAGAGGGAGTTGACAGGACTTAGAGTCTTCCAGCAGTACAAAACAACAGAGATAAATATTTAGCAAGCATAATTAAGGCAGTGAACTGGATTATTGCACTCTGATCCCTCCCTATCCCCCTCGCCCCGACATGTTCTCAGCAGTAACCTTGAGTTATTGGTATCCTGGGTCCTCTATTTCTCCACCACTTTCACACAGGGTGATATTCATCTCCCCTTTTCAAATGAAGGAATGCTTCCATGCATATTGCCTTGAGTGTGATTTATGGCACAAAATAACTAGTTACGCTTCTTATTCTAGCCACTCACTTCTCTAGAAAACTAATTTAATGTAATTTAAGTCAATTTGTATATAGTTAATGTGTCTGCTATGCAGTCAGTACTTTGTTAAGTATTGTAGGGGGTACAGAAAAAGTTTATGATGTTGTCACCATCAATATCTTATACAAAACTTATAACTGCAGGTGGTAAGGAAGGTAGTGTCCAGAACAAGGAAAGTGATAATCCTGTGATACTCTGCTGGGGTTAGACTATGTCTGAAGTGTTGTGTTTAGTTCTGAGCACCATATTTTAGGAAACATATGAGATTTTACTGAGGGGAATGGGCTTAATTGGGAGAAGAGAATATATGAGGAGGCATGACATTACAGGAATAAATGTAAAGCATCATACTTAAGTTTAAAACGACAACCTTCTAATCAGTCAACTAGCATTAATTAGTCAAATCACATCAATTAAGCATGTACTATGGAGCCAGTACTGTGCTAAGTGCCGTAGAAAATGCAGGAGGTGTTGTAATATAGAAGCTTACCTGGAAATTATCTGGAGATGTTGAATAGTGCAAACTCAAGAAGAATCAATAATGTAATATGGCAACCAAAGAAGCTAATGTGAGTTTATGCCGGAAGAAGAAGCTTAGTGTTCAGATTGAGGGAAATAAGGAAGGTTCTGTAATCTGTCCCAGCCAAACAGCAACTAAGGTATTGTGTTCCATTTTGAAAGATACATTTTAGGGGGCTGAAAATCTGGAGTAAGTGGGTAACCAAAATAGTGAATGGTCTCAAGATCATGAACAATGAAGGTTGATTGAATGAACTAGAGATAGTCTGGAGAGGACTTGAGGGTTGAGAATTGGGCATTATACCTTGTCTTCAGCTATCATGAAAACAAATTAGACTTTCTCTGTTTAGCTCCAGACAGTATAACTAGGAGCAATGGGTAGAAGTTGTAGGGAAGCCAATGCTTGATGGATGCAAAAATTTTCTAAACAACTGGACTTATCCAAAACTGAAATAAGTCAAACCTTGAAGGTAGTGAGTTCCTTTGCAGAGACTTTGAAGTAGAAACTGAGCGAGTACTTCTTGGGTATGTTGTATGAGAACTTCTTAGAATGTTCAAGGATAGGTTAGACTAGATGCCCTCCAAAGTTATTTCCAAATCAGAGATCCACTGACAGGAAAATAAGGCTGGTAAAAGAATGTAATCTAATGGATCTTGGAAATAAGTTGGGTAAGAAGTATTGCATATAAACTCTCTTGCATACTGTAAAAGTACATAGAGGTAGCTAGGTGACACAGGACATATATCACTGGCCCTGCAGTAAAAAGGACCTGAGTTCAAATCTGGCCTCAGACACTGGACACTTACTAGCTGTAAGCCTGGGCAAGTCACTCAGCCCTGATTGGCTCAACTCCCCACACCCACCCCTCCAAAAATTCTCATTCAGGAATAACTCTTATAGATACTATTACAGCTGGACTTTTCTTCTCAGCTTGATCACAGCCAATAAGTTTTTCCTGTATAATCCAAATTCTTTTCCTTGGCTCTATCATTTTTAAGTCTTATCTGTAGTGTGGAATACTTCACAACAAATTTGCTTCCTGGAAATGTTCTTTGCCTAAAACGAAAGAATCAGGAATGAAGAGCAGTAGTTGGAAGGAGACAGATTTGAGCTCAATGTCAGGAAAAACAATTAGAGAAACCCAATAGTGAAATGGGCTGCCTTGGGAGGTAACAGGTTTCTTCTCAATGGAAGTTTTCAATTAGAGACTGGAAGACCATTTATAAGGTAAGTTTGGCGCAGATTCTTTTTTCAAATACAGATTGGATGAGATATTTGCTAATGTCCCATCTGACTCTAAAATTCCCCAAATATATGAATGAGAAGTTATTTATTAAATCATGGAATCTCAGAGTCTGAAGGGATCAAACTTGTTATTTAAGGGAGTAAGGGTGCTAACAGGTGGAAAAATTGTGGATCCTGAGTCACAAGATCTGAGTTCAGTTTATAACTAATGGTTACTATCTTTGTGACCGGGCACAAATCAATTAACTCCTTGAACCTGTTTCCTCATCTGTTTAATGTGGATAATTAATAGGTGTATTATCTACTTCTCAGAGTTCTTGTGAGTATACCTTGTAGTGCTGTGTGTTGTGTATCCAGTTTTGCCTGATACATTATTTCTCTTAAAGCACATTCTTAAAATTGGAGATATTGTTTCTATTTGAACACCTCAACAATGGAAAACTGTCCCATTCTAATTTTGGGTAGCTCTCTATATTAGAAATTTCTTTCTTACAATGAGCCTTATAACTTTTACCCATAGATTCTACTTTAGAGGCTAAGCATCACAAGTCTAATCCTTGTTACATAGGGCAAACTTTTACAACTTGTAAACAATTCGGAAAACATTCATGTGTTTGCAAGAAAATAAGAAGTTGTGACTAGAGTGCTGTGTTTAAAATGGTCAGATATCAGTTTCTCTCAAGTCAGGATGGATTTTGAGCTTTTTCATGTGTTTGTCTATGTGGTAACAAATCCTAGAGGGTTTGGAGTTCGTAAGACCTAGGTTTGAATCTCTGACCATGAGCTAATCAGTCAACCACTATGCACTATAAACAACCCACTAGGTCTTACCTACTAAGTCTCAGTTGGCAGAGAGAGTTCTAACATCTGGAGTTCCCCACTGATGATGAAATAATGAATTCTTTTGAACATTTCAGTATTTGCGTGTCTGTGCTAGGTGATGGGGAATACAGAAACCAAAAAGAATCAATTCCTGCCCTCAAGGAGGCGTGCTGGAGGATACAGCCAAGTGTATAAGTAAATACAAAATGAGATAACATCTGCAAAGTTTTTGCAAACCTTAAAATGCTATATAAATGCTAACTATCATCATCAACATCACCTTTCAAACAGGGAAGAGCGTACTAATAATGATAGAATGGCACATAAGCTGAACTTTAGAGGAAGATAAAGATTGAGAGAGGTGGGATTGAGGAGGGAGTACATTCCAGGCATGACAGCAGCTTGTGGCATGTATGCAGAATGTCAAGTTCAGGCAGCAGCAAGTAATCTGGTTTGCTGAAACAGAGAATCTGTGAGGAGATAATGTAGAATAATCCTGGGAAGAAAGGCTGAAGCCAGGCTGTGGGGAACTTAAATATTACCTTTCAGTTTTCTCTTATCTAAATAGCTTTGGGGGCAAGTGGTGCAGCGGATAGAGCACCAGTGCAGGAGTCAGGAGGACTTCAGTTCAAATCTCACCTCAGATACTTGACACTCACTGGCTGTGTGACCTTGGGCAAGTCACTTAACCCCAGTTGCCTCATTCTGGGTCATCTACAGTCATCCTGATGAATATCTGGTTACTGGATTCAGATGACTCTGGGGGAGAAGTGAAGCTGGTGACCTTCACAGCCCTTCCTCACTCAAAACAAAGTCAAGTGCAAGTCATGTCATTATTTCTCTGATGTCATGGTCTTCTTTGGCAATGAAGGACGAACCACATCTAAATAGCTTTAGCCCCTTCAGTTAGTCCTGTTAGGGCCCTACCATCTAGTTGGGAAGGGAATCAAAGGCAAACTTACATCAAACAAAATCCTGCTAAATTCAACCAAACTAAGCTTCCGTGTTGAGAGAATTCATATTAAGAGATAATACTTCTTCAATGAATGAAGTCTTATGAACATTTAGGGGGTTTGTGGGAGAAAATGGACATTTCTAAAAGCAGCCCCAACTCCCTTTTGTCAGGTAACTGGCACTCAACAAAGAGTTAACTTATAAGGCAATATCACAGATTCTGGTCAGGCAACGTAAGTGAACATAATGATGTAACTCTTGTAACATGACTCTTTCCTGGAGAGCTGTGCCTCCTTTGGAAACTCAGAAATATGTCCTTTTATAGCTTGCCACATAATTCAATTTACTTTCAATAAAAGCTCAATAAAAAGGTTCACTTGATTAAGGAATATTAAATACTTATGAAATACAGGCCTAGGTGCTGATATAGCTAGGTAAAGTGGAAAGAACCCTAACTAGAGTCAGTGGACCTGTGAGAACTTGGAAAAACCATAATCTCCCTGTACTTCAGTTTCCTCATCTGTGAAACAAAGGGTTTGAATTAGATGGCCTTTGAGGTCCCTTCACTTCTATAGGTGTGACTCTATGATACAAAGAAAGACCAAGATCTTGCTTTTATAGAGTTTACAATCCCGTGGGAATGAAGAAACAAGGGAGAACGAGATAAGCCTCGAGGGAAACAAAAAATACAGGGATAGTGCTACAGAAAATTTTTGGCGAAAGTGAGATCACTTTCACCTACAGAGGATAGAAGGGAAAAGGTGTAACAGAAGAGGAAGAACTAGAATTGGGCCTTAAAGGGAAGGAATTCAAAAGATTCAGAGAACGACCCATTAGGGGTATAGGGAACGTGGAAGGGAGGATAAGGGCGGACGGTGTAGTTCGGATGTGCCCTGGAAGGTTAGATATGTAAAGGAGTAGTTTGAGAGATGGAAAGGCAGGTTGAAGCTAGAATGTGGAAGGTCTTACATATCAGCATCAAGGATTTAGATTGTATTCAATAGGAAATGTGGAGTCACCAGAGATAATCAAGGAATACATTAGGACTATTACCAGAGGTGGAAAGACTAGTTAGGAGACAACTACAATAAACTAGTTGAGAAGATAAAAGGGCCTAAACAAGGGTGGTTGCAATGAAGAGAATAAATGTGAAAGATATTGTGGAGATAAAATCAACAGGATTTAGCCTGGATTAAATGATGAGGGAAAGTAGTTTTGGAGGGCGAGAGACAAAGATTTGTGAGTGATATGCTTTTGGTTCAACACTCAGGAGTGGATGAGATCACTGAAAAACAAAAAAGGGTCAAGGACAGAACTTTGGGGAATAAGGATATTCAAGGGGAGGGTGGAAGAAAAAGCTCCATCAAAACAAACAGGAGCTTGTGGCATGTATGCATCAAAGAGGTAGAAAGAAAACCACTAGAATACGTCTCAGAAGTCAAGGGAGAAAAGAGAAAAATATATAAATATTGTAGAGGTCAGGGAGGATGAAGACGGTGGGAGGAGATCATTAGATTCAATAAGAAACTTCCTATAATGGAACAAGGGCTAGATTTGGAGTCAGAGGAATTGGGTTTGAATTTTGGTTCTGATACTTATTAGTAGTGTGATCTGAGGCAAGTCACTTAATGACTTAATATCTAAGAACCCTCCGTTTTCTCATCTGTAAAATGAAAAGTATGAACTAATTGGATTTTAAGGTTTCTTGAAGCTGTATCTACAGTTCTATGGTAGATAAGAATGGAAGCCAGCAGACTGAGTCAAGTGCCAAGTTATGGAGAAAGGAGAGTGATTTAATTTGACTTTGGTTCTGAAAACTTTGACTTTAAACAGTATTATTTGGCATGGAAGTCCAGAATGATGATGCTTTAAGAAATCAGGTAGCTAAATGAGCCTTAAAAGGAAAAAAAAAGTGAAAAGGGGAAGAGAATGGGAGTAGCAGCAAGGAAAGAAAAAGGAAAGAAAATGACTTTTTTTCCTCCTAAGTGATTCAAAAGTGCTCTGAGGAAACAAGAATTTTCACAAGTCCATAACATGGTTAACATGATTTCTGTGGGTATAGAGAAGTCATATAGAATGAAAATTGGGTTTTTAACAGTGATGAATTCTAAGCAGGCTATTCTAATAATTCTTAAAACTCTGGGAAAACTAAGTTATATTGGATATAAGAATGTCCCCTTGAAAATGGTCAGATGTCAGTTTAAGCTTCAAGCCAAGGAGGGCTTTTGATTTTTTTCTTTTTAAACAAGTGTTTGTCTACATGACAGCAAATCTAGAACTTTGGTTTGAAGTAAAAGTGTGACAATAGCAACAAATACAACATAGAAAAAGCCATTTATTTGTGGAAGCATCAATGTAGAGACCAAATTAGGGCATATCATTATAAAATACTTTTCTACTATCTATTTGTTATAACAACATCAATTATCCATACAGTGCTTTTCAGTTTTCAAGAAATGTTCATGTCTATTTGATCTTTTGACCTTTACCACAACCCTTGGGGCTAATATCATTATCTTGTTTATAGATGAATTGTGGCTCAATGTCTTAAATCTTAAATAGTGCCAAAGGTCACATAACCTTAAGTACATGTGAAAAAAAACAACATAACAAAACAAAAAAGGAAACAAACCAGGTTGGCCTTTCCACCACCAGACTACTTCTTCCTTCTAATATCTATAACATGCCAGGAGTTACAGAAAACAGAAAATCAATGAGCATTCATTAACTGCCTACTATATATGACAGGCAACGTACTAGACTCTGGGAGAACAATTCTTTCCCCTCAGGAAATTATGTTTTATCAGGGGAATCAATATTTACATATATAAAAATATAAAATCTATACAGTGTAAACACAAAGAAATTTCAGGAGGGGGATAGGAACTAGCAGCTAGAGGGTAACTCATGGCTCATGAGCTGAGCTTTGGAGGAAACTGGGGTTTCCAAGAGGCAAAAATACAGAAAGAATGAATTTTCGAGATTATAGGAGATAGACTGTTTTGTAAGAGGAACAGTACGCAGGTTAGTTTGGCCTTTTGGCACAGAGTGCAATAAGGCGAGTAATGTATAATAAGCTTGAACAAGTAGATTGGAGTGAAACTGCTAAAGGCTTTACATGTTAAAAAGTGTTTATATTTTTAACCTAGAGGCAACAGGGAGCCATAGGGTCTTTTTAAGTGAGGGAGTCATATGATCAAAACAGTGCTTTGGGAATATCATCACTTTGGAAGCTTTGTGGAGCAGGGACCGGAGAAAGTAGAGACTTGACAAAGGGAGACCAGCTAGGAGGCTTGGCATTAGTTCAAGAGAGATGTAATGAAGGACTGAACTAAGGTTGTGGTGCTAGTGGAGAAAGGAGGTTGGACACAAAAGATTTGTGAATAGAATGGACAAGACTTGCTAATTGATGTGTTGTAAAGGGTGAGAAAGAAGGAGAGCAGGGAGAGGTTGTGAATATGGGTGTCTGAAGAAAGGTGGTGTCCTTGACATGAATACAGAAATTAGGAAGAGGGTTGGGTTGTGAAGGGAAATAAGGGGAGTTCTCATTTAGACATGTTGAGTCTGAGATGCCCATTGAGCATTCAGATGATTGTGCAATAAAGAGTCAATGGTGTGAGACTGGAGGTCAAGAGATGCAGGGGCTTTTTAAACAGCTCTGGGAATAACCGAACCCATGCGAACTGATCAGGTCACTGAGAGAAGGTGTAGAAGGAAAAGACAGGAGGGCTCTGGATGGAGCTTTGGATATACCCACCCTTAAGTAAGAAGGAACAGTCAGGTAGGGGAGAGGAAAACCAAGAAGAATAAGAATCCAGGAGTCAATAGAGTCAAATGCTGCAGAGAGGTCAGGAAGGCTGAGGACAGAAAAGTCGCCCTAGGAGATGTCAACTAGGAGATTAATAGTATAACTTCAGAGACAGAAATTTGGGTTGAATTATGAGGTTAGAAACCAGGTTGGAAGGAGTTGAGAAATGAATGAGAGAAGAGGAAGCAGATGAGTGTGGAGAGTTTTTTTTTTTTTGAGAACTTTAGCTATGAAAGAGAGGAGAGATATTAGCTTAAAAGGATGGTAGGGTCAAATAAAAGTCTTTCAAGGATGAATGTATGGGTGAATAGGCAACAAAAAACCCCCCAAATACTTTAAAAACAATAGCTAACATCTTAGAAAAATACATAAATAAGGTCATTATCTATGCCTCCGTGTCTCAGTGATTAATTGAGCACATTATTCTGAATACACTCAGTAAATGTTTACAGATGCTGATAGTGCCAGTAAGAGACGTTAATGGGAGAGCAGGACAATTGCCTCTCATGATAGTAATTCCAATATATTAAAGATGTTTTTGAATATCATTAACATAACCTTGTGAATCTCTCCTCCATGGATTTCAATTCTTCTTGGATTTGTTTACATTTTCCATTTGTATAATCCCTGCACTCTATCAGTTTCCTATCAAGAATAGCAACTACCTTTATTTGTGTCCTTTTAGATTTAGGGAGTGCACCCAATTTCCAGTATTCTAGGACTTAGTGCACTGCTCCGAGATCACCCTAATCCTTATCCATTAAGATTTTATAGACTATGGTCACATCTCCTTCCAACCTCTGTACAGATAGGTTCCCAAGGTCTACATTTTTAGTTCATCTGCACAAAAATACACATGAAGATAAATATAAACTAAACTGAATGACCTTCCTTCAATTAAACGTAGTATGTGATTGAGGAGGTTTAGTGCAGTGTCTCAATGTGATAAATGGTAGTGAGCAAGAATATGATCCAATTACCAGTATCTCGCTACCACTGGAGAAGAGAATGTTGTGAAAGTGGTAGTGAAATGAATATAGGACAAGTCATAGGAAATGGTCACAATCTGGAAAAGGGACCAAAGAAGTATGTGTGTTTATATGTACTGATTTATAATATAGTACATGACTCATACAATGTATTCATATATATTACATTATTATATATGTATTAAATATATGTATTATGCACATGCATATTATATTTTATAATCTGTATTACAAAATATACTCTTATGTTATATGATTATATATTATATACATGCATATTTTATTCTATAATCTGTATTACATAATATATAACATATATAGATACAATATACATATTATATCTGAATTTCAGAAGCGTGGCAGTGGCTAAAATTTTTGGGTTAGGATGGATAAAATGGGGTTCCCTTCTTCTCAACTAATCAAAGCGTCTAAAGGGTTTGGGGATACACTTCTTAGAAGCGTACGTGCAAAAAGGACTTACTGAAAGGTAATTAGGAGGTGTGACCTCTGAGAAGTTGTTCAAGATTTAAAAGACAGGGATGAGGGATGAGAAGAGTGTAAAGAAACAGCAGGGATGTAAGGGATCAAGGAGCTAGGAGGGGTGCTAGTGACCATATGAAGGAGAGACAGCAGACAGAAAAGGAGAACTGGGTATTAAGAGCAGGGATAGGAAATTACCTCTAGGGTTCAGAAGACAGTAACAGGAGGCAAGGAGGATGTTGACTAGTACTTTCTGTAAGGAGAGGGACTAGGCTAAAGACAGGAAGGCTCTACTAGGAAGAGTGCAACACATAGGAGAGAAGTGGAATTTTTGTAGTAACTTATGGAGATGAAGGAACAGATGGTGGAAAAGAAGCACCAGCAGCAGGCTTTGGCATCAACATGGATCTGAAGAGTAAAGAGCATGGTTTCCAGGATGCTCTTGGGGTCAAACACATGGTGTCTGCGTGATTATCAAAGGGTTATGGTCAGCAGGAAGCTGTAACAGTTCATGCCTCCTTGGTACTGAGCATGTGGGAGCCTTAAGGATCACATGCATAAGAAACAGTAAGTATTACAAAGGCATTGGAAAAAGGCAGGCAGTGAAATCAATGGAAAAAATAAGATCATTCACTGGGGAACCATCAACTTCAAAAATTCCACTGTTGGCTATTTTTCTACCGTGAGCCTCAGAGAGGAAAGATTTGTTCTCTCAGAGCTGCCATAAAATCCGCCTGTGGTCTTGTATCAATGTGAGTACTTGCTGTCAGTTCAGGTGCAAGAGATTTCTGGTACGCCTCTCTATATATCAGAAGAGATCTGCCCACCCATGTTGGCCTCTGGTTTCCACTCCACACATGCCTTTTTCTAGAGTTCGTTTTTCATTGTTATAATCAGGCTAGTCAAATGTCAGTTGGTCATTGGCCAAGTCACCCCTTCTTGGGGCAGCTCTCAACTTCTGAGGCCTTTTTAGAGAGTCTCTTTTACTACTACCTTCAGTTGTTCTCAATAGGTTCTCCAATAGGACATAGCAATGCATTAATTGAGTGGCAGGTATTAAAGATGGTCACTTTCTGATTAGTCCCTTTCATTTCAAAACCTGAAATGAAAGCCTGGATTCTATGTCATGAAAGGACATAGTAAATTTACAAAATTATCCCTGTCAATTCTGAATACTGTCACAAAACATCAGGTGGGAGACATAAAATATATCATGTTTTGTCTTTTTCCTGTTCTGAAGAGTAAATTTCCAAAAGAGAATAACTGTGGACTTGGGACAGGGTCAGAGGAATGCAAGCAAGATGTTAATTTACATTTGTTAAATTTTTTTTTTTTTTGCCAACATCCAAATACTCTGTCTATCTGTGTGTGGAAACAGAAATGTAGAAGGCAAATGTGTGGTAGTGAGTTAAGACAGCAGATCTAGGAAACATGGTAATAAACTATAACCCTCCAAACTAATGATGACTCTGGTGAGAGGGAGAGAGTGGGAGAGTGGGAGAGAGAGAGAGAGAGAGAGAGAGAGAGAGAGAGAGAGAGAGAGAGAGAGAGAGAGAGAGAGAGATGAGGTGGCACCATATATTTCCTAGGCAACCATTGCAAAGACTGATTGACCAGCAATGCCTATCCCTGAACATCTTTGAGGAAGCCCTAAGAGCCGAAGAGAGATAAGGTCTGTTTCTTATGCTTCCCTTTCTTACAGATATGAACTATGAGTTCATGCATTGGTAGAAATTGCCAAGTCAAAAAAATCACTCTTTGCTTTGTGAAAAATCTTTGGACTATTTTCTCTTTTATTAGATATCTATTGAGAGCCTACAGTGTCTGGATTGCGGGTGAGGTAGACCTGCCCTCAGCTAACACCATATAGAAATCTGAACTGCCTGACTGATGCTACACAGATGGCTGGCTGGGTTCATCAGTTCCAGTTGTCCATAAAATATACAAGCACTATAAAAACAAGACATTCTCTCTTTGTGGAGCAATTGTCATACATATGCTTTTTTGATTTAGCTTCTTGATTAAAAGTATTGGTAAAAATTGGCTGTAATATTCTTGAAGAACAATATTTCACATTCAGGTTGACCTCCAGTGTCTCACTTAATGTATAACTGTGTGTCTTTGAAAGGAAAGCTAGTACATAAATCTAGTGAATGAATGAATAATGCATTTATTAAGCTCTTACTATGTGCAAAGAAGTGTATTAAGCACCACAATCAACTAAACAACTTGTAAAGAGCAGGAACTTTTAATCTAAATATGTGGCTGAGCACATAGTAGGTACTATATAAATGCTTATTCCCTTACCTCATCCTCGCCCTAACTATCCAAGTGATTCGTCTATCTTCCAAAGTCTTGCTTTCTACCCTATGGAAGCAATCAGGTCAAGAATATGCTCCTGATCTATTCAAAATTACTTTTGTAAAATGAACCAGATGGAGATTGGTGGGGGAAAAATCCCCCCAAACCTGCAGGTTTACATGAACCCTGACCCCAAAAAGCCTTAAAAGAAGAAGGAGGAGAAGGAGAAGCATGGCATTTTTTACTATTTAGCCATGCATATTGCTTTAATTTTTTTTTCTTTGATTGCAAAATTTTTATTTAAGGTCACAAAACATTGCTTCCTCATCTGAAACCATCAGGTTGGGGTGGTCCAACAAAAGGGTTACAAACAGTACAGTCTTCTGTGTATGAAGTCAGCTGCCTTCATTAGAGATATTCATGATTATTTGATCATGTTCCTATCAAAAACCTACCAATTTTTTTACTTCTTGGCACACTGGCTCTGCTAGTTCTTTGGCTTTTTCTGCCCCAACCTGTAAAACTTTTCTCAAATGGTCTTTTTCCATCTTCAGTCTCTCAATCTCACTCTTAATTGGTGAAAATTTCTGAATAACAGCCTCTGCCACCACTTTTTTGTAGCGAGCAGTGTCCAGACCGGCGCTCTGGTGAATAACTTCTTCTACTGTGAGACCTGTCACTGCAGCGTGAATGTCCACCATGTTGGAGACACCCATTCGAGTGGATGGGTCATAGGTCACCTCGGAAGTAAAGTCTGTGACAGCTTTACGGAATTTCATCACAATCTCCTCTGGGCTGTCTGTTATCCTAATGGTGGCTAGTTTGTCAGGGTCCGATTTTGACATTTTGGCTGAAGGATCTCGGAGTGATTTTACCTTCTTCATAGAGGCTAAGAACAAGAACAAGAAAGGTTAGTGTCTAGCTCTCTAAATAAGTGATGGATACTGAACCAGCAGCTGTGGTTCTTCTCTAGCAAGAATGCGTCAGATAGAAGGTGGGAAGAAAACCTCAGTGTTGTGATCTCCAGTGTCTAGTGCTGTATAGGTACTTAATGAACATTTAATGAATGGAATGGAAACTTGTGTGCCTATTAATCAATTAATGATATCTTTGGAGTATTACTGATGACCACAGTAGTGAAACTGTAGTGGTACATGGAACATCTTAATTTAACTTCTCTGAATCTTCTAAATCTTATGTGCTTTATGAATTTCCTTATTTCACATAACTACAGAACTACTGAAATATTTGGGTTGCTGTTTTGGTATATTAATGAGTACAGAAGTCTAAGAATAAAAATAGGTTTTATTTTAGTTTCAGTGGGCTCTTCCCCAATAGTTGATAACATATATGAGAATGTACAGATGATAATTTTTTAAATTCAGAAATGACTTATTTGTTGTTTGAACAGAAATAGAATATTTGGCTTTGTCTCACAAAATGGTGCATCTTGTGTAGTATGCTTTAAAGGAGTTTATTAATAATTTATCAATCCTGTAATAACTTGCAAATAGAATATAGAAAAATTATAATACATAATCATTTGGGGGAGACTCAAATATAAGAAAAAATTTCCCAACATTTATAGGATAATAGTACTTTTGAGCTGGAAGAATTTTTAATTTGCTTTTCTTTCTTACATAGTAGGGAAATAGACCTAAATTATTTGTCCCAATTGACACAGCTAATTAATGGCAAAAACGGGATTTATAAGCAATCTAGCAGCTAGGTGGCACAGTGCATAGTGTGTTGGGCCTGGAGTCAGGAGGACCTGAGATCAAATCCGGCCTCAGACACTTACTAACTGTGTGATCCTGGGCAAATCACTTTACCTGTTTGCCTCAGTTTCTTCAGCTGTAAAATGAGCTGGAGAAGAAAATGTCAAACCATTCCAGTATCTCTGCTATGAAAACCTCAACTGGGGTCAGAAAGAATCAGACACTGAAAACGACTAAACAACATGAACATCAAAATCTTACTCCTAATCTCATGTTTTCTTTCCACCATATCATGCTACCCCATTTACTTTGGACTGTTCAAAAATAGCATGACTGCCTTGAGAGCAAGCTGACTGGGAGTCTTCAAATGGAGACAGGATCATCACCATTCATGGAAGACGAATGTAGAGGGGCTTCATACTCTGGGGAAGGACTGTACTAAATAATCTCTGAGTCCTCTATTGGGCACTTCATAACCTGACTCCTTCTTTCCTGTCTTATTCATTATTCAACTCCATGTGTTCCATAATGTATTAACAACCTCCTCCCCTCAACCCCGGCCCTTACTGTTCCTTGCACAAGATAATCTAACTGCTGACACCATGCTATCCCTCATACCTGGAATTGTCTCCACCGTCTTCACTAGTTCCTGGCTTCCCAATTCCATCTAAAATTCCCGATTCCCCTTAATGTCAGTGTCTTCCTTTTGTGCATTATCTCCACTTTATCTTGTATAAAGCTTATTTACACATCCTTGTGGAGCAGGAGCTGTTTTTTGTCTTTTTTTGTATCCTCAATGCTTAGCACAATGCCTAGTACGTAGGAGGGTCTTAATAAATTCTTGTTGATTGACTGACTCCAAGGTCTTTGCTAACTCATGAAAATACAACTCATTACCAAATGAAGTTTTTCCTTGAATATGTATGGGTTTACCAAAGTATTTCTGTACCAATTGTTAAGGTGACCCACAATTTACAAGTTATAATGATAATTTAAAATGGGAAGATCTTTCTCATTCATTAATAGGCCCATGTGACCTACCTAGGTCACATGGAAACCTAAGTCACATGGAATCTGTGGTAGGAGAAGTCTGCTGAATGGGTGGAACGGAAGACACAGAGTTGGGGAAGAGCTGAGAGGAAATTAGCGAGAGAGCAGTCAGAACCGAAGGATGTAGGCAAGCTGGAAGCTGGCTGCAAGTGTGAGAAGGGCATTTGTTTAAGGGAAGCCTATTTGTGATTTGTTTAATGGAGCTGGTTTGTGGGAAGCCAAGCAGGGGGAAGGCTTGGGGATGGTGCTATTCTCTGCATTGTTATTGTGTATAGATTTTTGTTACTATGACGGATTTGACTTTCTGGTGTCTGAATAAATGTTTTGGTTCTGCCTTTCATGTGGAGAGTCTGTTGTACTTCACAATTCAGAATTGCCCTGTGATAGTCATGGCCACCGTGGGTGCTATGAATATCACACTGGTGCTACACAAATTTACATAATGAACATGATATACAAATTCTAGGTAGTTAAATTTTGCTTGGCAGCTGTAGTAAAGATGAGTAGGCTACAGTGCAGGGATCTTTACCCCTGCCGTAAGTTTATCCCTATTACCAAAATAGGGATACCAAATGCCAAATACCAAAATATAAGTGAAGTCTACCACCCACCTTTCCTCAAAGGAAATCAAAGACTAGGGAAGGTGGGGGAAATTCAGTTCAGGATTTGAATATAAGGAACATAGGATTCATTCCATTTCTGTGATTTTTTTTTAGGAAGGCAAAGAGAATCATCAAGAGCTAACTATGCTATCACTATATAATATCATGATTTATTTGCTTCTTCGGGTTTTAAGTTCTTTTGGTTCTTATGATTATGTGACTTTTAGAGAGCATGTATGTATGTATTTCAAAACCTCATAATTTATTTTTTCTAATGCTATGTCCTAGCCTACTGTTCCTATAAAAAAGAATGAGACATAGAAGGGTTGAAAGTAGTCATGAACTGCCTATGGGCAACCAAGGTATTTATTAATTCAAAACAATTATTTATTAAATATTTAATGTATGCTTGACATTGTGTTAAGCAAAGGACAAAAAAAGACAAAAAAAATTACCTAAACCCCTCAGATCTACAAAGAATGAATTTGGATAGCCATAGATTAGAGAATGACTGATCAAATTGCGGTATATGAACAGACTGGAATATTTTGAAGTGAGAAATGACTAATATGAAGAATCCTGAGAAATACGAGGACATTTGTACAAAATGATGCAAGTGAAATAAGGAGGAATGCCACCCCAAAAAAATAACAGACACAATGCCTACAACAATATTAATGAAAAGTTCACTAAAAGAAATCAAACTGGGTAACTGAAAAAAGCAATAATGGTCCTAGAGGATAAACAACGTAATCTCTTTTAATGGCAGAGAGAAAAAGGAAACTTCTAAGGCAGAAGGTGATGTATATCGTTAGCTTAGTCACTGCTATCAAGCTTTTTTACTTAATTGCTTTTCTTTGTTAAAGGGAGAGCTCAATTGGATCTGAGTAACAGGGTATTTCCAGAAATCTTCCCTCCCTTCCTTCCCTTCCTTCCTTCCTTTCCTTCTCTCTCTTTCTCTCCCTCTCTCTACATTTGACTCCAGTATATTATAAGCTGAGACCGTCACCTAGTGTTTTACCTTCTTCATAGTTCCCATATTTAATCAACATGACTGCAAGTACATATTGGCATCTTCAAAATCAACCACAATCTAATAATCATAGACTTACTACTTACTTAAAAGGGATTTGGGTACTGGAAAGAACTCCCCATACTTCTTGTTAAAACATTGTGCTAGATCTCGGACCAGTTCCATATGTGTGACTTGATCTTCCCCAACAGGGACATGTGTGGACCTTTTAATAAAAGACAGACAGAAAGTCTTAGAGAAGCTGATACTCAGGCTGTTGCTTTTTCTAGACTTATTTCACTATCAGTATTCCACAAATGTTTGTCAACAACAGAAGAGAAGGGAAAACCTAAGTCTAGCTCTGCATGTTATACAAATGACAAGGAGATTGTTATCCAATCAAGTTTTGTGAACCTTTTCTTTTTTGTTTTGACTGTTTTCCTAGATCAATAAAGTATAGTTATAAATATCAAGCAACAACTTGTTCCTGGGGAGAGGAAGGTACCTGAAATAGCCTATGCTCTATATTAAGTTGACACAATACAATTTAAATCCATACCTCCCATACCCTTATCACTCCCACTCTGAATATGAGTCCCTGATTTCATTTATGTCTCTAAATATTCACAGAATTCTAAAAGGCTCAGAGAAAATTAGAGTCCATCATCATTCTTGGAGGATGACTAAACAGAGTTTTCAGAAGAGTGAACTAGTGTCATTTGAAAGACAGCTGAAGCTGTTGCTGCCAGAGTTCTCATTTTCTTGGTGAATTACCCACAGGTTATAGCTAACATGAGTCCATTTGGATATATTTGGTAAGAGTAAGAAACTAAAGAGGAGAAGGGGTAAGTTTAACTTCCAAGTAGAACAATAAAGTTCAGCTTGTGGTCTATAGAGATAATCTAGAGACTGTACACCCAGTAAGTCATCTATCTCATTAATTTAAGGAGTGTCAATTTGTCACAATTCAAAGAAGCTAATGTGTGTGTTTGCCAACACAACACTGATACTGCATCTTTTAAAACATAAAGGGAAGGGTAAAGGATGTTTTTTGCTAGCACTAATTAAAAAGAATTTCCTAGAGATCAATACCAAGTTTTAACTGTTTCATAAGATGCCTTAAAACTGAAGCATGGATTACAAATCATAACGCCTTTTAAAAACTCATTTTTTTATTACCATCTTTTATAGTCACATAGTTTTCCACTTGTTTTCTTGCTTATAGTATGTTTATACTTATTTTTTGTATAAGTTCATAAAAAAGACCTATATGGTCCCAAGGCACATTTTTTTAAATTAACATTTCTAAATGGTGGCAATTTTTTGTCCCTTAAGAGTAGACCTAATTTTTGGAAAATCAAAAGTCATTCAGAGCCAAGCTGGGCAAATAGATGGGTGATGAGGCTGCATAATCTTGTTTAGGTCAAAAACCAAATGGGATTATCAAACAATGTGTAGTATATGAAGGGGCTCTGAAGCCCTTTGAAAGAGTGGTTGAGAATTTTTGCATTCCTTGAAGGAGTTCATAACAAGCTAAGGTACCTGCTTTGGTGGGGACAGGCCTAATGTTGAATGCATATATTTTAGAATGTTTGGTTTAAAAGCAGGAAAAGAGCACCTCGTCATATAACAGTCACACAGCATGATGTAGTCTTGAAGCTAGAATGACAGGTTCAAATCTTATGTCACACACTTATTAGCTGTGTGAATGTGGATAAGTCACCTAACTTTTGGGGGCCTTGGTTTCCTTACATAGAATATATGGGGGTTATACTCAACAGCCTCCAAGATTACTTCCAGTTCATTTAGAGCTATGATCTGCAGTCCTGTGTATATGTATATTCAAATTACGTTATCTGGGCTGAAAGAGAAGACACAGAGATTACAAAAAAGTAACACACTCTTCCAAATGATTTCCATAGTTTTAGAATACTATAAGAGAAACACACTCAATCAGAGCAGCACTTACACTTTTGTGCCTTGCACTGCTGCCTTTATCCTATTGTAACTCTTTTCCCTTTTTCCTCTGTAGTACAAAGTCTGCAGACTGTCCAAAATTAGTTTATCACAGAGTGCAGACATCTCAGGATTCAAGTTATAAAGATAGATTCAAGTTATAAAGACAGTTCAATCTTACTACTGACTTCAGCTTGGCACTAATTAATGTGACTCAGGCTTTTATAGTCAATCTTCCCAGTGAAGGCTTCTAATTAACAAAAAGGTTTTCTCGCCCTGGATTGGGCTCTATCTCTTGGTTCAAAGACAAACTCCTGATTATGGATACTACTAAAAGAAGTTTTCCCCAAACAGAATTGCTATTTCCTGATAAACAAGAGATGACAAAATGGGTTTCTCTGAATCCTGTCTCAACAGTTTTTCTAAAAGTTTCCCCCATCCCATAATTCCTTTTCCTTTAACATGAGCAGCTCCATTTCTTTATAACATCAGTTTGTTGGTATTGTAAATATACCCCATCATAGTAGAGAAGGAAACCTTAATGCATGCTGGTAGAAGGGAGAAATCACCTATAAGGCTAAAAAAATTCTGTTGAAATTCAGAAAGTAGACAATTTAAAAGTGAATATAGCATATTATAGAAATATGGAAAATAGTAATCTCACCAGAGCAAGAAAATTAAGCACAGTGGAGACTACATAGTGCATGGAATCACAGAATTTGGGGGTTGGAGATCTCCCCCAGTTATCTGTTTCCCTTCTTTTTGTTGAACATCCTGTTTTTTTAGAATACAACTTATCCATCTAGAGCTATATTCTTGACATGGGGCTTATCTCACACAGCCTCAGTGATAGCTATGCGGTCTCCTTATGTTAGGATCTCTAGTCCACCTTGCTTGTTACTTACACTTTGGGCATTTGTGTATAGAGATGAGGCCATGTGTTTTATTACTGGCTCCTCTCTTGGATTTCATCTTCTGGGTATCTCAATAGCCATTTTTCTATATCACAGTTTCTTCTCTGCTCTACATAAGTTAATCCAAGGTTGCCCACTCAAAGTGGTAGAGACTTTCTTTACTTTCACTTGATAGTGTGTCCATCCATGTGTTATCCCTCACTTTTATTATATGACCAGCTCTTTGTGACATCTTAAACTTCTATTCTCTTTCAAAGTTTCTTACTAGTTTTACATTGTAACCTGTTACAACACCACATACTTCTCCATTACCTTCTGTGAGACACACATTTTCATTCTTCAGAGAATGTTGTATTCCATATTTCACAGTCACATAGTAATAGTAGTAGATGTTGGTATTCACAAAATGGGTCTTTGTGTCTGGAGTCATTAAAGGAATTCTGCAATTTCCTGAAGGCAATGAAACCTATTCCCTGCCTTCTGTTTAATTTTGGGCCCAATATGTTGTCCATTTGTACTGTTTGTCTCACAGACTCACACACACAGATGGGCAAGCTCTTTAAATTGTCCATCTAACTATGTCTTATAATTCCAGCAATAGCATTCTTCATCCATTTGGTCTTTCCTATGAACACAGTCAGTTTAAATTCTTTTCAATAGGTATGAATCTGCTCCAGGAAGCTTTGCAGAGTTCGTGGGCTAAATGCAACTCAACTGTCATAATGTCCTTCACATATAGGAGCATCTGGAGGATTGTATGGGGACTTACTCTCTGAGATGGATTTCCTCCACACAGGTGCAAACACCTTTAGCGAACATGTCTCTGTTTCATGCCTTGTCTGATATTTAGCAGGAGAGGGTAGCTGAACAAAGTTATCTCTGTTGTTATATCACTCAAGGAAACTCGAATATTTCTGATGTATAGATCAAAGTCACCTTTTTGGAACAGAAACTTTAAGGATCATTCCCCACCATCCCATAAACGAACAATAAGGACTGTCTAACTTTATATTCTGTACATCTTTCAGAGAATTGTAAAAGGTAAAGATGAGTTCCATAGTAAAATATAGCTTGTGAAAGTCTGTTCCCAACTAATAACCCCACTGGGGATGCCACTGATTCATGTGGAAATGAGTCTCGTGAAAATTTTGTATCAAGTAGACAGGAGCCTTACAGTTTGATAGCTATTATGTTCTCTCCATCACCCTTGTCCACTACTGATAAAGTCTAAGTTTTTTTCCCCTTTATTCCTTTGGTATCTTCTTCAGATACCTCGTGAGAAGATCCCTTGTTGTCCTCACAATTGTGTCACTTCCAGCATAAATGCTGGCTGCTTTTCAATTTCTTTGTTCTTTTAATACAATTTCTATGTCACCCATAATCCTATCTGGGGCTGACACTAGACTCTGAGTACTTCCATTGTCCCTGATGGCAAAAAAAAATAATTTGTTGTCAAAATCTTTGCAGATTATTTTCCATTTCCTTCTGTTTGCTGTCCTTCCATTTTTGTTCTTCAATGCCTACAGGGTGAATTGGCTAAGTTTAATCTCTAATGCTTTTGTACTAGATGTTCCCTATGCCTGGAACGCATTCCCTTCTCCCTTTCTCATAGAATTAGCCTTTTCTTTCAAGGTGCAGTCTGCAATTGCTAGTGTTCTCTCTTTCAAACTACCCTAACTTTAACTATTTTGTATTCTCTTTATACTTTTTCTATACATATTTAGATATACCTAAGATATACCTCCATCTTTAGAATGTAAACTTCTGTTAATAGGGATTGTTTCATCTACTATGCTTGTATCCCTGACATCACAGGACCTGGGCCATATCAGGTGCTTAGAAAATACTTGACAGAGTGATAGACTGATTCTTTCAATCTTTCTTTAAATTGGTTTTTTACCCTCTACTGCTTATCTCTGATTTATGAGATAATGCCAATTATATAATTCATTACCCTTTTTCATAAGACTGTACAAATGAGTTTATATTCCAAACCTATGTTGTTTTTGTTCATTAATTCTATATATTTTGTTTGTACATAATTATTTAGAAGTTGTCTCCTCCATTAAAATGTAAGATCCTTGAGTGCAAGGGCAATGTTTTTTCTTTTTTCTTTTTTTGTATCCCCAGGACTTAGCACGTATACGTTCAAGGAGTGGTCATACTGCTGTAGAACTGAATCATATAAATTTTGACATTCTTGCTATAAACCAAACCAGAAGAAGTTTCAGTTAAATGGAAGGATAACTCACAGGTATTCCTTGGTGGAGGAAAAAAAAAGAAAAGGAATTACTAGAGTTGGTTTCCTCATACATCCAAAATCAAGAGGAAATATTTCTTTGGACTTTTGGTCATCCCATATTGCAATATTGTTGACTGGGGAAAAAAATTATCCCTTAAAATCCTCAAACAAGGTATAAATGCTTGTTAATTGACTAACCTTTGGCTACTATATTTCTTCACTTGGCAAATAAGTCAAGTGTTTAATGACTAAGAAATTTTGGTGGCTCTTAATTTTGCTGTGGCAGCTGATCTGCATTGGCTAATCTGCATAATATTATACCTTGCAATACTGTCATTTCTGCTATCCATTGCCCATTTTTCATAAAAATTGCTGGTTTAAATAATTCAGGATTGAGCTGTTGTAATTATATTCCATAGTTACTGTTTTATCTCTCCTTCCTTCTCTTCCTCTTTCTTTTTCTCCTCTTTTTTCTTATTCTCTTCTTTCTTCCTTCTTACTAATTCTGATCAGCTGACGCTGGCAGTCTGACTGTACACAGGCTGCTAATTCTGGGATGTCTTTCACATCAATAACTTTTCTTATCTGGAAAAATATAACCAACTGCATTTTTTTTGGTGATGCTACCAGTTATTTTTCTGAAGAAAGTGTTCATGTTGTAAAAATTATCAGGATTTTGGACAACTTATAAGTATTTGTCCTCTCATTTCTTCTTTCTGAATTGTGCTTTCTGATATATCTCTCATCATCCTTATTCTAATTTTTGCTCTGAAGTTACTGAATATTAAAGTTAATACTGATTTGAGGGGATCTTATTGAAAGTTTCAGAGAATTTCTCTACTGGTATATATGGTGCAATTATTTACAAGTTGGTCTTTCTGCAAATGTTTATCATGAAATAACAAAATGCCCCACGAAATGTTTCTTGTTGCCTTTGAGTGTATGAGAAAACCAACTCTGGACATGCCTTTTTTTTTTTTTTAAGTCCCTCTGAGGAATATCTGTGATATTCCTTCCATTTGGTGGCACCTTCTTTCTTCCTTCTGGTTTTAGGGTGTCAAGATTGATTTGATTCATTTTCTCCAGGAGAATATTCTCACCTTGATCCCTGGACAAAGATGTCACTTTTGGAATATTTGCAGTCAATTTAAAGTTTATATCTAGTTTTTTAAAATGCATACACAAAATATAATAGATAAAATTATCAGGGCTATGTTTACTCTTGTGTCCTAGGCAGTTCTGAGCTGAATTAGGGATGTTGCTCAACCAGTGTTAGTAATAAAAATATTCCTTATTATTTTATTTCCTCATGTCTACTGCCCTGTTTATGATCTAAAGTGCTCTTCTGGCATATAGATATATACTCCCCATTTTGGAATCATTTCTATTCTTTGACCAAACTTGACTTCTCTTCTTGGTAATTATAGTAAAATTGACATCCAGAGGTCAGCGTAACTCCCTCAACTCCAAAATAGTCTGCAAGGCAGTTAAAAAGCAATTGCAGTAGCCATAGGAAATCACAATGGCCTGAAACTAACACAGAAAAAACAATGACCATAATCAATACACTTTAAACACATCA
Organism: Potorous gilbertii; assembly: GCA_028658325.1. Taxonomy (NCBI): domain Eukaryota; kingdom Metazoa; phylum Chordata; class Mammalia; order Diprotodontia; family Potoroidae; genus Potorous; species Potorous gilbertii. Next base: position 481,519,889 of record CM053770.1, read on the forward strand.
CAATGAATATTTCCACATGTCAAAATGGTTCCAGATTTACAAAGCAACCAAACTAAACGGAAAACACATTTAACTTTTATAACAGCTCTTTGGGTATTTTTGCCTGGTATCTGTTTCTTGCTTCTTTTCTAACAATTTTTCTGGTTTTTGTTTTTTAAAGGAAAAAAATAACAACTAATCTTTCTCACCTGGTCCTACTACACATCCTGGTGATTTCATCTTATTTTAGTCTTTTTTTCCCCCCTCTCCTTTTCTCTCCTGCTTCTGCAGTTCTTTTTATCTCCTACAATAGATATTGGCCCTCACTTTTCGCCACTGCTTTTACACTTTACATTATTTCAGTTTGTGTTTAATTCTTAGTTGTACAGCTCATTGTTTGGGTTTTCAACCTTTCTCTTTCAGTTCTTCCTTTCACCTGAGATGTTTTGGCTTTACTCTTTATTCATGTATATTATTGCATCCTGGTGTGCCAACCATGACATTTATCCTTTTTTTCTTCTCTATTTCTTTCACTCATCCTAATTAGGTTTTTAAAAACTTACCATAATATAAACATTTCCTTATCTGTATGTGTGACTCTGGGCAAGGCAACTAAGATTTTAAATTTCAGAGAAGGTGCTGGCCTGCATTGGTTGAGGAATTTTCCTCCCCTGGGAGTTCCTATGCCAATGAAATCATAGGTTCAATCCTTACTTCTCTCATTCCTTATTTCCCATCTGGCTGCACTACTTTGGCCCAGGAAACTCACCTCATCATCTTGCAAGATCCTATCAGTCTTGGTATTCACACCTCATGTCTACCCTCCAGTCCTCTGACTGGAGGCTGGACCATGAACTCCAAAGCCTCCACTCAAAGAGGGAACTCAGCACAGACATCTCATCTCCCACCCTACTTTGGGACTTCTCTGCCATGCTCTTTGTCTGGTACTTCTCCCTTTCCATCTTCTTTGCGTTTGAGATTGTAAGGTCTTGATGGCAGGGACTTCTCTTCAAATTTCCATATCTAACACTTCAGCCACTGGGTTGTGCAATGGATAGAGTACCAGGTCTGGAGTCAGACTCCTCTTCCTGAATTCAAATCCAATCTCAAACACTTACTACTCTCATGACTCTGGGCAAGTCACTTAAACCCTCATTCTTCAATTACTTCTACTTCAAACTTTCTCCTACTCTACTTTGGGTATGGAAACATTCTCTCATAAAAGAATTGATACTGCCTTCCCCAAATGAAACCTTCTAAGAGTAATAAAATTATAAAAGCATGATCTGATGGAGCTAATCAAGGCCCTTCCAATCTGGTCTCATTTAGCCTAATCAAGTATAGCTCCAAAACTTGCTAAAACTTGCTACTGTTTTTTACTTTGGCTGATGTTTATTCCTGGCCTGAATTCCATTTCTTCCTTTGGGAATGTCTCCTTCCTCCTGTCCCCCCACATACTATACTCCTCCTTCTCCATCTAACCAATGTCACCCATTTTTCAATGCCAACATCAAGTCTTTCCTGCTTCACAAATTCTTCCAGAACTACTCCAGCTTACTAACTTCTCTTTTCCCCAAATTCTTGTAGCATTTAGGATGCTGGCAGAATTTGCTATTTTATAATCTTGTTTTCTTGATCATTTGTTTTTATATCACCTTAATTTTAAAATATAACTCTCCTATTGTAAAGAAGAAAAAGGAAAGAAAAATAAAAGTTGTTCAGAAAAACCATTCAACCCATCAAATGGGCTTATAATGTTTACAATATTCCATACCATTGGTACCCCACTTCTGCAAATAAGGGAGGGAGATAGGCTCACTCAACCCTTCTGTAGGTTCAAGCTTGATCATATCATCATAGAGTATTCAGTTTCATTCTCTTGTGGTTTTTTTTTTCTCTCCTGTACATGGGTGTAATCATGGGTACTATTGCCATGATTCTGATACTTCATATCCGGTATTTTAGAGGTCTTTGATACCTCAATAAATTTTTTATATTCCTTATTTCTTAGAATACATCAACATTCTATTATATTCTTGTATCACTGTTTGATTAGCCAATTCTGATTCAATGCATATCTGTTCTTTAATACCACACAAAGAGCTACTACGAATATTTTGGTGTACATGAGACCTTTCTTTCTGTCTTTAACTTGCCAGGGATGCTTAGTGTCTATCACCTTAGCATGCTCCCCATCCTCTCCTCTTTTGCTCCACTCTCAGAGGATAAGGGAGCCCTTTCCTTATACCTTTGATCCCACCCTCTGCCATCTTCTCCTGATATTACTTTTATAGAATTTTCCCACATTCTTATGTTTATCTTGGCCTTGCTTTTCTCTTCTGTACATCACTTTAGAAAATCGAGGTTGGTGGGTGAGTTCTTGGTACATCTACCTAACAATAATAGCTAGCATTTAGGTAAAAGCTTTCAGGATGGAAAAGTGTTTTATCCTCATAACAACTGAAGGAGGCAGGCATAATAATTATTCCTACTTCATAGATGAGGAAAGTGAAGCAGTAAATGTCAGTAGGGCTCACTATATGTCCACACTAAGTATGGCACTAATATAGTGATCCCCTGGGGTGGAGGAGGGGGCGGGTACCAGGCTCCCTACGGAGGGGTGAATGAGTCCAAGTCAGAGATGGAGCACGTCCAAGCTCCTGAACTGAGCAGCATTGGGGCTGGGCCCAGGAGAGGCACTTCCAGCCTGAAATAAGGAGACCTAATCTCCCAGAAAAATAAAATAAAATAAACATAATTCTGAGAAGAGGTTCAACATACCAGACTAACAGTGGGATCGGTAACACACAAAAAGGTTGAGAACCCCTGCTGTAGTTGCTAATATTCACAGCGTAGGCATTATTCTAAACTCTGTCCTCCCTCACCTCTCATATGAAATCAGCTGCCAAGTCTTACCTGTCCTCACCGTCTACCGTGTTCATTTCCATCTCTCTCTTTAGCCACCCTAATCCAGGCTCACATCCACCTCTTTTTTTTGTTTTATTTTTTTTATTTATTTTTAGTTTTCAACATTCATTTCCACAAGATTTTGAGTTCCAAATTTTCTCCCCATCTCTCCCCTCCCCCCACCCCAAGACACTGTGCATTCTGATTACCCCTTCCTCCAATCTGCCCTCCCTTCCATCACCTCCATCTTCTCTCTCTTCTTATAGGGCACAACAGATTTCTATGCCCCATTACTTGTATTTCTTCCTTCCCAGTTGCATGCAAAAACAATTCTCAACATTCATCCTTAAGTTTCAACTTCTCTCCCTTCCTCCCTCCCCACTCATCCCCACTGAGAAGGCCAGCAGTTCAATACAGGCTATATATATATGTAGTTTTGCAAAAGACTTCCATAATAGTCATACTGTGAAAGACTAACTATATGTCCCTCTATCCTATCTTGCCCCCCATTTATTCTATTCTCTTTTGACCTTGTTCCTCCCCTAAAGTGTTTACTTCTAATTACTCCTTCCTCCCATTTGCCCTCCCTTTCTATCATCCCCCCACACCCCTCTTATCCCCTTCTTCCCTACTTTCCTGTAGTAAGATAGATTTTCATATCAAATTGAGTATGCATGTTATTCCCTCCTTAAGCCAAATGTGATGTAAGCTTCACTTTTCTCCTCTCACCTCCCCCCTTTCCCACTCAACTTAAAAAGCTTTTTCTTGCCTATTTTATGAGGGATAATTTGCTCCATTCCATTTCTCCCTTTTTCCTCCCAATACATTCCTCTTTCACCACTTAATTTTATTTTTTTAGATATCACTGCTTCCACATTGGGCCCTCTGTCCATATGTGTATAATCCCTCTAATACTGAGAAAAGTTTCAAGTGTTGCAAATATTATCTTTCCAAGTAGGAATGCAAGCAGTTCAACTTTAGTAAGTCCTTTGTGATTTCTCATTGCTGTTTACCTTTTCATGCTTATCTTGATTCTTGTGTTTGAAAGTCAAATTTTCTTTTCAGCTCTGGTCTTTTCATCAAGAATACTTGAAAATCCTCTGTTTCATTGAATGACCATATTTCTCCCTGAAGTATTACACTTAGTTTTTCTGGGTAGGTGATTCTTGGTTTTAATCCTAGTTCCTTTGACTTCTGGAATATTATATCCCAAGCCCTCTAATCCCTTAATGTAGAAGCTGCTAGATCCTTGTGGTATCCTGATTGTATTTCCACAATGCTCGAATTGTTCCTTTCCGGCTGCTTGCAATATTTTCTCCTTGACCTGGGAACTCTGGAATTTGGCTACAATATTCCTAGGAGTTTTTCTTTTCAGATTTCTTTCAGGAGGTGATCAGTGGATTCTTTCAATATTTATTTTGCCCTTTGGTTCTAGAATATCAGAGCAATTTTCCTTGATAATGAAAGATGATGTCTAGGTTCTTTTTTCTGATCATGGCTTTCAGGTAGTCCCATAATTTTTAAATTGTCTCTCCTGGATCTATTTTCCAGGTCAATTGTTTTTCCAATGAGATATTTCACATTGTTTTCTTTTTTTTCATTCTTTTGGTTTTGTTTTGTAATTTCTTGGTTTCTCATAATGTCATTAGCTTCCATCTGCTCCATTCTAATTTTAAAGAGCTACTTTCTTCAGTGAGTTTTTGAACCTCCTTTTCCATTTGCCTAATTCTACTTGATAAAGCATTCTTCTCCTCACTAGCTTTTTAGACTTCTTTTGCCATTTGGATTAGTTTATTTTTAAAGGTGTTATTTTCTTCAGCATTTTTTTGGGGCTTCTTTAGCAAGCTGTTAACTTCCTTTTCATGATTTTCTTGCATCTCTCTCATTTCTCTTCCCATTTTTTCCTCCACCTCTCTTACTTGATTTTCAAAATCCTTTTTTGAGATCTTGCATGGCCTGAGACTATTGCAAATCTTTTTGGAAGTTTTGGTTGCAGAAGCCTTTACTCATATGTCTTCCTCTGATGGTATGTTTTGTTCTTCCTCATCTGAAATGATGGAAGAAAATACCTGTTCGCTGAGAAAGTAACCTTCTATAGTCTTTTTTTTTTTCCCCTTTTTGGACATTTTTCCAGTCAGTTACTTGACTTTGAATCCTTTGTCAAGTGGAAGGTATGCTCTAGGGACCTGTAAGTTCTCATTTCCTCCAAGGTGGCATAATCAAGGAAGAAGAGTTTACTCTTCTTCTGGCCTGCACTCTGGTCTGGGAGCAACCACAAGCTTTTCTGCCCAGGATCTGCAAGCAGAACTCCCTGTCCAGAGCCTCTACGAGCTCCACAAGCCAGTGCTTCTCCTCACCCCAGGACTGCCACTCAGGGTTGAGATCCAGATAAGCTGCTTGATTCCCCCAGGGTCTTTAGGCTGAGGGCTCCAAAAATGGAAGCCTGGAAGACCATGTTCCCTTCTTACTCAGGTGAAAGAGCTTTTGCATTGACCTTTGAAGCTGTCTTTGGAGTTTGTGGGTTGAGAATCTGGGAATGGCAGCTGCTAAATGTGATTCTGTGCCCTGAGGCCTGCTCCAGTCCTGTCCCTGCCATGCCCATGGCCAAGGCTGGGCTGTGCTCAGCTCCAAGCCAGTGAGACAGATTTTTCCTGTCCGTCTTCCAAGCTATCTTAGACTGGAAATCTGTTTCACTCTGTCGTTTTGTGGCTTCTGCTACTCTAGAATTTTTTTTAGCCATTTTCTACAGGTATTTTATGGGCTTTGGGGGTAGAGCTAGAGCAGGTATGTCCTTCTACTCCGCCGTCTTGGCTCTGCCTCCCCCCACACCCACCTCTTGCCTGAAGTATTGCAATAGCCTCCTAACTTTGTTATATGCATACGACCTGTCCCTTCAGCACTCTACCCTCCACACAACTGCTAAACTGATGAGCCTGTCACTTCCCAGGTGGAGAGTCTTTAGTGGTTCCCTATAGCCTCAGGGATAAACAGAAACCCTTTTCATTGTCATTTATACAGCCCTTCCCACTCTGGATCCAGCCTCCCTACCCAGCTTCATTATACATTACTCTTGACCAATATTCCACCTGCTAACCACATTGGCTCACTTGCCCTGTACACAATATCCTGCCTCCTGGTTCTCTACTTTTGCCCAGGCTTTCCTCTTCCCCCTCCCTTGTTGTTATCCTCCCCTTCATCTCCACCTCTTAGAACCCCTGGACTGCTTTTACTGCCTGGGCCCCAATCAATGTATATTTATTTTTCCAAATCCTGTAATTACTTATCTTTGAATATGATGCACCACCCCAGGGGAAGCTAAGTGTCTTCAGGGTAGGGATTATCTACTTCTTTATTCCACTTTTCAGCAAGTTATTGGTGATAATATGTTACAGGTTACAGATAACTAGGATGCATCTGTCCCACCGTCCTTTAGATCATTTACCATTTTGACTTTTCTGAGATCTCAGTCATCAAAGTTCAGTCTTATAGCATCACTGAGAGAAAACTCATGTTAAAGGGATGGACTTTGGGGGCAAGGGACAGGTACCAGCTTGAAATCATTGACAATGCTGAGCAATTTCCTAATATGATTTAACTCAATCTTCTCCTATATAATTTTGAGCTCACCTCACTATTTCCAGTACCTGTCCAAAATAAATCCATATAGAGATATAATAACCCAATGATCTGCCCATCCAGCTACTTGCAATAAATTGGGCAATAAGCATTTTCACACATGTTGTTTTCCTAGTGTGTGGATGATTAAACCAATTCTCTTTTCCCCAAGATACAGCTCAAATAACACCTTCTATATGAAGTTTTTCCTGATCTCTTCAATAGCTGTTGACTTCTCTCCCTAATTAACTTTTATTTATTTATTCTGTACTTGTTTATTCCATATATACTTACATAGGCACCTGTTGTCTTCTCCTACAGAATATAAGCTTCCTGAGAAGACGTTTTTATTGTTTGTATTTGTATCCTCAGTATGCCTGAGCACATAGGAGACATTTAATAAATGTTTATTGATTAATTGATTGAAAGTGATGGTTCTTAAATCAGAAGACCTGAGCTCAAATTCCACAGTTGTTGCTGACTACTTGCATGATATTGGGGAAATAACTTACCCTCCCTGGAGCTCAGTCTCCTAATCTGTGGAATGCAATGTGTAGACCAGATGACCTCTGAGGTCCCTTCCAACTCCATACCCACAATCCTCTAAGTTAGTACTGCCTTAGCTAAGAATGATTTCTGTATTTTTAAATGCAATAGGATTTTTTTTAAATGTAAAAACAAATAGGCAAGAGGCCAGATTTGACCTTCAGCTCATAGTTTTCCTATCCTTAATATAAAATCTCAATACATGCTTTGATAATACTCAGTGATGTCACTTCAGTGTGAAGACAAACACAGGAGAAGATAGGGAAATCTACCCTGGGAGGAAAAAAATAAAGATCAAGAAACGAAGGTGTGCAAAGGCTGGTAGACTACTCAAAAACATCAGACTGCACATGATGACTACTTGAAGAAGGATGTCAAAGACGATAGACATCATGAACACCAAAACAATGTCATCAAAACTGAAAAGGACTTGTCTGAGACTTGAAGCCAAAGTGGCTGTCACTTATCATGCTTCTTTACAATGAAGGGGGGTTGACTCCTTCCAGTTCTGACACCGATCTCAGAATCTCAGTCATGATATTAGGGAGCAGTTGGAGGAGGAGAGGACCCTTTATGCTGAATGGAGACAACTCTTCTGGGAAAATGGGTGACAATTACATTCGTATACTGGCAATGACTTGTGAAGATTTTTGAGTTATGCCTTGTGTGTTAAAATTACATATGTAAGAATCAAGTGTTCTCAGTTCTGCAGACATGAGACATGAATCAGGTCAATGAAAGTCAGTACAGATGCCTTCCATAACCATATTTCCTCATGCATGTATTTATGCATGCATGCCTTTGTAGAGGGGGGTAGAGGCAGTTTTGATTTTATTTTGAAAAGGAAAAGGTCTAAATAACAGAGTATGTCACATGAACAGAAGATTTTTTGATTTAATTTAAGTTCATTTAAAAAAAAAAAAGATTGCAAGAGGCTTAAATTGAGAAGGGAAGTTCATCTTATCTTTGAAACCAGGCAGGAGAAAAATAATGGCTACCCTAAGAGCTCTATCTTCAGATTCAAAGTTTGGTTCAACCTATCACAACCCAAGGGAGCAGTCCTTAATCCAATGATTCCAGGTTTTAGGAATTCCACCATCTATAAGACTTTACCCTAGTCCAAGGCTCTGCGGAGGGTTCTGTAAAACAATTTGCCTACCTTATCTACCTCACCAGGGTCCTGAAAATATTTTATGTATTATATACCACAAAATTGTCTTTGGGTACAAACCTGGTATGCACAGGAGAACCTTTCCTTCCCATTAGATAGGGGTTCCATACTATTCTGAGGTACCTCGCCTGAACCCACGCCTTTCCTAACCCATGGTGAATGTGTTGAACTGACTTGTTCCTTCAACATATCCCCTGACCTAGTGAAATGAGCTGTAGTTACAGAGAAAAATAGCATTCTGGAGTAAGAAGATCTTGGTTTAAATCCTCAGTCTGTAACTTAATCCCTGAGAAGCCTTGGACAAGAATCTTAGCCTCTCTGGGTCTTAGCCTCCTCCTCTATAAAATGAAAAGGCTGAACTAATTGATCTCCCATCACGTTCTATAATCCTATACAATCTCTCCAGTATTAGAAAGACACTCTCCAGTATCTCTCTTTCTAGAAACAGGGATATGATAGGACAGAAAAAAGAATTTAACTGACTTGTCTAATACTCTAATATCTGGTCAAATTATTGAAAATGAAGAAAGGAAAACTAACAATAGATAAGAAACACGTGCTATATCCTGCTACTGAGTAAAGAACATAGATAACATTTTACCTTGTATACATGTTGTTTGCACCTAGCTTTTTGCATATTGTTTCCCCCCAAGAACGTGAGCTCCTTGAGGGCAGGGATTGATTTTTGTTTTTCTTTTTATCCCCAGGGCTTAGCACAGTGCCTGACACATAGTGAATGCTTGTTGATAACAAGGGATTATGAAGAAATACCACATGTTTCTCATGACAAAGTCTCTCGTGAAAACCCTGCTTGTCTTTGGAGGCTGAAAGATGGAATCGTTATTGGCAAGTGACACTAATACCTGGGGGACAGAAGTATAACTATAGGGCCTGGCAAGGATGGATATCTGCATAATAAGACAGTATGAGCTTACCCAACCGTGTCTACAGTAAATCATAAACAGATGTGCTAACATCTGTTATATTTCTTTTTTTAAAGAAAGGAGAAGGCGCATATTCAGAACCTCAGTCTAGTCTCTGTTCATGAAAGACTACGCTAGACCATGAAATTCTAGGTAGCTGATTTTGGCCTAGATTCCTCCTTACTGTTAATTAATTAATTGCTCTCAATGCCTGTGCATGTGTGCAGGTTGGTTCCCCCATCCCTGAGATACTCTCTTTCCTCTCATGCCCTTCAAGGCTCAGCTCAGTCCCCATCTCTTCCAAGTGGTGTTTCCTGATTTCTTGAGTTATTTATGTTCTTCCTGACTTCCACCTCCCCACATCACTGTGCATTGATTTTGCATACACAGCTTGTATTTACTTATCTGAACACATTATAAGCCCCCCAGTAGACTACCTATTCATTCTTGTCTTTGTATCCCCAAGTGATAAAGGCCTTGTAGTACATGGAACACAGACACTTTAGAAATACTTGTGGGTTGATTGTTATATATAGTTTGATGCCTAATTGTATTTTATTTAACACTTTAACACAAATTGTTCCAGAATAATTTCTATTTGTTTCACGTATGCCTAACTAAACTCTTTATGGACAGTGCCCCAGAATGAGAGTCTAATAATAACCTGGGTTCTAGCTTGAATTCTGCCCCTTACTGGCTAGGTAAAAGAGCAAGGTGGAAGGGTAAACAGAGTAAATTTGACCTTTAAGATCCTTTCCAGTTTTTAAATTCTCTGGTTGTAGCAACCATATCACATGCTTTTTGGTACATCCACCAGACTTGGCATCATGCATACTTTTCTTTCTCACTGCCTTTGGCTCAAAGGACTCTTCCATTAACATACTTGAATCCTTGAGAATTCACAATTTTCATGGTTTTCCATCTTTTTGTACTAGGATTTCATCATTTTACTGGTTCTACAAATAAAGTTTTCATCACAGAATATAAAGACAATCATAAAAGATACCTAAAAATATTTTACACTCTAAAAACCAAGTTCACTAAGGAACCCATTCTTTGGACCCAATTTGATTCTCTTTGCAGACCAAGAAAATCTGAATTATTGAGTGAGTCGGAGTCCCTGTACTTAAATGGAAATATAATTCTTAGGTTATAATCAATATTGAAGTGGTCCCTATGTATCTATCAATATGCATCTATTTTTATGTCTAATCACCTGGACATTTCCAGAAGAGAAGCAGAGGAACTCTTCACTAATATAGCTTGGATTACCCTCTAATATGAACCAGCATGGTCAGTTGGGGCCTAGACATACCATCAACTCAAAGCTATTATCTATTCCATATTCAAAGAACTAAAATTGTCCCCTATTGTCCTTCACGAAGAATCATTTCTACTGGCCTTTGTTAATGGCCACTCTAAAAGGCATGAAATAAGAAGTCTTATTTACTTTTTGTATTCCTACTGATAGAATGGTTAGATTTAATCCCACATTGTTAAGGCTACAATGGATCCAAGATAAAGGTCATTAACAGGATTGCTTTTTATTTCTACATAAATGTTGACCCAGTACTCTTTAAGCAAGTATTAATTCATTTATTGGAATCCCAACCACTTGAGCAGAGTAAGTACTAAGCACTGCAGGGGTTTTGCAGTTGAGGAAACTGAGATACAAAAATGTTGTCATTTGTTCAAAGCCACAAAGGGAATCAATGTTGACATATTTTTATTAATTGAATAATAATTAATGAGGTAGAAAGGTGGTATAGGGCATAGAGCAGGACTTGAAGCCAGGAAAACCTGAGTTCAAATCTTACCCTAGACACTAGCTGTGTAATCCTGGGAAAGTTCCCTAATCACTGTCTGCCTCAGTTTCCTCATTGGTAAAAAGGAAATGATAATAGTGCTTACCTCCCAGGGTTTTTGTGAGGATTAAATAAGATACTATTTATAAAGGGCTTCATAAACTTTAAAGCATTATATAAGTGTGATCTATTTAATATTAATACTGGGAAACCTGATTGAGATAGCTCAATTTATTTCATGTTCAGGATTGAGTATTGTCTAATTTAATTTCTACTAATTCAAAATGGATACAAACTAATGCCGATATCAGAGAGTAATTCAAGTCTCTAATCCCTTTTAGCAACCTGTCCCATGGAACGGCGGTGTCTATTCTCATATTTATTAGAAAACAAAATAACACCAAACCCTTTAGTCTTATAGATTGCTAATAGAATAGACAAGATAGTATGATCCAACTCCCCACCCCTGACTTACTTGTATAACAGAATGTCTGCAGCTTGAAGTACTGGGTATGTAAAGAGACCCACAGTCCCCTCTTGTTTCTGACTAGCATTCTTAGCCTGTGAGAAAAAACAAAAGAGGAAACAAAGCTCAGACATCTGGCTGATCATACTATTGAACTATAGACACTTTCAAGTCCAGGGAAATATCAAAGGAGAGAGCAGAGAGGTGAGAATGATGAGACTTGGGTTCTAGACCCAAGTCTGTTATGTACTCTCTATGTGTCCTTGGGCAGCTATTCCATTGGTGAAAATGGGTATAATCACCTGTCCTGCCTATTTCCCATGCTTTGTAGTAGAAGGAGTCAAGGAGATGTGGATGAAAAGTCTTTGTAAACTCTGAAGTGCAATACAAATGCAGGAAATTCATTCCTTCATTCATTCAATGAGAATTTATTAACCAACTACAGTACACCAACCACTAGAGACACAAAACTAAAAATGATGCCTTTTCTTGCCTTTAAGGCATTTATATTCGATTGCAGGGAAACAACACACACTTCCATAAGCAAATGTAAAACCTATAAGGTCCACAGAGGATGTGTGGGAGGACATGGATCAGAATACAAGATGTGTGATCTTTCCCATAAGAGAAAGCAGCCATGTTGACAGGATTGCACTGTATAAATACTGGTATATTGAAGGATAATGCTTTATGGGGCAATGGGCTGAGAGATGGTAAGGATTGATGAAGGACACTGAAAATGAGAGTTGAAGAGTAAGAAGTGGTAAGTGCCATCTCAGAATTATCAAGGGGGAAGACACTGATTTGAGATGATGAGAACAACGCTGAACTTTAGGATTTCAGAGCACCACCATTTTGTTTTACCTAGGCATATGGAAAGGACTGGCAACACTACCTCTTAATTAAGTACTGGTACTTCAACATACTATTTGTTTTTCTCTGTGCTTATCCTGTTTAGAGGCATCAGTTTCAGGGGAAACCGTGGCAGCCTTGAAAGCTTGCAAGGTGGAAAGATGCCTGCAAATGGGATCAGTGTTGACATAGTTGTAGGCGCTCTAATTTTAGGCTATCATATTACAAGAATAAATGGAAGTAAAGTGCTGCGAATTACCCCAACTTAACTTATTTAGTTGAGCTTCCTTGAGAAAGTGTAGCCTGCATTTTACTGTGGATTTGAACTGTTGCCTGGACCCATCTTGTTTAAATGTTACATAAAAATGTTATTTCCCTTCTTCCCACAATGAACACGTTCTTGCCTTGCCATCAATTAGTTCTGGTGGGGATGGAACACAGATTCCAAGGGCAATGGATCCAGACTGTTAATCATAATAGGGAGGGTTCAGGGTCATTAGCAACTTAAACAAAAAGCAGCTCTGGGTCATCCAGTCTGAGATTCAGAGTAAGAAAAACCATAGATTCATAGAATCCTGAAGCTTGAAAGGCTTTAAGAATCTAACCACTTTATTTCAAATGTGGGCTAGAAATGTTAGGTGATATGCCACTTACTAACTTGCCAAAGTTAGCACAGCTAGTTAGATGAGCTAGAAGCTGATATTCTTGTGATATGGTGAGACAGGCCAATTTAGTGAGTAAAACAGAAGAATACAGAAAAGAAAAATTTCCATAATGATGGCATTTAAGTTCATTTTATGCTTCCTGCTTTGAAAACATTTACCTTCCACTGGGGTAAATTTTGTAACCGTGGCATTCTGACCAGACATCCAAGGATCCAACTTAATTCTGAGTGCTCTGGCACCTAAAGAAATGAGAAATAACATTACAAATATATTGTGAATATTTTTACATATATAAAATAACAAGATAAGAGTAATCAAGGGTTATCTCCAAACCCCTAGAATACTCAATAACCAACAGATCAGGGAAGAAAAAGGGATATTAAAAAGTTTTTTTTTTAACTAATACATCTAAATGCTAGAGAAAGGTGCTGGAATGAAAACCACAGAAACTTGAGCCATTTGGTCTAGGAATCAGTCAGAGAAATAGCAGAGATGGTGTTCCCCACCCTTAAGGAATATTTCTTTTCCACATTTTTTTTTCTTTTCACTGGGGCCTTCCCCACTCCCCAAAACTAGTAAGAGGGCCAACTTAGGCTGTAAAGTCTCTGAGCCTTGTGAGGTGGGCCCCAGTCAACAAGGGAATGGATTGGGAGCTCCTCCAAATTATTTCCCCAAATTCACTGAACTCATGAGGGGGTTCTTGTCAAAAGATTTTGTTAAAAGCTGGAAACAAAGTTGGGGGTGACTCTTGGGTCCAGGACAAATTCCTTCTGATGATCTAGAGTTTTATTTAGGGCAGGGCATCCCATCTCCAGCCCTTGGGATTCCCAGACCTTCATTAACTGCAGCTTCTTCTTATCCATGTGATTGCCTTAAAAGCAGATTGCTTCCAACTCTGAAAAGTGACACCAAATGTGTTCTTTGTGGGTTTTGTGAAGTGAACACAGAGAAAAATGACATTACCTCAATTCAAGCTTGTTTCACTAAGGAAGATTCACCATCTGGAGTAGGAGGGTTTCTTTCTCTTTTTTCCCCCTACCAGCCATAGAGAAAAAAGGTTGTTTTTCACTTGTTTGACAAGGACTCCCTCATAAAGCTATGCAAGTCACTGAGCTGTCTCCATCATCTTCCTTCCAAGGCAGCATTTGGGTTTCATTGAAGGCAGCAGCTTTGACAACAATGTCTGCAAATTGCTAACTGCTGCTGTAAACAAACATCTGTCAGACTAAAACTGTGGCCTTGGCTATAGCAAAATATACTCCCATTAGAAATTATTAAAATAAGAGCAATACTTGGTATGGGGTGGGGAGGCTATAGTGAGGGAGGAGTTGCTTTTTCTTTAATGAGCTGGGTTGAAGGAATGAAAATATAGACAACAAGCATGGAAATATAGGGAAAACCAAGAAAATTTCCTCTTTCCTGCCTAGATATGATGCATTATTGATGGATTGAAAAAAACTACCACTGTGTCTCAATGAAGTCAAATATTTTCCTTGGAAAAAAATTTATATTTGAACATATGGAGTGAAACTCATTTAATATTTTGTAGGGGAGTCTCTCGGTGTTGCCAAAATGGGGGAAATCAACTTAATTCAAATAACTATCATAAAGAAAAGTAAGAAAAAGATGAGTTTTTTCTTATTTTGTTTTTCATAACTGTTTTAGAATAATAACACAAAAGGTTTGGTTCCTTTGCTCATTTTACATTTGATACAAAACTATAAACTCTTAGATTTCTATCACAGGTGAATACGAAATTTTGCTATCTGTAAAGAATATTTGCTGAAATACATTGTAAGAACATAAGGAAGATAACAGAGGAATTTAATACACAGAACTAATCTGAACAGTTTTGTGAAAAACTACCAAGATTGTTTTAGACAGGGGAAAATGAAAGTATGGAGCTGACAGTGACTTTCTGGACATCCACATCAATTAAACAAAGGGACTGGATTATAACCAAAGATGTCTGATCCCATCATCCTGAAAACCAAAGGATCTTGGAATCTTCAGGTATTGTTTAGAAAAGACTTTCATAAAAAGAAAATATGTACTTGGCTAAATGATATTATTTGGGGAGGAGTATCCTCCAATTTTTTTTTTAAATACAGTATCAGTATTTAGTTTAGCACATTAGGTATGAATTAACAATTTGAAAAGTAAATATAAAATAGCTGCAACACATTAGATATAAGGAACTAGTTAAGGTCAGAGGTGGGGGACCTGTGGCATTCTACATCCTTTAGACTGAATCCAAATTTTTCCAGAATCTGAATTGGATTCAGTCAAAAAGCCTGACTTTTAGAAGGCCACATGTGGCCTCAAGGCTGAAGGTTCCCACCCCTGGGTTAGGCAATACAACACAAAAGAGGCTATCAAAGAAATATACAACCAGGAAAAAGAAAGATAGATTCCTCACATAGTGGAGAGAAAGAAATGACCAATGGATGACCCATAAGTTCCACTGGTATCCATGCAATTTAAGAGATTTAGTGGAAAGTCTTCAGTGTGGAAGTGAACCCCTCAAGGTAGATTTAGGGGAAAATATAAATCAGATCTATGAAGTATAGGCAATTTTGGATAGCTTACAATCTGAACTCCTGGAGGGAGAATTCACACTGATGAGAGCATAGACTCATCCAAGTACTAAGGTGAAGTGTTAGTTTGAATTGGGGATAAAAGGACAATTAATGATATTTGTGTCATGTCTGCCCTATGAGTGCCTCACATACGTCATGGCAGAAAATCTGCACATAATGAATGTTTGCACTGTAATCTTTGAAATCAATTATGACTGTAGTTTGTGGTTGATTCTTACACTAGACACAGTCTCTGCCAATGCCAATGGTTCATAATCACAAACAGACTGATCTTTAGGTGAAAACAGGAGGTGGTGGGGGAAATACGGTGACCTAAGAAGCATATCCAACAAAATCATTGGCTCTGATGAGGAGCCAAAGGTTTCCCAGAGTTCAGAGAAAGCAGATCTTCCAGTTACAAGGACAGTTTTGTGAATAAGAACTAAGAGAATTTAGAATGTGAGAAGATGCTGAAAAGAGGCAATTTGACTGAAGAGGGAAAGAGATCCTTCCCCAAACACCTGGGAGGAGCAAAAGAAACCCAACATTAGGCTTTCGATGCTATATTAGATGATGCTAAAAGATACAGCTGTCGGGGATCAATCAAACCCATTCAAGCAATCACCTAGGGCATTAAAACCTGGATGGGAGCCCTAAGATACTTTCTTGTCTCCCAGGATTTGTCTATTTCCTATGTAAATATTATCTTCCCAGGAAGTATTTCCTGCAGCTTGGCTAAGGATACTTGGAAAACTATTCAGACTCACAAATTCCCATTTATCACTTCCTCTCAAAAACGAGCAATTTCATGCTGAGTTATTTTCACTAGACTCATCATCCCCATGACAAATCTCCTTAGCAGGAACCTTTTTCTGGGATCTGATTTTAATTAAAAGGCTCTTGTATTAACTGATAAACTCTCGCATTGAATATACCCAATGTTTTTAATTGGCCCACTTCACCTTGGTTTTGCCAATATTTATCATCTTTTGTGCACACTTGTATTTCCTCAGACTTTTCTCCAAGTCCCATACTTCCAAAGTTCCTGCACAGTCAATAGCCTTCAACTGCTTTACTCCTAACTAAAGGTTACCTTCTGTTTCAGGATTTGTCTTTTCTCATGTCTTTTCTTCTAAAAAATTCCAGTATAATCAGTTCAGTTACCTGCATTAACATAACAGCATTTAGTGGTGGATAATTAAAAATGGCAGACTGAATCTGATAATGAATAAAATTATGTTTTGTCATTTAACTTGACTTTGGACTGTACTTTTACATTTACATTTGTTTAGTATAAGAATAACAATATCCAACAATATGGGTGCTAAATGTTTTCTAGTTATAATCTCATTTGATCCTCACAATAACCCTGGGAGGTAAAGCTACTATTATCCCTATTTTAAGAGTGAGGAAACTGACACAAACAGAAGTTAAGTGACTTGCTTGTGTCACACATCTGGTAAGTGTCAGAGACTGGATTTAAACTAAGATTTTCTTCTCAGCCCCTGTTCTCTATCCACTGTACCTGTCTCACAGGAGTATTTTTGATGTTCTTAGGAATTCAAGTAAAACAAAAATAATGTAGTCCTATTGCTGGATCATAGAACTTGAGCTGAGTAGACCTTGGAGGTCATGTGTTCCAACCCCCTCAGTTGTCAGATAAGGAAACTGAGGCCCAGGGGTAGCAAAAATTGCCAAAACTGAACGCAGGTCTTCTGACTCCAGATCCAGCACTCTTTCCACAGAATCATGCTGAAGTTAGAAGATAAGAGGTTGTGCATTTTCCTATATTAAGCTTTGTTTAAATTATTTCTGAAATCTAATCCACATGAAAAAGTAAAATGCCCTCTAAGCCAATTCAAAGAACAAGGTTAATCAGACTTTTTTGCCTTACACCTGGAATAGCATTAGTGATTAAGTGTTTTGGTTTAAAAAGATCTCTACTCTGTACAATACAATGTACGAACAGCAGAACCTTAGAAATCAACAAAGCCGATATCTACTTTAGGAGATATCCAAAAAAAAAAAAAGAAAAATGGGAAGTAAAATTTGCTGCATTACTGATGCTTTTCCAGGTAAGGTTATTGCTCTTTGGTCATAAATGGATGTTTCACAGGCAGGATCAACAAACTTATGAAACTCCCAGTTTCAGAAAAGTTCCAAATAGTCTACTCTGTTAAAAGTTTGACTGAATGACACATTTCCATTGGTAGTCCATGTTCTTTTTTTTTACAACCCTGTGAAATAGATGATGAAAATATTAATGTTTCCTGCCTAACAAACTGAGGTACATAAATGTAGTGGAATATTATCCCACAGTAAGCAATGATAAACATGCATAATCCAGAGAAGCATGAAAAGACTGATGCCAAGTAAACAGAACCATAAAAATCATGTCTATGTCTGCAACAACATAAATGGAAAGACTACCAGAAACAACAGAAAACAAAATAAAAAGAAAAAGAAATTGAAAGCTCCTATTATAATAGGCTGACCCCAAAGGTAAAAGGAGAAAGGGTCACCTCTCTTGCCTTCTTTGTAGAGAGGAAGGAGCCTACAGTGTGGGCACTATCTATACTATCAGATTGAAGTAATGCATTGGTTAAGTTAGTTGTGCTGAACAGTTTCTCCTCCCCACTCCCAGCTCCAGTTCCCAGCTCTCTTTTTAATTCTATGCTACAAGGGAACCTAAGCTAGGGAAATGACATTGATGGGAAAACAAAAGATAATAAAATTTTTTAAAAGTTATTTCCGTTTTACAGAAGAAGGAAATGAGTGAGGCACAAGAAGATTAAATGATTTTTCAAAGGTCACAAAAATAGCATTGGGGCCATGACCCAAACCCACATTCCTTAACTCCAAATCCAATGCCCCTTAGAAGCATGATGCCCAAATTAAAAGGCAGAAGATACAGTTCCAATGACACATCTTTCACATAGTCTCCAAGGATATATTTCTAAAACAGAGGTCCATGTTATTCCATAAGATCCAGTGGCCTGTCTTTGCATGCTTATTACACATTTTTTCCCTTTCTACACTCTGTAGTCCAGTCAAACTGGCTTTCTTGCTATCCCTCTCCTCACATACCTATGACAGTCCCGTCTCCATGTTTTTGCTCAGGCTGTGCCCCATGCCTGGAATGCACTCCCTTTTTAACTCTACCTTTTAAATCCTTAGCCTCCTTCAAAGTTCAGCTCAAGCACCACCTCCAACACGAAGTGTTTCTTGATTTCCCATTTATTTTGTACACAGTATAAATAGAGTGTATGTGCTGCATACTTGTTGCCTAGATAGGATGTAGCTTGTAAAACTCCTTGAGGGTAAGGATGGTTTCATTTTTGTCATTGCTTTCCCAGGGCTTAGCACTTAGCAGGCATTTAATCAATGCTTGTTGATGAATGGAAAGTGAAAGCAGGTTTTGTTCTTTAACACGGTTTGCAGCATGGTACAGTGTTGAATAACACTAGATTCTGAGTCAAAGAGCCTAGGTCCAAACCCTAACTTTACCACTTACTACCTATGGGACACCCAGCAACTTCAGCAAATCCCTTCAACTTCTCAGTTTCTTCATTTGTAAAAGAGGGGGGTTGAACTTCTAAGGGATGCACCACCTCCAAACCTAGGATCCTCTGTAGATTCCACAATGAGAGAAGTAAAGACAATCATCTAATTCTCCATTAACCCACCATGAGCAACATGACTCACACATTTAGTCTCATTAGCCTGTCTGTTATGGATGATTCAGAACAGCAGACTCATTCTCCTTTGCCCTCTCCCTTACTTTACTTCCCAATTTTGGTTTCTGGAACAATAATGCAGGACTCCATTCTAACGAGAAAATTCAGAAGGAATCCATAGTCACAGATTCCATTCTCCTCTTCCTCCTCCTCCCCTGCATATCTATCTGCCTGAACTGCTTTTGGACTCAGTGAAACAAGGAGAAGCCTGACAGATCAGGACATCTCTCTTGGCTCTGATGGTGAGGCAGTGTCTCCATTTATGTCTTCCACCTTTTATCTTCCATGTGCGGTGATTACAATGTGGAGAAGGCAGCAGTTGAAAATGTGGAGACTCATAATTCAGAGACAGCTGTGGGAATCTGAGATTGGATCTGTATACAGGCCGGCTGGAAATAAAAGACCATTGACTCCAGCAATGGTAAGGAAACACCACACACATGCACACACACATACACACACATGCACATACACATGCGCATGCACACACACACACACACACACACACACACACACACACACACACACACCTTTCAGAAGAGAGGTAGTCAGTAAAATTCTCCACATATGGCAAACATATTTTAGGGGAAGCAACATGACCAGCAGTCAGAGGGAGACAGAGAAAAAGAAAATAATGAGAAAAATCTTCAATGAGTCTAAATTGTTCCAGTCAGACTGTTCAGAAAGAATGCAAAGAAATGGAGACAAAAATTATTGGCAAAATTCATATTATAGCTTAGAAAAAAACATATTCTATGCTCATAATTATCTCCAGAAATAAATTAAGATGTGCAGAATTAATAATATACAGGAATAAATTTATTTTTAAAGGAAAACTAAACCAAGCAAAAAATACTATTTCAGGTATATTATACTTTCCGCTACAGTTATGTTTCTGAAAAGTCATATATAAAGTGAATATTATTTTTCATTGATTTGCATAATTTCAGAGATATTTTATTTTAATATGTACCATCATCAATTAACAGTGGCTACAACAAATTTTTAAACAGTTATGATATAAATGAACTATGGAGTAGGGTGGGAAACCAATCTTTGAAAGACGAGTGAACCTTCATTTACCTTTTAAATAAGGTTGGAATTTTTCCCATTAGATTTCACAAAAATCAACCAGATCTATGTTGCTTGATATAACAAGAAAAACAAGAATAGAGAAGGACAAAATAATTAGAAGGTCAGAGAGACAAGACTACTAGAGAGATACTGTGGTAATTAATTGGGTGATCTTAATGTAAGCTATATTGATTTTATACACACACGCACATATATATGTGTATGTATATATACATATATATAAAATCAAAGGTGTGTAGAGTCCAAAGAGCTGAGTTCAAGTTCTACCATTTAATTCCATTTCATTATTTATAAAACATGTGAGTTGAACTAGATTAGTGAATCCCTTGGGGGTTCACAATGATAGTCTAAAGTATTCATGCTAAAAATTCTTTAGCGGCACCTTTAACAGTAAATAATTGTCCAATTATGTTACTGATATGTTTTACCTCTATGACAATAAGCATGGGCTTGTGGGAAGCATTATAGGGTTGTGTCTGCAGAAATCTGAAACTATCATGGTCATGCACACAATGATGTTGGTGTTTGGGCACTGATCATATCAAATCTGTCCACTTCTAAGAGCAGTTTCTTATTCTGTCACCAAATGGTTTCCAAACTGCCACAGAACTTGACATTCATGTGCAAATTGATGCCCAGTGGATGGTCAGGCACAGGTGCATCCCTTAATTTGCATTCTCCTTTGTTATCCTGTAATCATACAGCATCATCTCTATAATCACATGAGAAAGATGTTACAAATGTTTGCATTCTTGCAGTATGAATATCAGGCTACTTGAAATGATCCATGTTTGACCATGATTGCTGGGTGTGTGCATTAGACTCTCGATACCTTCACAAACATTCTGCAGAAACAAACCTTGTAATACCTCTCATTGCAATATAAGGCTGCTTTCTGATTTCAAGCTTATCTTCTACTTTTGTTACTAGTCTTCTATCTGGCAGATTTTCAAATAAACTTGTTGGTGACACTGGTTAGTTGTCAAACCCAGCTTCTATGACACTTAGCAATATGCCAGTGGCAAAAAAAAAAAGTCAAATTTGGGGGCATTTTTTCCTTAGGTGAATTTATAAGTAAACACTGTTAAAAATGAAGCAATACTTGCAAGTGAACTTTAAATACATTTATCATTTAATACAGCATTTATCATTCACAGTTGAAAAGCAAATATTTTATACTGCAATTAGCTGTTCATTTTAATTGACTGGTTAGGTGGCTAAAAATTAAATAAATGAGTTTCCATCTTTCAGCAAGAGAGTTTATAAAATTTTTCTATCATTTTCCATGTATCTGTGTGAGCAAGCATTCTCATTTTATTCTTGTTTGAAATCAAGATACAGAAATAAACTCAATGCACAACCAGATTTCAGACTGTGTTTGTCTGGTATTAAGTCAAATATTGCAAATCTTTGTGCAAATAAAGCACAAGAATAAAAATTAAGTTTATATATGATTATATTATATCAGGCATCTTCCAAGTTGTAATTTATTTCACTGTATATGTTACGTATAGTCAAAAACTTTGTAAAATGAAGACATTTAACTTGAAGTCTTTCATATAAGTAGTAAGCATATGAGTTGCTGGATTCCTTCTTTTATTTCTACAGAATATTTCACATAAAATATTCACAATTATTTTGTAATTTTATGCTTAGAGTTTTCACAATTATATATAGAACAAAAATTTATATTTTACAATTATAATTCAATAATGTAAATTTTAATTTGGAGCTTTGGGGTGTGAAAGTTATTGTAGTTGTAACATTTAATAAGTCTAAAAGAATATTACAAATATTACACTTAATTAGAAAATATCCAAACTTCCCCTCCCTAGATTACTCTATAGCTAAGAATGATAAGCCCGACTATTACTAATAACTTAAATGAAAACATAAAGGCATGCTTAACAGATTTGAAGATGACACAAAGTTGGAAGGAAGAGCTAATACATTAGATAGCTAATCAGTTTTCAATGATGTGCTTAAAACAGTAAGAGGAAATATAGTCAGGTTAAATGCAAAGTCTTACATTAGGGTTTAAAAATAAACCACATTACGGACAGGGGACAACCTGGTCTGACAAAAAATTGTGTGAAAAAAAGGATGAAAAAGTTTTCATTGACTGGAATCTTAAGAGTCAAGAGTATAATGAGACTACTAAAAAAAAGCTAATCATATCTCGGGCTGCATATGTTAAAGACAATGATCCCAACTGTATCATGGATGGATGGGTCCAAACAGACCCCAAAGTATTGTGGTTTATTTCTAGGAATATTTTGAGAGGGAAATTCAATGGATAGCTCTTATCGCTATGATAAAGTATATAGAAGTCATACTATGTGAAAAAAGTTTAGAGAACTGCTTATATTTAGTCTGGAGAAGTGAAGGGTTAAGGAGCTCATGGTAACTCATTAAATATTTGAAGGCTTTTTATTTGAAAGAGAAATTTGATTCATTTTGGGTGACTGAATAAGAGCAGAAGTCAACCCAAGAAAGAAGTTAAAGAGAGGAAGAATACTGCTCACCATAAAAAAAGTTTTCTAAAAACTGGAGATATTAAAAAAAATAGAATAAACTGCCCCACAAAGTAGTCAAGACACCCATTCCCCTCTCCCACTGGAGTATTCAGGAAGAGGCTGAATGAATATCCATCCATCAGAGATGTTGGATTTCCTAATTGGGAGGGTTGTCACATTAGATAACCTCTATGGTCCCTTCTGACTTCAAGCTTTTATGATTCTATTAAAAAATAAAATTCTCCTTAAAGTAGGAAGTAATATTAAGGCAATAAATGCATTTTCTCTTTAAATTCATTCACTCATTTAATAAATATTTATTGAGCATCTATGTCACGTTAGATACTGTGTCAGAAATTAAGAGGGATACAAAGTTTACAAGATGTTGTCTCTAACCTGCAGAAGTTTCAAATCTAGCAGAGCATCCAGGTACTAGCATAATCCAATGACATTGTAACTGAACTATGTGACATATATTTGACCAAGGAACATCACTACCCAGTCAAAACTTGAATCTTTTCACCTCTCCCTTCACCACCCACCTTGGTCATTCTTTTGCAGAGTGGGAGGTCTATAGGCATGGGGACTGCAAATTTTCAGATGTTTTTCAGATGTGTGGATTGGTTTTGCCTATGGCCTTTTCTCTTCTTTTTCTTTAAAAAAATGATACATTGTTATAAGGGATGGATGATTTTCTGGGGGAAGGAAGGCAGAAGTATACGTAAGAAATGCTGTTTTTGTTAAGTTGTTGTTTGTTCATATCTGACTCTCTGTGACCCCATTTGGGGTTTTCTTGGTAAAGAGAGTGGAGTCATTTGCCATTTCCTTCTCCAGTTCATCTTACAGATGAGGAAACAGAAGCAAACAGGGTTAAGTGACTTGCCCAGGGGATCACACAACTAGTATCTAAGGTCAAATCTGAACTTAGGAAGATGAGTCTTCCTGATCCTAGATCCAGCATTCTATCCATTGTGCCACCCAGGTAACATAAAAACAAATGAGATCAACAAAAATTTATCTTAAAAAAATCTTTAGTACTTTTTTTTATTAGAAGTCTCTAAGGGTCTGCACCTCTGGGCTCCTTGGCCTATATGATGGCCAAAAAGAAATCATTAAAATCATTCACAAAAATAACCTAAGGCAACCCTAGTAGCTTTGCCCACAAGTCTACTTTAACTTGGGCATGGGAGCTCTGGACTACCTCAAGTTCTTAGATGGTCTTTCTCAGATCTCCTGAAGCGCCCCCCCCCACCCTTTTTTTATTAGAGATAATGAATAATATCCAGTGAATGGGATTCCAATGTGGATATGTCCACATTAATGGAAAATAGTAGGTCCTAAATCTCACTCCATTGTCAACATATTGAATCACAAAGGAACATTTGCCAAATACAGTCACTATATTTTAGTTACAAATACTGGTTTTCCAAGAAAATCCCAAACAGGGTCATGAAGAGTCAGACATGACTGAACAACAATAAATGGTAATCACAGAAGGAAAGGATCACAACAACATGTAGCTGCTGTTACCATAGCTGACAAGATCAACTTTAAACACCTGAAAAACAAACAGGAAACAGAAGAACAATTTATCTTTTCTCAGATACAAGAAAAGGAGATTGCAGAGAATCCTGATGTGTAAAACTAACCTGGGACTGTTGAAAAAGAATACTTTTTTCTGGGTTTATGCCACAGGCAAGCAGGGCAGCAGTCATATCCAAGATGCTCTGGTGAAGAACAGATGGGTCTTGGGGGATAGTGATGGAATGAAGATCTACAATGCTGAATAAGACAGAACTGCACTCTTCTTGCAGACTCACCCAGCTCTCAATGGCTCCCAGGTAATTGCCCAGATGAGGGATCCCTGTAGGCTGGATGCCAGAGAATATCCGATGCATGCCATTATTCTAGAACAAAGGAAAACATTACTTCTTGCTTTTGAAGCCAGATTCAGAAATCCTTTATTGTTAACCAACATAAAAGGTGTTGCCACCACCAGCAGCCATTTGCTAGGTGCCAATTTATAATCTGTAAAGGACTAGAAGAGGTACAAAAACAAGTTGAAGGAATTTATGATCTAGTTTGAGAGGTAGGGTTTATACACAAAAGGCTAAAAAAACAAAAGGAAGCATATGAACAAAATGGACAAGTTCTATAAGAATTTAGAGGAAAGGGAGAGATCACTCTGGGCTAAGGCACCTGAAAAATTCTTTCATCATGCCGTCAAAGCTACAGACTACTACTATCTATGTGTTTGAGGTTATTTAAACAATCTTGTGGCTCAACAGTCAGAACAATAGATTTAGAGTTAAGAAACTTGAGTTTTATTCTGGCAACACTTTGACAAGCTATTTATTTTTTTTCTGCATTCTGTAATCCAGTTTCCCTCTATTTTTAATAAAGATAATATTTATATTTTCCTATGGACCAAAGGATTTGAGTTCTGAAGCACTTTTACGATTTATAATGTTTTGGTCATGGTTGTGTTTCTTTGTTGGTTTGTACCTCCTAGTGGTCGAAACCAAGATGGTAACATGAAAGAAAAATGGGCAATAAAAAAGCAGTTGGTTTTGATTTGTCTGAATAATTCTGCATTTCATAATGCAATAAAAAAGAACATTTATCAGAAAATGTGCATTCCTGAAAGAAAGGTGCTACAAAAATAAAATGTATTGTTACTGTTATTTTTAACAAATGTGCAGGATAGTGATCTAGCCCACTCTGGTCATCCTTCTCGCATGGAACATATTTCATCTTGCCTTGTATGATGGTTCCCTGTAAACATTTCTTATTTCCCCTAGTAGCTCTTTGAAGGGAAATACCGTTTTGTGCATTTTTATATCCTTGATAGTGCCTTAAACATTAAAGGGACTCAATAAAAATATTTGATAAATGAATGAAGATTCTGAAAATATAATAGTTACAGGACAAAGGGACCTGAAGGGACCTAAGGGTTCATCTAGTCCAAAACTTCATTTTATATGGGAGAAATCTATGGCTCAAAGAAATCAGTCATTTCTTAGTTGTCTGCTAGAAGACTACATAGGCATTCAAATATTTTTCACATAATCATCTGATCAGTTTATCTCCTTTACTAATAATCTCAGTGCATATGATCAGCAGGCTTAGAAAGAAAGGTTTCACAAACCTACTTAGGTTTCAAGTATTTACTTAATTTACCATCCCATGTCCAAGAAGACATCAGCTAGAAAGAGAGCGAACATAAAAGATATGGTAATGGTATATTCCGGTGCCATATGACACATATGTATTGGTAAGAGAGGTTACAAATCCAATCCCAGGGGTAGAGTGGTGTAGAGAAGGGCAAAGCTGGTAGCTTTCCAGCTTTAAAAATGATAGAATTTGAGAGTAAAGACCTTAGCAACCAACTAGTCTAATCCAAACACAAAAGGAACCTGACCAATGGCCAAGGAACTTCTGAAGACCTTCAAGGAGGAGAAGGGGGAACCCACTAGCTTTCAAGGTAACTTATTCCACTTTTGGATAGTTATAATTCTTAGCAAGCTTTTCCTGACACTAAGCCTAAATTTTCTTTTATTTAACTTTCACCCACTGCTGCTGGTTCTGTCCTCTGGAGCCAAACAGAAGAATTCCCATCTTTCTTCTATATGACAAACTTTCAAATACCTGAAGTCAGCATCTTCCTGAGTCATCTCTTGATAGCCGGCTTCATTCATTTGTTTGAAGTACCAAGAAATACCAGAACATATCATAACTGTTTCCTCCCATAAAAGCCAATGATCTTAAATTTCCAAGGCACTTCTGTTAAGTTATACTGCCAGGTACAGTGATGAATATTATAACAGCAACAAATTCAATACACTGCTGCTACACCTTCACCATCCTCTTATACTTTAATAGATCTGTGATCTCATTAATGAAAGTACAACCACTGGCAGTGCAGACTGCTGTCCATTTATGCAGTTTCATACTGTTTAGTTTTTGTTGATATCCCTCCACAAATCTTCCAAAAGGAATCTACCCCAGTCCTACAGGGGTTCCTCCAAACCCTGTGTTATTCCTTGGGCATCAATGCAGTACTTGGTATTATTAGGCATTATTAGAAAAAAAAAAAGATAAACTGAGCACCTACTATGTGCTAGGTAGTATTAAGCACAATAGACCTATAAGAGACAATCCCTGTCTTCAAAGGGCTTCCAGTCCAGCTTAACAATTCAAGACATGCACATAAAAGGCTAAACAATCCTTTAAGGTAGTCAATACCGGGTTAAATAAATGGCATAGATTAATAGCTGTCACAGGAGTTTGGAGGACAAAGTGATCACCAAGGTTGAAAATTTCATTAGGGAAGCCAGACTTGAACTGGACTTAATTAAAAAGGGTAGAGGATATTCCAGATAGGAAAAACGGCATGAAAGGTACAGAAATAGAATAAGGGTTTATAGCCAGATAGCATCTAATAGAAACTCTAAACTAAATAATGTGGGCTCACATTTAGTTTAACATCTTAGCTTCACAGATAAGGAGAATATTTGAACTTCAGGAGGTGAAATGATCCGTCCAAGGTCACATAGATAATAAAAGACAAATTCAGAATTCTTTGCATTAAGCCATACTTCCTCCATACTCTTCTTCATATGAGACTGGGCTATCTAAGAAATTCAGATCTAGCAGAAAGATGAGGATGAGCAGGGACAGCCAGGTAGCACAGTGGATAGAGTACCAGCCCTGGGGTCAAGAGGACCTGAGTTCAAATGTGACCTCAGACACTTACTAGATGTGTGACCTTAGGCAAGTCACTTAATTCCAAATGCCCTCCCTCCCCCCCAAAACAGAAAGTTGGAGTTGAGGGACTGAAGTTTAGGGGAGAAATCAAAGTTGAAAAAATAGATTTAGGAATCATATGTGTAGAGATGCAATCATGGGGGTAGAAAAGCTTTTTGAAAAAGTGTAAAAGGAGAACAAGAGGCCAAGAATTGAACTTTAGAGGTATGTGCAAATTTAGTGGCTATAAGAAAAAAAAGGAGTCAGAGAAGTAGAAAGAGAACCTGGACAGTGTAGATTACAAGGAGTTAAAGACTGTGGGTCTGTCAGGATCATCATAAATGAAAGAAAAATCCTTTGTTGACTGTTTGTTATAAGGGTACAAAGAGTCTAGGAGAGGAAAGAGTTTCTGACCAGAACAGAAGACCATTGCTCTTTTCACTAATTCTAAGCCATTACTGGACTTCACTGACTCTGGAGGACAGAGCGAGGCTGATAACTTCGTTTACTTTTGTCTCACTTAAAAACAATTCATGCACAAGTTAAGACACTACCCTCGTGATGTCATTGGTTCTTCTCAAGAATGA
Organism: Potorous gilbertii; assembly: GCA_028658325.1. Lineage (NCBI taxonomy): Eukaryota > Metazoa > Chordata > Mammalia > Diprotodontia > Potoroidae > Potorous > Potorous gilbertii. Next base: position 481,548,078 of record CM053770.1, read on the forward strand.
AAGATAAACAACAATTAAGCACACAGCATTGTCCTAAATGCTGAGAAAACAAGATAGTCCCCATTTTAAATGAAAATGTTAGAGATGGATGCCACCTTGTGAGCTTCAAAAGGTCAGAATCATGAGGACCAGGGTCTAGCAGCTGGAAGAATCCATGCCAAGATTTGTTGGAACCAAGACAGTGAGGAACCAAGTTCTGAACAACCTACTTGTTCCAGCAGAGACTGAAGGAAGCCAAGAAGCTCCAGTGATTTATCTAGTATTGAAGCTGATTTCAGAAGTGAATCTGATAGGGAAAAATGTTACCTTGGAACTGTTTTGAGTTTGAGCCCATATTCCCAGGACTAAGCATGTGCCTTGAGGATATAAGGCAGAAAATGCTTAGTGAAGTTCTTCACAGTAAATATCCCTTTGTAAGAGCTAAGTCATGTTAATCGGTTTAAGTGACAGTGGGCTGCTAATTACTGGTGACTGGTGGGAAAAATAGGCAAGAATGGGAACTTGAACTGATGGCACAATAGAAAAGATACACTCCACTTCCTTAGGTGTGCCCCTAGAAAGCTGAGGGGAAGGTTAACCTTGCTCTGGGAACCTTATTTATCTGTGAGAACAGGAGTAGATATGAGGAGCCTTAAAACTCAATGGCTGGATATCCATAACCATTGGAATATCCTTGATCTTTCCTCCCTGGTTTTGTATGCTGAGTTGATAATCCTTGTCTTCTCCAACATCTCAAACTTTACATGTCAAAAATGAAACTTAATATCTTTCCCCCTAATCCCAAATTCTTTATTACTATAAAGGGAACCAAAATCTCTCCAGTCACCAAGGTTTGCAGCTTGGGTGTCATTTTTAATTCCTTATTCTCAGTCACCCCACATGTCCAGTCTTTCACCAAATACTGTCTTTGCTTTCATAACATCTCTATATGTCACCCTATCTCTACTTATAGAACTACCACCTTAGTCTTGCTCATTAGAACCTGAGTTCCTCAGGCACAAGGACTATTTGGTCTTTCTTTGCATCTGCACCATTTGGAAAATTGTAAACATATAAAACACTTGTTGCACATAAATGTATTGTCTTCCTAAGGAACAATACATATGGGGAGCTTCAGCTGGGTCAGACAGAAAGGTCCCATAGTCTTTAGGCAATAGCAGCAAAGCAGATATCAACGCAAAACAGAAATGTACATTTCTGATGTTGAACAATTTGATAGTACTGAGGACTTTGTTGTGAAAACTGTTCTTTTCTGAATCTTCAGTAACAGTGGCTAGGTCACATCTCCCTAAGGATTGCTTCCCAGGATGATGACTATGAGGCCAAACTAGACGCAGATCAGTGATTTTCAGGCTGCTACCATTTCTAGGGCTCTTGGCTCCTATCAGTAGCTATTGATATTGGTGGTAGCAAGGAAATTGAGTGCCTTTTCCACTATGAATGTTTACCTCAGTGATGGCTATAGGACCCAGAACAGAAGGAGGGCCAGTGATGTGGAGCAGGGGACAAGTCTACAAGGCTCTTGGACTCAGGGTTGTGGGCTACCGCCATCCATAACATGCTTCCCTATTATGAATGTATTCCAAGGTCCTCTTCTGGGCCCCTTTCTCTTCTTTCTATATACTGTCTCAGGGCTACCTTATTAGCTCTCACAGGTTTAATTATTATTCTATGCTGATGACCTCCAAATCTATATATTTAGTCCTAGTCTCTTCCCTGAACTCCAGTTCTATATTACAAAAACTGAATGTTATATTACGAAAACTGAGTGTTTTCAACTGTTATATTCCATAGGCATCCCAAAGTGAATGTGCCCAAAACAGAACCCATTATCTAGTCTCCATTTCTATACTTTCTATATTTCTATATTTATGTTAAGAATACCACCATCCTCGGGGCGGAGCCAAGATGGCGGAGTAGAAAGACTCACCTATGCTAGGTCCGAACCCACAGCCCACAGATTTCCTGTAAAAAGAACTCCTGACAAATTCTGGAACAGTGGAAGCCGTGCAGCAACACAGTGAAGGAGATTTCTG
>CM053770.1:481550613-481619884 GCA_028658325.1 Potorous gilbertii
CAAATGGGGAGAAAATTTTGGAACCCAAAATCTTGTGAAAATGAATGTACAAAGTTAAATAAATTTATTTTAAAAAAAAAGAATACCACCATCCTTCCAGTAACCCAGGTTCACAACCTTGGCATCATCCTCCACTCATCATACATATCCAGTCAGTTGCTAATCTTGTTTCTAACTCCAGTAACATACCAAATTGTCCATTACATTCCTCTCACTCAGCCAATAGGTAATTAACGTTCTCATTATCTCTCATCTAAACTACTAATAATAATTTCCTAACTGATCTCTCCACTTCAAATGTCTTCCTATTCCAATTAATCCTCAGTATCACTAATAAAGCATGATATTCCTAAAACCAGGTTTGATCATGTCACTCTACCACTCAGTATACTCTTGGAGTTTTCTATTATTTCAAGGATCAAATACAAACTCTAGCATATGGGGCTTTTCACAACAAGGCCCCATCCTAACTTTCCACCCTTATCAGAATTTACGTACATTATGACCTAGCCAAACTGGCCTTCTTACTTTTCCTATACACAGAACTTTACCTTCCAGCTTCATTTTCTCCACTGGTCATCTTCCATGCCTAGAATCACTCCCTCCTCACCTCTACCAGTTTTCTTTAAGGTTCAGTTCAAATGCCACTTTCTAAATGAAGCCTTTTCAGAGGCACCAGCTGCAAATGCCATTGCCATCCCTCCAATATTACCTTATATCTATTCTGAATCAATCTATATGTGTACATGTTGTCTTCCCCTGTGCTATTCTGTAAGCTATGCAAAAGAAGGGGATTGTTTCACTTCCATCTTTGATTCCCAGTGCCCAGAACATAGTGTTTAGTAAATGCTTGCTGAATGATTGATTGGATTACTACTGTTTTAAAAAAGTTGGCAGTGAACAGAGAAACAGCAACTTGAAAGGAAATTTTATTATTTTTTTCTAGTAGGGGACATGTGAGATTTTATTTTTTTAGGGAGAAGGGAAGAAACAGAAGTGAAAATTTAGGATTTGAGAGAGAAAAAGGACCAATGGAACAAAATTCCGGAGGAAATGGGAGGGGCTGGGATCCATGATCCAAGTAGTGGTGTTAGCTTTTATAAATAGGAGAGCAGTCTCTTCCTCATGGAATGGAGGGAAAGAGAAAGAAATAATGAATATATAAAGAATGAAGTGGTGAGGATGTAATTTCCACTACTGGATTATGTGCCTGGCTACACAGTACATGAAGAATCTTTTGATCACACACAACTTCAATTGTCTCTCTTTCATTATCCCTCCCCAAATCATGTCCTTTAGCTCTATTTTAAAATAAAAAATAAATTATTTATGTATTTTTAACATTTTTTTAAAATTTTGAGTTCTGAGTTCTCTGCCTCTCTCTCACTCTCCCTTCACCCAATGAGAAGGCAAGAAATGTAACATAATTATACATATGAAATCATGCTAAATGTATTTCCATATTAGATATGTTGCAAAAAAATCGAAAACAATAGAGAAGGTAAAAAAAAATTAGGTTTCAATATGCATTCAGACTCCATCAATTCTCTCTCTAGAGGTGAAGAGAATTTTAAATCATAGGCCCTTCAAAACTATCTTGGATCACTGTATTGATCAGAAGAGCTAAATCATTCACAGCTGATCATCACACAATGTTGCTATTACTGTGTACAATGTTCTGGTTCTGCTCATTTCACATTACATCAGTTTCTATAAGTCTTTCCAGGTTTTTCTGAAACCATTCTGTTCATTATTTATTAGAGCACAAGAGAATCATTCCATTACAATCATACTCCACAACTTAATCAGCCATTCTCCCACTATGAGTATCTCCTCAATTTCCAAATCTTTGCCTCTATAGAAAAGAGTTTCTTTAGCTCCATCTTCAGGTCTCTCTAACCAGGTACCTTTAGATAGGAATAGGTAAGTGTGGGCACAGCGTGTAGCAGTTGTGAGGTGGGAAAACATAAAATATATGTTTTAAAATGCTGAGTGACAAACATAATCTTTCCCATTTTACAAATAATAAATGAAAAGTGAAGTCAAAAATAGTCGTCCAAGTTACAAATGTGGTAGACTATCATTTAGTTACCAAATCACTTTCCTCTAAATAATTTCTGATTCAGACTGATACAGAAAATGAATTTATAAGATGGAACAGATTAGGTTTTCATGGTTGTAGGTCTGAAGATGACACTTTAAAAAAAAGAATTCAATTTAGTAAGAAAGGGCGAAGGAGGTTGATTTATGGGGAAAGGTAAGTTCCAACTGATGCTAGGTAACCCTTTGTCTGATATAGTGTAGTGGAAATTCCTTTCATGCATGGGTATGACTGGAGAGTCTGAAAAACCTTCCAACTCAAAATCTATGATTCTGAGCATTTATGTAGGATATGTACATGTAAGTATGTTTTATACATGTATAAGTGTTTATATAGTATGTATAAGTAAAAAAAAAAAAGCAGGAAAACCTTGTTCAAAACTAGATATCATGGTGTGGGTGAATGTGCCATCCAAAAATTTTTGACCAAGGAAGGGCACTGTTTAGGGTGGTGAAAATAAGGAGTACTGAACTGAAAACAAGAAAAGGAACATTTCCACACAATTGCAGGGAAATTCCCCTATGGAGATCCAGAAATCTTAAGGAATCATCTCCCAGGAGAAGAGGTGGAAATTCCAATTCTTGAGAAAACTGGAATAGGAAAAGTGCTGGAGGAGACTGTGGGAAAGAATTTTGGCCATTGGGAATGGACGAGACATGATCTAATATATCTTTTTCATTTTCTGGTTTCTGAGATTCTACACATCAGTGCAAAGGGAATGATGTTATCAAGAAATAAGGGCAGCATGAATTATTTTGCTGAATTTTCAAGGAGCTATTAAAAAAATAAAACCTCTAAATGAATACTGGATCTTTGGTCTTAAAAATATACAGAAATTGTCTTGCTCCTCTACAGCAAGTTTATGTTCCCGTCTGTTCCCCCTGTGAGAGTCAGCAGGCAGCCTGGCTGCTTGGCAGGGGAGATATGCTTGGTACCATGAGATCATGGGGTTGGAATGTGGAGTTTGGGGGTCGGGAGGATGTGTGGGGGGGTTCTCTGTTCAAAAGCACTAGAGTTGGAAAAGAATGAAAATGAAAGGAGCATGGGCTTCCCAGTAGACTGGGAAGCAAACCACAAGGCAAACAGGCTCAGGCTCAGCCCACAGGCATTCGTTCATTCACTCTGATGTTTGGAGTGTCAGCCATGTGCAGACAATGGTCCACAAGAGCTGGTCCAGAGATCATGAAGGATGGAGTCTTTCAAAAAATTGTTCTTAATTTTACACCAGGTGTGCATTTGCTGATCAACTCCATTCCCAATAAACTAATCTTACTGAGTATGCCACTTTTGCAATGGAAGATTGTCTCAGAACTGGAATTTGATACATTCCAGAAGAACGAATGAAATGGTGTAATCAAATGTGAAGTTGATATGCTCAACCATTTGGTGAAGACAGCTATTGCTATTCCTGCCCTGAGGTGCAGACTTGTCAAAATTAACTTAATTTTGACACTAAATCATGATATAATGGAAAATTCACAAATTATTACTCATTCCCCAATGTAATTTTCTTAAATGTCTAAGCAAAATTTATATCTTTATCTAAGATGGACAAGATGCATTTAAAGACACCTACTAAAAGAGAGGTAGACTCCACATGAAAATTTCAGATTGCAGGCAATGAGAGTTCCAGTGGTACTTATATCAAGCTTGACAGCCACTGACTGTATTAACAGCATGCCTACAAATAAAGGAAAATCAAAGAATTTTGAGGTATCTAGGTATCATTGGCATGGTATGAAAGCCAGGAGCATATCAATACTGGAATCCCAATCAGACATTATTTGTATGCTCAAGGGCAAGACACTTCATCTTTCCAAATCCTATTTCCTCATCCATAAAATGGGGATAATAACAGCATGTTACAGCACAGGGTTGCTGTGAGAAACAAATGAGATAATATACAACAATGCTTTGTAAACCTTTTGAAAACACTCTAAAATTTGAACTGGTACTTTTACAACCCTGCCATTATTCCTACTACCAGGTAATTAACTAGGAAATACTTGGAATAAATAAATATATATTCCTATCTGCCTCCCTTGTGTTGTGTTCATCCTTCATTGCCAGAGAAGACTATGCCATCAGAGAAATGATGACATGACTTGCACTTGACTTTGATTTGAGTGAGGGAGGGCTGTGCAGGTCACCGCCTCACTTCTCCTCCAGAGCCTTCTGAATCCAGTGACCAGATACTCATCAGGATGACTGGAGATGGACCAGGATGCACTGGGAGACCTTGGGCCCTTTAGGCCAAGGTCTTTGCAGGCACTCACTTAGGGTGGGGCAAAGCCCATTCATTGAATAGGCCTATTTAAGAAGTAGCCAGGGCATGGCCCCTTTAATGAGGTCAAGAAAAAGAAAGACATCGGGCTGGGTGGGGAACAGCAACAGTTGCTACTGGTAATCACTATAAAGCTTGGAGGGTCCAGGAGCCCTTGGTCCCCCTTGGAATCCCAGTTTCACAGTGTATGAGGTTTAAGGTTTTGGGAGAAGAGAGGAAGGGAGAGGGGGAGGGGAGGGGAAGAGAGGAGAGGAACCCAGGTCAACTGGGCAACTTTTGGCCAACCAAATTTACCTTCCTTTGGGGAGGTTTTGTCTCTCATGTTACTGTGGTCATGACAGATAAGTTAAGCTTTTAAGGTTAAAGAAAATTTGGTTCAGTTCTACTCATGTGAGCAAGAGAGTGACTGTTGGCCTAATAGTGGGGCACATGTATGAATGTCTATTGTTTATAGGTTGACCCTATGTGTAGGGTGAGTATATGATACATTTAATAGGCTTTGATTCCTACATATGCATGTTAGTATAAAGATGGAACAAGAAAAAAAATATTTCAACCCTAGTGCCCCAAATACATAAAATACTGGATATTTTATGTTCACCTATCAGATCAATATTCCAAACCTTTTCTCCTATTAATCTCTGAAAGAAATTCTGAGGCTATTAAATTTGCTGCAATAATTCTGGTAAGACATTAGATGATACAAAGAGGAAGCCCCTTGAGGTTCTTTTTCTGGAAAGTTAGTTGGTACTATAGCTTCTGCATTCAATATCTCCTAACCATATTTGAGGACAACATGCAAGCAATGCTGGTCTCAGGCACTAACTCATTTAGGTATTGGGTATTTTCTACTAGTGTGGTTGAAGTCTTTTGCTACTATAAAAAGTGCTATTCCATCTCCACCATCGATTATCTCTGATCTTTCTAAATGGCTTTGAAAGTAATTTTCTCTTACTAGAGAATAAGCCGAGTGCCTAGTGATTTGGGATGGTGTGGTTCTTCTCTGACAACATACATATATGGTTCATGAAAGCAAAGATAAGTCATTTCACCATTCTGACCTTAAGCTCCTTACCTGTAAAACAGAGTGGGTAGAATCTATCTTCTGACTCTACAATACTAAGTATGACTCAACCTCTTTCATATTTGACGTGTAAACTGTTCTACTTTGCCTACAATTGAGTTTTAAACACCTGTTTAGTATAATCTGCTGAATGGTCCAGCAGCTGTCTCAACAAATGGATCAAACATTTTTAAACAGCTGATAGGGCTTGTGGTAGTATCTCAAATGCAACTACCACATAGTCAAGTCTAAGGTTCATATATGGTAGCATATCTAACACCATTCATTAGAAATTAAAGGCAGGAGGGAGGGGTGGAACCAAGATGGCAGAGTAGAAAGGCACACATATTCTGGCTCTCCCCACACAGCCCATTAAATACCTGTAGAGAGGGACTCTCAACAAATTTTGGAGCCCCAGAAGTGGAGAACAACAGAGTGAAGGAGATTTACAGCCCAGGGTGACCTGAAAGGCCCATGGGAAACGTCTGTTGCACTGGACACAGAGCAGAGCGCAGCCCAGCTTTGGCCACAGGCTCGTAAACAGCCCTTGGGGGCGGAATCTCCAGTCTCAGAATCTCCAGTTGCTGTATCAGCGGTTCACAGATCCCTCAACCCACAGGTGCCAAAGGTCAGTGACAAGGTTTTTCCAGCTGGCCAGGAAGGGAGAAGGGCCTTCCCATAGCTCCGGCCTTAGGCCACCTCGGGCAGGTGGCAGCAGTTCTCACAGCAGCCCTCACAGCAGCCCCCACAGCAGCCTGCATCCATTGTTGGATCATAAAACCCCTGGGGGCACTGAGGAGCTGATTATGACCTCAGCCCTGTGTACAAGCCCTGAGCCAGCTGATCTTTATCTCACTGAATGGCAGCCCTGCCCATGCAGCTTATCTGAATGTCAGCCCCCAGTGCTGGCTTGGCAGAACTGAAGGCCAGGTGGCTATGGAGAGGAAACTCTGCTAAGATGCTGGGCACAAAAATCTCTCCGTACTCCCAGACCAGTGTACACACTTGATTGTGCCACCTTGGAGGAACTGAGATCTTACAGATTCCCAGAGAATACTCTACTCTTGAAAAAGGACCTAAAAGTCAAGTAACTGGTTGGGAAAATGTCCAAAAAAGGGGAAAAAATAAGAAATTAAAGGCAGCTACTGCAATATGTTGTCTATGAAGTCAAGTATGAAAATTTCCAGTAGGGCAATAGCAACTTTTAGCCTCAGTTGAGGAATCAAGTACATTTCTGATTTCTGAAGGTGGCACTTTCTACCCAGGACCAACTTCTAGCTCCTCCCCTCAGAAAAAACTGCCCAAAGTTTTTGCCCTGAGGAAAGAGAAGACTGAGTTATTAGCACTATCCAGATGACCCAACCTAGGTTTAGCTCTAAGAAATAAAATGAACTTAGGAGGAGCAAGATATGTTTTATATCACCTAAAAAAAGAAAGAGCATGCACCTCAACAACTAAACACTCCCACTTCTGTAAACTTATGAGACTGAGGCAAACAGGGTTAAGTGACTTGCCTGGGTTCACACAGTCAGTATCTGAGGCTAGATTTTAACTCAGGAAAACGAGTCTCCCCAACTCCAGGTCTGGCACTCTATCCACTGGGCCACCTAGCTTCACCTATGTTGAACATAGTAGGCACTTAATAAATATTTGTTGAGTTAAGCTGCTGAACTGAATTGAATCATAAAGTTTTATTTTATAAAAGAATTTACTTTAGACTTACACTGCTACCAAATTTCTTTGACTGGGCAGCTTCCCTCCACCCACAATGGTGCCTTTTCATTATACAGTGGAATGTTTTTATAGACCTATTTTGTTCCTTGTTATTAGTTCCTCAGATTTTATTGGAAATGGAATTAAAAATAAATTTTACATAATATCTAAAATAACATAAATATATGATATGGAGGATTTAAAAAATTCTTATGCTAAAACTGCCAGCTGAACTAAATTAGTAAGGAACATTTTATATCCACAAAAATCTTATGTAGCCACCATTCCACAGTTTATTTTTATAGGGAGAGGAATATTTACATACAGGAAAGATATCGAATAAATGTGAAAATGCTAAAATATCAGAAATGAACAGAAATATTTGAAAATAGTTGCATAGCACAGAGCCTTGTATACAGTAGGAACTTAATAACTATTTGCTGAATTGAACTCTGTTTAGGAGACTACCTTTTCCCAGAACAACAATAACAAAACCTAATCATGGTCTTAATGCAATAAGGATAGCTAAGATAAATAAGCTAAGGATAAGTAAATTCCATTCAACCTTTAGTAGGTAACAAGTGGCTATTCTAACTATTTTTAGACTCTAGTAGCCTAGTCACTGTACAACCCAAATTCCAAGAACTCCTACTTCCCGAACATCTACGGAGAAATATGGCCATTCCAGACAAAATTCTTAGGAAGTTAGTGGAAAACACAGATTAGAAGTCTATATTGGACATTGTTAATATTTTCATTAAAAATAATCATCTCCTTTCCCTAAGGATAGTGGGGAAGTCATTAAAAAAAGGAATTTTGCATGAAAACTTACATAAACATTTACATATAAAACATATATATGATATATATTTATGTACATATGTAAATATTTATAGATATGTATATATGCACATGTGTATATATATACACATATATGTGTGTATGTGTATAATATATATACATGTATTCTGTTAATATGACAATTTTTTTACGTTGTCCCTAATACCATCTCTTTCTTGTTCACCTCAGATGAAAGCCAAAAGAATAAATTAAGTGGAGACAGAATGAGCACCATCACCCCAAATGCAGAAACACGTTGCAGCTGGGTGGCAGGCACTAGGTTTGAGTCAGGAAAACCTGAGTTCAAATCGCAGACATTTGGGCAAGTTACTTAGCCTCTTGGCCTCAGTTTCCTATCTGTAAAATGGAGAAAATACATCCATCTCACACCATTGTTGCGAGGGTCAAAAGCACTAACATGTAAATTGTTTTAAAAAACTTAAAAATGTTATATAAATGCCAGTTATTGAAATGGACGGAGTTAATAAGTCACAGGCAAAATTAATTGGGAATTTCGAGAGCGTCATTTATTAGCCAGGCTGGCAGCTGCCTCATGTAGAGACCCAGAGGAGACAGCCCCGAACTGAGGTGGGTGAATGCATTTTAAGCATTTCGGCGCTACTCGGTACAGCCTTGTGGTTTCCACAACAAACAGAGTTCTGAAAGAGCAAGTGAGGGGCTTGCTGCTAGGCAAGAACCCCCAAACGGAAGGTGGTTGTCAGGATGCTACTAGGCAAAGGACCCCAACAGAGGAGAGGTGCCAGGAGAGGTAGGCAATCACAGACTGGTTGTCATTCAACATAGAGTAGTTGTTAGGAAGGGGAGGGGGCTCAGCAGAAGGTGGTTACCTGGCAATGGGGGTCTAACATTAGGGGAGCACAGGTGGTTACCATGCAAATGGACTAAACAAGAAATGACTGTTAACAATTCATCAGATATTTCACTATTCCCAAAGGGGAATAACATTTTGACAGGGGCCCAAACAAAAAACCTGTTACTAGGCAGATTACCCAACCCTGCCCAGTAACCTAACAGATATCTCTCAGCCTAGGGGCCCAGGGAGGAATAATGTCCACTTCAATTATTACTATCTTCTAACTTAGTTATATGGAATAAAAAACACTTGTTGACTTTCCTAAAGCACTCTTGACCATGCCATCCCCCTGCTCAATGAGCTGCAGTGGCTCCTGATTTCTTCCATGACCAAATGTCCAGTTCTCAGCTTGATATTTAAAGCTCTTTGTAACTAAAGCCCCTACCTCCCATTCCAGTCATTCCGCAATTTACTCCCCTCCATACATTCTACAATCTAGCTACAGGGACCTACCTGTAGTTCCTTGAACACAGTATTACAGCTCCTGGGCAATCCATGCTTCTCCAATGGCTGGCCACCATGCCTACTCTGCTGCATCCCCTCACTTCTACCTACTGGTTTTCCTGTCTTCTATTAAGATTAAGTTCAAAGCAAAGCTCTTTGCAAAGGTGTTTCCTGCTCCACTCCTCCCAGGTGCTGATGCCTCCTCTTTTAGATTACCTTTTGTCTCCTCTGTATATATTCTGTATATATGCCAAGTTATTAAAATATTTCCTTCATTAGAATGTACACTCTTCAAGAGCAGAAATTGATTTTGCCTCTGTATCCTCAACTTAGCATAGCGCCTAGCACACAGTAAGGACTTAAATTTTTATGTATTAACTGACTGGGCGGGGAGGCATGGGGAGACGGTCAGGTTTCCAGGGTAGCTCACGAAACCATACTTAACATGCAATATGGCTGAAAGAGTAGTACTAATATACCATTTTAACTAAACCTACTACTACTCACAACGTTTTTTCTTTCAGGTGAATGAAATTTTTACTACTATAGGAGCAATACCAGTTTTAAATTCCCCAAATAGAAGACTTTTCTGTTTAAAATCAGCATTTTCATCTCTCTTCATCCTCTTCTCCTAGGAAAGATTTTGGGAATGGATACTGCTAAACAACAGTCCTCTCCAAAGGTCTCTGACAGCACTCATGACAGAGAAAGGTGACTTCTGAGATACTTCTCCAAAAGGTCGTCATCAACCAGGGAGAGGCCTTTTGTGAGACACTGATCAAACACATCTCATGCTGCTCTTGGAAGGAGAACATGTCTATCCTCTCACTTGGCTTCTCTGAATTAGTTCTGCTCTCCAGGCAATGGAGTCCCCCCCACATCAAACTTCTGAGTTGAAGGAACCAGGGCTCAAGATATTTTCCACCCAGCTGTTCACAGGCTGCAGAGAAGGCTAGAGTAGCTAGGTATTGAGACCCAGTTCCATATATAATATATTGAATAGACTGGAGTTGGTTCCAAAGACTAGAGATATCTGAGCCATTGTATCTACCTTCCTACTGACACCAATGATTTCCTTAGAAAACTTCAAATTTATTCTGATGTACCCTAAATATGGATAGCCCTTGTCACTCAGTCCAAGTCCTCACCCTTTCAAAGGCTAGAAAGGTATTCTTTCTCAAAGATTTCTTGCAGAATAATTGAAATACAAGGCCACCTGGGATCTACTTACCAGAACTTTGAGATCCTGTGTATCTTCAGTCTTTACAGGCACTTCAGTACAAGGCCTAGGAATCAAAGTGGTATGGACCCATAACCAATTAGGGATAAGGCCATGATTAAGTATTTTTGGTGGATAGGAGAGGGGCTCTTGACAAAACAAGGGATAAAGATGTTGTACAAACAAAGCCAACACAGTTTGAACTAGCAGGGAAACATTTAACTGGGGAAAAAAAATCCCTCTGACAACTCTCTGACATCCTAGATATAAGGAGAATTGATGCAAATGTAGAAGAACATGAATCATTTCCCAAAAGACAAATAAGTCCAAGAATAAGAACAGGCAGTTCTAAAAGAACTGTTAACCATCCACAGCCACATGAAACAATGCCTGAAATTATTTAATAAGAGAAATGAGAATTAAAACAACTCTGAGTTCCACTGCACATCCAGATTGGAAAAGATAACAAAAAAAGGGAAAATTACAATTGCTGGAAGGACAGATGTACAAAGGATGAGATCCATTGGCAGAGTTGTGAATTGATCCACTTATTCTGGAAAGCAACGTGGATATGAAACCAGGTTACCAAAAACACATATTTTGAAAATATGGAAACATGAATCTTTCTTCTACAACTTGTTCTTAAACTATGTACTAACTTTCACACAGTAGTACTAACACTATTCTGCTTGGCTGTGTCCCTGTCTATACTTCTACTCTCTTTTGTATTTCTTTTAATGTTTCATCTAATCCACTTTTTACATGGCTAATGGAATGGTCATGTCACTCCTCAGTTCAAAAGTCTGGGATGTGGGGTTCCTTTTATTTACCAAATAAAATTCAAACTACTCACTGATATTCAAAGCCCTCCCCAATCTGGCACCTTCCTACCTTTTTATTTAGCCTTATCTCACAATATTGCTATACACATCGAGCAAGTGATCCAGCAAAAAGAAATTATCCGCTAGTCTTGTGGACACCATGTGACTTCCTTCCATTGCGGTTTTCTTTGTTAATGCTCTTTTCAATGCCTAGAATACACTCCCTTTCTCTACCTGCTGAAGTCCTATTCAAAGTTCTCCTCCAAGAAGTCTTTCAGTGTTTTAAAGGAGTCAATCTACTAGCCATAGCCCTTCTCACTCTGGTGTGCCAATGGTGGTCCTGGACACTGATCAGCAAGAAATAACTACTTCCATAAATTTCTCATGGGATATGTAGCAGGGAAACCTTGATTTGATAACTGACACCAAAGTAATTCTAGAGAGACCCTGGCATCACCTCAGTGAAAAGGCATAGGAGATTGACTACCTGTCAAGGAGAATGACAAGAAGTGATATTGTTCTGATGGTTATAACTTGGAACTTTTGAGGATTTTCCTCCTTTTAATGCTTTTATAGTTTTGATGTTTTTAGTTATCTGATTAGTTTTTAATGTTATCTGATTAAATTTGAGTAACTAAGGTTTTTTTTGTTTTTTAGAAATTTCTGAGGGACATGGTCAGGAGAACAAAACCTAAATTCATAACATCCTTGTCACATATTCTACCTTCAAACAAGTGCAAAGCCTCTAAAAAGTCAACTACACACCACTTATCACTGCTATCAGATATTCAGGCTACTCTTCCTTGAAATCCACTAGTGCCCCTTTTCTTACTGGAACCAAATGAATTCACTATCATGGAATTTTCCTTATGTGCCTGTGAAATAACTTCGTGCCCACCTCAAATATTCTGGGCTTCTTTAACACACAGTGTGAAGTTCCCCAAAAATACCAACATTACAAGGTAAGAAAAGGAATTTATTTTAGGAGAAGTAATCTCTAGGCCCCACAAATGAGAGCAAGAAGTCATTCGTATAGGGGGCATCTATTTGGGTGTGTTGAGTATTACTGTAAACAGGGTACCTCTTTCCTTGAGCCATGAACATTTCTCTCTCTGATAATCTCAATTTGCAGAACCACAGATGAGTCATTATACAGTCTCAAATTTGAATTATTGAACAATTTACTAGATGCCATCTATGTGTAAGGCACTATCAATAGATGCTGGGGAATTTTTATAAAAAGAGAGAAAATCAGCCAACAGTCAATAAATAGTTAAGCGCCTACTTTGTGCCAAGCACTCAACAATTTCCTGATCTCAAGTAGTTAGGACTATATTTCCAACAAGTTAATTCAATTAACATTTTTTTTTTAAATTAAACACCTACCATGTGCAAAGCACTCCGCAAGGTAGTGAAGATGCTAAGACAACAACAAAAGCTTCTGTCGAGGAGCTCACATTCTTCTCTGTAATACAAAGTCATCGTAAGAAGAACACACTGACAGCAGGAGGATCAAGTGTACCTAGGTTGCACTTTGGAAGTATCTAGGGATTCTATGAGGTGGAGGTGAGAAGCATGGGGAACTGCTGCTTGTTCAGAGGGAGGAGATGAAATATTTTGCACGGAGAATAAATGGCAAAGCATTTGGATTGGAACAGAGTTATGGGGAGAGGAGTAATGTGAAAAAAGACTGAAAAAACAGGTATAGCAAGCTTTAAATGCCAAGCTAAGGATTTTGAATTTTATCTTAAAGGCAATAGGGAATCACTGAAGATTCTTCAGTAGGAGAGTAAAGTGGTTAGATCAGTGTTGTACGAGTATCAATTTGACAACTACGTGGAGGAATAATTGGAGACGGGAGGTACTAGAAGCAGGAAGACCAGTGAAGGGGATATTGTGATAGCCCAAGTGAGAGGTGAGAAGGACCAAAATCAGGATACAAGCTTTAGTGGAAAGGGGCTCAGTGCATCCTGCTACAAACAGGAGAGACAGAAAACCAGGCAGTAAAATCTTTCTTATCTGATTTTTGAAAGGTGGGCTTAATCATATAATTTTATATTTATAGCAATTCTATTCCTTCAGAAAAGTCCTTCAGGAACAGTGACTTCCTGACTCTGGGAACTTTCACTGTCTAGCCCCTAAGCCTGGAATTCTCTCCCTCATTGTCTTTGCTTTCCAACTTCTCTGGTTTCCTTCACTTCTCAGTTAAAATCCTCTCCTGCAAGCTTTTCCTGCTCCTCCCCAATGCTAGCAACTTCTCTCTCCAATTTACCCACACATATATAAATGCATATTTACACATACATCACAAATATATACATGTATGTACACATACATGTATATATTTGTGATGTATGTGTATGAATACACATACATGTACATAGAATATACTGAATAGATATGTACAGATAGTCTGTACATGGTTGGTTACGTCATCTCCCCACTGGATTATGACCTCCCTATCCTGGTATTTGTTTTTCTTTGTTTCTCCTTTGGTTAATGCAGTGCCTGGCACACAGCAGGCATTTTATAGAAGCTTGCTGCCTTGAATTCTCCGAGGTAACTTTGTGGTCTTGAAGGCTGTATCTGCATATCACAACTTCAAGCAGGTGTTTCCAAGCTAGAAAGTCTTTGAGAATAGATCTTCCAATGGGTTATGCATTTGTTGCCTAGGGACCAACCTAGCTAAATTGTGGGAGGTCTTTCCCCAAAAACTTGGCGATCAGGAGATGACTTTTTGGTGTTTGTAACTGGTAAAATTACTGGTAAAATTTACTAAGGCATGGAGGAGTTGCGAGCTATATCTGTAAAAGGAACATATACATAGAGGATATCATAGATCTTGAAGTACTGAAGGAAGAATTAGCTAAATTAATAGGTTTGGACACTTCCTAAATTAATTAATTTTTAAAAATTAGTCCCCCCATACTGTGAGTATGGACCCAATATTACCACATACATTTTACAGATAAAATAATGACACTGAGAATCTGAGTCAAAGCTTCCTATGACATCAGTGGTAAAGTAGAATTAGAACTGAGGATTCCTTAGTCCCAATGCACTAAATCATAGTACTTCCTGGTGTCTATATATTTACATTGACATTAATACAATGCCATGGAATTCTAACCAGGTGTCTGATTCTCTCTTGTGCTACAAGTAAAGGGGGAAGGAGAAGGGGTGTGAACTATCCTTTTTATTTCTTGTTTTAACTTAGTCACGGTGGCTCAGACCAGGGAAGGTGACAAGGACAGTGGATCTCATTCATCTGGGCAGCAGCTTCAGTGCTAATTCTAAACACAGGTGGTGAGTGAGCCAGAGAGAACAGGAAGGGGGAAGGAATCGCTGCTGACATGGGCGACAGGGAAGATTGATGGTTTCCCTCTCTCTTTTTCCCCACTGCGTCAGCCTAGGGGTAGAGATGGAGGTGCTGCTGTGCTAGGGACAGGACAGCCCCCACTGCACTCAAACACTGATTAATGAGACTGAAATGACATAGAAAACAGTTGCTGCTTCAGAAAGATCTCACAGACATTTCTTTCTTTAATATTTTGAACAAAAGCAGTTCCCATAAAATGAAGGGTTTGAATTAGATTAACCCATGGGTAGAGAAGGGTAGGGGGGAAAATGCAGTAAAAAGTTGGAATAGAGGGGTGCTGTAAGAGTACAAAGAAAGGAAAATGCAAGGATGTAGCTACATGTGTCTTACATGTTCTTATTCCCCACTTCATCTACTCAGAAAACTTTATAAAATTCTAGTTGAATTTGTTAATTATCTACCAAAGTGTTGCTACAAATATTATCTCATTTGCACTCAAAACAGAACTGTGAGGTCGATGCCATTATCATCTTCACTTTACAGATGAGGAAACTGAGGGTGATGGAAGTTAAGTGACTTGTCAAGGTCACACAGCTTGTAAATGTCCATGGTTGGATTTGAACTTAGGTCTTTCCAGTGCTCTGTCCATTTAATGACCTAGTTGAGGTATCTAGTGGATACAGTGACAGTGATACAGCACTGAATCTGGAGGCAGGAAGACCTGAGTTCAAATCTAGCCTCAGACACTTAGAAAAGAAAGTGAGCTTGGTGACCTTGCACAGCCCTCCCTCACTCAAATCAAAGTCAACTGCAAGTCATATATCATCATCTTGATGTCACGATCCTCTTCGAGAACCAAGAACAAACACAACCTGTGAGTGAGTAGCAGTTCCTCCCCTCTCCTCCTGGAACTCCTTTGGTGTTCTAGCCAAAAGCTGCCTTTTTTTTCCTTTGGGTTTACTGGCTACATTTCTTGCTCAAAAATCATGCCAATTGAAAACAAGTCCCCACCCACCTACCACAGAGTGAATGTAATAACTTAATAGTCATAGTTTCTCTTTTACCCAGGAACCCTGAGGGTCTTGCCCTCCCAGTTTAATGGGTTGTTTTGGATTAAAGGGGCCATCCCTTGAGTAACTTAAAGAAGTCTATTCACTGAATGAGTGTATCTCACTCAAAGTGAGAATGTGGTAAGACCTTAGCCTGAAAGGGCCAGGGTCTCCCATTGCATCCTGGGCCATCTTCAGTCATCCTAATGAATACCAGGCCACTGGACCAGAAGGCTCAGGAGAAGAAAGTGAGGTTGGTGACCTTGCATAGCCCTCCCTCCCTCAAATTAGTCAACTGCAAGTCATGTCATCATCTTGATATCGTGGTCCTCTTCAAGAACGAAGGACAAACACAACAGACGCCTACTAGCTGGGTGACCCTGGGCAAATCACTTAACTTCTGTCTGTCTCAACTTCCTCAACTGTAAAATGGGTAGCACCTATCTCACAGAGTTGTTATGAGGATCAAATGAGAAAATATTAAGTACTCAGCACAGGTGCTTAATAAATACTTATCCTTGTCCCCTTCACCTTCCCTTCAATATGCATATGTGAGCTTTCTTTTTCGTCAATAACCTCCTTGAAGTATACACTCAGAAATGGAATCTCTGGGTTAAAAGGTATGAATATTTTAGCTACTTTATCTGTATAATTCCAAGCTGCTTTCCATAATGGCTGTATTTATTTCCAGCTCTAGTAACTACACATTAGCTTATTTTGTTCTTTCACAGCCTCTCCACCATTGACTAGTCACCAGTTCTATCTTTTGTCATGTGTGCCAGTTTGCTGGGAGTGAGGTAAATGTGCATTTCAGTTATTACTAGTGATTTGGAGCATTCTTTCATATGGTGGTTAAAAGTCTGTGATTGTTCATTTGTGTATTGTTTGCTCATACCCTTTGTCCATTGATCTACTGGGAATTAGTATATACTTTTATACTCATTGACTTCAGTGGAAAGATAGGAACAGATGAATACAGCAAGAAATACATTGGAAAATGTGTATCAGGAATAAGGAATGAAGTCAAAGATATGTAGACTACAAAAGAGCTTCATGCCTATGCATCCTGAATATTTCATTTGAGAAAAGAATATTGATATGGTGATCGCTGAATAACACTGGAAAAAGTTAAATTGATATTTTTAACAGCTAGGAAATAGTATTGCTAAGGGAATGAATTCTGGAATCAGCTGTGTATCACAAGATCTTTAACTTATTTATATCAAATTTTATATAAAATTTTAATATAAAACTAAGAGAATGAATAAAAATGTGAAAAGGATAAGTTATACAAAATGAAAGGTAATAATGGTTGCTGCCCTTGAGGAACATACATTATAAAAGGGGAAGTAAACATTCAAACAACTGTACCCAATATATCAGATATATACAATGTAAATAGGAGATGATCTCAGAGGGAAGGCACAAGTATTGGGAAGGTGGAATTGTAGGGAGAAGAAAACTGGAAAAGACCTCTGGCAGAAGAAGCTCAGATCTGAGCTATGTCTTGAAGGAAGTCAAGGGAGTTAGGAGGCATAAGTGACAAAGGAGAGAATTTTAGGCACAGGGGACAAACAGTGAAAAGGAGTCAGAGATGGAATTTCATGTGCAAGTAAAAGCAAAGATCTCTCAAGTATCCATCAAAGTTTGTCAATATTGCTTGAAAAATATAACAAAAATAATGGTACTTAATGATCCTCTTCTCATCACCATAAATTGAGGCATAAACAGGAAGACAGATGCATATCAAATATCTTCACTACTATCCTGAATCAGATCCAGCACAGATTCCAATGTGAAGAATTCAAGTCCCTAAAGATGTTGAGATCTTACAGATGTGACTGTTTTCTGATGACTTCCTGTTGTTCATGTCAAACCCTGGAATACTGAAAAGTTTCTCACTACATGAGATCTGTCACCACTCAAAAGAATTTTGACAAAATTCAAACATACAGGAAAAACCAAGTGAATGACAAATACCTACTTTGTAGAATAAGACATATATATATATATATATATATATATATAATCTATATCTATATCTATATCTATCTATATATATATATATATATATATATATATATACCTATATACCTTGGATAGACACAACAAATTGGGTCCAAAATTAAACAGTAGGAAGAGATCATGTTGTGCTCCTTTGGGGAAATTGAAAAAGTCCTTTAATGACCTTCAACTTCTTTCCAGAAAAAAATGGCCCATTTTTTTAAATACTAATACATGCATTTTCTTCTCTCTGCAAGTTATGTAGCACCACCTACAAAGAACTAAAAATGAGTATAGGCCAACAAAGAAGTATATGGTTGGTTGAAGGTTGTAACACACAATGAATAAACTCTGAAGAAAAGGAACCAGAGTAAAGGATGTCACCAGAGAAAAATCTGATGAAAAAAAAAAAGGATGGGGAGGATCACATTGCAAGAGTAAGAGAAAACAAATGGACAGACTACATGCCACCTTCACTCCTCCTGATGTCAGAAGAAAGGTTCCCAGCATGGTGGGTGAAGCCTCTGAGGGGAACTAATAGGAGAACATGGACAGGCATGTCTGGTTTGGGATCTGTTTTGCTAGGGGGGGCCCTCATATCACTGAGATGACAGATCCATCTGAATATACACTTACAACATACTGTTCATTCTTCATTAATAAAATTATCCTGAAGTAATGAAATATCGTTTTCCTTACCATTGCTTCATGACTTCTACAATATAGCACCTCTACACATTCATTAATGAAAAAGATGCCACATTCATCCTCAGATCATCCTCTACCAGAAGTAGAGATAACATAGGAAGCATGGGAATGCTTACCAGGAGGAGGATTCTCTCTCCGTCACACCTTAGTGGAATATTTCCTCCCAGGTGGCAAAAGGAGAGGTGCTTCCTCTGTCCCACTGGAGACTCTCTCTGGATGACTCTACATTTACTGAGTTAACATCTCACACATGAATAGGTGACTGTGATCTAGCCCTCAGAAAGTAGCACTCTAGTAAGAGTTTGGGGCTCTGCCTACGTCACTGTCTCTTCCTTCTCAGATCATGAAACTTTTACCACATGTAAGGATACCCAAACTTCTTCCAAGCCCTGTTGTTAAGACCAATTTTATTAAAAGAAGTTTTGTTCCCAAAGGATTACTTAAATCAAAGTAACACTGTGGTGCTATTCATTGTCATCACTCCAAAAGATTTTTTTTAATTCAAGCTGATATGTGGTGCCACACTGGGAACTATTCATCATTTGCAGTAGATGCAGTGCCTGCCCTCAAGAAGGTAAAAATCTGAACTCCATGTCTAAAATAATATAAATCTCTTCATTGATAATGCCTTGGTGCTTATGTAGGTACATTTCATTTTTTAAATGCTCTGTTACTATGCTCTAATTTTAATTTAAGCTAAAATTTAATCTGGACCAGAAGTTCTTAAACTTTTTTTTTTAAGTTAGAAGGCTAAGGACCCCCTTCTTGGAATAATGTTTTTAAATACCTAAAATCAAATTGTGAGAATTACTAAGGAAACCAGTGATATTTTTAAAAACAAGTTCACAGACACCAGGTTAAGGAATTGCTTGATCTAGACCAAAAGAAGATTCTCAAAATTAAGATATCAGATGATTTAAAATAATTTTTAGATTACCTTCACAAAATTGACATTTTATTCAGGAAGAAAAAGTAGCAATTTTGCCTTACAGCTTAAGGTCATTTTCCCCCTTTTGGCAACTTCCTGATATTTTAATGAATCATTGTGATGTAAATGTTGCATTAGTAAGTATATATGCTGATGGGTCATGTTATAATTAATGATGTGATACTCTAGGATGCAAAGAGTTTCAGCTTAAAATAGGCCAGTTCCCTGAGGTATCACATGTGCCTACAATAACATATACCACTGCTTCATTTCACCCCTTCCTCTAAGGCAAATGCTAAGTGTTTCTCTGCTGTATTATGAATATAGTAGAGTTCATAAACAAGATGGGACAAACACAAGGGTGAGCACAGCAGGAGCAGGATGTGCTTGATGGAGTTAAGGAACAGCTTTTATGGAAAATGGAGACAGAAAGGTTTTTTTAAGACAGAAGTTTTGGAAAAGAAAAAAGGTTTAAGAATCTGACAATCAATAACAGATGGTATTTGCAGGCTTTGACATAGCAAATAATATTTTAAAGCAAAATATTTTTAAAATCAGTTCCTCCTTCCCTCACCTGCTGATGCTTGGGTTCCAGAGGTCAGAGTTTCCACTGTGACAGTTCATGACATCTCAAAGAGGGAGTGGAAAAAGCTTTTTTGTGCTTGCAATGTCAGTGGTCATTTGAGAAGAAAAACCAAAATCCTGATATTAATTTGTTAGTAAAGGAGGAATGCCGTGTTTTTAGCATAGGAAATGCTATCTAATTCCATCTGGTGAGACTGACTGATTTGTAAACTTGAAAAGTTTAGTTCACTGATTTAAAAAATATATATACTATATATATAAAATCGCTGAGTGAGTTAATTATACTTAATACAGCTCCACATAGATTTCTTTCTATAGCAAGTGTCTAATCACCATTTATTAAAAGACTATAGGCTCCAAAGTGGAGTTGGGTGTTACCAATGGAGAGAGTACCAGGCTGGGAGTTAAGAATACCTGAGTTCAAATCCAGCCTCAGACACATATTAGCTCTGTGACCCTGGACAAGTCACTTCACCCTCATCTGTCAAAGGAACTAGAGAAGGAAATGGCAAACCACTCCAGTATTTTTGCCAATAAAACCCCAAAAAGGGGTCACTAAGGGTCAGATATAACTGAGAAGCAACTAGACAACAATAACAAAATAGACCCCAAAAGGGCAGGACCATATTTTACCTAAATTCTGCATCTTTTCTAGTGCCCAGTATGGTGCTCTACACACAATACATGGCTAATAAAATACTTGTTGACTTATATCATGTTGAAAATGCAGTAGAAGACACTGATAGTCAGAATTAAGTGTTTTGTCTTTATATCATGTGCAAGGATGAGCTACTAAAGGTGTCTGAGGAGAGCAGTGACTTGATCAAAACAGGATTACACGAAGAGTAATTCAGCAAATGTGTAGAATGGATGTGAGCAAAGGGAGACTAGAATTTGGGAGACATGAGAAATCACTGCAGTAGTTCAGATGAGAGGTACGTATGGCCCAAAGCCAGAGAAGGTGCCAAAGGATTCCCATTCTCCATCAGATCCAAGCAGGTCAGGTTTGTACCTGTTCACAAGGTCCTGTAGCTCTGGTACGACCTTGGCACAGACAAAATTCTAAGTAGTGTAGTAGCTTTCCTTATCAAGCACAGAGAAAGGATGAAACTATGACATGAGAAAAATGGTACAATCCATAACGGATATTCTTCTCTTGGGGGCACATTTCCAGGTCCTAGTGGGGTCCTTCATTCACAGAACTCCAGATCCAAGATCCAGGACTAAGCTGTTTTTTTTTAAAACCCTTAAGATGGTTGGTAGTCAGAGTCACGTACCTGATACTCTACACTGAAAAGAGGTCCACCCCTACTGAATGGACTCACAGAACTTGGACTCTAACTGGAGATCAACACTGGCACAGAAGGTCAATGGGTAGTTCTGGTACAGAAAGGTTTTGAACTCAGGATCCTGTTCACCCTGCCAGAACCCTCTGGAGTACCAAGTGGACATCAATAACATACACCAGTGCATGAATATGCAGAACTTGGCCTCCTCTAATGATGAATACAACAACCATGCATGTAGGCTTTCCCACTCTAGAGTTTACCCCAAAACTGTGGAGAAGGAAAGATGTCAAGGAGTTTGGAGATCTAACAAATTTCACGATCTATTGGTTTTGAGGATCAAACTCTATTGATTGGGAACCCCTGACAAAAGGAGGGAATCCTGTACTGTGCACGTTTTCTCTCTTAAATAAACTAGTCTAGCACTTACAGAAGATTCTCTCCAGGTTCTTGGAGTCTATGCTAAAAGGTTCTAGAATTGGCTTAGAATGTAGGATGTAGAGAGTGGAGAATTACATACTGAAAGCAAAAATCTCAGAAGCAAAATAAGTTTTGTGGCACAAAGTTCAGCATCAACCTCTTTAGTGAGTGATAGTCACACAGTGAGGCAACTGTCCTGCAAATTTATCTACTACAGAAAGTATAAACTGAACCAAAACTTGTTCTCCAGGGCTCCAAATCAGAAAATCCTGCTCTTCATCCCACATATAAGATGGCCTCCAGTTATCTTAAAATGTAGGCATATGGTCTATTGAGAATACAGGTTCCATTATACAAAACTCTTTCTTGATCTAAGGAGAGACCAAATGGCATGCTGTTGCTTCCTATCCACATTTTAAAATAAAAAATAAGAAAAATACAGGGGCAGCTACAATTGGCTCCAGTTGGTGTGAATAATGAGATTTAGTTGTCAGATTCCTGGAAAGCTGCCAGTATGGTCACTAGCTGGCCAGATATCATGTCTTCTTAGTACAAGAGGCAATGAATGCAATTTTAAACAAAGTCAAGTTTTAAGAAAGGAACTCTAAAATAGGGTGAAGAGGGGGAGATGTAAAGTGAGAAATGACAGACTATTCTTATGAATGAGACCTCTTCAAGCAGTAAACCATTTCTTTCAGAAAAAAAAGGGTAGGGGAAATGATGTTAATTCAGTTTTATAAGAGCAAGGTTTCCCCCCAAATAAAGCATGTGCATTTTTTGAAGTGTATGATGGAGGAATCCTAGATTTGACAAGCTGGCAGCAATCTTTGTGATGTATTATCCTGGGATATATATTGTCACTGCAAAAATAAAACATACTACAAAACTGGAGAGCAGACACTGCTTGTGATCATTAGACAGACTGGACCAAGTGCTTCAATCCTTTGATGCCCCTGACATATTATTTTCTGGATGGTATCCAGTAACCCAATGCAGAATATATTTTTCTCTACTGTATCCAGATGGCAAATGGAAGAGATCAAATTCAACAGTTTCTGAGCTAACCTTAATGGATGTGAAAGGCTGGCTCCTCTACCAGCTTTTCAGGGGTCTGCAACACGAAAAGCCTTTGAACAAAGAGACAAATAACTGGCTTTTTTTCTCCCTTCAAAACTAAACATGGATGTGGTAATCTGGTTCAAATCCATCTTCTGGTTGAAAAGCATAGCCAAATATCTGATCATTTCTGATCATTAAAAACTCTCATGACACTTTTCGCAAGGCTTAGATGAGTGTTACTCTTGATATCCTGGGCAATTTTCTTCTAAGGCAATTATTTTCACTCTTCCTCTATTTCCTCTAATGCTTTAGCTGGATAGAGTACAATTTTTGGCTTCCTATCTTAATACTTGGGTAGCACTATCATACTGCAGGATTTCCCAAAGATGGTAATCAAAATGTGATGGATCATATGAGTTAGAAAACTGTGTGCTAACTTGTAAGTAGACACTAGAATTCCACTGTAACCCTGTTTGCTATAGAGAGGAATGTGGCATAAGGAAGCTCTATCTTGGAACTTATCCAAAACAGGATTAATAAAAGCACTTTATCATAAAGCCCAAGTTTCACTTATAAGGCAATCTTGCAGCACAGACCTTAGATAGAAATTTAAAGACTGGGTCCATAAACATGCATGCCTTTGTACTTCCTATAATTTCTGCATGTAAGAAAGAAAAGAAGATTAAAAAAATTACATTCAAAGGAGGAAATGGGCATAAAAAATATTACAAAGCATTCAAATGTAGGTAATCTTATGAGACACTGTACATACACATATATGTATGGGGATGGGGATTAAAAAGGTGTAAACTGAAGAGACAGAGACCAAATAATTAAGAAATTGCTGTCTGAACAAAAGTATATTTGTGTTCTTTTTGGGAGGAGGAGGTTATTTTATTAGAGGAAAAAATAGACTGGAAGATTAAATGGAATTTTCTTTCCCTAATCACTTAAACTGCGAAGCATTCTGAGAAGCCTATATCTGATATACAAATCCCCTTAATAAAAGGATTTGTTCTGTAAAACTTGGACTCAGTCAAAAGGTCACACTCAAGGACCTAGAAGGCCACATGTGACCTCAAGGCTGTCGGCTCCCCACCCCAGTACCTAGCACTTCCCTGACTTGAAGACATATAGCCACCACTGGCTATATGCTCAAGTATTGCTGTGCTAAGCAGAGGCTCCATTTATTCATTCATACATTGCTTAAATCATCATTTATTAAGTGGCTACTATATATAAGCATTGTACAGTATACTAAGAAAATTAAGGCATGTTCCCAGGGTTCACTCTTAGGAACTCCCTCTAGGAGGGAGGATATGACATAATAATTCAGGAAAAAATAAGAATGTAGTTCAGAATATTACTGTCCCCCACAAAGGGAAAGAGCAGGGCAAGAGAAGATATGTCCTGAAGACAAAAGAAACAGAAATTGGGGTCATTCATTCAGTCTCTCTTCCCCCACACCCAATTAGGATGGACGTTCAAGGGCTACTTACAGGACTCATCTTACGTTGGATAGGAGCTATCACTTGCCTCAGTCTCCTCGTAGCTGGGATTATAGGAGTGCACCACCATACCTATGGCAATTGCTTCTATTATGATTACAACAACTTATCATTTGCTCCTTTAAAAAGCAAAAGTGGTCATGAGCAGGTTACATAGAAAAGAAACTACCTCTCTAAGCATGGTAAAAAACGGTAAAAAATAAAGCATCTCTCAATCTGTTTTAGTACCAAAGCTGGTCTTCTCCTCTCTTCATATGACACTTGACTTGCTATCGACCCTACTTTAACATAGATCTGCCTTGTGAATAACTAGGCAGCATTTAAAGCTAATGCTGACTCATTCATTCTCATCATAGTCTCTCTATAAGCCACCTTATTGGTATAAAATTCCTGTTCAGTTTCTTGCAGAAGACAACAATGCTTCTCGGTCTCCTGTGGATAACTCATCACTTTATTTTTCACCTACTAGGGGAGCATCACAGAGGTATCTCACTCTGCACCTCTGTGATATTCCCCTAGAACCAATCCAGATTCAACAAGAGAAGAGCACTCTGTAGTCATTGTCCATGATAGGCCAGGTCAAACATTAGTCATTTTGAAACCCATGGAGAAGCATTTTCTCTTTGTATTCTCCCCGAATGATCTAGAGGATTATCAGTTAGGTGAGGTATTACTCTCTTTCTGACTAAAACCACCTGAGATATGATGACCTGTGTAGAAGTCATTTATAGACCATATTTTGACTACCACCGGTATAGATTTTTGACATGGTATTCCTCATAATTTGTTTTCTTGAGGAGAAGGACCTCACCTACTACTTTACTAAGGCCATCTGTTATAATCTCCTTCATGTAATCTATCCCACAACTAAAATCCCTCCATATTTTCACCCATCCTCTCATCCTTTGCTTTACTCTCAAAGGGTGAAGTGTTTTTTCTCTTCTATGCACACTCTTTATCCACTGTATCTTCTCCCTCCTATTCACCTCCTTTTGGGAAGTTACCCTCTTGATTTTCCTTCTTGCTCTTTCATTTTCCATCTCTTCCCACCCACTTGCCCAGTGGAGTTACTAACAACTGACAACTGCCTACAAATATTCTCAGGTCTCCCTTAAAAACAAAACAAAATCTTTGCTTTACCACTATATTCCCTAAAGCTATGATCCTATCTCTCTATCCCTCCTTTACCACCAAAGTACTAGAAACAATCATTCACACTCTCTGACTTCATCTTCTCCTTAGAGTTTCTGCCATCTGGCTTCTGAACCCAACAATCCACTGAAATTTTTTTTTTTTTTGCAAAAGTTGCCAATGATGTCTTAACTACTAAATCTGTATTTTTATTTTTGCTCAATCTTCTTTGACCTTGACCTTTCTGGAACGTTTGATACTGTTGATCAGGGTCCTGAATCCAGGGTGGGAAACCTGGGGTCTCAAGGCCACATGTGGCCCTCTAGGTCCTCAAGTGTGGTCCTTTGACTGAATCCAAGTTTTACAGAAGAAATCCTTTTATTAAGGGAATCTGTACTGTGAAGTTTAGGTTCCGTCAAACGGCTTTATTGGAAGGAATATACAGAATTCAGAGTTAGCAGACTTGAGTTTGAAAAGTGGCTCTAGTTTTTACTATATGCATGATCTTGGACAAGTCACAATATCTCTCTGGGTCTCAGTTTCCTTATCTGTAAAAAGAGGTTGGACTTGCAGGCCACTAAGGTCCTCTATGATCCTATGTAAACAGCTAAGTATATACAAGGTAATTTGAGAAGACAGAAAGCACAAACAGCTGGGAGGATCAGGAGAGGTTTATAGGATATATGTGAATTGAGTCTTGAAGGAGGTTAAGAGGCAGAGGTGAGGTAGAAAGCATGGGGGACAGACCTAGGTAAAAACATGGAGCAGTGAGACGGGTGAGTGAGTTGGGTTCTCAGAACAGCAACATATGTTCAGTTCAGCCAGGACATGAGCATGTCAAGGGAAGTAATAAGCCACGAACCTGGAGAGGGAGGCTTAGGACACACTCTGACAAACTGAGGAGTCTGTTTATTCTGTTCTTCAAACACAACACTCCAAATTCTGACCTTTGTACTGCTACCTCCAGGCCTGGAATGCCCTCACTCTTCTCCTCTGCTCCTTGGAATCTCCAGATTTCTGCTCGGCTCTTTATCTAGTACATAACCACACCGATTCCCACCCCCATAGTTGCTAGTGTCTTCTCCCCAAAGTTATCTCATACTCATTCTGTACATAACTATGCATGTATAGATTGTTTTCTTCTCAAACACCTTATGCCAGGGACTGTTTCATTTTTGTCTAAAGTTCCCAGTATCTGGCAAAGAGACATTTAATAAAGGATTGTTGATTTTTTATCTTAAAAACAATAGGTAAACACTGAAGTTTCTTGAGCAGAGTAGTAATATGGTTAGTTCTAGACCATACTATAGTGAAGTTATTTTGGCAGCCATGTGAATGGATGCATTAGAAAAGTAGACTGAAATATATGCTCTTAGAATCACGAGTAGCCAAAGTTAGCAAATGAAAGAATCAAATTTTTGTTTAAAAAAAAAAAGAAACATCAAAAAAGTCCACATACAAGTGAAACTTTAGGGGCAATATAAATACAGTACCACAGGAATGAGTAATACACTTTCATACCATACTTTAGCAAATATTTCTGTCAAAATTACCTGGAAATAGAATTTTTCTCTTATTATTTTTCTTCATTTTGTCCAAGCAGGAATTAGTCTAAATAAAGACTTTTACCTCTTTTATCTTCCTGCACATCATCTCTGTTTTTTCTTTAAAAAAGTACTCCAGCTATAAATCCTAAGTAGGACTTAGATGGATGTCTCTCTAGTCATCCATCTGCATCAGGGCTTACCACTTCTTTTCTGCCCTTGGGGCTGTACTCAAGCTGACCTCTTGGCTGTGGGTTGTGTGTAAACATAACTTCGTACAAGCATCTAGGGACTCATGTGTTAAAAGCCTCTATTTTACACAAAGCAAGTCAGGCAGCAACAGCCAAATAGAGACATGTACAGGAGGAGGATTTGCTCTTTTCTCATAATTCATCCAGACCAAACAACTTTGTAGGAGAAGAAAGGGCAGAAGAAGATTTATAATTTTTCACTGTGTCATGCCACCATAACAAGATGTGCAAATGGTTACATGAAATTGATTTTTAAAGTATTATGCAATTCAAACCTGATTAATTAAAAAAAATGACATAATGTAATTATACTTAAATTTTTTGTATTTTTTCTCCATGTGCCAACTCTACCCCTGGGGTACTCTCATAATCCACTGCCTTACCTCCTCCTTATATGCTGCTGAATAAAGCTGGAGAAAAACCATAAAATTGTGCTTAGTGGGTCACTAGAAATTTGTTACATAATCTCATTTGGGCAATCCTTTTACTCCTTCCTAATTAACTCTCCACCCCACTCACTATAGCTCCTCAAATCTTCCAAAGCCCTCCATACCTCCACTGTCTCAGCTGAGAATCTCGTGTCACATTCCACTGAAAACACTGAGCTCAGCCACTGAGAGCTCCCTCTTCCCTTCTCCCATCTTATTTCAAGCAGATACCTTCTGCTACTATCAAGATAAAGCCCTCTAGATGCACAAGTGATTCCATTCTATCCCTTCTTCAAAAGACTGCCCCCTCTATCATCTCTACTCTCTAGCTACTCTCCAGTCTCTCCCTGTACTGGCTGCTTCTCTTCTGCCTATAAAAACTCCTCACTTGATCCACCCATCTCTGCTAGCTGTCATCCTAGAACTCTTCTCCCTATCTTGCCTTAAGCCCCTTGGCAGGGCTGTCTACAATCATCCCTCCTCTTCCTTTCCCCTTATCCTCTTCTTAACTCTCTGTATTCTACCTTCCAACCTCATTCAACTGAAATTGCTCTCTCCAAAGTCCCCAGGGATCTCCTACTGAATCTAATGGTCTTTTCTCAATTTTCCTCCTTCTTGACCTGACCAACTCCCTCAATCACTCCGTTATCCTCAGTACTCTCTTCTCTGGATTTTTGTGACATTATTTCTAGTTCTCCTCTTATCAGATAGCTCCTTCTCAGCATTTTTGGCTGAATATTCATCTAGATCACGTTCACTAATCATGATATTTGAAGAAAAAATATACAGTGCACTGGCCATTCAGATGCATACAGAAGGAAAAATTGAATATGATGTAATTGCTTGACAGGAAAAAAGGTCAGGGTCAAAGGACAAAGTTATCTATAGCAAATACACTGACCTGGTTCCCAGATGAACCAGATCTGCAAAGTCCTGTCAAGCTATCAAAGAGATTACAGAAAAGACATGGGTAACCCCAAAGAAATATAGATTTTAGAAGGTTGCTTCAGCTATGCCAATTTTACCCACAAATAACCTAACACTAGTTTATTAAATCCGGCACATACTATCTCTGCAAAGAATGGCTTTCAATTCTGGAGCTAAGCAAATACTTATTTTAACTGGATGCTTTGTAGACGTCTTAAGTTCAATGTATCCAAAATGAAATTCATTATCTTTCCTCAAAACCCTCCACACTTCCTAACATCCCTTCTTACTCTACTACTATCTTCCCAGGCTCACAAGCCTCAGAGATTGGAGTCAGAAAGACCCATCTTCCTGAGCTCAAATCCAGCTTCAGCCACTTACTAGCCATGAGATCCTGAGCAAGTCATTTAACCCTGTTTTTTTCAGTTCCTCATCTGTCAAATGAACTGGAGAAGGAAGAGACAAATCACTCTAGTATCTTTGCCAAGTAAACCCCAAATGGGATCACAAAGAGTCAGATATGACTGAAATGAATGAACAGTAACAAAGTGTTCAGTATACTTATTATGAGTATTATATGGGTGGAGGTTGGACTACATAGTCTTTGGGATCAACTCCAAGTCTGAGATGTCAGGCATTATGCTTACCACTGAAGATAAAAATACAAAAATAAAAGCCAGCCCTAGTCCTACAGAAGCTTGGGGGAGGAAACATATATAAGTAGAGGTGAAAAAAAGGTATTTTGGCCTGAGAAATCCCAGAGACAGAAAACAAAACAGTAGAGCAATCAACTGACACTTTTAACAAACAAGATAAGTGTTGATTTGACATGGTTTAGGGGGAAGAATAAGGATATAAGCAGTAGTAGCTGGGTAGGTTGGTAAAAGAATGGCTGGCTGGATATATATATAGAGAAATTTTACCAAACAGGACTGCCCAATCAGGGCTGGAGTTACAAAAATTTTCCAGGGCATAGTCTCTGGAGGTCAAGTTGGAGGGTACAGGGCCAGTCACAGTAGGCTGGAAAATAGTCATGGTGGAAAAACAAAATAAACAATGTCCAGAAAATATCCCAAGGCACTCTACAAAACAAGGCACTCTGTAATTTAATATCCAGCAATGAGACACTACGGTTGGTCTCAGAATTCAACCAATTAAATACCACCAAATTTCTCATCATCACACCTTGGCATCCAGTCCACAAGGATTGTGGAACATTTCTCCAATTTCTGTATTTACTTCTTTGAGGTTTACTTATTAAGTCAGTCTTCTGATTAACTTTGTTTTCTGACTTCATTTAGAGATTGTCAATATTCATATGGTTCAATTGCTTCTGTAGTATGTTAATTTAGTTACTAAATCAAAATCTCAACAACTATGAATCTTGTCAATGACCCTTGGTCCCCTTTTAGACCACTGTCACTGCAGAAGTAAGAAGGACTGAAGCATTTTATTTTATTTTATGGGGCATCATATCTAAATAATTTTATCACCTGGTGATCAAGCAACTGGTTATAACTCTGTACTTAGGTTGGTAGGCTATTTATTAGATATATTTCCAAAGTCTAAGGGGCTTAGTGGACAGGAAAATGGCCTTCAAGATCTAGGTTCAAGAGCCAGTGCTAACAGCTAACCTCTCAGTGATCTCAGCAATTCTTTACAAATAGAAGTTGCAGAAAGGGTATCAAACCTCATTGGTAGAGAGTTTCTTACCCATGTACAGGAGTTTTTAGACCTGTGAAAACAGTCCCGGTCCCTATTCCCTATCACTATGAAGCACGTTCACTCCTTTGGTTTTCCAACTACTTCCTCCCCAACTGTTGTTTGTTGGGTGACACCTGGAAAAAATGAAACCATTTTTTCTAGCTAGCATATATCCCATAACTTAATAATGCTATGCCTACTTTTATCTATTCCCATGTATTGTTACCAAAAATTGTGTGATGTAACTCCACAGGTAGCCTTTATGTTTTAGAATACTGAGTTTCAACAATACAAGTTCAGTAACAATTATTTTTCTTTTGCCACATTGCATTTCTAACTACTTTAGAATATGATCTCCCATTAGTAAGCCACTTTTAAAACCATCCTTAAAAATCATAATGTTTTAGCATGCATAGTTATTTACAAGTACAAATAATGCTATGACCCCTTTATTTTTATTTGTCAGTAAGAACACCCTCAGTTATGGGAAGGATTAATTGTCTGAACACAATTTCAGGATAAACTCAATTCTGTGCCTTTCTAAAACTGTGCTAAAATATGAATTTCTTTCCTTTGTTCTCAGCTCAAACAAATATTTTTCACTTTCTATACATGTTATGAGATATAATAAATATGTCTAATGCATGTGTTTTAAGGACCCAATTTTCCCTTCACATATCTCCGCATCTGTTCATGGAGCTCTTCAAAGGAAACTTCTCAGGAGAGGAAGGCACATACAGGAAATGTGGCCATAAATTTTTATGGGTCCTTTTCTAAGACCATTTTAATAATAACACCATTTGACAAACATGCTTCTCAGACATCTAGAAATTTCTCAAAGATAACAATACTGCCTAATATTTATGTAACAACTCATACTTTTAAAAGAGGTGTGAAATACATCATCTCATTTGGTTTTTTTTTACAACTCTCAAATTTAAATATAGTTTGGATTCACTATCTCATCCCTGAAAAAAAGATGTCATTATATTACTCAATTACTGAAATTCTAATTTCCCTAAAAATTCATCCCAACTTTAACCAATTTTTTATGAGCACTGCAAGAATTCTCTCCATCTAATTGCTTTAGGTCTTGGAGCAAATTAGATTACCAAATACTAACCCTGAACAGTTCTGCTGTTTAGCTATGAATGTGACAGAAGCAACAGGACAGGATGATGATGTCACTTCTTTAGTGTTTATTATAAGTAAAATGTCTCATACCAGTCAGACTGTACTTTACCAACATATGTTATAGGATTGTCTTATTTCATCAAGATTTGCATTCATTTATTTAAAAAGGATTTAAATGCCTACTATTAAATGGCAAAACTAGATGATATAGTGGATAGAGTGCTATGTCTAGATTTAGGAAGATCTAATTTCAAATCTAACCTCAGACATTTATTAGCTGGTGACCCTGGGCAAGTCACTTAACCTCTCAGCCTCAGTTTCCTCATCCATAAAATAAGAATAGCACCTAACTTTCAAGGATGTTCTGAGGATCAAATATGTAAAATAAAATATGTACAAATAATATATATACATATATACATATACATATATAAAGGTAAATAAATGTGTAAACCTATAGTACCTTTAAGAGCTACGTAAATTGTAACTATTATTATTATGTGTACTATCAAAGATAAAAAAATTACAGGCCTATGTTTTACTGTCAGTTGCAACTTCTGAGATAGTCACTGGATCCAGAAGGCTCTGGAGGAGAAGTGAGGCTGGTGACCTGCACAGCCCTCCCTCACTCAAATCATAGTCAAGTGCAAGTCATGCCATCATTTCTCTGATGTCATGGTCCTCTTCAAAAATGAAGGACGAACACAATTCCCAGGACTCATTACAATAGCAGGCGCTTCTCCGACTAACTTCTACTTCAGTATTTCATTATGGAATGGAGATAATCCTAAGCATCTTGAAGGCTGCCAAGCTCCCAGAGGTAAATTCTGTTAAGCTGGAAACCCTTTAAACATGGACATTATCAACGAATTAACCTGGGTAAGTGTAGACTCTTCACCAGAAGGTAAGCCACCAAGTGGTAAGGTTTGTTCACTGGTGACTGGACACTAATTGGCTTCCATTTACAATTCTCATAAGGCTGAAATCATGAATCTTCTTAAACACTGAAAAAAGTATGATGATCCCTGCTCTGGATGCTGAACACTTTCTATCCACGATTCCAACACCTCAATCCAGGGAGAAGACAATGCTTCGGCTATGGGGTGAAAGATGGAGATGAGGGAAATTTCTGAGTCGAGGGTCAAGTGCCAGTAAAAGGCAAGTTTGGGGGCGTAAACCTATCAGATAAAAATCTTCTTTACTCATCGTTTCCTTAACTTTCCCACCATGGGAGCTGCCACCTGACTTCAAAATTTCTATGAGATTTAAGCAGCTTGGTATGGAGGGAAATAAGCTGGATTTGGAATCCGAAGTTTGAATCTAGGCTCTACCCCTATAACAGTGTAAACAAGCCCATTGACCCGTTTCCTTTTCGGTAAAAGAAGGCATTTAGAGCAGGTCCTTTCCAACTCTAACCTTATGCTTCAATTGTATTTTCTGGGAGATGCAGCTGAGCCTCCCAATTGGGGGAGGGGAAGGCACAACTGCCCAGTAAAGGTCTACCCAGATTCGGGACTAAGGCTGGAGGGTAAAATGCAAGTGCTGTATCTGGAACATAGGGATCTGGATTCCAATCCGTCCCAGACCACTTGATAGCTAGAGGGGTGATCCTGGGAAAATCACTTAATTCCTCTGGGCCTCGGTTTCTTCACAAGCAAAATAGAGGTCTAGGCTAATGACCTCCAAGGGTCCTTCCAGCAACAGTTTCTGGTTTCCAACAACAGAAGAAAAGGGGCTCGGAAGTGCACTCGAGGATCACCGCAACCGCCTACTCTCGCAGAGGGGTAGGAAAGAGGCGAGAGCTACGATCACGTGATACCGTCGGCGCCGTGGCTCGAGCAAGCGCGGTCTAAACGTCCGTACGTCACGTCACGTCACGTCACCACGCACCGGGTCAAAGGCAACTCTTCCAAAAAGAAAGTTACAGCACGTCCCACTGCCTCTCTTTCCCACAGAAAAAGCGAGGTAGAAGGAACTGAGAAGAGTCGTGGGAGGGAGGGAGGGGCCGTGGCAGCGACACCTGGTGGAGGGGGAGGCTTCTTTTGGTTACCTGGGGGACGGGATCCGCCACGGTTCCGCCATGTAATGCCCGAATGAAGCTGCCGCATCCACGCGCCTTCCGCACCAGGTGCAGCGCCATCTTGAGAGGGGCAGGCGCCAGCGGCGCTGGTGACGTCATCCGGCGAGCGCCGGAAGTTTCGTTTCGGACAACCCTTCCCTCCTCCCCCACCTTGCTCCGTGTCAGTTACTATACTTTACCTCCCTCGGATCCTCTTGCGTCTTCGTTGCGCTTGAAGCTCATTCACCAGGCCTCGCCGAACACCTGCCCCTGGACCTTTGTTCAGAAAAGCAGCTGGGAGCGATGTAGAAAGAGAAGGACAAAAAAGAGCCAGACGGTGGAAAGGACCGAGGGGTTGGTCTGGAGGAACGAGACTGGGGGTTGGGAGATTGGGGGGGACGCGAGGAGTCGGAGCTCAGGTTCTTGAAGGTGGGCTTGTGCCAAAGGGATTAGATGCGTGGGTCCTGGGGGCTGCGGGTGGAAGTTGCCAAGGGGGAAAAACCAGTTAGAGGCACTGTGGGAATGGAACTGACTCGGGGGTAATAGACCCTCCCTCCCCATTGGCTTTCAATCCAAGGTGGAGGAGGACCCTTGGGTATTTCCCAGAGGGGAGTCTGAAGGTAGCACTTGCTAAGGTGGTATCAGTACACAGATTTCCGTGTTTCCTGACTGGAAATCCAAAAGCAACTGACAGTAGGAATATCCAGTTTTACTGAGAAGATTTTTTTTTGGGGGGTGGGGGGAGCACTGTGGGTCAGATTGACAGTAGGGACCCAAATAATCACCTGTTCAGTATATCACAATAATAATAAAAGCTAACATAGGAATTTTTTTTATTGTAGTTTGACATTAATGTAATTTGGCATTAATATTTGACACTTGAAGCCCCGTGGTAGGTGATTTGTAAATAAGACGCTGACCCCTAACACGATAATCTCGATAAAGAAGCTGTAGTACTAGAACATACAGGACCTAGAGGAAGTAATAAAGAAAGTTCAGAGTGATTTGTTGTACATGGTGTTTGGAAGTTATGAAAAATAAGTTAGCCATTTACCTTAAATGTTGACAGTCTTTGTATTAACAAGTTACACACCCGATTTTTCCCTGTCCTGTATGAACTCCAGTTATAGTCAACTTTGGTACCTTTCTACAGTCTCAGTCAACTTTGATGACACCATTAGTCCCCAACCCTGCAGAAATCACCATTATACCTGCTTTCTTCCCTGACTGGAGAATGTCAGAAAATTTCAATAATTATTCTTTATCTTTACCCCTGACTGAGAACCCATGCTATTCAGCATACCTGTTGCTCATATCTTATTGACTATTTATACCCTCTTATCATATGGAGTAGTTGAAATACTTTTCCCTCTATCAGATAAACTAGTACCTTGGCCTCTTCCTAGGAAATGATCTGGCTGCAATGATACTGAGAAGACAAATCCATTAAATTTAATTACCTTGAATTCACATTGAAGAAGGTGTGACCAAGTGAGTAGAGAACTAGCCTTGGAACCAGAAAGACCTGAGTATAAGGCTTACCTCTGACACATGTAACCCAGGACAACCACAGCTTCTCCATGCTCTTGACAACTGCTAAAACTCTTACGTTGCAGAAAAGGGGTCAACCTGAATTGTTAAAGGGAGTTCCTTTATACAGGAATTCCCTTTACCAATAAAATCAGAGCCATGCCAGTTTCTATGCTTTTTCCTATTTAACTCACCTCCACAACTGTTCATACCTGTCCTCTCCTCCCGATCAAGGCCAACCTCTCCACCTGAACCTTGATTCCTTCCCCTTCAACCTCTTGTGAAACTTTCATTAACTGTTCCTCTTGCATCTTCCATCTCTATCCTCACTGGCCCCTTCCCTGGGTATGTTATTCCTTCTAGCTGCCATTCTATCTCACTTTACGAAGGATGTCTGCTTACCCTTATCCTCCTATTCAACTGTTAGAATCTTGCTTACTTTGTCACCATAGTAACAAAAGACATTAAAAGACTTAATTGCTAAGTACAACCATCTTTTCAGTACCCTTTTTTGTTAGCATTTTTCTAATTCTTTGCTTGTCTTCAAAGGCATTTTTTTTCCTTTCTTTTGTACCATTAGGGAAAATCATCCTCTAAATCCTAGAATCTTGTGGAACAGTGTATGTTATTCTTGAATTCAACCTTCATGCAGCATTTTAAACTCAAAGCTCTGTCTTAAACATAGAATTAGAACTCAGACACTGCTCTCAAGGGTTTGCAGTCTTACTTTGGAAAAAATCCTACTCTAATAATAGAAGTATGATAAGGACAAAAATCCAAGAAGGCAATTAAAAGTAATATTTGAGGCCCCTTTCCTTGTAGCTCCTCTCATCTCCTTTTTATATACTCATTAGTCTGTTTCATCAGATTCAACCATATCTCTAAATGACTTCTAAATCTGTCTTTTTAGCCCAGTTTTCCTTCTGTGAACCAGGCACTGTTCTAAGTGCTGGAGATAAAAAGAAAAATCCCTGCTCTCAAAGAGCATCATCTTCATATATGAAAGAGTATAATACCTTAATGTATCTGCTAACTGGCCATTATTATCCCATTGATATGAGTCCTTCTCCTTTGGTGCATGTTGTACCCATCTATACTTTATTCTGTGCAACCCTTATTCATGGCTTTCCTTAACTCTTTCACAGGAAGCCCACTTTTTTAATTCAATTTTTATTGCTGTCTTTTTTTTTTTTTTACATCACCTAGGTTTCCCATCATATTTTTCCCCAAAAAAGCCAACCCATATAATAAGGAGTGAGAAAAGGAAGGAAAAAAGAATTCTGCAGATCTAAACAACTTACCATATAGGTCTGATATTTTATGAACATCTATGATCCCCTGGTTTTTGAAAAAAGCAGAGGGAGGTGCCTTCTCATAGAACCCAGCCTATTACATTGCATTTGGGAGTTATATACAGGGCTTTTAATCATCGTAAAATTGTTCCTGAAATAAAGGCTCACCCTTTGAAAGATACTTTCAGGGAAACCATATGACTGTAAATTATAGAATAGTACATTTTCCGAAGGATTATTTATAATGGAAAGGCAATGATGAGAACTATGGTAGATGTACTATCAAATAAAGAGTTGTACACAAGAAGCAATGTTGAAAATGTAATACTAATGAAAATAAAAGATATTTTATAATATATTGATTAAGATATACACTCTTTGAGACCATGGATTTTTTTTTCTTGTTATGGTATTCCCAAATATAAAGTACAATAATAATAAATGCTTGAAGACTGACTGATACCACACAAGAGATATGAGTAGAAAAGAAGGTAGGTCAGTTATGTCATAGGCTTCTGGAAAGAAAGAGTGATGGATTGTTGGTACAGCTGTGAATTGTTAAAGCCATTCTGAAATGCAATCTGGAATGATGCAAAGAAAGTGACTAAAACGTTCACTTTTTTGATCCACAAATTCTACAATTGGATGTATACATATCCCAAGGCAGTCAATGACAAAAAGTCTCCATAGTCATTAAAATATTGATAGCAGCACTTTTTGAACTGGTAAAGAATTATAAACCAAGTAGATGTCCATTGACTAGAGAATGGCTGAACAAGTTGTGGTGAATGTAATAGAATTTTACTGTGTTGTAAGAAACTATGGGCATGATGAATATAGAGAAGCATGGAAAGACAACATAAAGCGATTGCAAAATAAGCAGATCCAGAAAAACAACACCCAAAAACTGCGATGCAGTAAATGAGCATCACAATAAAATAATCAAAATTGAATGCTGTGAAATTCTGACCTATATAACCATCTTTTCAGGGACTGTCCAAGATGAGGAGGCAGCCCAATGGCTATTTAACTGCACATCCTGGTTTCTACCACAGACATTCTCAGTTCACTTAGTTTTCCCTCTAAGGAGAGTTAGGTCAAACTTTTTGAGTGATTGTGGGTTTGGTTTCAGAGGTTCTGCAGTATTAGAGGATTTGTTGCCCTTAGCACAGTGTCAATAGGCAGCAAGGTTGCTCAGTGGATGGAACATTGGGCCTAGAGTCAAGAGGACTTGTGATGAACTCAGATCTGGCCTCAGGTCTTGGGCATGTTACTTTAACCTCTGTTTGCTGCAATTTCCTCATCTATAAAATGGGGATAGTAATAGCACCTACCTCCCAGAGGATCAAATGAGATTTTTATAAAATCCTTAGCAAAGTGCCTGGCACATAGATTTTAGCCATCATTACTTTTATTTTTTTTTCCCACTCCAGCCCAGCCATATTCCATCAGTTGTCAAGTGTTGCAGATTCTATCCATAGAACTCTTAAATAGAACAATATCTTTCATATGATCAAAACAAAATCTTTCATATGATAGTACATCAAATGTTTGAAGACTACTATCATTTTCCTTCCTGAATCTTCCTTCATCCCAGTTAAACACCCACAGTCCTTTTGGTCAGTCTTCATCATGTATATATTCCAGATCTGTCACTATCCTGGTTGCTTTCCTTTAGATGCACCTAGATCATCTAAATCTTTAGTTCTTTAAATATTTTCTGACTAGGGCAGAGAGCACTGAATCTCTTAATAGGGCCTCAGATTGTATTAGTGAATATTGGCTGCTATATAAAATAACTAATATTTACATAACATTTTAACAGTTACAAAGGGTATGTGTGTGTGTGTGTGTGTGTGTGTCTGAGCATAGATTATTCCTCAAAATAACCCTATGAGGTAGGTTATTTTATATCTATTTGACAGATGAAACGGAGGCTGAGAGACATTCAGTGACTCATCCAAGGACATACAACTAGTATCAGAGGCAAGATTCCAACTCAGAAATTCCTGAATTGAAGTCCAGGATTCTATCCACTTAACCACACTGCTGATTCATATTAAGCTTCCCAGATACTTTTTCATACAACTATTATCTAGCTGTTCTTTCCCCTTGGAAGGGGTGAAGGTGATTTTTTTTTAACCCAAGGGTAGATGTGTACAATTATTGTTAATTTTTATTCTAGCTCATCCAAATCTTTTTACATCTGACTTCTTTGTCCAGCATTTTAGCTTCCCTCCCAGCTTCATGTTCTCTGCTAATTTAGTGATAAGGTAGGAAACATGACTGTTTTCTGAGCAGATGAGCTAGGTATGATTCTTGGCCCACACACAGTCTTCTGAGGCAGTCTGGCATGGAGAAAACAGGACTGAACTGACAGTACCTGGGTTTGTATCCTGATTGTTTCACCTACTAATGGGGATCTCAGGGAAATTATTTCATTACCTCTTTGCACCTCAGTTTCCTCATGTAAAATAAGGGGCTTGAACAAATTCTAGCTAAGTTTTCTTCCTAGGAAGCTTTCCATAGAAAAATGAGACTGAGACATTGATCTACCCTAAGCATTTCTAGAAAAAGGAAATGAGGTTACTGTGGCATCACCTGTTCTTTCAGAAGTCATGCTGACTTTTAGTGCTCATGGGCTTCCCCACAACTCACCACCTTAATGCAGTTTTTATAGAGTTTCTCCAGGAATAAAAGTTAAGCATACATGTGAGAGAAATTATTATATTGATAGCCAATTGTTAAATTAGGATTGAGGTTTTTCCCTTTCTGTTTCCTCATTCAGAGATCAACTCTCATAGGTGATTCAGTCTGTGAAGGACATTGCTGATAGATGAGATTGCCCAAGTCCTCTAGATACATTCTCTGCAATCATGGGCAGGACCCCATGCAACCAGAAAACCTTATGAACAGAATCTAAGTTAGACAAATTTCTTGCTCGTAGGAAGTTTATGCCCTTGCAGCCCTGCACTGGAGGTTAAGGTAACCCAGCTTATAAAGGAGAAAACCAACCAGAGTGATCTGGGTACAGATGGATTTCTTTGTCCAGATTGCTAAAAGCAGCTGAATCTTATGACCAAGTCACAATCCTCAGTATGAGAAACTGAAGACTTTTAGCCTATTATCTCATTAATGTGCCCACTCCCTCATTAATTGTTCACCAGTCAGGATTGATTTTCAGGTCAGGGACACCTCCTTTTCCAAAGGTATTTAAGCATTCCGTGACCTCCATGGTTTTGTCTTTGGTAACTAAGAAAGACTACTGACCATTAATTTATTATTTGCTAGCCTAGTAAATAGATTATTAATTACCCAGAAACCCTGTCTATCAAGCTTTCATTTATCTCACATTCCTACAACAAATAACTTTTGACAATACTTTAAGTTCAGGGATTATGAAAATTGCAATCAGAAAACCTAGATTCAAATTCTGGTCCTTCTATAAGTTATTTAACCTTTCTAGACCTCAGGATTTTTTTTATTAATTTTTTTTAATTTAAATTTTTTTATTTAATTTTTATTAATTAATTTGTTTTCAGTTTTCTACAATCATTGCTATATATCTTAGATTTTTCCCCTCCCTCTCTTTCATCTTCCCTCCCTCCTCTCTCCCTGAGAAGGCATGCAATCTTGTATAGGTTCTACACATACATTCTTATTAAATACCTTTTCACCTTAGTCATGTTGCATAGAAGAATTAAAATGAATGGGAGAAACCATCAAAACAAAACAGAACATAACACAAGAGAAAA
This sequence comes from Potorous gilbertii, assembly GCA_028658325.1. Classification (NCBI taxonomy): domain Eukaryota; kingdom Metazoa; phylum Chordata; class Mammalia; order Diprotodontia; family Potoroidae; genus Potorous; species Potorous gilbertii. The sequence continues at coordinate 481,590,594 of CM053770.1, forward strand.
TGGTCTGCTTCATTTTGCAATCCAATTCCACAGTTCTTCTGAAGGTCAAAGGCATTTTGCCTCAAGAGACCATTGGGAATTTTTTTAGTCCTTGAATTGATGTGAAGGGCCAAGTCTACCAGAAAAATTCCTCACACACTGGGTTTGTTGCCGTGTACAAAGTTCTCTTGGTTCTGCTCTTTTCACTCAGCATCAGTTCATATAAGTTCTTCCAGGCCTCTCTTCAGTCATCATTTTTTAAAGCACAATAGTATTCCTTTACATTCATATACCACAACTTGTTCAGCCATTCCCCAACTGATGGGCATCTCCTCGATTTCCAGTTCTTGGTAGGCCTCAGAATTTTGAAATTTCTGTCTCATAAAATAAGATGAACTAGATGATCACCTGGATTCTGACCATTTGCAACTCAAACTAGAACCTTTAGAGTGGCAAATTGCAGTCCATGTCCCTGAACTGAAGGCCTCATTTTCTTCATCTTTAAAATAAGAGTGTTGGATTGGTAATATATAATTTAAAGTTTTAATTCGGGAGCCATATTCTATAGCCCCACAACTCTAAGTACAGTTTGAATAAATATTTGACTTTTAGAAATAGGTTCTGTCAATAGATAACAATAAGCAGTTAGAAATAATAGCTAATCAAATAAAAGGGGACAGAAAGTTTATTTAAAAAGCAGATTAGACTCTAGTTTTTCAGCACAGCACTTAGGTCCACTTAGTGTAGGAGCAAACATTCTAATAAACCTCAGTTTTTCCTGGGTCATTAAAAAAAAGCACAAATTGTATTCGTCCTATTCTAAGTAACAGGAAGGGCCTAACAAATTTTACAAAATTTTCTATTTAAAATTGTTTTAAATTTGGTGCTTAAAATGGTGAAATTCAGTTATTTAGGTCATCTACTTATATGCAACATCTCGTTTCCCAACAACGTGAATAACAAAGCACAACAAAAATTTGACTAATGTACAACTATCCAAAGAACTTTAAATTTAAAAAGAGTACTACATTGGCATATGTCAATATGCCAATATAAACATGCATTTAAGAATATAGAACCATATAATACACTATATAAGTATGTGTATATAAATATAATACATGTATATGTAATATGGGTTTTTAATCAATACCATTTTATTTTATTGTAACTTATGGTAGTTTTTCTCTCTCTTAACATTCACTGTAAATCCTAGCTTCCTTGAACAAGCAGATTAAAACCAGACTGGCAGAGGGGGAAAGGTTTCTATTGTAACCATGTGTGTCAAAAGAAAGGATTGGGTTTCTTTGCCTGAGAACATCAAGGGAAACGTGTACCTCTGCAGACACACCTCTATTCCTCAGTAATGGAGAGTTTATACTGACTTAGATTTAAATGGGATAAGGAAAGAGTTTAAATACACTCTTAGCTTGGGTACTATGTACAGCCCTTAAGTCCCAAGGTATCCAGTTTTGTTTCTCTAATTCAATTCAAAGTGTCAGGTTGGCATTCAGATGCTGATCAAGTTAATGGAGAGAGTTTCCATACACATTTATCCACTTAGAAGAAATTTTCAGACTCGAAAGGAGTGGATGGCATCTGTGTTCAAAACTGACTTCAAGTATAAACCATTCTAACTCTGACCTTTCATCTACCATTGTATATTCATCTCAGACATGGAATAGGAGACATCATAAGAGGAATAGACATATTTGTCCTCTTACTGAGGGATGAAGGAATTCTTTGACTATTGTCACCTTTTGCTGGGCACACAGCAAATTCCAAGTCATAATGCATACCTATCAGGGTCATTCAGTTGCTTCTCAAACTGTCAGCGTTTCAGAAGATTTGATCGTTGACATATGTCTGAAACAATGGTATGGAGAGGGAAAGATAAAGAAGGATAGGTATTGTATAGTAGGGACCCTCTTCACCTAAATCTCTAAACAAACCTCTGATAATGACCTCAACCCCAGTATGTGAGTCAAATTGTTTCAGCTGATTAAATTTTATCAGCTTGCTTAAAATATGCTAGCAGTTTTAATCAGTTATATTTTTCGTATTTAATGGTAAAGCATATGTGACATTTATGAAGCATTTAACCTTTTTGTTCCAGTTTCTCTATTTGTAAAATGAAAATAATACTATCCATTTAGGTAGATGACTGAATGTAGGGTTAGATCTTCTCTGACTTGGCCCTTTATCTTCATGGCCCCAATTTAAAGTTGTAGAAGAAAGCCCCACAGACATGTGAAAGAGAAAATGGTAAATTCCTGTCCCTTTGAGCCAAGTGGTTCTCAACATATTAATAAATTTTCATTTCCCAGTGAATAAGGAAGTAGGGAACAGGTAAAATCAACAAACTTTTATTAGGTACCTACTATTATATACTCAGCAAAAAGACAAAAATGATCCCTTCCCTCAAGGAGCTCACACTATTGGGGGAAATAACATGCCAACAATGATACACAGAAAAGATATAGATAGTATAAACTGGAGATGATCACAGAGTGAAGTCATAAGCCTTAAGAGAAACCAGGAAAGGCTCCTACAGAAAGTGGATTTTAGGGAGACTTGTAGGAAGTTGAGGAAGCCATGAAAGAGAGAATTCCAGGCATGGGTGTTTATCCTTACTTTTTTTCATATTCCAAGAAGCAGATCAGTTATCCTTACTTCCCTGCTATATCACTATGTATTTTTCTGAAATTTATGGGGGAAGAAAGTATTGGAGTTGGTAATCATGCCTCTAAAATGCCAGCTTCCCATCAAAAAATCACTCAATTTCAGTAAAGAAGCCAGGTGGAAGGATTTTGCTCTCTTTGTGGCTTGGCATGGTACAAGACTGCACCCAAAACAACCACAGAAATCTTAAAGTCATGAAGATAGTTGAGGGAAAGTGTATTGTTTTTTGCATTGAATTTTATCATTAATGCTTTGTGCACTGTTAAGCAAAAAATAATTTTTGTTTCTTTGATTATTATTGAAAAAGTTTGCAGTCTTAAGTTATTATTAAGCCATATTCTGAATATCAACAAGCATCTTATTGAGAATCTACTTTGTGCATGTCACTGTGCTAGAAGATTTGCAAAGATTTAAGACTGAATAAGAGCTAGCATGTGCCAATGGTTTGAGGTTCAGCCTTGCAGTTAGGAAGACTTGGGCTAAAATTGTACCTAGTAATGTGGCCATGGGCCAATCACCTACTCCCCCCCCCCCAAATAATTCTCAAAGATTAGCATTTAATGAGATCATTTGCTGAATCACATTAGTGATCTCCATGCTGGGAGTAGCTGATATAGGAAAGGGGGAATGGTGATTTATTTCCTCCCTGCTCTTTTGAGTCAGTAAATGTAGTCATACATGATGGGTTTTTTAAAGAAGCTTAACTATTTTTATTTTAAAATAAATTTTATTGATATCTTTTGGTTTTTTACATCACAAGAATATTTTCCAGTGTCCCTTCTCCTCCTCCCTTTTCCAGAGAGCCATCCTATATAATAAATAATATTTTTAAAAGGAATATTAAAAATATATGTTATGATGAGGGCTAATTTGATTTTTTTAAAAAGCAAAACAATCAAAATTTTAAAAGAAGTCATCATAAATGAAGAGGAATTAAAGAAAATAGTCAGAAATTGCTACATTGAATTACATGGTAATGAAAACTGCAAATCTAAAAGCAATGAATGTTTACAAAAATACAAAAGACCAAAACTAACAAAGCAAGGAAAAAACCTGAAATAACTACATCAAAATGAAAAACTGAACAAGCCATTAATGAATTCATAGAGAATTAAAAATAAAAGAACTCTCCAGATTGCTTTAGAATGGAATTCTTCCAAACTTTCTTTTTCATTCTGTTTTCAAAAATAAAACTTTTCAAAAAATAAAGAAGGTATTCTACCCAACCCTTTTTTTGAGATTAAAATAGTCTTGATTCCTAAACCAAAGAAAAAATAAATTAGATAAAGAGCTAGACTAATTAATTGAAATTGCTACAAAAATAGTATTCAAAATATTGACAATATAAAAACTTATTCAATGCAACCAAGTTGGAATTATATCAAGAATTTAAGATAGATTTGTTAGGTAAGGGCATAGGTGGTAAATTGGATAAAGTGCTGACCCAGCAATCCAAAGGACCACAGTTTAAATCTGGTCTTAGATATTCACTAGTTGTATGACCCTGGGCAAGTCCCTTAATTCTGTTTGCTTCAGTTTCCTCATCTGCAAAATGAGCTGAGAAGGAAATGGCAAATCACTCCAGTGTTACTACCAAGATAATTTCAAATGGGGTCATGAAGAACTGAAAATCACTAAGCAATAACAAAAATGTGAGATAAAGAATTAGCACTTTAAATGACAGTAAGACAATATCTTTTATTACCAGATGCAGGAAAACTGAGCATTTTTAGAAATCATAAATGGATAGGAATGAAAGGACTTTTTCTTAATATGAACACAATATTTATCTAAGACCAAGACCTTATTTATAAGGGGAAAAAACCTTAGAAGCTTCCCCAGTAATTTCAATGATTTCTTATTACCTCTAGGTAATAGACACTTTTCATAACCTGCCTTTATATATGCATTGTTACTCTCCATGAGCCCTATTTCAGCCATTCTGGACTACTTTTTTTTAACTCAAATCTCCCCTTCTACAGGGACCCCTTCCCTATCCCTTTAGGTGCTGGTGCCTGAGATTGCCTTCCAACTACTCTGTATCTATCTTGTATGTACCCACTGTTTTGTTTTTTTTAACATGTTGTTTCCCTTTAGAATGTGAGCTCCTTGAGGTCAAGGACTGTTTTTGCCATTTTTGTATCCCCAGTGCTTAGCACAATTGCTGACACATAGCAAATGTTTAATAAAGTTTGACTAACTGACTTGCTAATGCCCAACTAACTTCATGTCAATTACTGACAAAATTTTATAACTGAAAATTAAAGGAATCATTTATGAATATTTAAAAACGTAAAAACCAATACTTGTGAGTAGTATTAGTTCATTAAGTACAAATAATAAGCTGACTAGCCTAATTTCTATTTTGACAGGGTTACTAGATCAGAGAAATGCAGTAGATATAGTATTTTGGAATTTGAGACACAATTTTACAAAATATCTCTTGGTATCTTTGTAGACAAGGTGGAAAGATATAGGCTATATAATATATACTGTGATGCGGGTTTCAAAGTTCTTGACTGATTGGACTCAAAAAAGTGTTGATTAATTTATTTCAACTAGGATTGAAGTCTATAGTGACATGTTCTGTTCAACATTTTTATCAGTGCCTTGGATGAAGTCCAAAACAAGCATGTTCATTAAATTTACAAATGATGACAAGCTGGGAAGGATAAGTGCTGGATGAAAGAGTCAAGATCAAAACAGATCAAATTGCCAAATTGGCTAGAATTGTGAATGAAGTTAATAAGAGCTAATAACTTTGTATTTAGTAAAAATAAAGTCCTAAATTTGGGTTTAAAAAACCCTTGTGGGTGGAGCCAAGATGGCAGAGTAAAAGCAGAGACTTATTACAGCTCTCCCCCCAAACCCAGACAAATATCTGTAAAAAATGACTCTAAACAAACTCTGGAACAGCAAACCCCACGGAACAAAGGAGTGGAGCAAACCTCCAGCCCAGGACAGCCTGGAAGGCCAACAGGAAGTATCTATCACCATGCTGGGAGGAGAGCCCAGTCCAGTGTGGGCTGAGTGGGCACAGACAGGATCTGAACAGGATTTGGAGTGACTGAATCTCTAGCACTTGTTGCAGTTTCCTAACTTCATGGCCCCAAAATGATGAGAACAAGTTGGAAGGTCAGTGGAAAAAATCTATTTGACCTGTGTTAGAGAGCTGAGTATTCAGGCCCCATCCCCACTGTGGCAGAGGGGGTGGAGGAACCTGCGGCTGCTTCAGCAAGGGCAGAGACAGTGCCTGCTTCTGAAGCTCTAGGCCCATGACCATGGGGGGATCGAGCAACTGACGGTATACCCCACACCCCCACTGGAAGCAGAGAACTACCTTGACGAAGGGCTAAAAAGTCAGGTAAATTGCTGGGGAAATGAGCAAAAAACAGAAAAAGAATCAGACCATAGAATCTTATTTTGGTGACAAGGAAATATATAAACAGAAGACAACAAAGTCAAAGTTCCTCCATCCAAAGCCTCTAAGAAAAATATGAATTGTTCTCAGGCCATGGAAGAGCTCATAAAGGATTTTAAAAATCAAATAAGAGAAGTAAAGGAAAAATTAGGAAGAGAAATGAGAGTGATGCAAGAAAATCATGAAAACCAAGTCAACTGCTTGCTAAAGGGGACTCACAAATGCTGAAGAAAAAAACCCTTTACAAGCACAGGATGTTGGGACACATGGCTGGGAAGCAGTGTGTAAAGGACTTGGAGTTTCAGTGGACCTCAAATTCAACATGAGTCAGTAGTATTTTGTACCATCTAATAAGTCTAGCAATAATAAGTATAATGTTCTGAGGGTAACTGGGTAGTGCAATGGATAGAGTGATGGGCCTGGAGTCAGGAAACCTCATTTTTGTGATTTCAAATCTAGCTTCAGATGCTTATTAGCTGTGTGATCCTGGGCCAGTCACTTAACCCAGTTTGCCTCAGTTTCCTCATCTGTAAAATAATCTGAAGAAGGAAATGGCAACCCATTCTAGTATCTTTGGCAAGAAAATTCCAAATGGGATCACAAAAAGTTGAATAAGACTAGAATAACTGAACAACAATAGTGTTCAGAACAAGGGAACTGATAGTCCCCTACTGGCCAGATTATATCTAGAGTGCTGTATTGGGAGCCCCTTTTTAGAGAGAATATTGACAAGGTGGAGCATGCACAGAGCATGCAACAAGGATGGGGAGGGCTCTTAAAATCACACCAACATGAGAGTCTGTTAAAGGAACTAGGAATGTTTAGCAAGCAGATAAGGAGATTTAGAGGAAGATAGGATAACTGTCTTCAGGTATTTGAAAAGTTGCCATGTAGAAAATCATAAAATCATTAGTTTAAAGCTAGGAGGGTTTTTTAGAAGCCATCAAGTTAGCACCATCTTTCCACCTCCCCCCATCTCATTTATTCAGATAAAAAAGTGAGAAACAATGTTTAAGCGAATTATATAGGGCCCTATAGCTGGTGTCTCATGCAAGATTTGAACAAATTCAGTTCTTTATCCAATACACCGCACATGAGTAGTAGCATAATTAGAGTTCTTCAGGAGTGAAATCAGATTTTTGGGGGGAGGTGTGCAAAATGGGACCTCTACTGTTGGAGATTTTCATGCAGAGGCTAGATGAAAGTCATGCTTCAGGTTTGAGCTGGAATACATGACCCTCTAGGTCTCTTCCAACTCTTTAATTCTATGGGATGTCAGAAGAAGGGAATGAGTAGACAGGAAGTAGAGGGTATATAGATAGTCCATTTGGTAGAAACATTTTGAGTCAAAAGAAGGATTGATAGAATCATGCCTAAGGATGAGTGTGAGATAAATGGAATTGAGTAAAGTTTTAAAAGTAGGGGAGTAAAATAGGAACCAGTAGAGAATGAAAGATCAAAGATGAAGAGAAAGTAGGAGAGAATATTAATTATAGGCTGATCCAACAATAAAACTTTGGAAGTTATTTTTGTTGCAGACCCTACAATCCATGAGAATAAAGACAGTTCTTTAAATACATTCATGGAATCAGAGACTTAGATCTGAAAGAGGTCTTAAAAGTTCTCTAGTCTATTGCAACTCCTTCATTTTACATCTGAAGAAACTGAGGTCTAGAAAGATTAAATAATTTGCCCAAGGTTGCATAGACAATAAATGGTAGAATAGAGATTTGAATTCAGTTCATCTTTAAATCTGCTTCTTTCTATGTTTTTCAGTGGCTAATTTTACGTGCAGTAGTTACTTCATAAAAATTTGTTGATTTGATTGATTTGTTTGTGTAAAATCCTAATACAAACCCACTTATCTGTAGTCTATTTCTCTCTCCTGAAAGCCAGTGCATTTTAAAAATATCCAATAAGTTAAAGGTTCTTGTAATTTGTGTTTGACTAACTCATTGTATGCAAATCCAAAACATTATTAGCATCCTTCTCCCTTACTTTTTTCCTTATGTCAGATTCTTTTGGGAGCCAGTAGCATTTCTGTAGTGGGTAAAATAATTTTTATGGAAATTTAGCGATGTAAACACAATGCAAATATGCTATTTTAGTTATTCCTGGGTTTCTCTTGTTATTGAACCCCACAATGAAAGAGTTGGAAGAGTTGGTTTTTTTGTCAATCCAACAGCAACACAAAGTATAAATTCATGGGATGTTTGGTTATCTCATATTGTAGTACTCATAATAAGTATTTACAAAAGGACAACCATGAAAATAACTACAGCCTAGGCACTGCCATTTATTAAAGAGGCTGAAGCAGTAGAGAAATGCTATGAACTGTACCCAAGTCACTAGGCATGGATCAATTACATCTCAAGGTACCTAAAGAACTTTTCAATGTAATTGTTGAATTTTTAGAAGTTTTGGAGAATAACAGAAGGGTTACACAACTTACAGAGGGCAACTATTGTTCTTATTTTCAAAAGGAGAAAATAGATGCTTCAAACTATATGCCAGTAAGGTCAGTTCAACCTCTGGCAAAATTATATTTCTGACAAGTACAGGGATAGTTGGTGAGCATTTGGAAATAAAAGAATCAATCATTGTGAATGACCTTGGATTTGCTAATTGCAAATACAAATGACCAAAGAGAAACTGTGCCTAGAATTTCTGAACTTAGAACACAAGATTTTGAGGCAAATTGAGGGTGGAGAGGAGAAAGGTATAGATTTAGTAGTGGCTGCATATTCAGGGATGGGGTGGGGGAGGAGCCCTATCACCAGGTAGTATTCCTCTATCACCTGAAGTAATTGGCATTGTTCTGGGAGTGAGGCACAATGGAAAAGGGGAATCAATGAGGCATATCTCTCTAAGGTAGTAGCAGGAATCACCTTGAGGGGAGAATCTAGCATGTATACTTTAGAAGACTGATTGTATGAGGAATCCAGAGAAAAGAGAGAAAACACTTAATTATTGGGATCATGAATCAGAAAATGAAACTATATAGTAAAGATAAAGGATGGATAATGAAGAGTGAGACATTAAAATAAAAATGAACAGGGCTAATGGAGGGGGAGGAGAGGAAGTGGAAATGTACTTAACTGAGAAAAAAAGGGGAAAGAATTCTATAACCAGATAAAAAAGCAGGAGAGAAAAATCAACATAACCATATTAAAAATCAAAATATTCCCAAACCATATGTTCATATCACTAGATGCAGAAAAAGCCTTTGACAAAATACAATGCACTTTTGTGCCTTAAAAATCCTACAAAGTACAAGCATGACAGGGCCTTTAAATAAAAATCATAAAATTTATCCATCTAAAACCAAAAGCAAGCATCATATATAATGGAGATACATGAGACTCTTTTCTAGTTTCTTCTTTGCCTATTCTTATTCCTTCAATTTCTTTATCTCTCTAATTGCTACAGCTAACATTTCTAGTACCATATTGAATAATAGTGGTGATAAAGGGCATCCTTGTTTCACCCCTGATCTTATTGGAAATGCATCTAGCTTATCTCCATTGCATATAATGCTTGCTGAAGGTTTAAGGTAGATACTGCTTATTATTTTATGGAAAGTTCTCTTTATTCCTATGCTCTCCAGTATTTTTAATAGGAATGGGTTTGGTATTTTGTCAAAAGTTTTATCTGCATCTATTGAGATAATCATGTGGTTTCTGTTAGGTTTGTTGCTGATATGATCAATAATGCTAATAATTTTCCTAATATTGAACCAGCCCTGTATTCCTGGTATGAATCCTACCTGATCATAATGTTAAGTTCCTGTATTCTTTTTGCTAAATCTTATTTAAAATTTTTTCATCTATATTCTTTACAGAAATTGATCTGTAATTTTCTTTCTCTGTTTTGTTTCTTCCTGGTTTAGGTATCAAAACCATATTTGTATTATAAAAAGAACTTGGGAGGACTCCTTCCCCAAATTTCCCAAATAGTCTATATAGTATTGGAATTAACTGTTCTTTAAATGTTTGATAGAATTCACTTGTAAATCCATCCAGCCCTGGAGATTTTTTCCTAGGCAGTTCATTGATGACATTCAATTTCTTTTTCTGAGATGGGGTTGTTTATATATTCAACTTCCTTTTCTCTTAATCTAGACAATTTATATTTTTTTAAAAAAATAATCATCCATCTCATTTAGATTGTTGAATTTATGCGCATAAAGTTGGGCAAAGTAATATATAATTAGTTTAAATTTCCTCCTCATTGGAGGTGAGTTCACCCCTTTCATTTTTGATGTTGGTAGTATGGTTTTCTTCTTTCTTTTTTTAAATCAAATTGACCACAGGTTTATCAATTTTATTTGGTTTATTTAAAACCAACTCTTTGTTTTATTTATTAGTTCAATAGTTTTCTTAATTTCAATTTTATTAATCTTTCCTTTGGTTTTCAGTATTTCTAATTTGGTATTTACTTGGGGATTTTCAATTTGTTCTTTTCTGTGCTTTTTAAGCTGCATGCCCAATTTATTGATCTCCTCTTTCTCTATTTTATTCATGCAGGCATTCAAAGATATAAAACTTCCCCTAAGAACTGCTTTTGCAGTATCCCATAATATTTGGTAGGCTGTCTCATTATTGTCATTCTCTTGAATGAAGTTGTTGATTGTTTCTATGATTTTTTGCTTAATCCAATTCTTTAGAATTAGACTATTTCATTTCCAATTAATCTTTGGTCTATCTTTCCATGGCCTTTTATCACATATAATTTTTATTGCATTATTATCTGAGAAATGAGACACTTTTCTAATAAATACAGAATTGATGCAAGTATACCCACTCTCCCCACTATTATTTAAAATTCTGGAAATCCTAGCAACAACAGCAAGATGACAAGAGGAAGAAATTAAAGGCATAAAGATAGGCAACAAAGAGATAAAACTATCCTTTGATGGTGATATAATAGTTTTACTTAGAAAATCCTGGGGAACAGGTAAAGAGACTATTTGAGAAAATAGCTTCAACAAAGTTGCAGGCTACAAAATAAATACTCAAAAACCAAAAGCAGTTCTATATAATAATAACAAAACAAAAGAAGCAATCATAAAATGGAAATGTCATTCTAAATAACTATAAAATTATGGAATATCTGAGGTTGACCTACAAAGACACACAAGAGACTTGTATAGATTCAATGACAAATTGGTCCTTAAAGAAATAAGGAGCAACTAGGATGCATTGATAACAATAAGGCTACTGAAGGTAATGGAATTCCAGCTGAGTTACTATCCTAAAAGATGATACTGTTAAAGTGTGGCACTCCATATGCCAGGAAATTTGAAAAACTCAACAGTGACCACTGGATTTGAAAAGATCAGTTTATGTTCCAATCCTAAAGAGCAATGCCAAAGAATGTTCAAATTACTGAACAATTGACGTCATATGACAGTAAGATTATGCTTAAGATTCTGCAAGGCAGGCTTCAGCAATATGTGAACCAAGAATTACTAGAAAAGCAGGCTGATTTTCAGAGGTCAAGGAACTAAAGACTAAATTGCCAACATTTGCTGGATTATGGAGAAAGCAAGGGAATTTCAGAAAAACTTCATTGACTACACTAAAGCCTTTAACTGTGTGGATCACACAAAATATACGGCAAGTCCTCAAACAGATTGGAGTGCCAAATCTTCTTACCTGTCTCTTAAGAAACCTGTATGTGCACTGAGTTAAAATTTAACATGGAACAGCTGATCGGTTTAAAATTGGAAAAAAATACAACAAAGATATATATTGTCACCTTATCTATTCAATTTATATGCAGAGTGCATCATGCAAAATACCAGACTAGATGAATCAAGAGCTAAAATCAAAAGCCAGGATAAATATCAACAATCTCAGAAAGTAAAGAAAAATCTTTTGATGAGATTTATAGAGGAGAGTGTAAAAAAAAAAACTTAAAATTTTGGCAATTGGTCCTATCATTTCCTGGCAAAAAAAGAAAAAGAAATGGAAGCAGTGTCAGATTTTACATTCTTCAGCTCAAAGATCACTGTAGACGGTGACTGCAACCATGAAATTAAAAGACGCTTCCTTCTTGGAAGAAAAGCTATGACAAATCTGGACAGCATACTGAAAAGCAGAGACATCACCTTGCCAAAAAAGGTCCATATAGTCAAAGCTCTGTTTTTTCCAATAGTAATGTATGACTATGAGAGTTAGACTATAAGGAAAACTGAGCACTGCAATATCAACACTTTCAGCACTTTGTAGTGCTGGAGAAGACTTTTGAGAGTCTCTTGGACAACAAGAAGATCAGATCAGTCAATACTTGAATTAATTCAGACTAATCACTGGAAGGTCAAATACTAAAGCTGAAGCTTAAAAAGTTTAGTCACATAATGAGAAGACAAGACTCTTTGGAAAAGACCCTGATGTTGGGAAAGATGGAAGGCAAAAGAAAAAGAGGATGACAGAGGATACTATGGGTAGATTGTTTCATGGAAATAATGAACATGAACTCGAATAGACTTTGAGAAATAGAGGAGGATGAAAGAACTTGGCACGCAATGTCCATGGAGTTGGGAAGAGTCGAACACAACAGAATGACTGCACAACAACAACACATATCTAGAAAAATATTCAACCCTCATGGTCAAGCCATGCCAATAGAATAAAAATGATAGTACTACCAAAATTAATTTATATTCTTAATACTATTCTATTCAAACTACTAAGGGGATAGTTTACTAAACTTGGTAAAATAATAGAATTTATCTGGAAAAAGAAAAGATCTAGAATATCAAGGGAATTAATGAAAAGAAGTAGTGATGAAGGGGAAATAGCACCTCTAGACCTCAAACTATATTATAAAGCAGCTATGTATGTATATAGATCAATTGAACAGACTAGACATGGGAGAATAAGGAACAATAGAACTCAGTTACCCAGTGTTTAATAAATTGGAAATATAAATTACTTAGAAAAGTAATATGAATATAATATTATCATAAATCTGGAAAGGGGTCTGGCAGAAATTAGGCTTTGACCAACATCTTAAACTATATTCTAGAATATATTCTAAATAGATATATAACCTTAATATTAAAGATTATACTCTTTAAAAGTTGGAAGAGTAACATCATATACTTCTAACAAGTATGGTTAAGAGATATATTCTTAACCAAACAAAAATAGAGGTAATTACAAAAAATGAATATAACTTTGATTACTTAAAATTCAAAAACTTCTTCACAGAAAAAAATTAGTGCATGTAAGATAAAAGGGAAATGGTTGAAGAGGAAAAAATAAATGAAACTTTGTATGATATTTCTCTGATAAGGGTTTGGTATCCAAAATATATAAACAATAATATATACATGCATTTATACCTACATATACATATATACACATATATATGTACATATGCACATATATGACTAAGCCATTCTCTAATAAATAGATGGTCAAAAGATATGAATAGTTATCAAAAGAATTGCAAAGTATACCCAATCACATGAACAAAATTCTAAATTACTAAAAATAAGAGAAATGAACATCAAAACTATCTTGAGATTTTATCTCACCCTGCAAATTGGCAAAAAAGAATGACAGTACTCAATATTAGAGGGATTGTGGAATGATAGTCACACTAATACATTGTTGGTGGAATTGTGGAGAGAACATGATCTGAAATGAGAGTACCTAGGTTTGAAATACTACTCTATTACTACCAAGGTGCTGGGCATGTCATTTAGCCTCTAATTCTTTGTTCTCTTGGTCTTTAAAATGAAAGAATTATGCTAGATAACTTCCAAAATTACTTCCAATTGTAAATTCTATGAATCAGTATATCTACCAAAGTCCTCTTCCAGTGAGTGATTGAGGAGTTCTCAACAGAAGGGTATGCCTGTGGACCATAAGTTTTAAGAGGCCCAAAGTTGGACAGTCTTTGAGCAGAAGTAGGTAAGGGAGATGGTAGATAGATGGTACTTGACTTGGAATCAGGGAGACCTGAATTCAAATTCCACATCTTAGGATGATATCCCAAATCCAGACATTTAACTAGTTTTATGACCTGGAAAAGCATTTAATCCTTTTCTGCCTAGGTTTCCACATGTGTAAAACAGGACCTACCTTACAAGATAGTTGTTACTATTATGAAAACAGAGGTGCAAACACATGGCCTATGTATTCTATAACGTTCCTGATGTGGTCCAGACCAGATTAAAATGTAATTGGGAAATATTTAACATATAAAAATGTAATAAAACATTATATATGGTTTTCTAAAACACTATGTGACCCCAAGAATCCTTAGTATGATTTCATGACCTCTGTTTCTATTTTGAGTTTGACATCACCTTAAAGCATTATGTAAATGTTAGTTATGACAATTAGTATTATTTGAGGCTCCAAGAGGGAGTTCTGTGTCTTCCATCTGAAGACCAACCTAGTTACATATGGAGAAGTTCATCACCAGAAGGTTGATCAAAAGATAATTAATTCATTTTTCTGTCCACAACTCATGAAAAAAATCTCATGAAAGATAAAGAGGTTACAATATCTATCACTGGAGAGTGCCAACACCAATAAAGTGATGGATCATTTGAAGTCTTGAAGCATGCACCATGTAAGTGAGAATATTTCATCTTGGTACCATCTTGTTCTGTTCTCAACATTTAGTATTTAACATTTGATGTTAGTTGGCATTTTTGGTATTGATTCCTAGCATTCCAGGAAGTTTTTACTTATCTCCAGGGGTATTGCAAAATAGTTTAAAAGTAAATTAATATTCTTTTTTCTAAAAACAATACGCCATATGGTACTTTTAGAAGCGGAGAGTACTCACTGTGAAATCAAACATATAACATGTCCCAACTCCAAAGAAGTTGAGAATCATTCCCCCAAAAAATGTGATCCCTCAGTCTGACACTGTACTATTAATATGATGACCCTCAGTGACATCTAACCAGTCAGGATTAAATGAAATAATATATGCAAAGTATTTCGCAGACATTAGGGCTCTTTAAAATGCTATCAATGATTAAACCAGTAATTCTTTGTAATTTTGTATTTGTTAAAATATTTTATTTTTACTACTGTGATATAATATCACAAAGGGGTTAATTTCAGGAAATTCCAGGATCTCCCTTTGGAGAACCTTCTGTCCAAACCAGGTAATCTGAGGGCAAACATCTTCCCTCATAAATGATAAAATAATGAATTAAATTTCTATTACACTTGACAGTGAAGAATGCTTTACATAGATTAACTCATTTGAGACTCATAAGAGCCTTGCAAGACAAATACTACATTATTATCTCCAGTTTAAAGATGAAACTGAGGGTCAAAGAAACTAAATTACTTGCTCACAGTCATGTAGCCAGTTAGTGTCACTAGTGGGATTTTTAACCCACTCTGTCCAGTGATCTAGCAACTATCCCACCCCTACCTTAAGATGGCCATGCTCCTTCAAGTTCCATAGTACCCGTTTGTCCCTATCCCCAAATATAATTTCAATTCAAATGTCAATAACCAATAACATGGCATTCCCACTCTAAAACTCGAGGAGAAGGTTGTTATAATTACTATACTTAAAACTCCAAAACTAGTACTATCATTTTGCCACGTTGCATTCCTCCCAATTATTCTAGTTTTTTGGATCCTTAAAAAAAATCAGCACTGATTTGTTGGTACCTATGCACTGTATTGATTATGTTTGTTTTTCTCTTGTCTTCCTTGTTAGGCTACTTGAGGTAAATCAATTTTCACAGCTTTTACTATTTGCCCCTAAAACTTGGCACAATGTAATCATGCACATTTTGGAAACTCAAAAAGTACTTATGACTAATGTAAGTGGACAAAGTTGCTTATGTTTATTAAGCAATTTTTATTTTTCTAAGAATTTTAGTTATTAATCACTTTAATCTGTTTTCTCTCATGAGGCTTCTGTGAATTAAGTGGGCGAGAAATAACATCGACCTTACTTTACTGATAGAGGCATTTTTCTTTCCTCTGCAACCCCTTGGAGGAGCCAGGACCATCAATTAGTATCTTGTGGAGGAACCAAGCCCAGGACATCCTGGACTTAGGGTTTTTGTCTTTATACCACATAGACTAATTCATCCTTCCTTTTAAAAAGAGCAGCAGGGATACTGTGGTATATGTAACAACACAAGGTCTCCACCCATTAATCCCTCTCAAATACTCCTAAGTTCTCCATGAGTCAAGAAGAATTGTATTGTGCACTGAGTGGGAAGTCTTATGTTAACATTATAATACCCTCAGTTGTTGTTGGGTTTGAAGGGTGTGTGTGTGTGTGTGTGTGTGTGTGTGTGTGTGTGTGAGGAATGGGGTAGAAGGGCAGATACATGATTTTTCAGGATGGAGATCTTTCTAATATGGAAAATCCTTCCCCTCACTATAGATTAGAAATTTGTCTATAACCTACAGTCTTCAAGGGTAACCATGGCCACTCAGGTTAAGAAATTTGGCTGGGGTGAAACTTATCTATTTGGCCCCAAAGGCAAAACCAGGAGAAAGAAATGGCAGTTATAAAGAGGTCAATTTAGGTTTGATGTCAAGAAAATTTCCTAACAATTAGAATGTCTAGTCATGAAATGAGCTGCCTTGATGGCTGATGGGATCCCCTTTTTTGGGATCTTCAAGCAGAGGCTGGGTGACCATTTGTCTGGTGTGCAATAGTGAGGATTCCTCTTGTTTATGGGTTGGACCAGATGGCTTCTGAGTTGACTTTCATCTCAAATTCCATGACTCTGTGATTGATTCTAGGAATACATGACCTCTATGGTCCCTTCCAGCCCTCAAACTTTGATCTAAGAACTGCTCTAGGGGACCAAGAATGAATAGTTAGGAGTAATAAGGAAGAAATGCAGATTGTGAAATCTATGCAACTATGCCTGTAGCAGGAGGAGGCAGTGGGGATTGTTTACAACTGGACAAAACCAGGCTCAGCGTAATATTGAGAAGCAGCCCGAAGGACAATCCCTGGGGCAGAACAGTCCAGTCATAGTTGATGTGTTTTACCTCATTTCTAATCTCGGATCAACAGTACCTTTGTCTTTGAGTTGATACGACCTGTGCAAATCCCCTCTGATGCAAACTGGCCATGAGATTCTGGGCAAGTCACTCAACCAGTGTCCCCAGACAATTCATGAAGCTTCAAGACAGTTCATGATTTATATTGACAGAGGAAATTTCTTCACAGGGGAACTCCCAGTACCAATGAAATCACAAGTCCAGACCAATAATATAATAATCCAGAAGCAGTTGGAGATATCCTATCTGCAAAACTAAGAGAGTAAAAGGTTTTTGTGATGTACAAAGTAAGCCTCTTAAAGATAAGAGCAGTCTTGCTTACTGTAGATGTATATGTACATATCTATCTATCTATCTACATATATATATATGTATATTCCTGTGAGTGTATATTATGTCCATACATGTGTATAGATAGACATGTGTATTCATCACAGTTCCTAGAGCAGCACCTTGCAAGTAATAAGCACAATATAATATTTGTTGATATATATTTCTTGGATTGAATTGTCTCAAAGGACAGATGTGAGGCTTAGAGTATAAAGGGGAGGTAAAGGAATCTTTTTCCTTTTGTAATTAATTGTCTTTTTCTACTACCATATGTCTTTTTATATTTGAGTTAGAAGGTCACAGTTGCGCTTACAGAACTCCAAGCTTTTTGCCATTTCAAAGATTCTCTTCTTGGAATGCAAATGCTCCCTCCCTATGAGGTTTAGACTATACTGGAAAGTCGGCCTGCATGGGAAAACTAGCTGAGAGAATCACCCTGCAAGGCACTGGGAAGAGACACCTTCCCAGGCCAACCTAATTTGCCCCTGGGAAATTAAGGGGGCCTGGTGCATCGGAGCCATTTCTGCAATGTAACCCACTGAAAATGTGCAGCCAGGCACGAGGGGAGGAAGGGTAAAGCAAATAAAGCTGCTGCCCATTTGGAACACCCTCTGTCTCCTTCCACATCTGCAGGACATTTAGCTGCTTGCATCTGGTTGTGTTTGTGCAACTATAATTCCATATTCACTAATAATTCCTGGAGCTAAAGGCCCCCCCTCTGGTAACCTTGTTAATATTCTCTCAAGGCCTGGTGTGAATGCCTCACAGCATTTTGATTAGAATTCAATCTTGTGTTTTTTTTCCCCCTCTGTCTCTTTCTCTCTCGCTCCTCTTATGTGTTTCTGGCCTCCAGTTTCCTGGCCACCCACATGACGAGACATTCTCCCTCCCTTTCCCTCTCCATTCTCAGTTTCAAGGAATTTCCTTGTGTCAAAGGCAAAGTGTGATTGACATATTTTCCCCCTCTTAAGAGCAGTCTTTTTACTGCTTGATTTAACCATCTCCTTATGGGGCTCCTATAATCATTATCTAGGTGAAGCAAAAACCCCTTGCTCACCCTTTAGCCTTCATCCCAGCTCCAGAGCGAAGCTGCTCTTTAACGTTATTTTTGAGAGACAGTGGAATTTCCTCTTTTATTTTCTACTCCCTTAGTTTAGTGAGCCCTCCACTAGAGCCTGGCTTCATAAATTTATCGTATCATGGAAGTGACCCTGGAAACAGGGCCTTTGGAAGATCTGAACAAATTAGAAGGTCCATGAAGGTGGACTGGCAAACCTCTGTACCTGTCATATCAGCACAAACTTCAGTTAATGCCAAGAGACTTACTGGTTGCCAAGTTGCAGTAAAATCAACATCTACCATATAGTCTTAAAATGTATTGAAGCCATCTTTGAGATTTAATTGGCTCAATTAATTAGAGAGTAATGCTTTGACCATTGCCAAAGGAGGCCTTTGGTCAAAGTCAGCCCATGAGGAGCTAACTCCCTCAGGTCTCTGGCTTCTGTACAAGCATGGCACATACAGAGGCAGTGCAACTGAACTGAATAAACCTAAATATACCTAAATAAACCACATTTTTGTTGACTGTTAGTTGGTCTACTAGAGTCTCATTTGGTTCCAATAAAAACCCAAAACACAAACCAACCAATGGTACAAATGATGACATTTTGGTCCCCAAAACTCATGAAACTGTTTATTAAGGAAAGAATGAAGAGTTTATATGATCCACTATGGAGAGACTACCCAAAATGATGATATTATAGATCTCTTAAAGTATTTGTGGGCAGCTAGGTGGTACAGAGGGAGCAATGAGCTTGGAATAAGGGAGATTCATCTTCATGAGTTCAAACCCAGCTTCAGACAAAACTGAAAAATGACAGGGCAACAACAACAAAAAACTATTTTGTCAGCAAATTCAAAGGGTTCCTTAGTGATTTAGTCCCCCAAATAAAAGTTATTTCTAGAACAGGGACAGCCCCAGCAATGAGGCTGCTTAATACCCCATTTCCTTTGCCAGTGTTCTTTGGGTATCCTGAAGGGGCTGCTGCCAACATGCAAACCAGGATGACACATCTGACAGTGGATTCAGTTTGGGACATTATGTTTTATGAAAGACATTGGATGGCTAGAGAGTAGCCAGAAGAAGCTGACCAGAATGGGAAGGACCCTGGAGAGCAGCCAGAGAAAGATGATGAGAATGAGGAGGACCCCAAATAACATACCATATAAGAATAAGATAATAGAACTAGGTATGGTTAGCTTGGAGAAGAGATCATTTAGAAAAGGCATAATAGTTGCCTTCAGATACCCAAAGGTGTGTCATGGGAAGAAGGATTGAATCTGTTCTGCCTGGCCTTAGAAGAAAAAAGGAAGGGCCAAGTCACATTACCTCTCTGTCCCTTAGTCTCTTACCTGATTTTTATCCTCTGTCTTTCTAGAGGACAAAACCAAAGGAAAAGAATAAACTGGTAGCATTATGTTTACATTTAATACTCAGACGTCTTTGTGAAGTCTTCTCTAGTATCCCCTTAACTAGAAGTGACTTTCCTGTCCTCTAAGGTCCTTGTTCAAACCTTTTCCATTCTACCTTGTATTAAAGTTATTTGTTTTCCTGTCTTCCTCATCCTCCATACACCTTCCACCACCTCTGCACTGTAATAGATGGTAATGACACTGTTCCTTGAACATAATAGGTGCTCATTAAATGTCCATTTGATCTGATAATCACAAGATGAAGAATTTCTGATAGTCAAGGTGGTAGCACATTGGACCAAGTAGCCAAGGGAAGTGGGAGACTAATTCCTTGGAAACCTTAACTTTAAAAAAAAGGCTACTTTCATCTTGTGAGGATAGTTTAAGTGCTTATCTGCTTCAAGGATGGGACTATCTCCAGTCCTCCTGATCTGTATCTTGCTACTGGACCCAGATGGCTCTGGAGAACAAAGCAAGGCAGGTGACTTTGTACGGAAGTGTTTTGCTTAAATCCAATTCACTTGCAAGTCATGGCATCACCTTCCTGGTGTCATGGTCCTCCTCCAGAATGAAGGACAAACAACAGCCTAAAAGGGATGGACTAGATCAGAGGTGTCAAATATGCAGCCATCTTGAATTGGGAAATATTTAATAAAATACAAATACCATAAATATACATGATGTTAATAATATGTGGTTTTCTAGGCAAATATGCCCCAGGTATGAATCTTTATATATGATTTAGTAAGCCTATTTCTATTTGAGTTTGATACAATCACTGGACTAGATGACCTCCTGAGGTCATATACCGCTTCTAAGCCTATGACTATATGCTTCAATACTTGGGAAGTATTGTAGGAAATTTGAAAATAATTTTGATTTGGGGTTCATTGTAGTTGATGTCAAGATAAATGAAATAATAACTCATATTCATGAAATGCTTTAAAGTTTACAAAAAACTCTCTTTAAATTCTGTGAGTACATAGTATAAATATCCTACTTTTATACATGAGTAAACTGAGGTTCAGAGAAGAGAAGAGACTTGCTTAGGATCACATGACTAATAGGATCCTAACTGGAATTTGAACCCCAAAATTTCTCACTGCAAGACTGGAATTCTTTTTAATATGCTGTGGTATTTGGGGTCACTCAGAGTCAGACATGATAGATTTTCATCACATCTGCTTGAACGTTATCATAAAAATAGAAAAGTACAACTTCCTTACTATTTGTGGTTCAGTTGTTTCAATCATGTCTGACTCTGAGTGACCCCATTTAGGATATTTATGACAAAGTTACTGGAATGATTTGCCATTTCCCTCTCCAGTTCATTTTGCAGATGAGGAAACTGAGACACAAAGGGTGTGACTTGCCCAGGGTCACACAGATTTGAGGTCAAATTTGAACTCAGATCTTCCTGACTCCAGCTCTATCCACTGGGCCACCTTAGCTGCCCTAAGTTTTCTTGTAAAGCCATAATTGCATCAGGGTATGTGGGGACATTGTCCTACTTGGAACTCTTTGGGTCCCAGCTGGAAACCACTCACAGTTATTTACATTTTTGTATTACCTGTAATGACTTTGGAGTCTCATTAGCACAATTTTTTTTCTTGTAATCCTTAACCCATAACATTTTCTATCAGGTCCATAGTCCAACTAGTTTGTTTTTCTGTTTCTGATAGTGGAATTGGGGGAAGGGATGTAGAAAGGTTATAGTTAAAACAACTAACAGCATCACTATAAAAACCAATAATTTTGCAAGATTTAAGAACTCTGATCAGAGAGCCCATAATGAAAAGTTCAACTTCACCCCCTGATAGACAATAATGAACTAAATATGCAGAATGAGACACAAATTTGGACATGGCCAATGTTAGAATTTATTTTTATTTACTATGCATTTTCGTATAGGAGTTTTGTTTTTCTTTTCCTTTTTTTTCAGTGAGGGGCAGAAGGCAGAGGGAGAAAAAGTGATAACTGAAAAAATTTAATCAAAAAAAGAATGTCATAATTTCCTTTCATGATGTCAACCTTAAAATGTTGAGTGTACCCTTCCTTCCCCCTAAAAATTTCTGTGTATATCTGAAAAAACTTATTTTGCAGCTATCATACATGTCTTAATTTTAAAACTTCTTGAACCATACTTATTTATTGACTGTGCTGTATCTTGCGAAAATGCAACCTTGTGGCACATTGGACAAAGGATTTTATTTGAGGGCAGTAGACAGTTTGGATGCTGGATCTGCCACTTGTCTGCTGAGTAACCCTGGGCAAGTAACCCAGTTTCTTTTGCCTGTTCTCATCTTTAAAGATGGAATAAATGCTATTTATCTCACAGGTTGTTGTCAGGATCAAAGGAAGTGACTCATTTAAAGCATTCGTAAACTGTAAAGCACTGTATAAATACCCTAGTTGTTAGTATGCCTTTCAGGTACAGCATATATAACTTGTCACTGAGGCTGTACTTGACATTTTTCAGTTTAAGGGAACCCCTCCAAGAGCTCATGGTTTCTCAGCAGGACTGACCATTCATGAAAAGACAGGAGTAGATCAATAAAGTTAATGTCATTGTTCATAGACCCAAAGTGAATTTCTTCATGGTTTTATGGAAGTCTGATTTGGAGCCATGGGAGTGTACAGCTGTTATTATATCGGTCATATTTAGACAGTTTGGACTAAATTGAACAGTTCAGTAAGGAACTGTTAACATGATTAAATAGATTAGTAAGATTTATGAGAGCAGTTCTCAAGTGTCCTAAAGCCTAGAGTCACTTCCATCCATGGTGAGGCATTAGGGTAGTTCTTTAGTGGGGGTACATTTCTTCTAAAAAGGCAGATGAAATGTGTAGTGGAACTGGTTTCTACTTATGCCCAAAAGGCAACAAAAACTATCATTTCATGGGATTTTTATTTTTATTTGTACTATTCATAGTGAATATCAACAAAAAGACCATCCTGAAGGTAATTAAGATTTGCCAACATTTGTTGCAGAGGATGAAGGAATAGGGAAGTTTTGTGAAGAACTTGAAAAGATCTTCCAATCCAAATGAACATATATCTTGATACCTACAAACTTAAACATAAAGATGGTCACAGAGGAAGAGGATGAAAAATATGTAGGAAAATATGGTTTGGAATTAAGGCATAAAAGGGATAAAATCTTGAGGATTCAAATCTGAATGTCATGCATACTCTTTATAGGGAGAGAATTGGTAGGGTATTGTTGCCAAGGAACATCACAATAAATGTGTTTGACTATAACACACAAGATCAAAATCAACACCAATTAAAAAGGAAAGAGGTGAAAAGATATCACTGCATGCAATTTTAGTGACTGAAACCTGACCTATTTAAATAGGCTGTTAATTATGAAAAATGAATGAAATCAAAAACATTGATCATCATTACCATTTCTTAAAAGAGCTTCACAGATATAAAACAATTGCCACAATGAGCAAGTGTTCAGAAATCATACTAATCAGAAAATGCTCTATCACCATGCCGAGTGAGAAAAGGATGAGTAACGGTAAAACTGATTTGAAGTTCAAATTCATATAGAAAATATTATGGAGGAAGAAGACAGAGGCATATGAGTGATAATTTTAAAAGCAATAGAAGGGAAAATGAACCAGAAGATATGTGTGTGTGTATACAAACAGAATACATACATACATATCGTACTTTGAAAACCTTAAATTTATACAACTTTAGCTATTGCTATTATTACAAGAGCATTTCTAGATTGTTAGAAGGAAGAAAATAGAGACACAAAAATAGAACAGATTTGTCAATACTTCTTAAAACATCCTATTCTGATTGAAGATGACAGTGTAACTACTACATTTGTGCTGTCCTTAGTATCTCATTGCTATATGAAGAAAGGTAAATAATATGTAAGATGGTAAATTTTGGAGAAGCTCCCCAGACCTAACACAATCCAGAACAAATTTGTTGAACATAAAACAATTTTGAAAAGATATCTCACAGGGAAGGAATTACTAAGAAAGAGGGGGAAATAATATTAACAAAAGGTATAACTGGGAAGATATCAGCAACTACTGACCTATATGCCTACTACCAGTTAAATCAATTCAGCAAGCATTTGACTAAACATGCTAGGAGAATTGACCTCATGCACAGGTATCATTGATTAAAACATGGAAGGGATTTCATCTGTGATTTTCTTGGTTAAACTACATCTCTTAAAGAAAAAGGTAGTTGACTGAAACATAAAGAGAATACCAAATCCTGTTGTGACTGTTATATGTTGATTCAAAAAAAGAAAAACAGCAAACATTAGCTTCAGTTGAAGTATTTCCTTAAATGTTGTCCTATAAGGAAGGAATAGAAATTTCATAATCTACACCTGTAATGAAAGTTCCATGTCAAGGGAAGGACATTCAGAGCAAAGAAGGGATTTTTATCCAGGATAAAGTATTGATTCACTTAAGTGCAACTTTCCCTAGTAGTTCATTTAAACACCTGCCTATTCCCTACTAATACCTTCATTATAGATGCCTTCAATATGTATGTCACAGATTCTTCTAAAAATTAGAAGCAGGCAAAAAAGTAAGCATACAGATCAGTAGTTGTTAATATTTCTTTCAGTTGTTTATTTTTTAAAGATATAGATAAGTAGGTATTGATGTGTTATACTCCCATAATTGGAGGTAACCTCCAAAACCACAAGATCACAGAATCATCACAATATATTTTCAGTTGTTCTCTGAGTAATTATGGTTGAGGTTATGTCAAAGGCAACGGAAAGGAATATGGTAGGTATGAAAAATTGTGAGACATTGCCACTAAAAATTGTGCAATGGTAGTGTAAAAAAGTCTCATATCATTAGAAAAATATGAGACAGGGTGGAAGATAGGTTACATATAATTTGAAGATTGAAGAGTAGCAAGTGGACTGCCCTTTTGTTCAGTTGGTAACCATGCAATGGGAAGAGGTCTTGAGAATAAATTACATCATGTTGGGACAATCCCTTACAGCGAATTTATAGGAAGGTATGGAAAGAGTTGTAGAGGATGGGTAGGAATGGATGACTTGTTCTTTGCATTGATGAGATTATGAATCCATTGAGGTATATAAAGATTATAAAGATTATTTTAGGAACATTTGCCCATACAACTAATTTTAATGAAGTTATAATATTGTTTTCTGTGGTCATTTAGAAAAAGCAGTTTTTTTAAGGTAGATTTTTATTGATTACTTTTGTTTTTATATCACCTAGATTTTGTCCTGTATCTATCTCTCTACTTCCAGAGAGTCATTGCTTATAACAAAGAACTTTCAAGAAGAAAAAAGGAAGAAAAAAATAATAAATAAAACCAATTAATGAGAAGGGAGGGAAATCTGCCATTATATGTGATGTTCCACACCAGGAAGAAAAGTTATTTCTAAAAGTTTTTACCTCTCAATCACTCAGTTCACTTTTCTATGTGGTGAGCACCAACTGGTTTTGTTGATTTTGCTATTGGGTCCCAAAATTCTGAGGACACCCTCCTTGGGGCTATGTCTGCCTATCTTAAACTTCCTATGTTGATTTCTAAGATAATTTTTCCTCAGTGGTAACCGAGAAGTCAGAGCCCATAATGAAATATGTGAAGTTTAGATGCATTTTCCTCAGATCCCTGTAAAGCTCTAAATCTATGGTCTTATGACTCTTAAGTGCTTTACCTTATAATCATCCTTCTAGAAGTTCTGTTTATTTTTTCTGTTTATTTCATTTTATTTCAATTACTTAATTCTTCTTTAACTTCATCTCTTCATGCTAACATTTCTCTTCAGATAAAATTGGGGTCAATTAAAATTTTAGTTTCATAGATAATATTGATTTATTGTGTCTCCCTCCAACACCCCAGTATTAACATTTCTCTATCTAGAACAGTATCTCTTAATCTTTTTGTGTTATGAACCCTTTGGCAGTCTTATGAAACCTATGAATGCCTTCTTAGAATAATGTCTGGCAATGTATAAAATAATTACATAGAATTACAAAGGAAATCAAAGGTTTGTGAAAAAAAAAGTAAAGATGTTATATTTTTCCCATCCAAGTTCATATATCCCTTGAAATCTATTCACAGACTGTTAGAGGATGGTTCAAGAACCCCAGCTTAAGAACCTATGATATAAAGAAATGTCTCTTTAGAATACCTACCCTTTATGTCCTTTCTCTAAATCAGTTCCTTATTTATTATAAAATTGATATAAAAACACTCTGATAAGCACATTTATGCACAGGCACAATAAGTACACACAGATACCCACTTGCTGATACAAATATATAAAGATACACACACACTCATTAGCAGATATTCTGACAAACAGAAACACAAACTCAAAGGAACACAACCAGCCTCTTCCTAATATACTATACCCCAATTCTTTTTTCTCATTAGCAAGTCATGGTCTCAATTCACTGGAATGGTCTTCAGGTTTTAGAAACATGATCATTAGGTTCATTTCTTTTTGCTTGCCTGTGTTTTCCCAAATCCCAGATGTCATTAGAGGAGAAGTACCCAAGGGTTACCTTTGCCCTTGTTCTTATGACATCCCAGTCTTTTGGGTGATTTAAAGGGATTTTAATACACAGCAAATACAGGGGAAGGAACATATAAGGGCAGAGGGAGATACATAGTAGTAGATGACAAGATTAACCATTCATATTACATAAAGATTCTTGTAGTCTAATACAGGTCTTCATTACCAGCTACTATTCAAGAAGCCTATTTTTTTAGCCCTCTCCTACCTAACTTTCCTCTTCTCTGTTTGAGCCTTGACATCACTTTTTTCCAGGTCTCTCCTTTTCAGTCTTTCGTTGTTTGTTTCCTCAGCTCTCTATATGACACAGGACAAATTTAGTCCTCCTGTGATATATTATCCTCGTTGTCCTGACCATGGTCCTGACCATGGTCTGGCCAGGCCTATTTTTCTCTCTCAAAACCAAATGACCCCTTCCTATCTGACTCTAACCATGGACCCCACTTGTCCATGGGTTTTAGGGCTTGGCATCTCCCTCATCTTCTCCACTTTTAGGTCCCTCAAAACTTGCTGCCTTCACTCCCATTAAACAAATACTTGTTAAATATCTCTTATGTGACAGACACTGTGGTAGGCCCAAATAGAAAAAGACAGAAACAAAAATTTCTGCCTTCAAGGACTTTATATGGGGGAGAAGGGAGAGAACATAATAGAGGGAATAAAACAGATATAAACTACAGGTAAGTGAATAAAGCATAATTTGAGAGGGAAAGAGTACCAGCTAGAGAAGACATCCCCAAGGAGATAGACCTCTGGAATAAACCTTGAAAGGAGAAAAGAATTCTGAAAGGCTAAGATGAGGAGGGAGTACATTCTTGGCAAGGGGGATGCCTTGTGCTAGTGTTTGGAGCTAGAAGATGGAATGTTGAATTCAAGAATTAGCCAGTAAAATCATTTGGAAGTAATTTGAAATGACTCTGGAAAGATAAATGGACAACTAGGTCTGTATCCCAAAGAGAGTGTAAAAAAGGGAAAAGGATCCACATGTACAAAAATATTTATAGCAGCTTTTTTGTGGTGGCAAAGAATTGGAAATCAAAGGGATGCCTATTGGTTGTGGAATGACTGAACAAGTTGTGGTATATGAATGTAATAAAATACTATGGTTCCATAGGAAATGGTGAGTAGGCAAATTTCAGAAAAAACCTGGACAGGCTTACATGAACTGATGCTGAGGGAAATGAACAGAATCAGGAGAACACTGTATACAGTAACAGTGACATTGTGCAATGACCGAGTTTGTTAGACTTAGCTCTTTTGAGCAATTCAATGATGTGACAATTCAAAAAGATTCATGAAGGAAAATGTTGTCCAGATTATGGAGTCTGAATGCAGAGCGAAACAGACTCTTTTCTCTTTCTTTTGTTGTTTTATTTTTCTTTCTCATGGTTTTCCCTTTTCTTTTTATTCTTATTTCACAATATGAATGATGTAGAAATAGGTTTAATATGATCATACATGGAAAGCCTATAAAAATTTAAAAAATATTAAGTGGAAGTCATGTAATTGAGGGATTTAAAGTTAAGCTAAGAAATTAGTATTTTTATCCTTTGAAAATGTTTGTAGAGGGTGGAGCTAAGATGGCAGAATAGAAAGACACATATACTCTAGCTCTTCTCCCACAGCCCATAAAATACCTGTAAAGAATAACTCGCAAGAAATTCTAGAGCAGCAGAAGCCACAGAATGATGGAGTAGAAGAGAATTCCAGCCCAGGATGACCTGGAAGACTAACAGGAAAGGTCTATCATACAGGATGTGGAGTTGAGTGCAGCCCAGCCTTGGCCATGGTCCCAGGAGGAGCAGGGCCATAGCAGACTTCAGGAGCACAATCTTCAGTAGCAGCACAGATCCCTCAACCTACAGTCACCTAAGGTCAGTGAGAGGGCTTTTTCAGCTGGTCGAGAAGGGAGCATATCTCCAGCCCCAAGTGGCAGCAGCACAGGTAATAGTGGGCTGCAGTTCCCATGGCAGGCAGCATCCAGCATCCACTGTAGGAGAACTCATAATAAAGCCCTGGAGGAATTGAATAGCTGATCTGAACCTCAGCCCCTAATGCTGGCATGGAGAAACTGGAGGCGAGGTGGTTGTGGAGAGGAAATTCTACTACTCGCAGATTCTAATCACAAAAGTTTTCTGGTTGCTCCAAGACCAGTGTGCAGGATTGATTGTGCCACCTTAGAGGAATTGAGATCTCACAGGTCCCCAGAGTATACTCTACTCTGGACAAAGAACATAAAGGTCAAGAAACTGATTGGGAAAATGCCCAAAAAAGGGGGAAAAATAAGACTAAAGAAAGTTACTTTCTTGGTGAACAGGTATCTTTTCCCATCCTTTCTGATGAGGAAGAACAATGCTTACCATCAGGGGAAGACATAAAAGTCAAGGCTTCTGTATCCCAAACATCCAAAATAAATATTCAATGGTCTCAAGATGTGGAAGAGACCAAAAAGGATTTTGAAAATCAAGTAAGAGAGGTGGAGGAAAAATTGGGAAGAGAAATGAAAGAGATGCAAGAAAATCATGAAAAGTGAGTCAGCAGCTTGCTAAAGGAGATCCCCAAAAATGCTGAAGAAAATAACACCTTTAAAAATAGGCTAACTCAATTGGCAAAAGAGGTTCAAAAAGCTAATGAGGAAAAGAATGCTTTCAAAAGCAGAATTAGCCAAATGGAAAAGGAGGTTCAAAAGCTCACTGAAGAAAATAGTTCTTTAAAAATTAGAATGGAACAGATGGAGGCTAATGACTTTCCGAGAAACCAAGAAATCACGAAACAAAACCAAAAGAATAAAAAAATGGAAGATAATGTGAAATATCTCATTGGAAAAACAACTGAC
>CM053770.1:481620384-481631851 GCA_028658325.1 Potorous gilbertii
TGTATATGTATAAACATATATATGTACATGTATAAACATATATATATAAACATATATATATATAAACATATATATAATATATAATAAATTTTGTCTTTCATTTTGATTCTATGTGTCTGCTTTTTAGAGTGTTTCTTGTATGCAACAAATCAGGGAGTTTTGTTTTCTTATGTTCTTTCTTTTTATTGGATTGTTTAATCCATATACATTTAAGGTATTGGGCTTGTGCTTACCTGTATTTATTTCTTGAGTTTTACTTTGAAAATTCATACTTTTCTTCTCTTGTCAATGCTTTCTCCCTGTGATTAATTTAGCTTAAACTATCTTCATGTTACTTCATTTCCACAGGCAATAGAGTAAGTGATGTTCCTTCTCTACCCCCAACCTTCATTTGTCTACCATCTCACTAGTTTAAGGATTTTACTTTATTCATTTTTCTTTTGTTTATTTTTTCCTCTTTTTTTCCTTCTCTTTACCTGTTCAGTAAGTAGTTATTGTGAAATCTCCCATCTATCTTTTTTTTTTTACCGTACATTTTTCTAAAAAGTTTTTATTTGCTTTGTCTTCTTCATGTTCTTCCCTTCTAGACTATTCTGATATTTCATTTCCTGGTTATGTTTACATGCTTATTTACTCCTTTAATTTCTCTGCATTTCTTATGGGGCTAAAGGTCCTAAAGAACTAAAAAGCCGAAAGGTAGCTGAGCAGACAGGACATTGTCTATAATGTTCCTCACCCATAGCCCCTTACCTTGGCAAAGAAGATGTTTTCCTATTTCTTCTTTGGAGCTAGCTTGAATATTATAATTTAAGAATCACTAAGATTTACAGAGCATCTTCCTGACAACCACCGCAGATGTAAAATGTTGCACTGGAAAATTTAATTAATTTGAAGTCAGAAATTCTGTGTTCACCTTCTGGTATTGCTACTTCAATAACTTTGTAACCTTAGGTAAGTAACTCAGCCTCTCTGAGTCAGGCTAATCATACTGCCCTGTCTGCCTCACAAAATTGCTGTAAGGAGTGGGTTTTGTAAACCTTAAAGTGTGATAGAAATGTGAGTTGATATTTTTATGAGTAACTCTGTGAGGAAGGTAGATTATAAACTACTTGAATGAAAAAATGATATTTATTATCCCTGCATCATCCCACTTGGCACCTTGCTTATATAGTGGGTATTCCAATTCACATTTATTGAATTAATTCAAACTGAACTGAGAAAGCAAAACAAGTTTATTTCTACCTAATCTCTAAATCACTGTAGATAACTGTGCTCAATCCCTTCCCTGGGCCCTTTGTGAAGTTTAACCACCTAACCTCTTCGGTACTAGCAGTCTGGGAACCAATTTTCATTGTGTGTAGCATTTTGCATAGGGATTCCATATTTCTTAGATGGTGGAAATAGAATTGTGAGCTGAATCTTCAAAATCTATGGAAATATCATCTAGAGTCAAGGATGCATCCATAATTCCAAAGAATATTGCATTCTGGGAACACAATATTGAAATTAGACAGCAGAGGGCACAATTTAGATGTGTTGATATAGGTCAGGAAGAATATTTCAGGAATTAAACTAAGTGTTACTGTCACCCCAGCCCCTGATTAAGAAATAGTAGTATTCTTAACTCAAGTCCTTGACTCCTTCTTCATAAGTAACTTTTATGCCAATGAAGCAATTTTAAGTTTCATTTAAGTAGATCAATATCTTAACTTTTGGGGGCCTCTAGATCTGGGATTCTTAACCCTAAGTTCTATGAGCTTTCAAAAATGTTTTAATAGCTAATTAAATATGATTGGTTTCCTTGGTAATCTTACTTTAGACCCTTTTTCATATCTTTAAATACCTTATTTTATACCTTTAAAACTATTAATCTGAGAAGGGATTTGTAGGTTTCACCAGACTGACAAAGGGGTCTAGGACATGAAAAAAATTATTAACCCCTGAATTAAATGATAATTTCCCTTCTCAACCCACACTACATATATCCATTATGCTGTCTCACCCATGAGTGTTATTGTTTGACAGGTTTGTCCACCCTTCCTCCTCACTTCTCTATTTCTGTTGAGGTAAACACTATCCTTGTGGTCGCCCAGGTTCACAAACTCTGGCATCCTTGATTCCTCAGTCTCACTCACTTACAATCACCAAACCCTGTTAATCCTACCTCATGTCTGTCACCTGTTTTTTAAGTACACAGTTACTATTCACTTCAATATATCATCACCTCTTCTCCACACTATAAATAAATCAACAAGCTTATTAAACACTCATAATGTTTCAGGCACTGTGCCAAGCTCTGAGGAAAAGACAGAAATAGATAAAGGTGAGACAGGACTCACTTGAATTAAAATCTGTAATTATTACCAAGAAATATATATGAACAATTCCTGCCCCCAAGAACTTTATATTCTCTTGGGGAAAACAATGTTGTTTATCCCTCGTTTAGGACCAATGACATCACTGGGTGGTGCCTTAATTTGCATGTGAATTGGATTTGAGTGAAGTAAAGTTGCACTAAGTCTTCAATCTCACTCTCTTTTCCAGAGTCATCAAAGTTCAGTGGCAAGACAATTGTCAAGAGAACTGGTGATGGCCCAGGATGCAGTGGATGACCTTGGCATCTTCCATGTCTGATCAAGCTCTAAATGCTCTACAGCACCTGCTTCAAAATCCTTCATGACTATTGGAACAAATTGTTCTCATCCACCCATTCCACTGAGAGAAGTTTTCATGTTTGTTGTAGATATCCCCTTAACTCATTGATGAGTTTGAAGCTTGTTGGTTACTTTCTACCTGGTTTATCCTATTTACTAAAACAGTTTTATTGGGGTATGTTCAGAGCCATAGGTGACAGTCAAGGAAACTAATACAGACATTGTATTATCTTTGTATTTGGTCCTCCTACCTCAAGTCTCTGCCTCCAAGTCTCTTGCCAAAATGATATTTCTAAAGCACAGGACTGACTATGTTATTGTCCTACCCAATAAACTCTAGTGCCCCCTCTTAACTTTAATATTAAGTACTCTTTTATTTGGTATCTATATTCCTTCACACATTACCTACCTTCTGTCACACTATGGTGTGGTCAAACCAGCTTGTTTATTACACCTCACACATGATATTCCATCTCTTATCTTCATGCATTTGCACAAACCATCCTCATGCCTAGGAATGAGTTCTCTACTTTTCTCCATCCCTTAGTTCCCTTCCTTGAAGTCTTTCCTGGTTTTCTTCCCCTTTCTTGTGCCTCCATGCTGAAGTGACTTCGTATTTATTTCACACATATGTCTACATGATGTCTTCCCCCAAAGAGTACTAGTTCCTTGAGGGCAGGGATGGTTTTATTTATATATTTATATCTCCAGTGTTTATCACAATACTAGATACGTAGGAAGAGTTTAATAAGTGCTTGCCAATTGATTTCATCTAGTCTAAAGCCCTTATTTTACAGACAAGGAAATTGGGACAAAGAGGAAAAAGGACTTGTCCAAAGTCACACAGTAAGTGAAAGTATCCAAATTCTAACTCAAGTCATCCAACTTCATCCAATGCTCTTTTCATGGTGCACAACGCTCCTGTGACTCATATTCTATGATCCCCACTTTCCTCCTGTGCGAAATGAAGGGATTGAATAAGATGATACCAGAGCTTCCTCTCAATTCTAATATTCTATGATGCTAAATATTATCACATTCATCTTAAAGATGAGGAAACTGTCTCAAAGAGGATGCATGACTTGACCAATGAAACATAATTTGTAAATGACAGATCAAGGATTCAAAACTTGTATTTTTGATTCCCTAGAAAAGCATTGTGTTACTGATCTACCTCTGTGTGTGTGTGTGTGTTTCCTAGTTTCACATAGCTGCATCCCTCATGACATGGCTACTACCTAAAAATTCATTTTACTGTTTTAATACACATATATTAGGTAGAGCTTGCAAATGAAAACTAGCAGAAAACCAATAAATTTAATATTTTTTTACTCTATAATTTAGACTTAATGAAGGGACCAAGTCACATACCATGTTTTTCCAGAATCCTTTGAGGCATTTGTATCCTCTGCTAAAGTCCCACTTCACAATTTTATTGAATTTCTAGAGGAAGCTATGGATTCTCAAAAGTATTCCTAGGGATCACAAATCACAGAGACCATTCCCAGTCAATAAAGTGTCTATTCCAGTCTAGGAGAAAGACTCTGTGTGTATTGTCTGAGGACTAGCCTAGCTAAGTTCAGAGATGTCCATCCTTAGAAGATTGGCCACTAAGTGATCTTTTTATTTTGGGTCGAGGTGAGGAGAAGTAAAGTCCATAGTAATTCATGAAGACCATTTACTAAAATGTGCAAGAGGCTGTATTCTGCATCGGAGGGAATGCTCATACATATAAACTTGCATATTCTTAAAGTAAGAATTATGTTTGCTTCTATGGGAAGGAGCTGAAGAGAACTGGAGAGAATGTTCTCTCCTTCCCTATCTATGCAGCTGTACTTTTGGCCATGAGCTGATGGTGTTTTCCAAGTTAATCAGGGTCAAACTGGGTTAACATTCGAATGGAATGAAGACTGCTAAAGTCTTCACGGGAAACCCCCAACGGTTTTTGTGGATCATGAAGCTGGGGATGGAATTCCTTTGGGTAAGTTTCCAAAAATGGGTTTAGGATAAAGCTGAGAGCTATCATAGAGGAATCTTTGGCATTATCCTCAAGGATATCAATCTTAGGCATGGGCACTCATCCAAATCCTAACTCAGGTCTTTGTGATGTATTCTGCTTTGTAAAGGCAGAACTCTGTACAGTTTTTGGAAAGGATTTTCATTTTTTCCCAGCCTCAATCATGATGCATTAGGGTCACAGGGGTTGGTTTCTAATTCCAACTCTTCTATTTATTATTGATGGAACCAGTGTGAATCACTTTACTCCTGTCTCTGACTCTCAGTTTCCTCATCTCCAAAATGAGGATGTTGGCCTAGATGATCTAGTTCTATGTTCCTAGGATTGGTCCTGTGACTCCCTTGAGTTTCTAACAGTCAGTATTTGGTGTTCACCCTATGCTGTGTACACCTGTGATGTGTAGGTGGCGCCATAGTTGTCCCTGGAGTCAGGAAGACTCGGCTTCCTGAGCTTAAATCTGGCCTCAGACTTTTACTATCTGTGTGACCCTGGGCAATTCACTTAGCCCTGTTTATCTCCGTTCCCTCATGTGTCAAATGAATTGGAGAAGAAAGTGCAAACCACTCCAGTATCTTTGCCAAGAAAACCCCAAATGGGGTCACAAAGAGTGAGAAAAAACTGAACAATAACTGTGGGTGATGTCCAGAAGAAAAGAGAAGTGGATGCCAACTCATGAGATGAGAGTTCCAATTTTAATGATAATAGCAAATACAGTAGCTATCTGACCATGAGAAAGTCACTTCACTTCAGTTTTCTTACAGGTGAAACCTGAAGGCTGGATTAGACAATCCAGTCTGATATGATGAATAAAAAGCATGGTACTTAGAGTCAGGATGACCCTAGTTTCAATTCTGCTCTTAGATACTTAATAATGGTGAATTTCAGTCTCCTAATCTCTATGTAGTCAGATATGAGGTTGGACCTATAAAGGGTTTCACTCCATTTGGCTTTGGAACCTTGAGTAGGCACAAATGCTTCATTTTTTTTTTTTTTTTTTACAGAAAAAGATCATCACAATTGAGTGAATAGACCTGGCATACCTCCGTGAATCAATCAAAACCACTGTGCGAGAGACTGAGACTGAATAAAAGAATAAAACTATCTCCAAAGAGAAAGAAGTAATTCTAAGTATCTGGATGTTGAATCAAGTATGGAGGAAAGGAAGGACTGAACTGGAGGAGAGGAGGGAGATACTGAGCAAAATCTTTGGCTGAATGAGTAATGTGGAGAGGAGGATCCAGACTAAGGGAAGTCAAAAGAAAATATCCATTCTTTGCTCAATTTCACTTTATGAGGTCTATCTTTCCATGGACTATAGATGTACATATATACATATATAGTATGTACACATATGCATGTATGCATTTCACATGTATATGTGGGGTGTAGGTGTATATTTACACATGTGTGTGCCTATATACACACATATATACGCCACATATTTTATAGACATATACTGTTCATGGAAATATATGTCTATGTATCTGTATATACACATTTATTTATTTATTTTTTCAGTTTCTTTATACAATTGTTTCTAGTAAACTGAATTTTGCGTAAGCCACTAAAAGGTCAGGAATTAACTAGAGATAGATATAAATAAAAGGTTTAATAAAGAATCACACCTCTTTTTCAGTATTAGAAACTTTTCCTGCCAGTTCAGACTAATAGTGATGGAACTTAGAACTTTTTATCTAAAATAAACAGAAAGAAACCAAAGCACCATAGGAACCATTACATTACCCCTAGACTTAAGCTAGCTAGCGAATTATTTTAACAAGGTGTTGCAAAGGTATTTAGATTAGCATAAAATTAACTTCTCCGCTTCTTTCTCACCTCCTGTGGTCCTCTAGCCCCAGGGACACTTTCTCTTATTCAGTGCCTTCACTTAGAATCCTGTGGTACTTACTTTGCTTAAAGGAAAGTGTCTCCAGTTCTTCACTCACCCGGCCTCCTTTTACCACTAAAATCTGTTTACTCCCAATTAAAGCATTGCCTGGGGTGAGTGGTCTGAGTTATCCCACCCAGGGAAGTCAGTAAAATAAACAATCATAAATATCAATATTTTTTTCTCTCATTTGGATCAATCCCTCAGCCTGGATAGGATCCTGGTGACTTAGACCTCTCTCCCTTTATACCTGTGTAACCTTTAATCAAGGATTCATGTCTAGGTTGTAGAGTTCCACGCTGGCCACAGGAGTG
Organism: Potorous gilbertii; assembly: GCA_028658325.1. Classification (NCBI taxonomy): domain Eukaryota; kingdom Metazoa; phylum Chordata; class Mammalia; order Diprotodontia; family Potoroidae; genus Potorous; species Potorous gilbertii. The sequence goes on from CM053770.1 coordinate 481,627,258, forward strand.
AAACTCAGATCTCCCAAGTCATTTGCCTGGCAACCTAAGTTCGAAAGTTTTTTCAATAACCCTGCCTCTCTTACGACTGTAGGACCATGTCCTTCTCCTCTTTGTTTCTCCTAAGCCTAGAGTCAGGAAGACCTGAATTTAAAACTGGTTTCAGATAGTTTTTAGCTTTGCGACTCCTGGGCTAGTCACTCAGCCTCTTCAACTGTAAAATGGGGATAACAAAAGCACCTTCTTCAAAGAACTGCTTTGAAAATCAGATGAAAAAATTTGTAAAGTACTTAACAGAGTGCATGTAACATATTAGGTGCTTAATACATATTTGTTTCATGACTAATGTGAAAATATGTTTAATAGAATGTATGTGTAGAGCCTATATAAGATGGCATGCCATTTTGGGGAGGGATGGGGGAGAGAGGGTGGCAAAATTAAAAATTCATAGAAGTGAATGTTGAAAACTAAAAACAAATAATAAATTTGGGAAATTTTGGAGAAAAAAAATTAATTAATTAATACTTGTTTTCCTCCTTCCTTCTAACCATAAGTAAAACTGAACATGAAACTTGGTTCAAACTCACCTACTCTCCTTCCAAATCTGTGCATCTGTGCCCATACAATCTCTCACAAGTCTCTCAGTCCCTCTCAGGACATAAGGCAATAGTGCTGTCTGTTTGACATTGCATCTCCCAGAAACTCATCTAGCTAAGCACTAAGCTACTTTTCTCTCTTTCCCCAGAGGGATGTCTCCCAAACTCTTGCTTTATGACCCTTGAGTTCTCTTCTACCTCTGAATTTGTGAACCTATGATTTCTAAGGTCCCTTGTAAGTCTAATAATAATAGAAACATAGAATCTCTGAGTTGGGAAGAGATCTAATCATGGGATCATAGACAGGTAAATAAGCCATCAATTAAACTCTTAACATGTAAGACTCAGGCCTAGAAAGGATTCTGGAAGTCAGTTGAAAATTCAACTCTTTTAATTTACATTTAGAGGCCCAGAGGAGTTAAATGATGAGTCAAGTCCAATCCCTAACCTGAAGCATGACTCTTTTCTACAACATCTCTGACAATTGGTCAAGAGAGTCTTCTTGTGGATCTCTAGTGACAGGGAATTCACTCCCTCTCAAGGCATTGCATTCCATTTTTTTGACAGCCCTGTTGACAAGTTCTTCTTATACTGAACTGAAATCTGCCCCTTTGTAGGATCTTAGTAATATATTATATTACATAATTCCCCAAGATTTAGAAAATTTTCATTTATGATTCTAAAGTCATAAAGAAAGTGAAGGAAAAGAAAATCCAAATGTTCTGACTCCTAGTTCAGAGTTCCATCCTCTGGAGGTCAAGTTGCTTTGTTTTCAGATCTCCTGACACGTCTACACAGTCAGATTGTTTACTAACCAATTTTCAGATTTTTTTGTTCCTTTTACCTTCCTGACTGATGCCAGGAGACCAATAGTTTCTTCAGCCAGGCTAAGAAATCATTCATTGCCAGAGTGTTTAGATCACCAGAAAGGAGTCTGAATACACCATTATGAGACACACAAGTCTCCCTGGTTTTGAGGAGGCCCACTAGACATTCCCCCGTGCTCCTGGCCCAAACACAGAACCCAACAGGAGATCCAAAGAGGACACAGAACTACTCCATACCCAAACTTCTGTTTATTTTCTCCTCAGACAGAGGGGGGAGAATAGGTCAGCCAACATGGTGCATTCTGATTAATATTTATTGAACCAAAATATCATGCTGACAGACAGATGGACAGGCAGACAAAGATGCTTGTTACAGTGACTTTGGCTCTCTCCCCCCAAGGTTCTGACAGCCCTGACACCCTTTCTACACAACATTGATGTCTCCAGCTGCTCTTGGAAGAAGCTTTTTTTCCCTTCTCACTGTTGCACAGAGAGCTGCTTGCTACCCAAAAGACCTGGAACCACATGTTCTGCAGAGAGAAATGTAACCTGTGTGTAACTCTAAATTATTCCCTAGTCTCCCGGTGTTCGTTTGCTCTTCTTTTCCAACTCTTCCAACATACACACGCACGCGCGCGCGCACACACACACACACACACACACACACAATTATTTTAATGCCCCCCCCATTTCCTGGCAACTCTAACTTTGACAACATCTCAAGGAATAATGACAGTATTAATGGCTACACTTTACAGAAGGGGAAACTGAGGCACAAGCCATGAAGGGATAAGATACAGAGTCATTGATTTGCTGCAATGCCCAGTGTTTGCTAAACATAAAATGAAGTGTGACCTCTTTTTAATACCTACACCCTTTTTTTTCTTCCTCTGTTCCATCTTTTATTTTTCATATCCCCCTTTCCTAAAACTCAGGAATATCCCTCTGTGGTCCAGTAAACTCCTGTAGCTCCCAGGGACAAATATAAACATTTAAAACCCTCACAACTTGACTTCAATTACCTTTCCAGTCTTGATCTCTCTTGGTCCCCTTCCTACATTCATTGATGGCCCAGTCATTCTAGACTTCTTATTGCCTTTTACAGACACCATCTTCCACCTGGGGGCTTTTGTACAGACTCTTCTGATGCCTGAACCTCCCTCCTCCTCACTCAGAACCTTGGAATCCATCAATATTTTCCTGAAGCTCAGCTGAAACATCCCATGAGCTTCTTACATGAAGCCTTTTCTGATTCCACCCAAATTCCTAGTGACCAAAATCACCTTGTATTTATTTCCAATCAATCAATATTTATTAAGTGCCTACTGTGCACCTGGCATTGTGCTAAGCTATATTCTGTGTATCTTGACATATGTATATTTGTCTCCCCCAAAAGAATGTGAGCTCAGTGGGGGGCAGAGACTTTCCTTTTGGCCTTTTTATTTCTAGCATTTGGCACAGGTATAGCACATAGTAGGCAATGAATAAATTCTCATTGACTGATGGATTACTTTTTATAATTTATGCATATTTATGTCTCTGTGTTTATTTGTATCCTCCCAGTAGGATTCAAGATCCTTGCGGGAACAGGGATTAGTTTGGTTTTGTCTTTGCATTCCCAGAAATGAGCATATTGCTTTGCACCTAGTAGATCTAGCTTAATGGATGCTTATTGAAGTTTTGTATGACTGAAAATGTTAGGAGAAATTTTTATGTTATGAAAATCTCAATAAAATCATAGGATCATCAACATAGAGTTGGAAGGGATAATAGAGGTCAAAGAGTCAACGTCATAAATAAGGAAACTGATGCCAAGAGATGTTATATGACTTGCTGAAATCACAAAGCCAGTGAGTATCTGAAGCAAGATGGGGACCAAGATCTTCCTCATCCCAGATCTATGACTCTAACCACTATGCACACTATCTCCTTCTACTTACCGATCCTGATTCTGTTCTCTGGGGCATAAATTTTGTTAACATTAGCAACTCTTTTAATGTTTTGAAATATTTATTAAATTAAATATTATTAAATATAAAAAATAAAAATCTTTAATAGTCATCATAAGGGCTACTATAAAGCCTCATGTAAAGGTGCTTTCCTTTTAACAGTCCTGAGAGGTAGGTACTACAAATATTAATATCATTCTTAAACTTTTTTTTACATTTTCACAGAAGAGGAAACAGGCTTAAAGGAGTTTATACGATCAGATTTTCATTTTTACAGAAGAGGAAATCAGATTTGCCTAATGTTACATGAGATCCAGCCATTATATCATGTGGAATCTCATGTCTCCCTGAATTTTTCTCTTTTCTAGGCTAAACTAGTAGAGACTGATTACTGCCAATGAACACCAATGTGACGGAAACCGACTATTAGACTCAGGGAGTCAGCTCAAAATCATATGGTCATTTAATATGCTTGCTATAACTATTTTCAGAAGCAATGGGATGGAGTGGATAGAGTTCTGAACTTGGAGCCAGAAGACTTGGGTTTAAATCCTACCTCAGACACTTATGAGCTGTGCAACCCTGGGAAAGTCATTGAATCTCTCTATATTTCAATTTCCTCATCAGTAGAGTAATGAGAGACTCTAAGGTCCCTTCCAGTTCTAATTCTATGATCCTATGATCGGTATCAGAAACTCTTCTTATGTAAATCCTCACAGGTTGTCCATTTGTTCAATGATTGTTGATGTGATCGAGTCCATGTAGTTGTCACCTCTGGAGAAATTCTTATCCATTTCATAGGCTCCATTCAAGTATTCTTCTTATTATTATTTTTTATTATTACCTGAGCCTCAAAGTTCATTAGTATGAGACTCCTCATTGGTGGAACTCAATACCTCATGGCTGTGCGGCTCAGGGCGGAGTTGGCTACAGTGAGAGAGAGAGTGAGTGAGAGAGAAGAGACCTTTCCTTCAGTGTTTTTGGGTGCTTCTAGCCTCCAGCAAAGGAGAAGGCGAGTGACAAGACCATGAAGAAAGAAAGATCTTGGGTAGAAGCTGATTTGTACAACTTTGATCATGTCCCCATTTCCAGATTACTACACACTAGAGTCCTTGCGGAATTTCCCTTTGGATAAGACTCTCACTCTCTCTCTCTCTTTCTCTCTCACTCACTCTCTCTCTCATACTCTCTCACTCTCTCTCTCATACTCTCTCACTCTCTCTCTCACACTCTC
>CM053770.1:481631951-481683716 GCA_028658325.1 Potorous gilbertii
CTCTCTCTCTCATACTCTCTCACTCTCTCTCTCACACTCTCTCACTCTCTCACTCACTCTCTCACTCACTCTCTCTCTCACTCACTCTCTCACTCTCTCTCACTAACTCTCTCTCTCACTCACTTTCTCTCTCACTCTCACTCACTCTCTCTCACTCACTCTCTCACTCTCACTCACTCATTCTCTCACTCTCTCTCACACTCTCTCACTCTCTCTCACTCACTCTCTCACTCACTCTCTCTCACACTCTCTCACTCTCTCTCACACTCTCTCACTCTCTCTCACTCACTCTCTCACTCACTCTCTCTCTCACTCACTCTCTCACTCTCTCTCACTAACTCTCTCTCTCACTCACTTTCTCTCTCACTCTCACTCACTCTCTCACTCTCTCACTCACTCTCTCACTCTCACTCACTCACTCACTCTCTCACTCTCTCTCACACTCTCTCACTCTCTCTCACTCACTCTCTCACTCACTCTCTCTCTCACTCACTCTCTCACTCTCTCTCACTAACTCTCTCACTCACTTTCTCTCTCACTCTCACTCACTCTCTCTCTCGCTCTCTCTCACTCTCTCTCTCTCTCTTTCATTCTGTTTCTTCTTTCTCATGGTTCATTCCATTGGTTCTATTTCTTTTTACAACATGACTAATGTGAAAATATATTTAATATGAATGTATACGTAGAGCCTATATCAGATTTCATGCCATCTTGGGGAGTGGGGAGAGGAAGGAGGTGGAGAAAATTTAAAACTCAGAAAGCTTGTGGAATTGAATATTAAAAACTAAAAATAAATAAATTAAATTTAAAAATAGCAACCAAGAGTTTAACTTAAACCTAAAAACTGTATCCCCTAGACCAATGATATTTGAGAGAGAATTGTAGCATTGTAGCCTGGTATCCCTTTTCTTTGAGGAGAGCAGAATGGCTAGCCTCTACACTCAACCTCCTGCTTCCAAAGACTACCTTGGAGAAATGTGGCAGGGAAAGGAGACACTAGACATATCTAGTTTTGACTCCCTGTAAGCTCCCCCATATAATAGCCTTTGTTATATTATTAATATTATGTAAATAATGTTTTATTATCAGTTGTTATTAGTAATCCTATACACATAGCAGCAGCTGAAGTAGAACCTTTAATGAAAGCAAATACTATTTCCCATATATATTATATATAATTATATACTACTATATATAATTATATAATATTTATTATAATTAATATAATTCTATTTATTAATGTTAATTATCCAATCCCTTTCCAAATCTTGTAATTTCTACACTTGCAATGTGTCTTGTATACAATTCCCCTTTTCTCCGCACAGCCATCCTCCTGCTGCAGGCACCTCACATTTGGACCACCACAGTACAATAACTGGGTTGCCCTCCCAGCCCCCAAATCTTGCCCACTCCACCTCATCCTTTTCTTAGCTGTCAAAATAATTTTCCTAAAGCCTAGTTCTGATTGTCACTATCTCACACCACCCCCCAATCAATAAACTTCTTATTTTTACAACCTTCCACATAGTCCTCGATCCAACAATGCTGTCCTTCCTGCTATTCCTCACACAGGACACTCCACATTCCACAACTATTCCTTTTTATTCATCCCCCTCCTACCTCCTGGCTTCCTTCAAGCCTCATCTTAAATCCCGCCTTTTGTAGGAGATCTTTCCTAGGTTTTCTCACTGCTGGTGTCTTTCTTTGGAGATTGTCTTCCATTTAGACTTTATAGATTTTGTATGTATAGTTGTTTTTTTTTGCATACTATCTCTCCATAAGAATGTGAATTTCTTGAGAGGAAGAACCATGATTTTTTTTTGCCTTTATCCTGTGCTTGCCAACCACATAGTAAGTTCTTAAGAAATGCTGAGTAATCCTACTGTTATGCAGGGTTCCTAGAAACAAGCACAGAGTATTTCAGTAATCTCAAAACATTTTGCCTTCTGACTACCTTTCCAAAGTCTGAAATCCATTTTCCTATATATACATAAGTTTGAATCCATGAAACCCTTCTCAAAATAATCTCTTTATCCTTTCTACATAGCACTAGTATTACTACCTGAAAAATACTTGCCCAATTTGACTGGCACTTTATCACCGAAGCTGGTCACCTTCTTATCCTGGAACCTCCCTTGGCTCTGCCATTAACTTTTTTCCCCTTCTGTGGGCCTCCTTTTGGGGAGTCACGCTTTATTTCCCTTTCCAGATGGGTTTCTGCCTCTCCAAACTTTGCCACCATTCCCTCACTAAACTCCCAATACACAGGTCCTTTTTTTTTTTTTAGCTCCTTTCTGTGTGTTGTATTCTACTACTAGAGTAGAAGGTCCATGAGGACAAGGATTATCTATCTTTCGGCTTGCATTTGTATCTCCACTTAGTGGAGTACCTGGCACATAGGAAGTACTTAATAAATACTTATTTTGTGCCTGCCTGGGAGAACCTTTGACTGGCTTTTGATTGAGCAAATATTTAGTACTGAGGCTATGCCCTCATTTAAACAATATGCATATATTAAAGTTTTCAGGAATGAAGACAGAGTTTAGAGTGATGAGAAAGGAAGAAAAAAAAACTGTATAGGAAAGATGACTTGCAGCCATAGAAACAAGAATCTGAACCAGGAAGTATATGGAGTGAAATGTCAAGGAGAGAATTGCAGAGGGATGCGGCAGGAGGAAGGTATGGAGGAGACAATAGGGTAGTGAGGAGTCTAGGAGTCCTCCTCCTGGCCAGTGTGTTAGGGACAGAACTTTGATCATGTCACTGTCACTCCCCTGATGTAGAGTCTTTACTGTCTCCTTCATGACTCAAGGATAAAGGTTTTTAATCCCAAGCATGTAAAGCCTTTCACAACCTGGTTCCATCCTACCTTTCCAGACATGAAACATGACTAGGAGAGGGAGATAATCTAAGTTTAGAAAAGGGGGGACCCCATGGCAATGAGACAGTAAAAAAAATCTTTTGCAAAATGTAGTAGAAGATATAAGGGAGGAGGAGCTTATGCCCCTATTATAGCAGGGGGAGGCCCTAGTACCATCCCCATGGGGCTGACTCATTGGCTGAAGAGCTCCCAGAATTCTGGGTTTGATCTAGGTAGAATACTAACTAAGCCAGACCAGAGCAATACTGCGTCTGACACTGAGTTCTTTGTCTGGGAAAACATTCCAGGCATGGAGAGAGGATGTCACCCAGTGGTTTAGCTTTGGGTGACATCATATAAGATTATATAACATATGAAAGTGCATACAACTCATATGGACAAATGAAGGTATTTTTGTGGCTGGTTTCAGGCTTAAGTCACTACATCACCGAAACCAATAGAAGTCTGTTACTCAGTTTGTCTTTATGTAAATAAACTCTTCAGAATGGTTACTTGTTAGGCACACAGGCTGGTCACATTGCTTCTCCTCCTGCACTCTTTTCCGGTCAGACTGACCTAGTGGTTGCTCATCAGATTCTATCTCCTGCCTTTATGCCTGGGATGTTCTCCCTTCCTATCTCTCCACTTCCTAGAATTCTTAAACTTCAAAGTACAGCTCAAGCATGACTTCCTATAGCAGGCCCTTTCTGATCTTTCCTTTCTTTCCCCCTCTTGAAATTGTTTTGTATATTCACTCTTTATTCCTGTAAATGTAATTATCTGTGTATGTTTTGTATATCCCCAATAGAATGTAAGCTATTACATTAAGAAACACTCATTTTGTACCATATTATGAGAGTATAGTGCAATATTAGAGTAAAATTTGCAATGATGGCCATTGTTCTGGGAAGCAACCCCTTTGCAGATGCCACCTGGTCACTGTTCTGATAGATGCTACAGCTGCAGCTATTAAAGACATGGAAAGGAAAGTTCTTGCTGGCAATGACTATGGTGGTAAATAGTTCAACATCAGAAACTGATATAATTTTCTCAATGAAAATTGTATTGAGGAAGTATTAACATCTACTTTGCACTACACCCTAAGGATCATGGGACTTTTCTAGCTGACTTGTAGTTGGACCCTCCCATGTGTGTTGTCCCCTTCCCCACTCCCCCCATTATGAGCATGTGAGTTCCTGGAGAAGTAAAGTCTGCTTTACTTTTCTATTTCTATCTCCAGCTTTCCACATTGTAAGTGCTTAATAAAAGCACTATTCATGTAATAGGTGCTCAATAAATGTTTATTGAATTGAAATGTTGAATTCAATTGAGGCAGGCAGGTGATACAATGGAGAGAGATCTGGAGCTGGAGTCAGAAAGATCTGAGTTCAAAATACAGCCTCAAACACTTACTAGCTGTGAGACTCTGGTGAATCATTCAACTTGCCTGCCTATTTCCTGAGATATGCAATGGAAATAATGGGGGAGATGATAATGGATATAATAATTGCACCTACCTCGTAGAGCTGTGAGAATCAAATGTGATGTTATCCTTAAAGAATGCAGCAATTCCTAGTACATAGCAGGTGCTGAATTTTTTCCTTTCCTTCCTTCTTCATGTACTCTGTCTTCTAACCAAATTGACTTAAGTCATTCCATTTCCTTTCTCCATGTCCTTGTAGAAACCTGGAACGCATGCCTTCTTTATTTCCACATTTTAGAATCTCTAACTTTCTCCAAGATAGCTCATGTGTAACCCCCTAGGGGAAGCCTTTCTAGATTCCTCTTTGTAGTCTCTCCTTCCTCTTCCTCAATTTGTCATGTATATACTTTTTTGTATTATATGTTTTTGGGATTCCGAGAGAGAGACAGCTAGGGATAATAAATAGAGGTCTGATCATAGAAGAAAAAGTATAGACGAATCACTTAAGTTTCAGTGGTCCCAGGCAACTTCATAAAATAAGACAGAGGTGTTGATCTGCTTCCATCCAGAACCCTCACCACTAAAAAAAATAAAGACAAACCACCTCCAAGGAGAATGTTTTACTCTTTGAGAGTAGGACCCATTTTTTATTTTGTCTTTGTGACCCCAGTTACCCTCCTCCACAGTGCTTTGCAAAGAGTAGATTTTTAATTTTTAACTTGTTGGTTGGAATGAATTGGAAAAATCAGTTAGCAGTGTCAAGAAAGCAAGTTAGAAATATTTTCCTAAGAGATTTAGGTTTGCGTAAAGACCAGAAAATGGAAAGAGTGTGAGAAGAAGAGCTGTAGAAAATAATAATTAAAGATGCTAGAGGCAGAGGAAAAAGGAGGTTGGGGAATAGGGAGTTAGGCCTCAACTGGATAATAGTAAGAGTTTGGAGAGTGCCATCAGGGGAAAGTTTATGGGGTGGGAAACTTGTGGTCTCCAGCACATGTGTCCCTCTAGGTCCTCAAGTGTGGTCCTTTGACTGAATCCAAACTTCACAGAACAAATCCCTTTAATAAAAGGATTTGTTTTGTAAAACTTGGAGACAGTCAAAGGATCACACTTGAGAATCTACAGGACCACATATGGTTTCCAGGCCATAGGTTCCCTACCTCTGACTTAGCAGGTTATAGCTATGAGTAAAAGATTTCAAGGCAACAGTAGGTGGTACTTTGTTAGTGTTATTCACAAGCCAGGACAAGCATAGGTTGTTCAGGGGTCCCAACAAGAGTGTGCTGCTCAATATTTAACAACTGACTCTTGGTGGGGAGGAAGTACACCCAATATACTTAATTTTAATTTGTTATCAATATTTTCTTCATCAGTTTCTAAAATCTAGGAATCAAAACATTAAATCAAGCCCTTATTTGTACTATTTGCTGATTTCTGAGATGTATATGCTCAAAGTGAAAATTTAATAATTGGCTCTCCCAGCTGGTAGGGACCGGCTCCAGAACACCGATGAGTCCCACCCTTCTGAGTCTTATGATGAAGGAAGGTGAGAGGGGGAGAAGTAGAGGCATCTGCGTTGTAGTTTTTTCTCTCTCCAAAACAGGGAAATTTGGAGCAGCAGCATCTGGAAGTTTGAATTGAACACATAGTGGTTTGAGTTCCATGACTTTCATGATAAAGTGGACCGGGAAGGAACCACAGAGTTTTGCTAGATGTTAATAGTAATCCGCAGGGCTGTATTGTGATAGTTTCATTGATTTTCTGGAGTCAATCTACTCCATTCTTGGACAACTTTGATTGTTATTAAATCTCTCCTTCTATTGAGCCAAAATCTGCCTCTTGGAAAGCTCTATTCAAATATTCACTTCTGTCTTGGAGGGCCAAGCAAATGGAGACTAATCCTTTTTAGACATGACAGACCTTCAATTTTTTTTGAAAATAAATATACCTCTCTCTTCCACTCTAGATGCCTTTTATCCAAGCAGTTCCCTCACCCCATCTTCATATGACCCTGTTTCCAGTCTCACTATCTTCTATCACCCACACTGAGCATGCTACAGTTTGTCAATATCCCTCCTAAATACTATTGTTCAGAACAGAACATTATATGACCAGGCCAGGGTGCAACAGGGCTATCATCTCTCTGATTCTGTATACTTCATATCCATTAATCCAAAAAGAATGAGAAGAAGCTAGGCTCGACATAGCTGTGCAAGGTCAGTCCAGGATTGCTAGACCAGAATTTGGTAGCACACAGTCCTCAAAGGGTCCTCATAGGGTGGGCCTCTTTCTCTGCCCCAGGAAGTGCTTGTCCTTGAAAAACATGGATAATTACTATAATGACCTTCTATGCAGTTGGTTTGCACAGAAAAGTAACACGTTCGCAAAGTCAAGATGAAACAGAAAAATATGACAAGATAGAGGGATGCCAATGAGATGCATGCATTTTGCATTTTGAGTATCAATCAGCAAACAATCCAATTCAATAGACATTTATGAAGCTCCTAATATATGCCAGCTAAGTGCTACAGTGGATAGAGTACCCAGCTTGGAGTCAGGAAGATCTGAGTTCAAATCCAACCTCAGATTCTTATTAGCTATGTGACCCCAGCTGAGTCCTATAAATTCTATTTACTTCAGGTCCTCTTCTGTAAAATGGGGACACACTGGAAAAAGAAATGACAAACCATTACAAGCATCTTTGTCAAGAAAACTAAGCCCATGGGATCACATAGAGTAGGATGTGACTGAAACTCTGAACAACAGCAAATATACCAGCCATTGTGCTAAGCATTGATGATAAGCTAATAAATTCATAAAAAGAAAGATAGTCCCTTTCCTCAAGGAATTTAAAATCTAACTGGGAGAGAGAACACACAAAAGGAGGAAGGAAAGAGAGGAAGAGGAGACAGTATGGTGTTGGGGGCATCTTATTTTATAGTTGAAAGAAGTCAGAGCAGCAGGTGAAGAGTCTAGTTTCTGTTCTATAAAGGAAGACATTGGGAGAAATTAGATACTCCACTCTCTAGCCCTCCAATCAGAGGGGAGAGGAGGCTGAAGGAGGTGGCGTCAATCAAGGTTGAGTCAGCAGCATGATGAGGAGCTTAGAGATAATGAATTTAACCCAGAATGGGGGAGGGGGAGCAGGGTTGTGAAGCAGGGCATCACTTCCTTTGGAGTTGACAGGCAGGGCAGCAGATGCTGAGTAGGGTGGAAGTATTTATTAAACACCTACCCTATCTCTTTCAGTTTCCTTTTGTGTGTGTTTTCTCCCATTAGAAGGTAAAATCCTTGAGACAGGGGCTATCTTTCTTTTTCTTATTTGTATCCCTAGTATTTTGCATAGTGCTTGGCACATTATAGACGCTTAATAAATGTTTATTGACTTGATTATTTGCTGAGTACTACTACACTTGATATCTCATTCTCTTATATATGCATGTATATATATATATATATATATATTCACACATACATACTTTTTTAAGTCTAAAGTTATAAATTTGAGGAAATTCTCAACAGTTTTGCAACTGTTCTGCAACTTATAATCTTTAAGAATTACTTGGTGGCAGAGAAATTAAGTGATTTTTACAATTTAGCAAATCCACCCCAAATGTTCACATGGACTATTTGTGCCCAACTTGTGATACAGCATTTCAAGCTTGAATTGGTCTAATCAGCCACAGTGGGACACACTGTAACTATCATCATCATGATGTCATTTAGATCCCTCTTCTAGAACGAAGGACAACCAACCAACCAACTAATCTTTCCCAAAATCTCTGGGTCTGTATGTATCTGAGGCAAGACATAAACTCAGATCTTCCTAACTCCAAGGCCAGCTTTGGCTGTTCACTATACAGAGCTGCCTTTTTCTCTATATAGAACACTAAGAAAGATAGCAGGCTTTTAGAGGATTTGATTTGGGTCCAGATGGGCAACTTCCACTCCTACACCCCAGTCAGGCTTGTAGGTGTTTTTTAAACTTCCTTTTATTCCTCCTTCAAATTTTGGTTAACTAAAAGTCTGTTTTAGTATTAATTTCACCTGATCAAAATCTGTCCTATAGGATATAAAATTTTACTTAGAGCCTTAAACCTTCCTTAGGTAAGAAGCCAGAATTGTCCCTGACTCTTTGTTGACATGTAAATCCTTTTCTCCTACCAGCCTATTTGTGAATCTCCGAAAGTAGTTTAATCTGTAACCTGACTTTGTTTACCTATAGACTTTCTTTGACAAAGTTTTTTCCTTAGGGAAATATATGAAATTATGACTCTGTGTAACTAAATTTTTTCCTCTTTTATGGACTGAAGGAAGTGTGGGATGAGGGATCTATCTCCCGTGTAACTTCTTTGACCCAAGAGAAATAGAGAAGATTGCAATATGTACATGGATTGTTTCTCTGTCACGCTGATGACAAAATTTTGCCAATAAGAAGTTCTTGGAGGTCACACAGGTGACGCTCTGTGTCTCTAGGGAGACACATATTTCTCTTTCCCTTCTCTCCACATACTTATGCTCTTCTTTTTCAATCATTCATTTATTTGGTGACATTCTTTATTCTGGCTGTTTTTGGTAGTTCTTTACACATTGTAATCTGCTTACAGCCTCCGTGTACCTCTCCATTGCTCCCACAAGGGATACTCAATTTTATGCCTTCGAAAGTATTCCATGACCACATTCAGAGAGCTAATTCAGGAATGATTCACATCAGTAACAAGATGATTCCCATCTATTAAAATGTAATCATCAATTTTTGTGATGTTATTTTGTGCTCATTATCTCTGGCACCTTTGGTTTCTTCTTTTTTTTTGAAGGAACAGTTCATGATGAATAGACTTCTATGTAGGCTCTAAGTCTTTAGTCTCTTCCATTTTTTATTCATGATACACATTCTCCAACACATTTTTCACCATCCTCACCCATATCCAGCTTTCTACCCAGTGTCACCAAGGATTGTGATATTTGTGCTATGCTCAAGAAATAGAAACTCCTCTATCTGGCTTTTTTCAGAACCACAAAATTTAAGAAGAGGGGATCTCAGACCAAACCCATGAATGGAAGTTTCTCCCCAATTAACAAAAGGTTATTTAGCTTTTGCTTGAGACATTAAATGAGGAGAAGCCTATTTCCTGCTAAGACCATCCACTCATTCTATTTTGGGACAGTTCTAATAATTAGGACACTTTTCCCTGACATCAAATCTAAATTTGTTTGTTTGATACTTCTGCCTGTGTGGTTCCTGACTCTGCCCTCTGACACCAAACAGAACAAATCTAATCCCTCTTTCACAAGGACAGCCTGCCATTTTCATTCATGTCCAACTCTTTGTGACCTTATTTGGGGTTTTCTTGGCAAAGATACTGGAATGGTTTGCTTTTTCTGTTCCAGCCCGTTTTGCAGATGAAGAAACTGAGGCAAACAGACTTAAGCAACTTGCCCAGGATTACATAGCTAGTAAATGTCTGAAGTCAGATTTGAACTGAAGAACTTTAAAGTCTTCCTGACTCCAGCCTCAATGATCTATGCACTATGACATCACCTAGCTGCCCCTAGCCTATCAAATACTTCAACACAACTACCATGTTTTTCCTGAATCTTCTCTAAGCTAAACACGTCCAGTTCTTTCATGTGATTCTCATATGACTCAAGACTCCCTCCTATCCCACAGAACTACTCTGGTTGCTTTCCAGATTATCACTTTCATTCCTGAATTGTAGTACCCAGAACTAAATACAGTATGATAAATGTGGCCTAACCAGACAGGACCTTCTTCCTAAAAACTCTGCATATTTTAGTGCAGCCTGAGATTGAATCATCCTGTTTGTTTGTTTTTCTGCCACCTCATAATGCAGTCTAAACCACCTTCTAACCATGCCTCCTCATCTTGTTCTTGTGACATTGATTTTTTTGACCCCAAGCATAACACTTTACATTTGTTGCTATTTAATTAAATCTCATTAGATCAAAACCAAACTTCCTCTAGCTTGTGAAGATCTTTTTGGATCCTAAGTCAGTCATTCAGTACATTAGTCATCTTTGCATCATCCACACATTTGCTAAGCATGTCATTTGCTGCCAATGCAGCAAATATTATTAAACATTTTAAAACTTCACAATCTGGCCCCCAGCTTATATTTCCAGGCTTATTACAAATTTCGAGGCTTATTATAAATTCCTTCCCAACATATGCTCCACATTCCAGCCAAACTGACCTACTTGTGGTTCTCTGTCAATGACAGTATATTTTCTGTCTCTGTATCTATGCACATCTGTCCCCCATACCTTGAATGCTTTTCCTCATCATTTCTGCCTCTCGGAACCTCATACGCTGTCAAAGATCAACTTAAATATTCCTCCTTCAAGAGGTTTTTCCTGATCCTTCCAGTTTTTAGTGTCCCTCCTAAAATACTTTGCATTTATTTTGTGGTTTAAGATGTGTGGGAAAGTATAACTGACCATAAATTACCATCTCCTGACTATGATCACAGAGCTAATAAATTTCAGAGCTAGTATGAGTCCTTTGGTCTTCTGATTTTGATTCCAGTCATATATCCACTAAAATATGATGCCTTTTCATTTCCCTGAAAAGTACGTGTTGACCTTCTACTTGAATACTGCCAGTGACAGGGGTCTTGCTATATTGTGAAATATCACCTCCCATTTTTAGACAGCTCTGGTTAAGAAATTCTCTCTCATAACAAGCCAAAATATACTTCTCAGTAACTTTTATCTATTAGTATGGGCTCTGTACTCTGAGGCTACACAGTCTGGGGCTAACTATTTTTCCAGATATTTGTATATAGTGATTGTACCCTCACTATACCTTCTCTTCCCCAGATAAACATACCCAGTTCCTTTAACGCTAATTCATACCTTTCAGTATTCCAGTTCTAACAAACCAAATCTGCCTCCCTCTCCCCAGCTCCTCTCTCTCTACACTTTCATTGCTTTTTAACTCAACTGGAACATACTCTACTCTTTCTATTGAGTCTTTCCAGGTCCAAATCCTGGTATATCATTATGAGTTAATTTTAACAGATTCCATTACATCATTGAACTTTTCCTAAATGTTCCTTCCACATCCTTGAATGAATGGAGATCTGACTTTCCTCTGACAATAGTAGAGGTGGAATTGTTGTTGTTGTGGCTTTTTTTGTTTGTTTGTTTGTTTATGGAGAAGATTCAATTTCTCATCCTGTATATTACAGGAAAGAAGTCATTGGGAAGTGGCTAGGAGGTGGTACATGGAAGATTTAGGCATATTAGATTCCAAGGAAGGGAAAGGGAGTGAGGTTTCCAGGAGAGGTTGTGTTTAAAACAGAAAACCCTGGAAAATGGGCTTTATGAGTGTTAAAGAGGGTCGCTGAACATTCTTTCCTTTAACTGTTACACTGGATAACTGTAAGACAGCAAAGTTTAGTTGAAAAGCATTAGCTCACACAGGAATAAACTTAACAAAAACCATTGCTACTTATAAGGTGAGAAGGAGAACAGCCTGTCCCAGGAATTCTCTCAGTATTTGACCTCCACACATGGAGTGGGAAGAACTTGGGCAGAGAGTGGGGCCATGCCCACTTTCCAGCTGAACACTGTAAGTCCCTAGGGCTCAAATGTAAATCATTAGAGACAAAAAGCTAGTATGATATCAATGGCCCCTGTCCTATTATGTATAGGACCTAAACATGAGAATATTTTCTAAATTACCTAATAGAGAATGAGGAAAGAGGAGCAGTGAAATATGGTAATTCACGGTAATGGTACCATCCCAACAAAAGGCTGAAAAGGGGGAGGGGGAGGCTGGCACCACACCAGTCAATCAAGTTTTCACCAGCTCATGGTAACGATCTCCAACATTTCCTTTCTCTGCTCTTCCTAGCTGGTAAACATGGCTGGAGAAAGTTGTGAACTCTACCGAGTATGAAGTCATGGTACATAACTTTAATCGGACTCTTAATGCATCTCAGCAATTCTCCATTTCAACTCTTTTTGACTCCATTCTACTCAGATTATCTTCTGTGATTGTTCCAAGGTTTCTCCTCTCTCCTCAGTTTCCTTTTCCCTTCCAAAAACACCCCTATCACCATCACACACATTTGCTCTCTTGCCTTGTCTCCTTCTCAAAGAGGATGATGGCCATCTGGCATTCACTTTCATAACTCTCCCTCATATTGCAAAAGTTCTCTACCTCAGAGGAAGAGATGACTTTCCAAGTCAAGGATGTTCCCTCCACCTGTTCTCTAGGACCTTTCTCTGTTAACCACTCGTTTTCATTCATGCATTAGCAATCTCTCCCCATTGGTTTCTTCCTTTTCCCTACAAATATATTCAGATTTGTCTTATCCTTTAAAAAAACTCCCTTTACCCTTTTTAAACCACCAAACTACTACCTCACCTTTTGCTCTGCTAGAGGCCAAAATTCTTGAAAGAGAAGTTTTGATTTGATGCTTCTATTTCTTTAGCTATTCATTCATTCTTTGAAATCTTTTAATAAGGAACATATTATAACACAAAGACGTCCAATCCACTTTTAAACAAATTCTAATTGTTAGGAACATCTGACACCTAACCTGCTTGAAAGTGGATGATTATTCAATCTCTATACAAGACAATGCCTGCCAAGTCCTTCAAGGGAGTGAAGGAAGTAAAATAAGGATTTCAGATTTTGGACATAGGGCATCCCAAAAGATGTCCTCACATATATCTATTGAAAAACAAGAGGGGTTTATAGATGACATAGAAATAACCCAAGTGGGAAAAATAGCTTGATCACTAGGAAATACACATTTTTACTATCACTCATATATTTAAGTGGTCCTGACATATAATTGATGTAGATATTACCTTCAATGATGCAGACTCTAATCCATACTAACTTGACTATCCTCTGCTATTCTTCTCTAAATTCTCCCACTTTAACCCAGGGAGCCCACCCAATGATCTGTGAGCCTCCTTGGCTTTTTCCTGACATCACAAGGAGATATTAGAGCATATGGGCTGTCTATCAGTCATCACCTATTGTCGTGTATGGCCATCTTTTTTTTCAAGGAAGACACCTCTTTGACAATGCCTTCCAATATCTCTTCTCAATTCCTTACTTGATCTGCACTGTGGACCATTCTCACTTACCACATACCTCTCTGTTGTGATAACACTAATGTTCCTTTTTAGTTCTTTGGAAAGAGAGACATCCTTGAGTGAGTAGGGACAGTCAAGACTGACAAATGGATATATCCAAATGACAGAATACCATGATTTAGAGCCACACAACTCTGATAGGCTTTGGAGATAGAGGCAAAATCCAAATAGAACCTTCACTCAAGGACCTTACATTTTACTAGTAGAACAAGACAAATACCCACATACTCAGATGGAACACTTGGATGTTGTCCTTTATTCCAGTTCTTAATCGTTTCTTATTTATCACATCTTGTAGCCTGCCCACATCAACCACATATCTCTCCATTACTTTCTGTACTATGTTGTAGCAGAATCTAAATGCTCACATGCCAGAACTAGAAATTCTGGGCTTAGGCTTCCAGTGACCCTATTATATCTTATTAGCAGGAGAGCCAGAAATACCACCCATTCTCTGATCTGTAACTCCAAAGAAGAGAGATGACTGTGTGCCCTTATTTTCACATGGGTGACCTTTCATAAAGAAAATGTTCTGATATCTGTCTAAGGAACCTTCCTGCTAGCTTCTTGTCTACCATTTGTGAAGGATATATATTCTGAATTCAAGAATCAAGTACATTATCATTTCTGAAACTAAAACTATACCATGAACTGGTAAAATATATAAATTTTCTTTCTCAGATAAGGGGCAGAACCAGAGCTAGAAATAAGGATGGTACCTGGGATAGCAAAAGAAGGATCCAAGGAGAATATGGAATCAGTTTTTGAAGTTTATAGGTTATAAGTAAAGTCTTTGGTAGTAAATGAATAAGTAAAGTCTTTGCAGAATGGTACAGATTTGCCACAGACTATTTTCAATCCATGAATCTAAAGCTGGGAAACATTGTACCATAGCCTTTCAGCTCCTTCTAGAGATCAGGGTTGAGACTGTACTTTTTATCCTTAGTCTAGGCCAGGGGTGGTGAGCCTGGGGCCCTAACCACATATGGCCCTCTAGGTTTTCTAATGCTGCCCCTTTGACGGAATCCAAACTTCACAGAACAAATCCCCTTAATAAAAGGATTTGTTGTGTAAAAGTTGGACTCAGTCAAAAGACTGTACCACACCCAAGGACCTAGAAGGCCCACAAGGCTGCAGGTTCCCCAACCCTGGTCTGTGTTCTGCCCATTTCAGACTATAAATTTAGAAGAGACTCGGAAGGTACCTTTTCTGGGAATCAAAAGAAGTCAGAATTGGCCCCTGTGTTGGTCAGAATCTTTCAAAGTTCTTTTCCGTTCCTTCATTATGGTTATCGTTTAATTATACCCCTGATTTACCTCATTTTGCTCTCTGTCCATTTGTTCAAATCTCCCCAAGTTTCTCTAAATCTTTCATATCCATCATTTCTTATGGCGTTACATTTCTATAACACAAATTCATTCAGCCATTCCTCATCAAATGATGAGCACCCTTAATTGCCAGCTCTTTGCTACAACAGAGTTCTACCGTAAATGCTTGTGTATATATGGATTCTTTCCTTCTGTTTTTGGCCTCTTTGGGGGTGTATATTTGCAAGTGGATTTGGGTGAAGCATGGTTCCCAATTGTTTTCCAGCATGGTTGGACCAATTTAAAACTCTAACTATAGTAAAAATTAAAGTGCCTGGCCTCCCATAACCCTCCTCAAAATTGCTTTTAAAAAAATTATCTTTGCCAATCTAACATGTGTCACATAGAATCTTAGAACTGTCTTAATTTGCATTTCTTTTATTGTGGGTGGATTTGGAGCATTTTGGTACAACACTGCAAGGCCCTGCAAATCACTGCAGGCAGCATGCCTTCCATGCACCTCTCTGTTTCCCTTTGGGTCATCCACAACTGAATTTTCAAGGATCATGTGTTCTAAGATTTGCAGTCATGGAGTATGACAAGAAAATGCTGATGTTTTTGTTTCACTCAGGAGATGAGGTTCACTGAAAACACTGCAGTTTCTCAAATGCATTCCAGCCTACTATTTCTCCTAGTCACTTGTCTAGCTTCATTGCCCATTGAAAGCATACAAGGTTGCTGGCTGTGTGTGTGTGTGTGTGTGTGTGTGTGTGTGTGTGTGTGTGGTGGGAGGTTGGATGGGTGGAATACATCTATAGTCTCTGCTAATGGATCACTTGAGTTTAGGAGTTCTGAGTTGCAGTAGGACTAAAGTTGATTGAGTGGCCAAACTAAGTTGGGTACCAATATGGGGAGCCCCTGGAGCAGAGAGCTACGAGACTGCCTAAGGAAGACTGAACCACTGCAAGTTAGAAAAAGGGGAAAAGTGAAAGCTTTCATGCCAATCAGCCTTGTGATAGGGCCTATGATTGTTGCTATACTTCCAATCTGGGTAAGATAGGGAGACCTAGTCACACACACACACACACACACACACGCACAATAAAGAGAAAATATATGGAATAAGATTCAGCTTGCTGAAAGGTTAAGAAGATAAAATGGGAGGGATGTTAGAGGTCATCTATATCTATCTGTATCTATTCAAAGTACTTAAAAATAGAAGGGACATTAGAAATCTCTAATCCAATACCTTCACTTACAAGATAAGGATACTGAATCCTAGAAGGGGGAAATAACTTTCCTAAGGCAACAAAGCTAGTAAGTAGCAGAACTGAATTTGAATTCAATTTATTTGATGCCCCGATGGCACTATACCAAATCTCTGAATTAGAGAAGGCTCCAGTGGCAATCTAATCCAACCTACTCCTGAAGAAGAACTCCCCTCTACAATATGCTCAAAAAAGTAGCATCTGGCCTTCTCCTGAAGACCTCCAATTAAGGGTGAACTCTGTAGCTCTGGAAGGAGTCCATCCCACTTATTCTACTTTGATATTTCTCTATTTTAAGAAATGTTTTCTTACATCAGTCCTATTTATGACTTAATTCTCTCGGGTGCTAAATTCATTTCAACAACCATTTATTAAATACCTACTATGCGTCAGACACATTACTAGACTCGAGGAATAAAAGAAAAGAAATAAAACAGTTTCTATTTTCTATGAACGTAGATTCTACTAGGGGGAGGAAGGACAACATGCACAAATCTATGTGGCATAGTGGATAGAACTCTGGAATTGGAGTTAGAAAGATCTGAGTTTGAGCCCTGCCTCAGATCTTTACTAGTAGTGTGATCCCGGATAAGTCACTTAGCCTTTCTGTACCTCAGTTTCCTCATATGTAAAATTAAAAGGTTGATATATAGAGATATAGATGCTTGTGTGTGTGTATATATATAATATATATTTACACGTGTGTATATATACATATATGTGTGTATACACATGTAGATAGATATAGATGTGCACAATGTTAAATTTTTTTGTGGTTAAATACTTACAACTGGGGAAATATGGAAAGGCTTCTTGACGGAGGTAGTACTTGACCTGAGTTTGAAAGGAACTAGGAATTCCAGGAGGTGGTGGTGATCGTGACAGCATTCTAGGCAAGGGCCAGCCTGTGCAAAGGAATGGAGAGATGAAATGCCATGTGTGAGGGATAACAAATAGGTCAAATTGGCTGGAAAGATAGGTTAGAGTCAGATTGTAAAGTTTCTTAAAGACCAAAAGTTTCACATTTAATCCTTTAAATTTTCATCTTACTAGATTGTTCCCAACTCTTTAATTTCCCAAAATCTTTTTGGAGCCTAACTATATTAGCCATTGTACTAACCCCCTCCCCCAGCCTTGTATCAACTGTAAATTTAATGTGTGACATCCATGCCTTTTGTTAAACAAGGTCAAATTCCTTGTGAATTTCAGTAAAGACCTCATTCCAAGTTGACATTGGCCACTCTTTTGATCTGATCATTCAACCAGTTCCAAAGCCATCTAGCTGTACTATTTTGAGGTTCATATGAAATCTTGTCAAACGCTTTGCTAAAATCTTGATAAACTGCCTCAACAGTATTTTCTAATAATTTGTTTTTTTAAAAGGATAAGTATGGCATGATTTATTTTTATTGAAGCCATATGTGTTCTTTATGCTCACTCTTTCCTTTTCTAGATGTTTACTAACTGTTCTTTTAGTAATAATATGTTCTAGACTTTTGCAGGAATTGAAATCAAGGTCCCTGGTCTTTAGTTTGCAACCAAACTCCATTTTTGTCACCTTTTTGGAAATCAGGACAAAATTTACCTTCCTTAATCCTTCAGCTGTTGTTGAGTGGTTGCAGTCATGCCTGACTCTCCCTGACCTCATTTGGGGTTTTCTAGGCAAAGATACCGGAGTGGTTTGCCATTTCCTTCTCCAGCTCATTTTACAGATGAGGAAACGGAGACAAACAAGGCTAAGTGACTTGCTCAGGGTCACACAGCTAGTAAGTATCTGAGACTGGATTTGAACTCACAAAGATAAGTCTACCTGACCCCAGATTCAGCACTCTATCCACTGCATGTGCATCTTGTTTTTCATGTTCTTTTTATCAAAGACTACAGGCGGTGGTTCTGTAATTACACCTATCAGTTCTGATAGTACTCTAAGAATGTCATTCAAATAGGCCTGATGACTTGAATTCATCAAGGCTAGCCCTCTGTTACTATTTCCATGCTTATCTTGGGTATCAACTCCTATAAACATTTTCTTTCTATTTTTTCTTGTCCAAAAGTAATTCTCTTTGGCAGAGAAAACAGTAAAACAAGCAGCTCTACTTTCTGTAGTCAATTATTTCTATCCTTTCCAGCCTGAACTCTCCTCTTTTTTTAATCTCCTCTTCAGAGCAAATTCCTCCCACCTTTTTTCCTTAACTTTCTTCATGAAAGTGACTTAATTCTGAGCTTTAACACTCCTGACACTATTCTTATTGGCCCATGCCAAACTTTTGCATTCATGTTCTGTTATCTGTCCTTACACCAATTTTCTTTATGTGTCTTTTCAAAAAAATCTTGGTTGATGAATTCTCTGTGCATTCACATTTCTCTTTGTATCTTAAAATTTTCTTTTTTGAGATCCTTTCATCACAGTGAAGCTAATTCATCCCTTAGAACTTTAATTCATGGGATCAGACTTACTCTTTCTCTGAACCCCTTGACATGTGCCCTCATAAAATCTGGTGTGCATGTCAGGTGGTTTCTAACATTCCTCTCTTTCTCTATAACCAGTTCTAAGATGGAATATTCACTGGTTATACTCATATGAAATACCACCTCAAGGCTCTCATCATTTTTACTCCAGAAACCAGTTCTTCCTTGTTGATCCAGAAGCATAGCTGGAAGACAGCTCCCCTTGAAGATTCCCCTCCCTTTTGAAGGGTATCAAATTATCTTTATAAACTTCAAGAAATTGTTAGCTGCTCTGCTTTGGGCAAAGAGGGAGCTCCCCTACATGTCCAAGTATTGACATCTCTCATCACTATTTCTATGTCAGGTTTATGATCTGTTTCCCAAACTCTTGATGTGGTTCAATTTTCTATTCAGGTAATCTGTAAAATATACTCTGATTACAATATCCCTTCCATTTATACTTTCATCAGTCTTTATCCCAATGCTCTCCACCATACTTTACCCTCTCTATTTTCTTGATTTCTTCACATGGGAGTATTTTCTTAAAATTCTCTGCTAACTAGCATATGGAAGGAGGGTTAGACTTGTTCCATTTGGCCCTACAGAATATAAATAGGGGCAGTTAGCAGCTACTTAATGCAGTGGATAGAGCACTGGGCTTATAATCAGGAAGACTTATTTTCCTGAGTTGAAATCTGGCCTCAGACACTTACTAGCTCTGTGACCTTGGGCACTTAACCTTCTTTGCCTCAGTTCTTCATCCATAAAATGAACTGGAGAAGGAAATGGCAAACCACTGCAGTATCTATGCCAAGAAAATCCCAAATGGGCTCATGGAGACTAGGACACAACAGGAATGACTGAACAAGAACAAAGAAAAACTTTCTAGCCATTAGAGCTGTCCAAAAGTGGGATGAGCTTTCTCAGGGAGTTCAGACTTCTTATCACAGGAGATCATCATGTACAACGTGTATGATTACATTTGAAGTATGTTATAGAATGGATTCATGTTCAGCTAAATGGCTTCAGAATTTCCTTCCAGTTCTGGAATTCCGTGACTCTGATTCTGTGAAATTCAAAGCTGAAAATTTAGTCTTTATCTCAGGGGGAAAAACAACAACAGAGTTAATTACGAAACCATCCCTGAGTGAAATGGACTAGGGCTCCCTCTCACTGGGAGGCATCAAGCAAACACAGGATGACTTAGTACTGGGCATATTTTCAGGGAAGCATTTGACGAGATGGCCTCTGAGGGGACTTCCAACTTTGAGAGTCTGATTTTTCTCTCTACCCTTCATTTTCTTTATCTACCTATCCCTCCATTGTTGTTCTTGGGGATCAAATGAGATAGATTTTTTAAAGAACTGAACAATGCCTGGTAATTGTTGTACGGTCATGTCTGACTCTTCATGACCCCATTTGGGCAAAAACACTGGAGTGGTTTGCTATTTCCTTCTCCAGCTCATTTTACATATGGGGAAACTGAGGTAAACAGGGTAAATGACTTGTCCAGGGTCATACAGCTAGTAAGTGTCTGAAGCCAGATTTGAATTGATGAAAGTTGGTTTTCATGATTCCAAGCCTAGAGCTCTATCCATGGCACCATCTTGTTGCCCATAATAGATGATTAATAAATGTTTATTCCCTTCCTTCTCCCTTCCCTTTTCCAGAGCTGATTTCTAGTCATGGGTCTTATCCCCCCTAATTTAAGTGATCCCTATATCTTGCAGTCCAACCTCCTTCCTTGAGAGAGAATCTCTAATTTGCCTCTTTTGTTGCCCATACATTGTATATTTGCATGTTAGTTAGCATTTGATTCCATGGATTTTATTACTGGCTCCTTTTTTCAGATTTTATCTTTTGTGAATTTCCTACTGTGTAATCTTCTTTCTACTTTTGGTCACTATTTTGGGGAGCTAATGAAATGATATATCCAAAGTGCTCTGCCAGCCATGTGGGCTATCATCATTACCATCACCATCTCATCCTCTAGTTTGTTGATATTCGTAAGCAATTTTCTCTCTCCATCCTTTTCAATTTAAAGCCGTAGTTTTCAGTAGACCGTACTGCAGTCCTACTTATTTCCAAACAAAGTGCGAAGACAGAGAGTATGCTCCTCTGGCCATCCCCATTTACGAAGGTTTCATCAAGCACAAGTCATGTCAGACTAATCTTTTCTCCTTTTTTTTGACAAAGTTACTTAACTAGTAAATTAGAGGAATTCTATAGATACAATTTACTTACATTTTAGCAAAACATTTTACAAAGTTTCTCACACTATATTTGTGGAAATGATGGAAACCTGTGGTAATGATACAATTAATATAAAGCCTTTGTGAATAAAATTAAAAAAAAATAAAGCCTTTGTGAGAATATATATTGCATGAGTTCTAACAAAAATCAGGCAAATTAAGTTTTAAAGTACCATCGTTACTCTATGATATTAATTTTGACCTGGGAGGTTGATAGACTACCAAGAAGTCTGTGGATAGATTTCAAGGGGTCAGTGAACATGAATGAGAAAATAATTCCATCTTTATTTTCACTCACCTCTAACTGAAATTTAGCATTTGCTTCAATTATGGATTTTTTTGAGGCAATCAGAATTTTAAGTGATTTGACCAGGGTCACACAGCTAATAAGGGTCTCGGGTCAAATTTGAACTCAGATCCTCCCAATTCTAGGACCAGTGTTCTATCGATTGCACCATCTAGCTGCCCCCAGTTATATAGCTTTTAAAACAATCATTCTGAGAAAGGGTTCATAGGTCTCATAAAATTTACAAGGGGTCCATGTATCGAAAAGGTTAAGAATCCCTTGTTCTATGTCAATAGTGATAAATAAACTCAGGAAAAGTTGTCTCATCCCTGATTAAAGATGGCAGTAAAGTCAGAATTAGATGATTTCTAAGGTCTTATCTACTTTTATATTCCATGAACATCAAAGTCTTTAAAGTATTCAAATACTTAGACAAATATATTTTTAATGACAAAATTTCAGGCAGGGTGTGATGCCTGAGTAGAAAAGACATTTTTTGGACAAAGGGATTTGCTTTTTGGCAGTTTTCTGCAATAGTTCATTGTCAGGCCAACTCTGATCGATAACGGTAACAACTATGCCAATAGCATTTTCACATTTGCAAAGTATGTGAACAGCAAGTAAGATTAATTTAACATAGTTTTTTTTTAATCACCTGATAGAAGGATATTAAAAAAATCACCAAAACACCCTTAAGAATTATAGCTATCCCAAAGGAGAATGGGCTGCCTTGATGAGTAGTGAATTTTCCATCCCTATAAATTTTCAGTTGGAGCTTCATGACTGCTTGCCAGGGATGGTGGAGAGATGGTTGCTATTCAGCTGAACATGAGCTGAACTAGATGGCTTCTGAGATCCTTTTCCATTCAGAGATTCTGGCATTGCCTTCTTCTCAGCCAGATGTTAGTGTCACCTTATAAAATAATGTTATTGGGTACTAGGAGCCTTTTCAATTGTCAACTCTTTCCTTCAGTGTCAATTAGTTCTCCGTAGCTGGCTTTATTTTCCCGCTTGATAAGAAAAGGTTTTGAATCCATCTTGATTAAAGAAACTGGGCCCAATTCCATCCTGCCAGTTCCCTTTGAAGTTAACATAAGCTCTGTGTTCAGATCGGTTGCCCAGGGCACAGACAAAGATGAGATATGAGCTGTAACAATGTTAGGGAATTCTGCCAGGTCCTTTAAATGAATCAGCTTTCTTCTAGGGAATAAAATTAAGGGAGCCTCAGAGACCAAGAAATGTATTGAAATTACATTTAGAAAATGGAACTTAAGTTCACTGATCCAGTTTCCTCATCTGTGAAAGAAGGGGATAAGAATGGATGACCTCCAAGGACCCTTTCAGCTCTAAAATGATATTATTCTACTTTACTCTCTTCCTCATCTTCCTTCACCACTTTCCTCCTTAGCTCTTTTGTTCAACAAACTTTTATTTTATATCTAGTACATACAATCCACTCTGCTAGGTGCTTGGGATACCCAGTGAAAGAAAGACAAAGTTCCTATCCTCATGGAGCTTATAATCTAGTACAGTCAACCAGTCATTCAACACACATTTATTAAAGTGTCTAATATGTGCCAACTGCTGTGCTATGCACCAAGGGCACAAAAAAGGCAAAAATATGATGCCTATTGCTAAGAAGCTCATTACTGTGTATACAAGATGACCTGGGTGAACAAATTATATCTGGTGTTAATGAGAGGTAGTCTCATGGTGAAGGAACTAATGGTAGGGAGATTATCCATTTTCACATATTACTACAATAAATTAAGATATGGTAAGCCACAGAAGAGATGCAACAGTGGCATGAGAGATTTGAAGAGGGAGAAATCACTTATATGCCGTCCTCATATCCCAGCCACCTCTATCCTATCCATCTACCTCTCCCCCAACCTCTCCCAACAAAACTTCCTCTCCTGGTCCTCACTCTCCTGTAAAGATTGCCTTTCCCTATTAAAATGAAAGCTTCCTGTGGCCAAGGATTTTCTCTTCTTAAACTGTTTGCACAGATCAGGGCCTGATATATTGTGAATGCTTAATAAGTATCTTTTTTTTGTTTCATTCATCATTTGTAACTGCAGTGCTCAACTGAGGTGAAGGAAGACTTCATTTGGGAAGTTGCACCTTAATTGGACTTAGCTCAAAGAAAAGGATTTCAATAGTTCAAGATTTAGGTTGAAGTCATCTTTCCATCCTATCCAGCTGTTCACTGAGGTTCTTTTGCCATCTGCCATCCCTCTAGGGGGCAGCTAGGTGGTGCAGTGGATAGAGCACCAATGCAGGAGTCAGGAGGACCTGGGTTCAAATCTCACCTCAGACACTTGACACTCACTAGCTGTGTGACCTTGGGCAAGTCACTTAACCTCAATTGCCTCATGCTGGGTCATCTCCAGTCATCTTGATGAATATCTGGTCACTGGATTCAGATGACTCTGGAGGAGAATTGAGGCTGGTGACCTATATAGCCCTCCCTCACTCAAAACAAAGTCAAGTGCAAATCATGTCATCATTTCTCTGATGGCACGGTCTTCTTCAGCAACAAAGGAAGAACTCACATCCCTCTAATGCCTTGTTTGTCCCATCTTGGACAAGCACTTTCTCAAATAGGACTGACTTCCAGGATCCATGCATGCTGTTGATGGTAGACAGTTGTTTTTGCCGCTAGTGGTGGTTACTGCTGCTTCTGCTGTTGGTGGTAGTTGGTAGTTGTTGCTGCTTTGGCTGGTGGTGGTAGTTGGTAGCTGGTTGCTATTGTTGTATTATGTCTGACCTTTGTGACCCCATTTTAGGTTTTTCAACCATTGGGGTGATTTGCTATGTTCTCCAGTTCATTTGACTGAATATGAAACTGAGGCAAACAGGGTTATGTGACTTTCCCAGGGTCACATGGCTAGTAAGTGTCTGAGACCAGATTTGAATTCAGAAAGTTGAGTCTTCCTGACTCCAGGCCCAGCATTCTGCACTGTCACCTCTCTTCATCATGAATGAAAACCTACCTAGTCCAACATATCTAGCTGGCCCCAGCCCAGATATGCTTCACATCCCATGTGGCTGTTTACCCAGCAAGGTTATATCTTGCCCTTGTACCTCTTGTGCCATGCACATGCCCCACTAAAGTATTTAAATCAATGCTACTCTTGTTTCCGTAATGAATATGATAATTGGTTGCCTAATGGTTCAATTTACCATCTCTGTAACTTCGTAGATCAAAATTCCCTTCCATGGCCATTTACCCCACCCCCACCCCATATGTGTTGCAATACCCACTTAGAATATAAAGAAGCTCCTTGAAGTAAGTGCCTCTCACTTTTTGTTGGGTTCTCCCCAGCACTTAGCACAGTGCTTAGCACAAAGTAAGCACAAGTTTATATATGTGTATATATGCATATATATCTATGCATATACATATAAGTACATATTATGGGTATGTGTGTATATATATGCATATATGTATGTATATGCTACAAACTGCACAAAGACTTTTAGGACACCCCGTGTATCTATGTAAGTGTACACATGAATATATGTATATATGCATAGACAACTAGATGGTGTAGTGGATAATGTGCTGGACTTGGAGTCATAGAAACATGAGTTCAAATCCTACCTTAGAAACTTACTGTGTGACTCTTGGCAAAGTACTTAATATCTCTCAGCCTCAGTTTCCTTAGCTTTAAAACAGAGACAACAATAGTACAGGCCTCCCAGGGTTGCTTTGAGGTAGATAACATATGGAAGTACTTTGCAAATCTAAAAGTGTTTTTTATCAATGTTAGCTATTAACAATAATAATGTTTATAAATTTCAACAATTGCAGGTATATAAGGAATTAAATGTGGGAATGCATAGAGACGGGATAAAATATTGGAGTATTGAAGCTGAGAATCCACTTCTGGGACCTAACTTTATAGTGATTCCTGGCCATGAGTGTCTAAACCTACAGATATATACAGGTGTGTGTTCTACCTGACCTATGACTATATCAAAGCAGGATGGAAAGGTAGCCTGCTGCTACCATAAAAGACCAAAGCTCTGGAGAGGTTTTTGTCATTTAGTGGTTTTTCAGTTGTATCTGATGCTTTGTGACCTCATTTGGGGTTTTCTTGGCAAAGATACTGGAATGGTTTGCCATTCCTTCTCCTGTAAAACTCATTTTACAGAAGAGGAAACTGAGTCAAACAGGGTTGAGTGATTTGTCCAGGCTACATAGTTAGGAAGTGTCTGAGGCCAGATTTGAATTCAGGAAGCTGAGTCTTCTGATTCTAAATCCAGTGTTCTATCCACTGTACCACTTAATTGCCCCTGGGGATGTAGAATATGTCAAACAAATGGACATTTCATGAAAATTCCTGGTAATGTACCTATGCCATATAGAACTTAGAATCCCAGACATTTTAGAGTTTGAAAGTACCTCAGCCTTCATCTGATCTAATCAATGCCTGAGAAGAATGCCCACTCTGATCCACCGTAAGTGGTCATCCCACCTTAGCTTAGAGATTTCCCATGAGGGACAACTAACGACCTTTGGAGGCAGCTGATTCCACTTTTGGATGGCCCTGACAATAAAAAGGCAGTACAGGGTAAAATACAGAATTCTGGCCTTGGAATCAGGATGACCTGGAGTTTTTGCTTTGCCTCTGACACAAAGTGGTGGTCAACCAAGTCAATTCTCAGTGCCACAGGCAACTATAAAAATAACTAAACTGTAAATAATACGATTGCATTGGCTGAGGGAGCTTCTATACATATGAAATCACAGGTCTGCTTCAAGAAATAGCATTGTTAGGAGACTTTTCCCCTTAAAAACTAAACATCATCTCTTTGCTACTTCTATCCTACCATTCATGCTTCTCCCCTCTGGGGCCAAATAGAAAAATTCTGCTTTCTTTTTCACATAATAATTCTTCAAATATTTCAAAACAACTGCCATGTCTCCCAACCCCCAAATCCTACCCTAGTATTCTCGCCAGATGAAACTTGCCTCCATTTTTTTAGCTAATCTTTATTTGGCATGAACGTGAGGCCCTCCACCATCCAGTTCTGAATTCTCTTCAGCTAATCAATGATTTTTTGAAGCTATGGCACCTAGAGCTGAAAACAATTTTCTAGATGTAATCTGATATGGATAGAGTGCCAAGGAAAATCATTCCTCTCAAATTAGCCCAAGGTTAAAACATAGCCAATAAGTGCTGGTCCAAGCCCTGGTTGAAAATCTCCAAGAAGAAGGTACCCACCACTTTTCAATTCGACTTTGAGACATTTCAAATATTTAAGAAGTATCTCCAGACATGTGACCTAAATTTGTGTCTTTACAGCTTCCCATCTAAAATCCTACCTTCTTTGAGATGTTTTTCTGGATTTCCCTTTAATCCTTCTATCTTCCCTCTATTGATTATTTCCATTTTCTCCTTCTATCTTGTTCGCATATTGTCTCTCCCATTAGATTGTGAGCTCCTAGAAATCAGGGACAGTCTTTTATCTTTCTTTGTGTTCAGTGTTTAGCACAGCACCTGGAACCTAGTTGGTGCCTAATAAATACCTATTGACTTCCATGTATTTCTCCTGGTTCTACCTTCTGGGGCCAAATATAACAAGTTGAATAGTTCTTCCACATGACAACACTTAAGATACTTAATGGCAGTTATTATATCTCCTCTGAGTTATCTTTTCCCCAAGCTAAACATGCCCAGTTCCTTCAACCATTTTTTTTGAGGTAATCAGGGTTAAGTGACTTGCCCAGGGTCACACAGCTAGTAAATGTCTGATACTGGATTTGAATTTAGATCCTCCTGACTTTAAGACTGGTGCTCTATCCACTGTGCCAAATAGCTTCCCCCTTCAATCAATTCCTGAGGTCCTGGACTCAAGACCTTTCATCACCCTGGTTGACCTTCCCTCAACACTCTTCAGCTTTCTTACTTAAATGATGATGCTCAGAAATGAACATAGTATGCTAGAAGAGGTCTGACTATGATAGCATAGAACTATCAGCTTTCTACTCTTGGAAGCTATGCCCCTCTTAGTGCAACGAAATATCACATTAGCTATTTTGGCTGCCTCAACATATTCCTGATTCATATGGTGCTTGTAGTCCACTAAAACCCCTGGATTATTTTTTAAAAAATTGCTGTGCTTCAATGCCTCACTGATATTTTATTTGTGAAATTGATGGTTTTTTTGTTTTTAAGTGCAAGACTTTACATTCATCCCTATAGAATTTCAACTTACCAGATTTAGCTTCACACTCCATCAAGATCTTTTTCAAGCCAAGCTCTGCGATCTAACATGTAAGTTATCCTTCCCAGATCTGGGTCATTTGAAAAATTGTTGATGCCCCTATCCAAGTCAAAGATGAAAATGTTAAATGACACAGGCCAAGCACAGATCCCCGAGGCACTGTACTGTAGACCTCCTGCCATGTTGACATTGAAATATTAACGGCTACACTTTCAGTCCAGCCACCCAAATGGTTTTGAATCCTTATATTCTTGTCTAACATATGGGATACTTTATTAAAAGCTTTATTAAAATCCAAGTAAACTGTATCCATAACATTCTTATGTCTCCCTCTTGCCTACTAGTTTAAGAATCATTGTATCAGGTAAGAGCTTGGGGTTAGTCTGTCATGACTGGTTCTTGATGAAATCATACTGGATTTTTGCAGTGGTGCAGTGAGAACATTGGGCCTGGAGTCAGGAAGACCTGTGGGATCCTAGGCAAGTCACTTAACCCTGTTTGCCTCAGTTTCTTCATCTGTAAAACTGGAGCTGGAGAAGGAGATGGCAAATCACTCCAGTATCTTTGCCAAGAAAACCCCAAATGGAGTGACAAAGAATCTGAATAGCTGAACAAGAGAACTGAACAACACCTTTTCTGCATGTTCATCAGCCATCTCTTTAATGATCTTTCCTTGATTTTTCCTGGGGAGCCAAAGTCAAGCTCACTGGAGCTTCCTTGGGCTGTGCGGCATGGCCATGGATGTCTCTGCCATTCTCCAGGAGCTGCTGGCATACTGCTAGGGTGACCACTCCAACATTCTTTTGAAGAATGACTTATATATGTGTAATGCTTAACCTTTGAAGTACACACATGATCTCTTTTGGTTCCCTTAACCCAAGGAGTAAACTTTCAGTCCCTGGGGCATACTGATCGTATTTGTATTGTCAGAGTTTAGTCAATGCTGTGCACATAGTAGGTACTTAATAACTGTTTATTGATTGACTGACTGATCTCTATTTGTAAAGGTAGTTTCTACATAAGGGAATTCCCTCATACCAATGAAACCCCAGCGCTAGATACTTCCTCCCTCCCCACTCACACACATACATATGCACGCATACACACACACCTGAGGCATAGACAAACAACTTGAAATGTGCTCAAGGCAGGCAGGATGGGAGGAGAGGGAATGCTTCACATCTCAGGACATAAGGCGTTGTTGATATGGAGAGACCTTGGGGCACTGCCTCAAGTTGTCAGGATAACATGAGACCCCTGCTGTGGACATTCTCTCACCAGGAAAGAGAACAGGACTGCATGGGAGTCCAGGGGAGAGGTAGGAAGGTAACTTCTAATCTTCACTAATTATTAGCATTAACTTGGTGCCCAATTCACTTGCCCCTTGCTGGAGGAATGCAAATGCCATTAGTCCTCTAGAGTTTGGTTCCTAGTCAGTGAACCCGTTATATTTTTGTCTGTAGATATTATTCCCATTTCACAGATGTAGAAACCATGTCCCTCAGAGAGTTTAAATGATTTTCCCAAGATCACACAGAATTAGGAGGCAGAGCCCAGATCAAAACACAGTTCTCTTGACTCCCAACCCCAAACTCTTCCACTAGATTTCTTTACAAAGAGGTTAATAACAAGCAGAAAACACCTCTGTTATTCCCTTTATTCTCGTTCTCTTTTTTCAGATCTTGACATGTTTTATTTATGTCTGTACTCAAGAGGATCAACTTTCTTGAAACTCTAGTGTTTTCTTGGCTGTTTTCCATATTCAAACAATGTTGGGTAGTTTCCCTGGGTCTCTCCTCCTGTTCTGATTTATTCAACAGATGGATAGTTGCTATCAATATCTTTTCAAAGTTTAAAAGGTATTTTGAATGGTAAAGTTAGTTTGAAGTTCAATTAATTTTGCCCAAATTGGTGGTGGAGGGAGGTCTTGCTCTTCATGTATTTATTTTGTACCTATAACTGTAAGTCATCAGACTGACATTCAACGGACACCAACATCAAGATCAAAGCATTAAAGGGTTGGGCTTTAGAAATATGTAGTGGGATTTGGTAATTTAGTGAAAAAAAAACATACATTAGGGAAAACCAGCACAGATCAAATCCCTTACCCTTGCCTCTGAATCATCAAATGCTACAACTAGAAGAGACCTCAGGGATCAGTCAGTCCAGCTCTCTCATTTTGCAGATGCTGAAACTGAAGCCCAGAGAGACAGGCATTTAATAAATGTCTGCTTAATTGTTGATGTGGCTCATCCAAGGTCACCCAGTTAATTAGTGGCAGAACGAGGATTACAGTCCGGATCTGAATATCCTGATTTCCCAGTGGATGCTCTTTCCTGACCACTATTTTGCCTATGTCTACATGGAGGAGACTGCATTTGAGGCAAAAACCATTTGTTTTGAATAGTGGACTGTGAGCCTGTGATCTAAGCACAAGGGAAATAAGTGGGGAACTATTTCTCCTGAGGAAAGAATTAATCCAATTCTGTGATTTCCTGTAGGAACACAAGGGGGGCTGCAGAGTTTATTGCCAAGCCACAAAAAGTTAAGAGGCAAGTGAAAAGGGAATGAGTTTTGATTATGGAAGGCAGTGCACTCTCATCTCTGGGCATAGAACTATCTGGTTATACTAGCTTTACCAAAGTACTAAGGTATCAGGTGTGGGGAAGGTTTAAATAGTCAGAAGGCATAGATGTGACAAGGATGAGGCAAATTGGTTTTGTCTGAGGGTATCAAAATGGCAGAGGGCACATTACTCCCCAATGAGTTCATATACTCCCTGTGGTAAACGTCATCCCGGTGCCTCATTTCACAGTCCTCCACTGACCTGTACTGTCTCGTGGAAAAACCATCCAGGACTCAGCCCCTTGGGTCCTAGGGTCATGAGACTTTTCTTCCAGAAACAAGTTTCTCATCCCTTCTCCTTCCCTCCACAGATGGAAGATGTGTTCTCCCCGCTCCCAGGAAGACTAGCCTGTTTTCTGCACTCTCTCTACCTGCTGCTCATCTAGTCCTTACTCAAATAAATCTGCCCCACCCCCCGTGCTGGGACTCCTAGTTATAGCTCTGTTGGAAGGACTCTCAGTGATAGGTTTGGACTGTCACAGCAAAGGGAATATGCCAAAGGGAGAATAATTACCTATGAATGGTTAATAAAGCTAAAGAATACTCTTTTCCCAAGGTCATTGGTCCTGCGTCTGAACAGGATACTCTTCTAATACATGACATGAAGAAATGGACATTTCTTGGTCTTGGAATCCAAAGACCTATGTTTAAGTCCCAGATCTGATTCTCATTTATGATATGACTTTAAGCAAGTCACTTAATCTCCATGAATCTGAGTTATAATGAGGATTATAATTAAATAAAATGTGCCAAATACTTTGTAAACCTTTAAGTGATATTCAAATATCAGCTATTTATTTAATTTTGCTACAAATCCAGAGGTTAGAAGCAATTTGATCCAGCCCATATCTGGATAGGAACCTTCTCTGTAGCATCTCTGATAAAGGTCACATAATTTCGTTTGTAAGATGGCCTAAGTTGGAGAGCCACCTTCTCCGTCAAAGTCACACTCAAAGTCACACAAAGATGGTTATAGGGATATCTAAACCTCTAGATCTAACCCTGTTCTCTAACCATCATCCAGAGCATCCAGAACAAAACCAATCCTTACAACACATTTTGAAGTTTTTCATCTGGTCATGATTTAAATTCAAGTAGCTAAGTGAAGGGAAAGATACGATCACATTTTCAGAACTTTGTTCAGTTTTAGCTGTCACATGTCTGGAGAGACATTGATGAACTAGAGAGCATCCCAAGGAGAGTAACCAAGATGGTAAAGAGATTGTAAAACATATCATAGGAGGGTCAGTTGAAGCAATTGGGGGTATTTAGACTGAAAAGAGAAGACTTAGGTCTTAGTTCTAGTTCAACATTTGAGGATCTCTCATATGGAAGACATTATTTTTTATTTCTTGTGAGTCTATGAGTTTTGCTTCAATATATAGAAGAGCTCCTTACTTAACTATTTGAAAATGTAATGTAAAGGTAGGTCCTTGCCACTGGAGGTTGGAATCTACATATCAAGGATGTGGAGAAGCCATGGGTTGGGTCGGATTAGATGATCTATGGAATCCCTTGCAAAACTCCTAAGTTCCATGATTCTGAAACCAGACTTCTAAACAATAACCCTCCACGTAGCTTTTTGATTAGCACAGATACATTTTAGCAGCTGACGTCATGTGGGCCATCACCAGTGAATCAAAATCCTGCATGAGAAGAGAAATATTAAGGGGTCTAAATGGACAATGTTCTGTCCTCTCTATTTCCAAAGGCCTAGTGACAGTACTTGTAAGGGTAGAACCAGGAACCTTGCAGATAACCAATCAATAAGTGTGCATTGGACCATTACTATGTGCTTTAAGCCTTGCTATGTCATAGGATGGAGGCAAATGAAGTATATTTCATAACCCCCCGAGGAAGGAACAATTAAAACTACCTGTGATTGATAACTATCTAAAATTAAGATGACTGTACTTGAATGGTCTCTTGTTCGTTTTGTCGTACATTATTGCTGCCTTAGGTTTCCTCTTTCTCCAAAAATAAAACCAATGACGCTACTAGAACATGTCCTAAGCTTTTTCTTTAAGTGCAGGATTATTTGTGTAGTTACTAAATTTGTCTAATATCAAAACATTTTCCAGTAGAGGGCGCCTTCCTCTTAGCTACTTAAAGGTCCTTGTTCTACCAACAGGCATTCTTTAAAACAAAATGTACAATCATCTTTTTTTCCCCCCTGTTCTATTATGTTATAGAAATGCTTGTTTTATTTCTCAAGTTCAGAATAAAATAAATACATATGTAAAAAATATAGTGGCAAGTTCTTGCCCTTTTTTAAAAAACATTTCTTGCCTGATTTATGATTTTTAGTCTAGGAGCCCACATTGGCTCAATTAGCTGTTGACTCTGACAAATGGGAAATGGACAAAAGTGAAGACATTAACTTTAATTATCAACATTTCTTGGGGAAATTTAACCAATATAAAACCTTCACCATGACAAAAATTTTGTGTCAACAAGTATTTGGCCTCTTCCATTTCTTAATGAAGCAAGGTATTAATTCTCATGTTTTCCACCACTGTACTATGTCTTCACCTTAGCTTAGTATCTGTGAATTTCTTAGTCAACAGGTATTATTAGATGCATTTTGAGTTAATTTATGTCTTTTAAATCTTTTTGCCTCAGTTTCTTCATTAGCCACAGTCTAGTGGGTCCGTTCCACAGTTCCCCCAGGTTACCTGTTCAGCTTTTCTCTGCCCACAATTCTCCAGCTGATCCTCTTGGACCATTTCATGAAGATTTCACCTGTACTCTTGTGCTCTTTTCTGTAGTTCCATGACACTGAGGAACTGAAATGGTACATATGCTGGAGTGCCTAGCACAGGACTCTGGTTATCTCCCTTTGACTTCACTTAAGTATGCCTAGTCATAGATTCTAATGTGTTCTCCATTTGGTACTCCATTTTCAGATGTCAACTCACTTGGCTCTCTTACCACTTTCCCAGTGAATTGTGGGTGCCTGATCTCCCCTAAATCCCTTGCATTCTCTTATATTATCCCCAAATCTGAGTACTAGCAGAGAGTCCATGTACCTTCCTACAATATCTGGAATAAGAGGATGGTGAAGCATGGGAAGAAAGGTCAAATACTTTCCCTGGCACAACTTGTTGGGAAGAGAAAATTTGGCACTCTCTGCTACATAAAAAGCACTATACAACAGAGTGAGAGAAAATTATGAGCACTATCACCTCACAAAAAAGAAAAAAAAAGAAAGGGAAGAGGGGGCAAGCCTCCATAAAGCTTGGCATGAGATGTAACCCAGCCAGATCACCCCAAAAGCATTTATAGATGAAACTAGACAGAGGAGAAAAAACAGATGCGAACAGCCCCAAATTTGCCAGTGTTCTTACTTAGGCACTCTATTGTTGTTCTCTATGACAGTGGAGCTATCACAATTACTATTATATAGTAACTAAACTCTAATTAATATATTAATTAAATTCTAACACCTCAATTCCTTATGTGTTATCTGAAGAAGCAGAAAGAACAAGATCACATATACACAAAGGAAACCAGGATTGAAGATGTCGCAATTTTGAAAATGCTCAGAGATTAATTTTCAAGATATTTTAAATGGCAGGGTAGGGGTAGGCCAAATAATGTAAAAAAAAAATCATGGATTGTATTATAACAACCAAAAAACCCCAAGATGACGTCAGCACCTACTGGACTATGGTCCCATGTGCCTTCTTTCTCATCTCTATAAAATCTTTATTAGAATCATCTGTGTGTGTATTGAGGCTATGCTTGATGAAAACATGAGAAAATAACAGGCAAGCTTTTACAGACAATTTTCCACAGCAGGACATATCTTCACAGTCACATAACAGACTTACAGGTATGGAGAATACAAGTTGCCATTGTTTTTGTTCACTGATTATCAAAACAACAACAAACCTCAGTAGAAGAAGTATATCTTAAAAATTTTCTTCAAACAATGTAGCTCCCATGTATATGTTAAGATCATACAAGAGTCTTTGATAGATGCGACCACAGAGTTAACTTTGTTCCACTGTCTGTCTGTCTGTCAATTAGCTGACTGTCATGTAGAAGGTATACGTACGAGCAATAACAGACAGATGGCAGCTAGGCGGCACGGTGCATAGAGTGTTGCACCTAAAGTCAGGAAGACATCTTCCTGAATTCAAATCTGGCCTTAGAAGTTTACTAGCTATGTGACCCTGGGCAAGTCACTTTACCTTTTTACAACTGATTAACCTATTTGCCTCAGTTTCTTCATCTGTAAAATGAGCTAGAGAGGGAAATGGCAAACCACTCTGGTTATCTTTGCCAAGAAAATCCCAAATGGGGTCATGAAGAGTTGGCCAGAACTGAACAAGAGCAGATGGATATATTAAATGACATAGAGAATGATCTCTAATGCAGAGAATGATCTCTATTGGAGAGATTCTCCCTGGGGTAGTTTTGAGACTGTCTGGATATGAATCACACGGTATGAGAAGATATGAGCAGAATAAGATCTTCCCATGGATGAAATCAGAGATCCATCAACACAATAAGTATAAATTCATTTAGCACCATCAGGGACAACATACCCCATCCTAACTGGTCACTGAACTGTTTCCTTCATCCTCTTGAATCTGAAATCTTCTCATTCTCATTGGGTTGAGTTGTTAATTTGGGGCACCTGGCAAACTTCTTGCTTACCCTACCTGTTTAGCAAACTGAGGTCTCTGATGTCAAGCTTTTCGTTACCTACTGGGCCAGTTATGTCTTATCTCTAATTTGGAAGGGTCCTGACAATGTTCACAGACCTCAGTAGTATCTCAGACCAACAACATGAAAAGTGTCACCGTATTCAACAGTGATGTGATCACTGTTTTCCCAATCTGAATCTCATAGAGTCTCAAAGCCAATCCAGGGTCAGAGTGACACAGCTGCTCATTCCAAGTGTCTCTGGTTCACCTCCAATCTAGACTCTCATCTTGCTGTCTCTGTACATACTGCTGAAGGTTTCAGATTTCCCTGGCTCACCCTTGGTCTGGTGCTGGAAGGCTTCTATGTACTGTGTTTCCAGACTGGCCTTTTCTTGTTAGACTCCCTTTCTTAGTGCCCACAAGCTTTCTCTTGATGTGGCCCTAGACTGGGAAAACAATGGACTCACTCTAGTTTCTCCCTGGATTTCTTGATTGTTACATGCCCTGGTGTCATTTACTTCATCCTTGTTGGAGCAGTTGAATTAAGTCTGAGCTGTGCTGCTCACAATTCCTTTGCTATCTTAGGAGCACGTCACCTGCCACTGTCCTAATGCTACCAGAAATCATCTTCAGCTACCATCTTCCTGAAGGTCTTCTGCAGAAATCCAACTTAGTCACATCTGAGTTCTTTCTCTTTTCTCATTTCAACCTAATTCAAAATCAGAAGCTATTGAACTTGCATCTCCATCTTCAAAGGGCCACCAGCTTATATCACTGAAAACAAATCCAATTGAAAATTAAAAATTCTAGGAAAAATGGGGTGGGTAGAAAGGAAAAAAAAGGGTAAATGAAGTATGGAAAGATTCATTGATGATGTCATATTCAAATCATAGCCAAACAACAGTCAAACCAAGATCCCGCTGGATATGGTGGCCAATTTTCATCAACTCCTTTGAAGATGCCAATAAATGCCTGCTGGTTCCAGGCAAAACCTGTGTTGTCTACAACTCCCCCAGTTTCATTGCCAAGGGAAATTATGGTGAATTTTAAGGGTTTGGGGCAGACCAGATGATTGAAGCTCTTTTCCTTGAATCTTCTTGCCTCCCATGCCTTATGGGATTGAGTATTAAACTGACTGTTGTATGGGTCCTCTGTTTCCTGCTTTGTTCATCTGATCACAACATGGGCTGCTCCACACTTAACTCCTCAGGGAGGTTTGAGGGCCATTTGCCTAGAGGAAAGTGATTCCACTTCCTTTTCTTCCTAACCTTGGTCCTCAGCTTTCATATTTACTGTCTTAAAGGCTCACAATGTTGCCATGTGAATCACATCTAGAAGGGGGGAAAGCTGTCTTGGGACACAGTGGTCTCACTTGCACCAGATCTCTTCAAGCTGATGCTAGGTGATCTGAATGCTGTAAAGAAGATCCTCCCTCAGGCACCAGTTGGATTGGATGGTCCCTGGGGTCCTTTATAACTCTGAGATGCTTTCATTAGACACATTCCACTTGACTTAGGGTCAACCGGTGGAAGTTTTCAGAAAGAAAGAATTTAGCTCAGTCTCAAACAATGCTGTTGTTCAATCATGTCTGACTTTTTGTGACCCCATTTTGGGGTTTTCCTAGAAAAGATACTGGAGTAGTTTGCCATTTCCTTCTCCAACTCATTTGACAGTTGAGGAAACTGGGGCAAAGAGGATTAAGTGACTTGTCCAGGGTCCCCTAGCTAGTAAGTGTCTGAGACCAGATTTGAATTCAGGAAATGAGTCTTCCTGACCTCAGACCAAGCACTCTATTCACTGTGCCACCTAGCATTAGGTAGTGAGTGCCTTGTCATGGAGGATGTCCGACCAGAGGCAGATGGACCACTTGTTCAAGATTTTATTGAAGACATTTGTAATTTGGTTGTGGATTGGGTTTGATCTCTGAGGTCCTTCCCAACTCTTAAGATTTTTTAATTCTCTTTCCCTTCTAAGAACATCAAAAGTATCCTCACTGACTCAGGGAAAGCCTTCTAAGCACAAATATTCACTTTATTGGCAATCTAATGGGATGCCTGAGAGTTATGACTCCTGTAAAAGTACAGAAAAATATGATATTCTAGGCACATACTTTTTCAATTATGGACAGCTCAAACATTGTCTTACTCCTCATCCATCTCAATCTGAAGTCTGGTGGGGAGGCTGGTCCCAAACATCTTTGCACACAATCTCAAACACTGCTCATGCAGCTTCTAAATTTTTAAGAATTAATCAAATGCAAATCTTGCAAAGTACAGATTGTGATTTATATGAGTTCTGGCGAGTGAGCGTGCAATCTGAAATCTTCTAAATTGAAAAGAAGGGGGCTAGGAAGAATGAAGCTCAACGTAGAGCTCAGAGTGGGTAACAAAGCTTTTTGACATGATAATTCTCGAGTCTGCTGACTCTCCTAAGACTTAGTTGGGTGACACAGATCTGGTATGTTGATTTAAGACAGAAACCTTTGACTGCCCGGATTAGAATTGGGCTGTTACAGAAGTTTTATTGGCACTGGAGTGATGGCTCCCTGGTGAGTAAGCTCCATAATTAATGTAGATAAAAGGAACAGCCCAGGGGACAACTTGCTAGGTACAGAAGGGCATATATCTGAAGGAGTATCATGGAAAGAGGGATTTATTTTATTTGAGCTCAGAGGGAAGAATCAGAAATGATGGGTAGAAGTTACAAAGAAGACAATTTACACTTGATGTCAGGAAGATCTTCCTAACAAGTTGAGTTATTCACAAGTAGAATGAGCTGCCTTCTTGGGTGACAGGCTCTCCCTCCTCAGAGGTCTTCAGGAAATGGCTAGAGGCTAGCTTATTGGTTATGCTGTAATACAAATTCCTTTCATGGATTGGTTGTACTAGACGGTTGCTGAGGTCCCTTCCAAACCTCCCATTCTATGAGATCTTTATCTCATCCTGGTGGATATTTATAGGCTGTGTGACCCTAATTCTTCTGAGCCTCAAAGTCCTCGTCCTTATTAGAGGCATCACAAATACTTGTAATACCTTCCTCAAGGGACTATTTTGGGGAAGGGAGTTTAGAAATTCTAAAACAGTGTAGAAATTCAAATTATAATTAGATCATCTTATCTACCCACTTGCAATTAGAGAAGAGGTCACAGACTACCAGCCAACCATATCTACATGTGGTTACACATGTAAAAGTTTCCACTAATGGATGTAGGCTTACACACCTACCCACTTAGAAATACATTCATGGGTATGTGTGTATTGCCCATTTATAGAAAGGACCTATTTAGGGATGAATGATCTTTCAGATTCAACCCAAGCTCAGAAAACTATACATGACTATTCTGAAACAATGAACATCATTGGATTATAGATTTAGAACTTAAAGGGACCTCAGAGACCATCTAGTCTAGTCTTCTTATTTTACATATGATGAAACTGAGGTCCAGAGATTAAGTGATTTACCCAGGGTCACTCAGTTCATTTTTGAAATGGGATTTGAACCTGGTCCAATTGTCTATCAGTTCAGTGCTCTATTACATCAGACTGTCTTTAAATGCATTCACACAATCTGAAAGAAGGTTCTTCGTAAAGAAAATATTGTTTTCCCTGAATTATCATTAAGCAGAGTAGTCAAAGAGCCAAAACAAAGGGAATTCTTGTGATCTAGAAAGGTGAGAGACACTGAATGATAATAGCAAATAGACCAAAGAAAGAAAAATTATTTTAGAGAATCAATGAAAAAAATAAGTTCCTCAAGAGTCACCTCAGATAAATAGGAGACAAGTTGATTTAGACTTCTTTATTAATAAAGCAGCTGCCTGCTGAATCAACCTGATAACAATGACAACAAGAAAACCACAACAAGTTTTGGTACAAATATTTATTAAGTAGCATTTTACTGTGCAAGGAGCCATTCTCAGTATTATGGATAAAAAAATGCAAGTCAAGAAAATTGGAAAAATAGGAAATTGAATTCTATTGGATAATACAACATGTAAATGGATAAATCAATACAATATAATCTGAGGAGAGAGAAAAACTAAAATCTAGAGATGGGAAGAAAGGTTTTCCATAGGAGACTCAAGGATAAAACTTTGAAAATAAGGCTTCTAGGAGGTAAAGATAAGGAGAGAGGGAGTTCTACATGTGGTGAGCTTTGTGTGCAAAGGTAGGGGAGGTGGAAAATTGAATGGTTGAGTTGGAATAAGTCTGAGAGATATACTTGACTTGCATGACTTGGGAGTCTGTGATCAAATGAGATAATTGCAAAGCATTTTGTAAACTTTAAAGTACAATTTAAATTCTAGCTAATAATAGTATCAACAATGTCTTATAGATACAATTATTATATCTATAATATAAAATTACATATCTATAATAACAATTATTAACAGCAATATTATTCATTATATTTCAATAGAATTAAAATATTATTATTATTATGTACTCCAAGGAGAATTCTGATCCTTTCTATCTCTCTTCTTAAATCCTTGAAAGAGGTTCTATCATTCATCATTTGAGTTTATTCTCTATTTTTCTGATGTCTTGGATATTCCTTATCCTACCTGAGGTTGTTTTCCACTTTAAATTCATCTTCTTGATCTGCCTTAACTCCTTTTGTGTCTGAGTTTTCTGAGTTTAAGTTGTTGGTTTATAAGGGAGATGATCTTACCTATGATTGGGTCTCTTCCTGAAGGACCTTCTTCACTTGTCACCAAGGGATCTTCCAATGTTTCATCGCAATCATTAAGTGCAATAATACTTGCAAAGCACCTAGCACAGTGCTTGGTACATAATAGGTGCTGCATAAATGTTAGTTGTTATTATCTGAATAATCCTGCAAAAGATCTATATGGGAGCTGTGGTCTGAATAATCATATAAGTGTCCTTACAGAGGGCAGGAACCATTTCATATTTACTTTTGTAGATCCTCCAGCACAACGTACTGAACATAGGAGACATATAATGAATATTTACTGAATGAAGTGTTTAATTGATTTTATTTCAGTTTCACTTTAAGTCCTATCTT
Organism: Potorous gilbertii; assembly: GCA_028658325.1. Lineage (NCBI taxonomy): Eukaryota > Metazoa > Chordata > Mammalia > Diprotodontia > Potoroidae > Potorous > Potorous gilbertii. The sequence goes on from CM053770.1 coordinate 481,671,476, forward strand.
ATAGGAATACATTTTGTCTTTCATGCTGGACTTGGTAAATGCAGGAGAATTCAGATCATCTTAATGTAAACAGGCATAATAAGTACAGTACAAAGGAACTATTTAAAATTAAAATTAAAAAATGGAGAATTAAGGAAAATATGGGAGAGATGATTGTGTGTAGATCACATTAGGTCAAATAGTCACATTTTCCTTCAGTAGTAAGGTGATTTTAGTCTCAATTGTTTAAATAAGTCCCTCAACTCTTTATCTCACTTTCCCTCCTGGACACTGCCTCTATTATTGAGGCAACAATTTGTAGTGATGCTTAAAAAATAATTAAAAGAATTCTTACAATACATGGTCCAAAATTAGTTATACATTCTTGAAGAATAGATCGATTACCAAGATATTCAGTCCCCAAATCATTAGCTAGTACGGCAAAAGTAAAAATCCTTTTAAAATAATTATCTCATTTTAAGTCTAATTATAATACTGTAATTGCCCCCAGGTCCACATTGTTTTCTCTTCCCTTTCTTTAGGGACTTCATATCTGAAAAGTCAAAAATACAATCACAATTGATCTGAGCTCCCAGTTCAGAAAATTACTAACCTTCAGGCAGAAGTTTGGATCTATAACTTCATTTACGTTTATATTAACCTCTAGAAACACCATGGCCTTTATAGAGGTGAGGCAAAGCTGAGGGTTTCAGAAACATCTAGGTGAAGAGGCAGAGTGCTTAACACTATCAATAGACAAGCACCAGGCACAAAAGTTGGAGGCAGAGCATAGGTTTTCTTAAACCTTCAATCCTTGAAGAGCCAGGTCCAGCTGGTGGCATCCGCCCAAGTCTCCTGTTTTGAAATGCTTATAGGGCCAACGACCTTTCTCAGTCTCTCCTATCTCTGTCACAACTGAGTCCTATTTTTAATTTCTCCTTTGGCTGTTGAGTCTTTCTCTCAGGCTTTGACGTCCTCACTCCTTCTATACCAACAAATCCTTGAAATCTCCCCTGGTTCTAAAATAACGCTTCATTTTATACAAGATTCTCAGGACATGAACTAGTCCCTCACTCAATTGAAACAGATTGCTTATCACAACTCATTTAAATGTCATTTATTCAAGAAAATACAGGCCTTCTTCAAATCTAGTTCTAATTGATTCAATCAAGAATTGTTCTTACATGACAAAGATAAATATTCTTAAGTAGAGTACAACAATCAATAAATTCTTATCCTTGCACATCTAAAAAGCTGATATTGCTTTGGGCTGCATTCAAGAAAAGTATAGATTTCAAGTGAATTGATAGTAAATTGGCCTACATAGGACATTCCACAGGGCATGACGAATGGTTGCTAGTTCTGGTTCTTAGGGTTAACTTAAGGGTTTGGGGCCTGCTTCCTGCCATGGATGACTTAGAGCTTAAGTCTGAGATGACTTCTGAGCTAAAGGATCTGATCATATAACGGATGTCAAAGAGATTGACCTGGATCTCCCTTTCACCCTTGCTTTCTAACTGAGAATTATGCAAGGACTATGTTGATCTTCCTGAGTCAAGTAGTGATAAGAACTTACCCATTATATTCCACATTCTAATCTCCATGGGACCATGTGTACGTGAGTATCTAAAGCATATGTTCTGTTTAGGTAAGCATAACTTAGGTTAGTCCTAACTGTTTTGTATTTGTTCCTTTCTCATCTAAGATGAATGACTGGCTGACATGGACATATCCGGGCTTGTAGGCCACCTTGTGAACTGAAGAAGTCTGGAGCTCCTGGATCTTGTGACAACTTAAACTATGGACAAGAGGGCTGGTCCAAGCCTGGTCATTTTACTAGGAGACATGTCATGTGTGTGGTTTGAGCAGGGTCAAGCCAAGTTGAAGTGCCAAGTAGCAGTCCTACAAATTGATTTACGTACTACTGAAATTTAAGTATCAGCTTCCCAATAGACTGCCTTAATAACCATAAGTTCATAAATGGAGGAGGAGAAGGAGGAGTAGGTGAGGAAGAGAAGGAAGAGGAGGAAGAAGAGGAGAAGGAAGAGGAGAAGAAGAACACTGATGAGGCAGAAGGGAATCATGACCTATGCTAGGAAATTAGAGGATAGAGGAATTTTACACAGAGGACAAAGGGAAAGCTAAAGACCACAGAACAGTGGGAGCTAAGTAACAGATAACAACAGGAGTGAGCTAGACCCAATGAAGAATAAGCAACAATTTATGCTCCACAAAATGATGGTGGATTCATAGGCATTGTCTAGTGAGGGAACACTCAATAAGGGTCACTAGAAGAGATGAGTAATGGGGTTTGGTGACCTCCTGTTGAGGAATACTGAGGCAGTTATTTGTCAACCAGACAACAATAGTGGGAAATTCTGCTATTTTCCTGGAGTATACATTATATATTTAGAATGGGATTAGAGAACACTTCAGAATCTGTCAAACAGATGAACATTTCCCATTTCTGGTGTTTTCATAGGAACAAATGATGCTTCCACAAGTTTCTAGAAAACATTGCTAAAGATTTCAAAATTTAAAACTCTGGGGATGCATATGGTGTTTCATCAGTGCTATCTGTGGAAAATAAGGGCTTCAGAAGAGCAAAAGAAATTCTAAAAGCGAAAATCTATTTAGGAGATGCCACCTAAAAAGGAGATTTATATTTCTGGAAATTGGCATATAGCATAGGAATGTCAGCCTCCTAGTCAGGGATGGAGCATATCTAGGAGTAGTGAAGGTTGTTGTTGTTTTTGGAGTCTTGCAAATAAAATCCAAAGGGTTTTAAACAGAAAAGGTAGAGGAAGGGGAAAAGGAAGGAGAAAAAAGTCTCCACCAACTTAGATAGAAAGTAGCTTCAGTATAGGAAAAAATAGTATAACAACATTGCAGAAATGAACAATTTTGTAAGACTTAAGAACTCTGATCAATGCAATAATCAACCATGATTCCAGAGGTGATGGACTAAATATGTAGAGTGAAATACATGTTTTTGAACATAAACAATATAAAAATTTGTTTTGCTAGACTATGTGTATTTAATTCAAGGGTTTCTTTTTTCAGGGAAGGTGGTATAGAGAAGATATAGAGAGAGGTAAAGAGGAGAGAAAAATAAAAGTTTGTTCATTTATAAAAATGCAATGAAAAAGAAAAGTTATACACTTGAAAGTCCACAGGAGACAAAGTTCAAGAAAAGAGCTAGAAATTCCCTATGGTATCACACACTAATGCACAAATGAACAAGGTATGGGTAACAGTGTGAACTCATTAGCAAGGAAGCCTAGTTTAAGAAAAGAATATTGACTTCATAATTACACTGAGACTTGATGGAATGAAATCTAAGACTACAAGAAGCATGTGGAAGGGTATAACTTATTCAAAAGGAAGAGGATAGGAATAGACAGCCTGGAAGGCCAACAGGAAAGTTCTATCACACTGGGCATGGAATGGAGTGCAGCTCAGCCGTGGCCATACACAATGTGGCAGGATGGACTAGAACAGGCCTCGGGGGTGGAATCCCTGGTGTTTTCCAGATTGCTCAACCCATAAACACCAAAGACAGCTTCGAAAGTCAGTGAGAAAGCTCTTTCACTTGGGTGAGAAGGGAACATAGTCTGGTCCCACTAGTAACAGCTATCACAGTGGTGGCAGCATCCATTTTTGGAGCTCACCACCTAACTACCCTAGGGAAATTGAGCAGCTGATCTGGGTCTCAGCCCTGAGTGGCAGCCCTGGGGAAAGGAAGAGTGCTGACATGGTGGATTTGGTGGAAGCTCTGGACAAGGAATTCTACATGCAAATCCTGGGCAAAAAAGCTTTCAGTAGCTCCCAGATCAGAGTGCAGGCCATGGGAGGAGTAAACTCCTCTCCCTTGATTGTGACACCTTGGAGGAACTGAGAACTTACAGATCCCTAGGGTATACCCCCACTTTTGAAAAAGGACTCAAAAGCCAAGTAACTACATGGGAAAATGCCCAAAAAGGGGGAAAAAATAAGACTATAGAGGGTTACTTTCTTGGTGAACAGGTATTTTCTTCCATCCTTTCAGATGAGGAAGAACAATGCACACCATTAGAAGAAGACATAAAAGTCAAGGCTTCTGTAACCAAAATCTCCAAAATAAATATGCAATGGTCTCAGGCCATAGAAGAGCTCAAAAAGGATTTTGAAAGTCAAGTAAGAGAGGTGGAGAAAAAATTGGGAAGAGAAATGAGAGAGATGCAAGAAAATCATGACACGTGAGTCAACAGCTTACTAAAGGAGACCCCCCCCCAAAATGCTGAGGAAAATAGCACCCTTAAAATAGACTAACTCAAATGACAAAAGAGGTTCAAACAGCCAAACAGCTTTAAAAATCAGAATTAGCCAAATGGAAAAGGAGGTTCAAAAGCTCACTGAAGAAAATAGTTCTTTAAAAATTAGAATGGAGTAGATAGAAGATAATGATTTTATGAGAAACCAAAAAAATACAAAACAAAACCAAAAGAATGAAAAAATGGAAGATAATGTAAAGTATCTCATTGGAAAAACAACTGACCTGAAAAATGGATCCAGGAGAGACAATTCAAAAATTGTGGGACTACCTGAAAGCCATGATCAAAAAAAGAGGCTTCATCATCTATCATGAAATTATCAAGAAAAATTGCCCTGATATTCTAGAACCAGAGGGCAAAATAAATATTCAAGGAATTCACAGATCACCTCCTGAAAGAGATCTGAGGAGAAAAACTCCTAGGAACATTGTGGCCAAATCCCAGAGTTCCCAGGTCAAGGAGAAAATATTGCAAGCAGCTAGAAAGAAACAATTCATGTATTGTGGAAATACAATCAGGATAATGTAAGATCTAGTAGCTTCTACATTAAAAGATCAAGGGGCTTGGAATATGATATTCCAGAAGTCAAAGGAATTAGGATTAAAACCAAGAATCACTTACCTAGGAAAACTGAGTATAATACTTCAGGGGAAAAAAATGGACCTTCAATGAAACAGAGGACTTTCAAGTATTATTGATGAAAAGATCAGAGCTGAATAGAACATTTGACTTTCAAACACAAGAGTCAAGAGAAGCATGAAAAGGTAAACAGGAAATAGAAATCATAAGGGACTTACTAAAGTTGAACTGTTTACATTCCTACATGGAAAGATCATATTTGTAACTTTTGAAACTTTTCAGCATTTGAGTAGCTGGAGGGATTTTATACACACACACACACACACACACACACACATATGTAGACAGAGGGCACAGAGTTAGTTGAATAGGAAGGGATGATATAAAAAAATAAAATTAAGGTCTGAGAGAGGAATATATTTGGAGGAGTAAGGGAGAAATGGAGTGGGGCAAACTATCTCTCATAAAAGAGACAAGAAAAAGCTTTTTAAATGGAGTGGAAAAGGGAGGAGAAAAGAGAAAAAGTGAAGCTTAGTCTCATCACATTTGTTTTAAGGAGGGAATAACATGCACATTCAATTTGGTATGAAAATCTATCTTACACTACAGGAAAGTAGGGGAGAAGGGGATAAGTGAGGTGGGGGGAATAATAAGGGAAGGCAAATGGGAGGAGGGAGTAATTAGAAGTAAACAATTTTGGGGAGGGACAAGGTCAAAAGAGAGAATAGAGTAAATGGGGGCAGGATAGAATGGAAGGAAATATAGTTAGTCTTATACAACATGACTATTATGGAAGTCTTCTGCAAAGCAAAGCTGTACATATATAACCTATATTGAATTGCTTGCCTTCTCAGTGAGGATGGGTGGGGAGGGAGGAAGGGAGAAAAGCTGGGACTCAAAGTTTTAGGAACGAATGTTGAGAATTGTTCTTGCATGCACCTGAGAAATAAGAAATACAGATAATGGGGTATCTTGCCCTACAAGAAAAGAGAGAAGATGGGGATGAGGGAAGGGAGGGGTGTGAGAGAAGGGAGAGGAGATTGGAGAAAGTGGTAATCAGAATGCATGGTGTTTTGGGATGGGGGGAGTGGAGAGATGGCAAGAAAATTTGGAACTCAAAATTTTGTGGAAATATATTTTGAAAACTAAAAATGAAAAAACATTAAAAAAAGAAATAGGATAGACATGTTATAAATTCTGTGAAGAAATCCAATAATTGGAGAACATTGGAATATAGATCATATATAAGGTAGAATAATTGATTGCCTCAACCTCAACCTACTTTAAGTGAAAAAATACTTAATCATGAGCATTGGACTTAGTACAAAAGTCCTTTGAACTGGACTGACATTGCACAGGAATCATATTTGAATGAACTGTAGAAATTTGGTCATGCCCTGGGGTCATCTATAAATATTTGAGAAGTGGGAACAAGCATGGTATTGTAGCATGCCCCTAAGGAGGAAAGATCTGAGTCGTGATTAAAAAGGAGAAATCAGGAGGGAGAAACGCAACGAATAAGCATTTGTTAAGTGCCTATGATGTGTTAAGTGTAAGATGTAGAACTGGTGAGGTTCCAAATGACTGGGGCTCCTATACTGCAGATTTCTGTGATAATGGAAACCAGAGCTAGTATAGACATTCCCTCTTCTAATACTAGGGATTTAGGAGTATTGGTGGCTTGTAGTTGTCAGGGATATGCTTGAGCCAGCTCCAACTGACTTTTGAGACTGATTGTAAGGTTCCCAGTATGAGTATTTATACCACAGGAATCAGAAAATGTTACAAATCAGGGCTTGATTTATTATTTTGTGGATTGTCTAGACTAAAGAAAACGATGGAGGAAATGTTAATAACTTATAAATGTGTCAAGTGTTTTCAGAGAGCCTATAGTTCAATGCAGAGGCACTACTTTAAGAATACTTTTGTGGACCTGGAGTCAGAGAACTTGGGTTCATATGCCACCTTTTGCATTTTCTACCTCTGTGTCCTTGGGCAAATAATTTGATTTTCTTGGGCCTTCATTTTCTCATGTAAAATGATCAGGTTAAGCTTGATAACCTCAGAGGTTTCTTCCAACACTAAGTTGATAGTGATCCTAGGATGACTGGACTCTTCTCCCATTTGGTGCCAGTGCTATAACTGCATCCCTAGATGGAAAGCATCAGGTATGTGCAGAAGATATCCCATCTGGGAAATATGCACTCAGTTTTATGGCAGGTTTGATGTCCAAGGCCCTCCTCCTTTAGCCACTGAACAAAATTCAGGCATGATGTGCCAAGTGAGTCATCAATAGGCTTTTGCCTGGAATGGTATCTGAAGTCTTTGTATCAAGGCATTGCACTGAACTCTCCATGCTGGGGGTTCATTTCACAGGAAAGGAACTCAGATCCCTCCAGAGTCTTAGTGATTATCAGCTCCTGAGAGTCAGTTAGGAAAGCAAGCAAATAGAGAATGAATGGTGATATCCCAGGATAAGTGTGAGGATGATAAATATTTACAAATATTTGAATGGTATAAATAGAAGGGAGAGAAAGAGATCTCCCCTGCAGTCCTTTAATGCTGTAAATTGCTTTGTGAAGAACAAAAATAGCCCGCCTCACTTGGGATCAATAAGCAACTCCCTACTGATATTCTTTAAGCCTTTAAAAGTGTGGAAACAATCATGCTGTGGGGAACCTTCCATGAGTCCCAGGCAATACTTAGATGGTGGTGGGAAAGCTGCCCAAGGCAGGTGAATAGAAGGGAAAAGAGAAACATCTGGATCATCCCTGGAAGGAAGAAAAAAACAAATGAACAAACAAACGAAAAATCCTGACACACAATACATATCCAAAGGGAGAGAAGCAAGGTGAAGGGAGAAAAAGAAAATTTACAGCGTGCAATCTAATATTAGCATTTGTTTCACTTTTTAAAGTATAGTGAATATGTACAAAGAATTTCAGTGAAGTGACTATAACATGGCTACAAAGAACTATAAAAAGAAACTAATGGGCTTCAAATGATTTATCATTTCCAGGACTTTTAGTAAATTGTGTTGTTGTGAAGTTCCAAAGAAAACATCTAATTTAAAAATAAAAAATATTTTATAGTATACTTAACTATGTTACATTTATCACAAATATTTTTTTCTTTCTCAATGGGGGAGGTAGGAGGCAGAGAAAATAAATACTCTAAGTTTTCGAAATTGAATTGCAAAATACGCCAGTGTTAGGCTTTGAAAATGGCAAGAACAGTGATACTCTGGCATTGGTTTATCTATTATATAGCCTAAAAAAACTTGAAAGTTTAAAGTTGGTCACTTGTTCAACTTCATAATGATGTTCTGGCTTCCTCCTTTTTGGACACTGAGTATTCAGGTATGAGCATTGAGTAATGAATATTGACTACATGATAAGAACCCTTACTAGGAATTCTGGTGCCTAGGACAAATTCAGAGGTAAAGAGGAAAAGGAGATGTCCTTTAAATTCTGAGAAGTGTTTGGGAAGTACAGTGCTAGGAAAGGCTAGGGAAAGGCAGGGCAATGGAAGGGGAGCATTATGGTTAGACCAGATACTTGGGGGAGAGATCTAGGATTGCACTGGTGAATGAGGATAGTCCTAGGGTATGGCATGAGGTCAGTGGTGGAACATGGAGAAGATGGATTGGAGCATCACTGCATGGAGGAAAATTCCCCTATTACATCAGCTCCACTTAGGATCCCAGAAGCAAAATTCCATTTGCCATGCTCTAATTGTGGTTCTGTAAGTGAGACAAAAGTCCTAGGTTTTGCAATAAACAATTACTTAAAAGTAGAAATATGGTCCATAAAGATTACCTCTTTGTGATGGTGGTGACTGTTGAAAGTCAAGGTGGAAGACAGGACCAGAAATGGGAAGGAGACTCATGGAGAAAGTAAAAGACAGCTTTAATTGTCTAGAAAACTTCCACCAAGAAGGTAGAAAATTGGAGGTGTGATACAAAAAAAGGCAGAACTAGCCTGGATGTAAAGACCTCACTGCTCAAACCTGCATCCACCAATTACCCCATCCCATCATTTGTGGACTTCAGTGAGTTGTGACACATCTCTGGGGAAGAAAAGTGATTTTTGCAAAGCTGTTCCTCATATCCTCTGGTTCTTGGGAAAGGAGCATAGGAAGACTGATGCTTGGTGCTCATGGCTCTGGGCAAGTGAGAGGATCAAGGGAGACTAGGCCTGATCATTTTTTGTCTCCTTCATTTAAAACATGCCATTTATTCAGAGTGTATTACAATCACAATCACATATCAACTGCTAAGGTCACAATAAATGAAGAGTTTGAACAAAGATGCTTTGATTATTCAAAGATCTTAGCCATTGACTCACTAGGAAAGAGATGAATTTTACCTACTTGGTAGTAGGCTTTTTATATCTGAATTATCTAAATGATTGTTTTTATTTCTAACAGACTTTTGATATTGTCTATAGGCCAAGCTGGCTGGGGCCCAGATACATGACCCATTAAGTCCATCAGAGGCCTTCATCTTCCCTGAATGGTGGAGTTGGTGGTCCTGTTTCCCTCCTGTCTACTTGGTTACATGTGATTGGTGATCACCCAAATCAACTGAATTTCACAGTTCAGTGTTGGCTTTCTCACTGCATATAGGCCTGACCTTGACCCAAAGAGACAGCTTGGAAAAGTCCCAAGGGAGACAGAACAGTAGAGTAATAAAGTAAAATTCTGTCATTTAAATATCCAAAGACAATGTTGGCTAGTGGTAGAGGGTTGGCCCCAGAGTCATGAAGGCTTGGCTTCAAATCCTGCCTCCAATACATGCTACCTTGTGACCTTGTGACCCTGGGAAAGTCAGTGTCTTCCCTCTGTTGCTTATCTCCAGTTTCTCCTGTTTGTATTTTGTTTGTAGCTACATACATACACACACACACACGCATATACATTTTTCATGTTGCCTTCTGCATTAGACTGTGGGGTTCTTAAAAGCAGAGACTGTTTTGGTTTTGGGTTTTTTTCCCTGGGGGATATTGTCTTTCTTACTATTTCTAGTGACTAACATGAATCTAATAAATGCTCGTTGCTTGATAAGTCTTTCAGGGCTGAAGGCAACTCTCTAAGATAATAAGTTGCAGAAACTTTCTAAGTCTGTATTAGTAAATGAGTTTCTTTACCAGGATTTACCTGTGAGGAAGAAATCATCAGTCCAGAACATCTTCTACCCTCCCCCTTTAGAAATATTTATAATATATATATATATATATATATATATATATATGTATATTACATATACATATGTACATACCTAAATTTATGTATACATATATGTGCATATGTATATACACACATATGTGTATGTATCAAAGTACTGAGCCAGAGTCTCTCATACTACTTGTTTTATGTTTGATCTTGGGAAAAATCACCTGAAATCCCTGGAACTCAGTTACCTCAACTATAAAATGATGGGGCTAGATTTGATTATCCCTTCTAAATTAAGTTCCCTTTATATTCTAGCATTCTATGACTATAACTATGCAGTTGTATATGTGAAAGCGTCCAGTCCATCAGAGTTATGTTAATGTCTGAATTGTGTCTGCCACATATGTCTCTAGATATCTGGATGCTTCCTCTAGAAGTATGATAGCTACTGGACCTTGAATATATCATTTTTATTTCTTATATTCAGTTTCTCCATTTTTAAATATGGAGTTGGATAAGTTCTCTATTGCACAAAACTCCTGAGATTTTCTTTGATTTCAAGATATTAGAGTGTTGCATCCACCCTATGTACACAATGAACAATAACTGTGTGCCCACAGTAGCTTGCGATAGGTGCTGGGGATTGTGTGTGGGGAGAGAGAGGTGATGAGATTGAGGAGGATAAGAGAAAGTACAATAAAAAACCGCAGAGAAGCTTAGAGTCTAGCTGGGGAAATAAAACTGACACATAATAATAACTGACATGTCTATGAGAAGCAGGGTAGAGTAATTGACTAATAGCCTTGGATCAAAGAATTCCTGGATTCAAGCCTTTCTGATGTATCCTGGCGGTATGACCCTGTTCAAGTTACTTGACCTCTCAGTAACAGCAACAATAAAACAATAGCAACTAACATTTATATAATGTTTTAAGATTTTTCAATAATTTTGTAAATATCATCTCTCTAGACCATCAATTTTCAAAGTACAGTCCTCTTATAGTCCCTGAGATCTCTTCAAAACTATTTTCACAATACTATTAACATTTTATTTTCTAACAAATTAGTAGCAGTAATAGCCCACATAGACAAAATTCTTTGGGGATATCCTCAATAATTTTTAAGAGTATAAAGGGGGGGGGGCAGAGCCAAGATGGCGGAGTAGAAAGACTCACATTTGCTAGCTCGGAACCCACAGCCCATGGTTTTCCTGTAAAAAGAACTCCTGACAAATTCTGGAACAGTGGAAGCTGCGCAGAAACACAGTGAAAGAGATTTCCATTGCAGAGAGCCCTGAAAACCCAACTCCAGGGGTCCATCGAGCCCCAGACGGGAGCGGAGCCCTCCCCTCCCCCTGCCCTGGCCACACCGCACTGAGAGGAGCGAGCAGACCCCAGCAGGCTTCAGGGACCGTAATCTCCTGCGGCCGCGAAGGTCTTGAGAGAGACGGGCTGAGAGGGGAGCGGGGTATCTCTGGGACTCGGACCCCCTCGGGAGACCGCTGCTGCAGCAGAGGCTGAGGCAGCTCGGCCAGAGGCAGAGGCAGATCGGCCAGAGGTAGGCAGGAGCTCCACAGCAGCTCCCGTACAAAAGTTCTCTGCATAAACCCCCTGAAGGAACTGAGCCTGAGAGGCGGCCCTGCCCCCACCTGAGAACCAGCAGATAAGCTCCCATTGAAGAGCAGTCAGGCCTGCTGCCAAAAGCCCTGAGGCTGGGGAGCAGCATTTGAATCCCAGACCCCAAGTACTAGCTGGGCAGATCTAGGCAAGGCTGGAGAGGACTCTCAAAAGTCAAGTAACTGGCTGAGAAAATGCCCACAAAAGGGAAAAAAACTAAGATCATAGAAGGTTATTTTCTTGGTGACCAGATGATTGCGCCATTCCTCTCTGACAATGAAGAGATCTGCTTACCATCAGGTAAAGACATAGGAGTTAAAGCCTCTGTATCTCAAATATCTGAAATAGATAGATACCCCATGGGCTCAGGCCATGGAGGAGCTCAAAAAGGATTTTGAAAATCAAGTTAGACAGGTGGAGGAAAAACTGGGAAGAGAAATGAGAGAGATGCAAGAAAAGCATGAAAAACAGGTCAATACCTTAATAAAGGAGGCCCAAAAAAATGCTGAAGAAAATAGCACCTTGAAAAATAGGCTAACTCAATTGGCAAAAGAGGTTCAAAAAGCCAATGAGGAGAAGAATG
>CM053770.1:481684216-481701948 GCA_028658325.1 Potorous gilbertii
CACCACATGAATATTATGGAAGTCATTTGCAAAACTACATGGATATGGCCTATATTGAACTGCCTGCCTTCCCAAAGGGAATGGGTGGGGAGGGAGGGATGGGGAGAAGCTGGAACTTAAAGTTTAAGGACCAACTGTTGAGTATTGTTCTTGCTACTAGGAAATAAGAAATACAAGTAATGGGGAATAGAAAGTTATCTGGCCCTACAGGACAAAAGAGAAGATGGGGTAAGGGAAGGGAGGGATGATAGAAGAGAGGGCAGATTGGTGATATGGGTAATTTGAATGTCCAGTGTATTGGGGAGGGGGGAGGGGACAAATGGGGAGAAAATTTTGGAATCTTGTGAAAATCTTGTGAAAATTAATGTAAAAATTTAAATAAATTTATTAATAAAAAAAAGAGTATAAAGGGGTCCTGAGATGAAAAAGTTTGAGAACAGTTGTCCTGACCACTCCCCAAGACTCTAAGTTGCAGAGATGGTGGTTATTGTTTGTTGTTGTTATAATTGTTAGAGTTTCTCCCAAAAAGGACCAATGATGTCATGAGGGTGTTGTCTTGACTTGCATGTGAACTGGATATGAACAAGGAAGAGCTGTGCAAATTGTCAGCCTCACTCCAGTCATTGAAGTCCAGTGGTAAGATATTGGCCCTCCCTAGAGGGAATATCCTCATCTGGAAGATCCCTGTATCACGAAAATCCAGGGTCCATTCCCTATCCCTTTAAGGCCGGCAAATCCCTTCGCATTCATTACCTTCTTCAACCTCTTCATAACCCTTTGATTAAGTAACTATAAGTGTCAATATCCCCATTCTATAGAAAAGGAAAACAGACCTTCAAGTGGTCTGATCCTACCCACTTAAATTTGGTAAAGACGCTCTGGTTTCCTCAGTTTTCTCACCTATAAAATGAAGTTATAAAATGTTTTTCCTAACTACCGCACAAAGTTTGCGGTGGGGACCCAAAGAGATGAAGCCAACTGATGGATGCATGCACGGTCTAGATGTGAGTTATTAATACCCCTAGTCTCCGACAGTTTCACCTAGTTCAAATAGAATCAGGAATAGTTATGGCAGAGAACAAGAGCTCCCTGGTCTGACTGACAACATGCTTAACAGTATCCAAGCCATGGTGGCGTATCTCACAGTTCAGGCCAGCAAGTTCCGGAGGCCACTGTTCTCTCGGCAGCCCTTTGAAGCTCTTGCCAAGAAAAGATGTTTGTTTGTTGCCGCTATCACTGGCAATGAAAGCATGACAGCAGCGTCCTTCTCAGAAGGACAGGGTCCTTTTGTGCCATCACCCTCCCTATAATGCTCCCAGCCAAGGCCAGGAAGCTGGGGAGAGAGGAGGAAGCCCCTCATCTCTTAGTCCAATTTTACACATTGGCTTTCATGGCATTAATAAATTGGTTACATTTGCGGCACATTTGGCAACCAGGGTTTGAGATACCATTTTGATCCCCTTGGAGAACATGAATCACTTGCCTGCTGGGGCTCCAGTTACCTACTCCCCCCACCTCCTATGTGCCTGTGCAAGGCACTTTGGATTAACAAAGGTCAGATACTGGCCTTGGGGGGGGGGGGTTGGTGGGGTGAAAGGGAGGGGGGTCCCAGGCAGAGCTGAGAACAAGGGCATGGCTTCCAGGCACAGTCTCCTGGCTCAAATTTGTCTTCTGAGTGAGGGGAGAGAACATTAAGCCCCTGGAAAATGCAGTTTTCTTCAGCTGTCAATCCTACCTGGTTTGCATAGGGATTGAGAAAATGTGTGAGCTTTTACCACAGGAATCCCTTGAATGAACACAAGGCGGGATGGGGGGAGAAGAGGAGAGAAACCAGGCCCCCCCAAAAAATGTGCACAGCAGATGGTAGAATGTTCTGTCTTCCCCTGATTCCTGCTTTCCTTTGTGGGAATCTTTGGGGATAGATGGTCCAAGCAAGGATAACATCTAATGAATCTACAGCCTCCTTACAGAAGCCTTTCATTGCCATGGCATTGTGTAGAGGAAATCTAGGGGGTGGGTGAGCCTAAGAGGTAAGCATTAGCACTGCAGGCTCAGGAGAAACCAGAGACTGGGGGTTGTATCTTTATGGGGGTGGAGGTAGTCTGAGATTAGACAGATCGGGGAGGTGGTAAATAATACCCATAGGACCTACTAGAAGATCTAAGGCATAGACAAGGAAATAGAAAACTGAAAAGGAGAAGGAAAAGGATATTAGAGCTTTAGATTTAGAATGGACCTTAGAGGTCATCTCAGCTGGCCTTTTTATGTTATAGATAAGGAAACTGGAGCCTGGAGAGGCCAAGAGTTTTGCATAAGATCACAGTTTTCCAGCCCAATTTCTATTATTCCTTGTATTAAGGGGTAGCTCACTGCTAGATCCTAAAACATGATCAGATTCCCCTTTAAGATAGGTGCAGCAGTCACATGTTCCTCTCCAGGATTTACCAATAACAATGACAATAACCATGATGCCAAGGAGTACAGCTGTCAGTGATGTCATTATTTAGGGGCCGTCAGTACTACACCTCTAATCACAGATTCCTCTACTATATTTTAACCTCCAAAACAAGCAAGAATGTCATGTAGAAAATGTTACTTGTGCACCATGCCCCCCACAAAAAAGAGCTTTGGGCTCTCACGTAGGTTCCCCAAGGGACTAGATCTTATCCTGAGCCTTTTACCTCATAAGAAATCCTAAATTCAAGCAACAGTTTCCAAGTTATGTATGTGTATGTGGCTGGGGGAGGAGGGGGAAAGAGGGGAAGGATGCTCCCTCACTTCCTCACTAGCAGTTCAGGACCCAGGGTCATATAGAAATAATGTGGGAAAGACGAACTACCCTAGGTAACTATGTGTTTGGTGAGTCCCTGTGAGCTCAAAACAGAGTCCTGAACAGAATTTCTACAATACTTCTTTATTATACATTGGGAAATCCCCATGACAGCCCAGCCATTAAACAAGTAGGGTAGTTCAAACAAACAAGCATTGAATTTACATGAGCTCTGAGAATGGGTGCATGGGGCTCTTCCAATGGGATTAATTACTTGGAATCAATTGGAAATCAACCAGCCACATGCCACACAAAGCCCCAACATGCTGCAGGTGACCCCAAGAGCATGAAGGAAAGCAGGGTCCTGCGTAACCTTGAGTAGGTAATTTAACTTCCTCGGGCCTCCTGATATTTTTGTCAAATAATAAATTGTGGGGAAAGTGCCAGTTCATGCTGGAAGATGTCTAATCACAGATAGAGCAAAATAAAAACACTGACTCCAAGCCAAGCATAGTATCCTCTTCATCAGAGGTGTCAAATACATAACCTTATGACTGCAACACTCCCTGAAAGCAGATCAAACCAGATTAAAATATAACTGGGAAATACTTGACAATATAAATAAAAATACACTGAAACATAGATAATGCCGATATATGGTTTTCTAAGTCAACATGTAGCCCCAGGGATCCTTAAGTATATATTTCTGCTCGAGTTTGATGCTAAATTTCTTTATCACACTGCCTCTGGTGGCTGGGTCTCATATAAAACTTGGTAAAATCATAAATTAATTACATGTAAAGTATTATTTATATTTTCTATAAAGGCCACAAGTTCACAAGTACTCTTTTTTTGTCTTTTTGCATGGTTTATGCTTTTGTTTCATTTATCAACAAGGTTAATACAAACTACTAGAACGTGAATTCCAATTGTTTCTATTTCCATCTATAAGATCAGTAGTGAACTTCCTTCAGACCTGAAAGGGGCAATGTACCCCAAGAAAATGTTCTGGGGTCCATTAGTAGCCTTGCTTTTGCCTGTTACCAAGGATAAGCTGACTTCACCACCAAAATAGCCTTCAATAAATTCAACTTTTAGATTTACAAAAAATCTGTCAAGTTAACAAAAGTGTATTCTGGGATTACTATGTGCTAAGCCCTGAGAATACAATTAGAATGGTGAGGGGAAACAATTCTTGCCCTTAGAGATTTCACATTCTAATAAGAAAAGACAGCACCTGAAAGAAAATTGGAAAGCAGAGGAGGGAAGGAGAAGCAGGGAAGAGGTAGAGAAAGAAGACAGGATAGTCAGGTGTCCTGGGAGAGAAATGAAGGAGTGATCATGTCTAACATGGAGGATCTTTCTAAATGTTTTTAAACTATTTTATTTTTAATTTGTGGAATAAAACAAGCATTTCCATTACATAGTGTAATACAAAAGGTGAGTACACATGAAACTGTAAATCTACTATACAACAAAATTATTATGTAAATCTCTTTTTTTCCTCTTTTTCTTCCCTTATCCCACTGGAGATGACCACCCGTAGACACAAATAGGTATATATGTAAAATCATTCTATATAGACTTCTATTTGTCAGTTCTTTCTCTGGATATAGATAGCATCTTCCTTCATATGTCCTTTATAGTTAATTTGTTGAACTAACTATAATAGTCAAAATAACTTATTCGATCAAAGTCATTCTTAAAACAAGAAAACAATGTTGTTACCACATGCCATGTTCTCTTGGTTCATCTTATTTTAGTCGTCATCATTTTATGCAAGTCCTTCCTTACCATTTAAAAGTCAAATGAAATATATGCCAAACTGCTGTCAGTTGAAGGAGAGTACCATAGCTCATAGATATTAAGCCATCATCAAAGGTTAAATCATCCCAGTCAAAATACAAGCTAGATAAGATAAAAAATAAATGTGCTAAGGGAGATTTCAAACAGGGTCAGTGACCAAGGATACAGAAAGTTCATGATGTCATAATACCAGCATGACAAACAAGGAAGGGCATGTCCAGAACAGTTAGAGCCAGTTTGATGAGATGGTACTTCTTAGATGCGTTAAAAATCTCATTCCTCATGTGTTATATTTGCTTATCCAAGGCTGCTTCAGGGTAGACTCTTGGTCACACGTAGACAGGAAGGTGCAGAGGGACTTCCGAAGGCTTGCTGTCAGGAAAAATGTTTCAGAAAATGTAAAGTGCTATCTAAATGTGTACAATTAATTTTATTATACTCGTCAACACATTTATATCATACTTCAACATTTGTAGAGTGTTTTGCATATGTTATCTGATTCTCATAATGATTCTGTGAGATAGGTGCTATTCTTAACCCCATTTTATAGGTGAGGAAACTGAGAAAGAACATTAACTTTCCTGGTTGTTGGAGTGGGAATCTGAACGCATCTTTCTGATTTACAGCCCCATATTCTGTCTGCTATGCAAATATGTGAAAATATCTATTTTGATTTAAGAAACACAAGTGACTTGTATACAGGGGCCATTAATAATAAAGTTGAAAGTGATGGGGAAAGTCTCTTTCTGAATATATTTCTAAATGTATTTGTGGGCCAATGTATATGTATCACTCTGTGTATATAGGTGGTCTGAATGCAATGCACGAATGTATCCATCTTCTCCATCGTGAACAATAATAGTTCTCTTTACTTCAAGCATCACTTCCTACATGAAGTCTTTCTTTATTCCTCTAACTGCTGGCCCTGGAGTCAGGAAGACCTGAGTTAAGATCCAGCCTCAGACACTTGACACTTACTAGCTATGTGACTTTGGGCAAGTCACTTAAACCTCAATTGCCTTGCCTTAATAAATAAAGTCCATTCCAGCTCTAAATCTATGAAATCCTCAATGTGATTTCTATTAGGATAAAGTGTGAATGGGCTGGCAGGTACCCTGTCCGAGGCGATATATGAAATCTTCTCAACGAGTTTGTCAATGAGAATCCCCACATACTACAGAGAGAGAGACAATCCAATTCCCAAAATGGCTCTCATTCATTCAATCTCATGAAGTTGACCAGCCTCCTCTCTTCATCAATATTCCTGATGAATATCTGGCCACTGGATTCAGATGGCTCTGGAGGAGAAGTGTAACTGGTGACCTTGCACAGCCCTCCCTCACTCAAAACACAGTCAAACGCAAGTCACGCCATCATTTCTCTGATGGCATGATCTTCAGCAATGAAGGGTGAACACAACCCTATGGGTAGACACAGCTTGCTGAATGGGACCTCAGCTAGCTGGGTAACTCAACTTCTACTTGTCTATCTGACTCCCCCTGTCCTTCCTTCTCCTCTCCAAAGAAAGGTAAATTTCGATGGCCAAAAGATGCCCAGTTGACTTGGGTTTTACTGACTAGTTCCCTACCCTTTTCTTCCCTTCCCTTCCCTTCCCTGTCCTGTCTTTTCCTTTCCCAAAACCTTAAACCTACTACACTCTGAGCTTGGATGCTTAAGGGCTCTTTTGGACCCTCCTGGCTTTAGAGTTATTATCAAGAGTAACTATTGCTGTTTTCCTCCCAGCCTGATGTGTTTCTTTTTCTTTGCCTCATTAAAGGGGACATGCCCTGGCTACTTCTTAAACAGGCCTACTCAATGAATGGGCACTACTTCACCTTAAGTGAGTACCTGCAAAGACCTTGGCCTAAAGGGCCCAAGGTCTCCCAGTGCATCCTGGGACATCTCCAGTCATCCTGATGAATATCTGGTCACTGAATTCAGATGGTTCTGGAGGAGAAGTGAGGCTGGGGACCTGCACAGCTCTCCCTCACTCAAAACAAAGTCAAGTGGAAGTCATGCCATCATTTCTCTGATGGCATGGTCTTCTTTGGCAATGAAAGACAAATATAAGCTGCTAATACCTCCCTTACAAAAATTACTTTTTATTTTCTTTATATATATTTTATACCTATTTATGTGTAGATACATTGTTTTCCCAAGCAGAATATAAGCTTCTTGAGAACAAGGACAATTTTATGTTTGTCTTTGTACTGCCAGTGTTTAGCACAATGCATGTTACAAAAATAGGTGCCTAATAAATATTTGTTGATTGATTGCATAATAGATATTGCCAAACCTATACTTGGAAACTTTTCTGATTGCCTCAGATTTGCCCAAGCTTATATTCCCCTGACACAGCATTAGAGAAGATCTTTCTTGTGGAGTAAAAGGCTAAAAGTGAAAGGCTAGAACATTCACGTTTTTCTTTCAAAAACATGAAAGTGGAATCTGCATGTTAATTTCCCTCTTTGCTATTTTTAAGTTAGCTATTTTGGAAATATGGAACCCTATTAAATATCCACAGCATTTCTACTGTGATTCCATGTGATTAAAGGCAAATGCATTTATATCTATTTCTCAGAAGCACTGGAAAAAAGAAGGCAGCCAGTGTTTCTTTTTAAAGGTTAAAAGAAATTCCCCACTGTGCTTTTGATGATAGTTATATATCATATTTGTGGTGTCTAAGTACCCTGAACCTAACTTTCACTGAGCCACTTTCTTGCAACTGCTCAGATGAAGAAGGAATTCATAGAAATACATATTCTGGCCAATTATGTAAAAAACTTTTAAAGGCAGAATGCTTAAAGAATGAATGTTATTTCCATTGTATATTCTTGAAATTGAGTTTTAACTGGTGATGAAATATATTCAATTCTTTATATTCCAATGTTGTAATCATCTTATTGATATGACTATAATACTCTCTCTGGAGTTACCCTACTAATTGAAAATCCCAGGTTGGATCTCCAAGGGGGTGCTTACCTCCAGGTTCAATGTACTCAGTGGGTCTGCACTCTTAAAAATATAATCTCCCACTAATGTGCTTATCTTTAATAGTCCAGCAGAAAGTATAATTAGATCAAAGCAAAAGAACCTCAAGGACACAAGGATAGCACATGAGCCAAGGGCAGGAAGTATAACCATCCTCCTCAGGAATCAGAAGACAGGAAGAGGTTAAGAGAAAAATTTGAGGGCTAGAAGGGATGAGAAAACAGAAGGTTTCCAAGACAGTTAGGGAATGAGCCTAGGGATTTGGACTTTATGTTGGAAACGTGTAGGGGATAGAGGTCGTCAAAAATTTCTTCGAACAAAATCCAAGAATGATACCACAAAAAAGCTCTGCCAAATCGATGCAGGAGAAAATTTCAATTTCAAAGCAGGAAACACAGTCCAGTTGGAAAGGCCCAGGCATCCCAAAGGATGGGGGCAAAGAGTTTATAAGCCTAGGGAGGAAGCAGATTGGAACCAAAAATACCAGACTCATGGGTTAGAAAGAGAATCAGGGTTTATGCTAAGGACCTATAGATAGATATATACTCTATGCACACATGCAACTTTTATATATACATTTACACACAAATATGCACCCACAAGCGTATATTGTATAAATAAATATATTTATATATTACACAATATATTTAATATGGTGATACACTAAATGTAACATATAATCAAACCTATTACACCATATTTAAAATATATTATAAATTAACATTATAAAATGCACGATAGTATAATAAAAAATATATAATGGTAGTAGTTATATATGTTTTATGTATTATACATGTATTATAATGAAAGTGTATAGGGGAAGAGGAGGCCAGAGACTTCTTGGTACAAACTCCAAGAAGAATGCCACAACAAAACCACTGCTAAGTGAATGCAGAAGAAAAATTTTCATGTAAAACAGGAAGTTTCCCCCAGAGCTATTATATGTAAAATTCTAATATATAGAATACAAAAACATATAAATACATAATATAGCTCACAATGTTTCCCTACATGTGTATATAAAATCAACACTATTGATTATATGTATATCACATTTAATTTATTATTATAATAATTATACTGTCAACATATACACATATAGAAATGTTATATATCATATTATATATTTATATCATATGCATATATATAACTCTAGGTGCAACTTCCTGCTTTTATATGGAAATTTTTCTTCTTAACAGAGCCTTTTTGCAGTATCATTTTTTAGATTTTGCACCAAGAAATCTCTTACCTCTTCTATACACTACATATTTCCAGTACAATACATATAATATATAAATATGTCATACAAAAAATTAAATAGGCTATATTACTATAATTGTGTAATTATTTTCTATTTAATTTATTGTACATTTTATTTATATATAATGATAAATTAAATATAATATAAATATAATAACATTATTTATACATACACACACACATATAAATATATGGGAATATGGTAGACTTGATCCAGTCAGGGGTCAAGAGAGTTGAGCTTCAATTTTGAACCATCCACTAACTCATGTCATGACTTTAGGCAAGTCAGTTACTTTCTTTGAACCTCAGTTTCCTCCAATTTAATGAGAAACATTTATTAAGCATCTATATGCAGAGAGAGCACTGAGCTAGACTTTGGGAAAAGTATCAAGTTTGATTTATCTTACCTTGGAAGGCATCATGGTGTAACTGGGAGTGCTGGGTTAAAATTCAGAGGGCTTGGTTTGAATCTCTGTCACTACCTGCATGGAGTAGTACCAAGTATGGAGCTGGTCTTTGGTCCTCAGTTTGCTAATGTATTAAGTGAGAGGGATGACCTTGATGACCCATAAGGTCTGTTTCACTTCAAAATTGTTGATGCTAGAATCCTCTTGGTGGCTAGCTTGTTAAAGTTTGAATGAATGGGCTAGGATTCAAATCCTACCTAAAACACTTACTCATTGTAAAGTGAGGGTAAATTGACTTCTACTGAACATCTGGTTGAGTCAACCTACATAAGAAATGGATGTCAAGGTTCCCATGCTGATCAGCAGTGGGATCAGGCCCATGTGTAGCCCTGAATTTTCTGCCTGAGTGAAAAAGAGAGATCCAGACTTTAAAAAAAATTTAATGGTATCATAGTGACTAATTTATGTAAATTAGAAACACCAGTGGGGTCTCAGAAGCTATAAGGGTTAGTGAGTGAGATTATATTCTCTCTATTCCACCACACTAGGCTCCTAAGAGTGAAACATAGTTATTACTAGCTAGTTATGACCCTGGTAACCTCAGACCTTCCAGCATGAGTACAGAAACCAATGACCAAGCCTAGTCTCCACATACATTTCTTATATGATAATTTCTTTGCCACCTCTTTTACTTAGGCCACTCTTGGAATATACCGTGGTTTATTTTTTCTTACCATTTGCCTCTGTGTCACCATTTGGAGCACCAACAATTTGGATTCTTTGCACTCCGTAAAATTCTCCACTGATGCATCATCATGGAGTGAACATAATCCTGACTTCTTAAAAGTTATTCCAGCTGCCCTTTCTTTTCTTTATTAGACTTCTATTGATGTCTCCTATTTTCACATTTCACAGGTTCATGCCTACCAATCAAGTTTTATGTCTTACAAAGGCATCATCATCATCACCATCATTATATACCTCTACAGTATCCCAAGGTTTATAAATCCCTTTCATAACCTTGTCCTTGAGGGGTTGGTATCTTCCATTTCATGAATTCTTCCTCATATGGTGAATAGTGCGCTAGACTCCAGGTAAGTCATGAAATCTTTGAAATCCTACCGCTGATATTTAATTTTTATGTAGCTATGGGAGAGTTAGTTGACCTCTCAAAGCCTCAGTTTCCTCATCTGTGCAATGGGGGCAATAATAGCAGCCATTTCATGGGATTCTTATGAAGAACACACGAGATAATACATTTAACATGCTTTCCAAATCCTGACGTCTCTCTAATTGTGAGGCATCATCATTATTGTATCCCATAGCCTCAATTCTCTTAATACTTTTGCTGATCTTTGTAGGCAATCAGTCCTGGGTGGGGTGAAATGCAAATACTACAGAAAAAAAAATAACCTTTATTGGAAGGGAATGGAAGACTGACGCTTTGAGCTGGGCAGCATTCATTAGTTCACCTGGTCACAGACCACCCAGAATGGAGCTTTTCTGTTTATTCATTCTGCTCTTGGCTGTGCATAGACAGACATGGTGGAGCATCCCAGAGCAGGGACTCCTTGGGGGCAACTCGCTTTCAGTTTGTATTGTATAATGGAATCCAGAGCTCTGAGCCCTGCAGAGGAAACCTCATGCCTGCAAGTGAGCCTTCAAAATAAAGCCTCAGAGAGAGAAAGAGAGAGAGAGATGCTTTAAGCTGAGATGGTGTTAGGTAGCTCCCAAGAGAAAGCTGTTACTACCCCAAGACTGGAATAGAAACCACATCTCAATTAAGTTAAGAAATCCTCAATTAAGGATGCCCAGAAAACTTAGCCCTTCTAACTCCTAGGTGCTGAAACAGGATCTTTCATTCTATAGAACCTAGGACAGAAACATTTCAGCAAAATGCCATGCATTTGTTTTTTACTTCTGGGTCATGCGGAAATCACTGTGCTCCAAGGCTCAGTTTGCCTTGAAATCTCCACTCTGTATTTCCTTACTTTTAAGCACTAGGGAAGGATTGGGGTGGGGGAAAGGTCCAACATTGTTTGAACCACTGTTGGGCACAAATGAAACCACATCATTCTGCCAGTTCACCCTTTTGCCTTTTATGATCTTTATGTTTAAAAAAGAAAAAGAGGAGGAAGGAGGAATGCTAGTCAATCTCTAGTGTATGCCTGGAGAGCCTGCATTCCTTTCCCTGCCTGAGCTGTAAATTGTTCACAGGCTGTTTTTATGTTGCTAAGAGGAAAGATGACTGCTCTCTGATCATGGATGAAAGGAGGTGGTTTGGTGAAGTTAACATAATGGTTAAGTAACAATTTCACTTTGAAAAAGAACTAATGCCTAGAGTAGAAGGTACCTCCAAGGTCATTCTGTCCAACACCCTCACTTGAACTATGAGGAAAATGAGCCATGCAATGGTTAAGACATTTACCCAAGGTCACATAGTTCTAAGGCCCAAAACCGGGATTAGAACCCAAGACCTCTGGCTCCAAATTAAGAACCTTTCTCATTATACCACGGAAATTCTTGGTTTCTAGTCTCATTTGGCAACGTGTAATTCTAGATTAGCCAATGGGAAGGAAGTTGGGCTGGCCTCTCCTGGTTACATGCCTTTCTAGATTTGACTCACAGCAATATCTGCCATTGATCCAGAGAGGATGAGAAGGTGAATTTTTGCTATCTGTGAGGTTTAGAAAACACATGAATCACAACAATCCTAAAAAGCTGGCAATGGAAGAAATATAACTGCATGTTATAGATGAAGAAACTGAGACTGAGAGACATTAGAGAATCATAGATTTAGAGAGGCAAAGGACCTTAGAAGTCATCTATTCTGACCCCTCATTTTGCATGTAACCTGATCTTCCAATCAATCCTGGAATATAATATTGTCATAATGGGTGGAGAGAATGTTAATTTGAAGTTACCTACTTGTGTAAGGTGCAGAGATAGTGGGAGAGCTTTGGAGAGGAAAAGTATTCTTCATACCTTCTTTGAGAGAGACATACTTGGTTCCAGACTCTCTTGGGGACTGATTTCAGCAAGGAAAAAGAGACTCTTGCAGACATGTAAGGGTAACCAGCTCCTAAACAGTATGGCTCTAACTTCTGGCTGGCCTCCCTAGAAACTTCAGGAAATGTCCTTGAGTGATTGTGGCTTTTTTTTTGTTGTTGTTAATCTAAGATATTTCACTTCCAGAAGAGAAACCATTCATTCACTGTGTTTTTTTCATATTTTCTAAGCTATATAGGTTTTCCAATTTCTATTTGCTATTTGTATGGATAAATGAACTTATTATTCATAATTTGTGATGGTCTTCTGTGTCACCAGTATTTGGCAGGAAAAAACCAAACCAATGGGTGGAATGGAATACACTCCCCATATTCACCTTCTTATAAGGGATTGTGACCAAGGAAACTAGTAGCTTTTTGTTCTTAACTAATCATGCCCCTAGACCAGCAACGTTTAGGAGCAAATATAGATGTAATTACTGTCCACACTCCTCCCTTAGAGGGGAACAGAGTGACCAGCCTCAGGTCCCCTTCTACTCTTCTCAAGGCAGAAAAAGCAGTCTTCCTTGGAGACTTGTAGGTGAGATGTGTATGCATGTATGTTTACACACAATCTATACATGTATGTATATGTATACATGTGTGTGTCCATGCCTCCCCACATGCTTGTATTTAGACCATCTATGTGGACATACACATCTTATACAGACAGCACAAACTTTATAGACCAATAAAGAAAGAGTCTCAGAGAGGTTGAGTAACTCACCCAAGTTCACACAGTGGTGAGAATGAAAGATAAGACTTAAGCCCTGATCTTCATGACCCCCAGTCTAGTGCTTTATTCTATAGACCTGGAGTCTAAGGATGCCCAATATTAAGCAACTAGAAAGTGGCAGAAGCAGAATGTAAACCAACATCTTCTGGTGTTCTTCCCCCTACATTATACTGAATTTCAAGTCCTAAACCTTCGTCATTTTAATGATTTTGTCTTCTGCCCTCAACAAGAGACTTCCTACAACCCCAACCCACTTCCTGTCTTGTTGCCATCAACTAGTTCTCGGTAAGTGGTTATACCTCTCTTCCCTTTGGATCTTCTTAAGTAAAAGACGAGTCTGAGCCAGAGAACATGACATCTCCTGGGGGAAGAAGGTATATGGCCAGAGTACTGATGTGATGTTTACTGGGTGTCACTGAAAATAGCTGAAAGAAGAGTTTCTTTTACTACTGTTTTTTTTAAAAGTTCATGTGTTCCTTGTAACTCATAGTAGGAAAGATGGTAAGACGAATAATGAGATCTGACTGCTTCATTGAAGAAAATGGAAGGAGGATAGATCTTTTGAATAGAGATAGAAGCACAGGTTCAACCACAACTGGTTGCATTATAGAGTTAGGTATATATCTTCTGAAACCCAAGGTTCTGTCTCTCACAGAAGATTAAAGGATATATTGAAGGAGGGTATGATTGTCTTCCTTGAGAACCTCAAAATTCAGGAATGTCCATCAAACATCATGGTTTCCCTTAACAATTCAATATAAATCTATCACTTGTGAATTCATCTAAATGAAAATTGGCTAGATAATCTGAGGATGTTTAGCCATGATGGGAGGAAGGAACATAATCACTTTCTTCAAATACTTAACCATTATGTTCTGCTGGTTCCTAGAAGGCAGAACTAGGGACAAAGGGTGAAAGTTACAGGGAGACAAACTTTGATTCAATATTTAAAAAACTCTCTAGCCACTAAGGGCTATCTCTAAAATAGAACCAGGTGCCTTGGAGAGTAAATGAATTTCTAGTCAATGAAGGTGTTGAAGTAGTGGTTAGGTGATCATTTGTGGGAGATATTTTAGCTGGGGTTAATACTTTGGATAAGGCTCAGACTGCATGACCTCTGAGGTCCCTTCCAACTCTGGAGACATGTAGGCGAATGATTTTAAATTAGTGCTGCCTCTTGGGAGAAATGAATTTCACAAATTCATTGCACATTTTGCAAAGAAGTGTTCTATTTTGTTTGTCCTTAGCTTATCTATTTCAATGTTCAAGGGATGACCTCTCGTTCTAGCAACCTGAATTTAGTCACCATTTACAATCTCCAGTACTGTAGTCTTGTTTTCTCTTGGTTTTCATTCTTTTCAGACTAGGGAACCGTGCCTTTTTCACAAGGAATGCCTGGAGAAGGCAGCTGCTGGTGAAGAGTTAACACATATGGAGAGAACTACAAAGTTCTCTTAACATTGTTGTTCATAGTACCAACCTGTGAGCCTAGAGCCAGTCAAGTTAGGTAAAGTAGCTTGCCTGTCTTAAGGGGAAAAAAGAAAGCTACTCAAGACATGGCCATTAGAAACAAGGACGTCAGTCACCTGGAAAACCAAGGGTAAACATAAACATACAACCATCCATCACTGCCATCTGGAAGAGATTGGGTGGCAAATGTATTCCTGTTTGGCCCTGCTGTGGGATTTATTTGTATAGCTGAGGATCCCAGGCCAGCGTTTCTGTCAATGACAGTTTAGTCAGTGAGAAACTGTGGGCAGAATCATCAATTTGAATTCAAAACATACCTCTCTGTGTGAAGGTAGACAAAATTCTGCAAATGAACAGGTTAACTAGAGAGATTTCCAATATTTCCAAATCTAAATGGTTACCAAGAGATTGACAGTCAGACCCTGTATGTGTGACCTGGCTCTGGTGAGAGCAATGTGCACCATCCCCTGCAGAAGATAAAATATAATAAACACCAAAATAACTCTAGTAATATCTCAGCATCTTCTCTTGGGTCAATGGCTTTGGATGATTTTCCAGAACAAAAGTAAATGATAATATGGTCACATTTATATAGTACTTTAAAAGTCACAAATCAGTTTCCTTACAGTATCCTAATGAGATAGATAGATGATGGACTTTTATCCTCATTTTATGGTTGTGGAAACTGAGGCTCAGGAACATTCAATGATTTACCCACTTAGTAAGTGTTAATGTCAGGGTTGAAATATACATTTCTGATTCCAAGTCCACTATAGGGTGTTCTTCACTGAGTACTGTTTGATGATATTATAAAATATAACCAATACCTTTAAACTGCTTAAATGGGGAAAAAGGCTTTAGAATACCTCTTCCTCACCCAACTAAAGTCAAGAGAGAAAGTCCAAAAAGGGTCCTAGGATTGAGGGAGTCATTTTCTATTATAAATGAGTAGTGCTCTCTTGATTCAATGCTGGAGTTTCTAATCAATCATATGGGCTAAAATGAGGGAGTAGGCTTAAGGTAAGATTCATACAGGGCCTCTTCTTGGCAGAACCTCCCCTGTAGACAGGCCTTCTCTCACACCTGAGGGAAAAGGGAGATGTTGTTTTGGATCCTACCAAGAGAGCAGCTGAGTGAAGCACGTTACCTGGTTTGACCTTGTATGATCAGAAACAGTATACAGGGTTTTGGAGCCTTGCTCTTGACCTCTCTGTCTGTTTCTTCCTTTCAGGTTAGATACAAGAGAGCAGATTCTTGGCATGACTCCTCCTTTTCACTTTCTTTCCAAGGCCTAAAGAGACTAGAAGTTTTATGACTGTCTTCTATTCTTGCTTCTTTCCCTGGAGTTCAACCAAGGAACAAAAGACTTGAGTTTGCTGTGATGTTTAGTTTCTCTCTTCTGGCTGGTGACAAGAGAAACCTTTGGGCTGTATACTATGCCTTTTGATTCTAGTGGCCTGATCATGCTCTCTGTACTAGCCTTTCTCTGATCTTGACTTGAGTCAAGTAGCAGAGATCCACCTCTACATACATTCTCGGTCTCTTTTTTCTACCTCTCTTTACCTTTCCTTCTTCCACTCTTTCTACACCTCTGCTAAAGGTTATGGAGTTTATGTCTATATGGTATACATGTCTATATGGTATATATGGTAATATGTCCATATGGTATATGGTAATATAAAATAAACATTTTACTGTCCTGAGTATTTTAAGGTCATGTCAATATTCCAGTGACAAAAACTACCACAGTGGTTAGCACATAGGAAGCAATCAATAAATGTTTGCTAACTGACTGAGTGATGACAGTAGGTCCTAGAGACCATTGGGCTTGAATGATATCCATGTAGGGTATAATAAGATCCAGTCTCCAAGTCATCAGTCAGTCATCTAGCAGGTAAAGTATGAGCTACCAGCAGACCTGAATCTCTGAATGGTCCACCTAAACACCATGTATCAATAGCTTCCTTCTTTTACATTCCAGAGTAAATGACCATCACCGACTGAGCCTGAGATCTCTGATGATTAGCCTTCTTATAATACAATTATAATGGCAGACCATTTCAGAACAAAGAGTCAGGTTGTGATATGTGACATGTGACATATAGATTATCCCCAAACAAGCAGGGTTTCCAAATACAGGCAGCCCCGACCACCCTATCATAACACAGCCTAACGTTCCTGCATGCTAATCAGGCTTTGACAGATATTTACTGCCTGTCCCTTTCTTATAAAACAATTTCACAGACAATGCTTGAACCTTGGCTCAAAGAAGGAATAGTATACCTACCCTACAGGGAAGTAGGAGGGTAAGGGGATGACAGAGGGGGAGGTGATAGAAGAGATGGAATTTTGGGGAAAGTGGTTGTTGCTGTTTGATCATTTTCCAGTCGTGTCCAACTCTTCATGGGGGTTTTCTTGGCAAAGACACTAAAGGGGTTTGCCTTTTCCATCTCCAGCTCATTCTATTGGTGAGGAACTGAGGCAAATGGGGTAAAGTGACTTGCCCAAAGTCACACAGCTTAGTAAATATCTGAGGACAGATTTGAACTCAGGTCTTCCTTATCCCAGGCCTGGCATTGTGCCACCAATCTATCCTGAGGTGGGGTTGTCAGAAACAAAACACTTCAGAAGAGGGACAGGGTGAAAAGAGAGAAAGAGAGAGAAGGATAAACAGAGAAAAATAGGATAGAGGGAAATACATAGCTCATAATCGTAACTGTGAAAAAAGTACAGCAGGTTTCTCTGATAAAGACCTCATTTCTCAATATACAGAAAACTGAGTCAAATTTATAAGAATACAAATCATTCCCTAATTGATAAATTGTCAAAGGACATGAACAGGTAGTTTTCAGATGAAGAAATCAAATCTCTCTATAGTCATAAGGGAAAAAATGCTCTAAAATCACTACTGATTAGAGAAATGCAAATTAAAATGACTTTGGGATATCACCTCATACCTATCTGATTGACTAATATGACAGAAAAGGAAAACGATAAATGTGGGAGGGGATACGGGAAAACCTGATCCAACCATTCTGGAGAGGAATTTGGAACTATGCCCAAAGGGCTAAACTGTGCATACCCTTGGATCCAGGAATACCACTACTAGGTTTATATCCCCAAGAAATTATTTAAAAAAGGAAAAGAATATATACATACAAAAATATTTATAGTAGTTCTTATTGTGGTGGCAAAGAATTGGAAATTTAGGGGATGCTTATTATTGGGGGATGACTGAACAAGCT
>CM053770.1:481702448-481739384 GCA_028658325.1 Potorous gilbertii
AAGAGGGGAGGGAGATGAGCATTGCATGAGAGGTACTCTCATCTGATTTGTTTAAAGGACGGAACAATAAACTTAAGCAGATAATCCTAACTAGCTCTATAAGCAGTTAGGAGAGGAAGGGGGTAGAAAGGGGAGGGGGAGGGTAAAAGGGAGGGAAGAAGCAATATGGGTCTTCTAGGCTCGTAGATTTAGAGCTGGAGAGGAACTCAGAAGTCATTTAGTGGAGTTCTCTTATTTTACAGAAGAGGAAACTGAGTCCCAAAGAAGTGATATGACTTGTTCGAGGTCCCACAGAGAGTAAGTGGCTAAGTCAGGATTCAAACTCAGGTCCTGTGACTTCAATTGGCTGGACTAAGCTGTGTTACCTCTTGCAGATCCCATTTCCATTTTAACACTGCCCTTCAATGTCTCAAAGGTGAGAATGTTTAACTTTTGTTTTTGTATCTTCACTGCCTGACTCATTGACTTGTTTTTTTGGGGATAGATTCTTTCACATTCTTCCCTTTTACATAATTGGCACATTCAATCCTGCCCCTTTCATGTTCTAGCAAGCTTACAGCTGGCCTGGAACACACTCCTTCTATCTCTTCCTATTGAAATTCTTTCCTTTCACAGCCAAGTTCAGTCTTTGAAACCTGTTCTTTGCACCCCCATCATATTACCTTGTATCATCCATATCTACATACATGGTGTTCCTTATTAGATTGTGAACTCATTAATTGTAGAAGTTATTTTTCGTCTTTGAATCATAGAACCTAGCACTTCAATACTAAAATGGACAGGGGAGTTTCCAGTGCTTAGCACATAGTAGGTACTAGCATTTCTATAAGACCTCCTATTTACCAGGCAGTGCTAAGTACTTGACAAGTGTTATCTCATTTGATTGTCATAATATCCCTATATATAGGTACTATTATAATCCTCATTTTACAAATGAGGAAACTGAGGCATACAGATGTTAAATGACTTGTTAAATGACTCACATTGCTCATAAATGTCCAAGGCTAGATTTGAACTCAGCTCTACCTGACTCTATGTCCAACACTCTATGCTGCTGCACCACTTGATGCTTATTATTCTGTTCATGGCTTTCTGAAACCCAGATGGGGACGGTTCCAGTAAGACATTAGCCAGGAATGCTTGGAATGTAGAAGACAAAGTTGTGGAAATAGAGAAGAGGAGGATAAGGAAAGACTAGGAATCAGAATTTCTGGCTTCTCTTCCTTCTTCTACAGCTGACTTACTTCAGGATTCATTTATTCACTGGAATCAATCAAGAAACATTTACTACATTTTTACTCTACCATCACAGGAAATACAAAGAAAAACACCCAAAATGGCCCTTGTCCCCAATAAACATATTCTAATGGGAGAGATGAAATGTACACAAATAGATATAAACAAGATTGTTGTTGTTATGTTCATCCTTCATTTTCTAAGAAGACCATGACATCAGAGAAATGATGACATGACTTGTGCTGGACTTTGTTTTGAGTAAGGGAAGGCTATTCAAGGTCACCAGCCTTGCTTTTTCCTCTGAGCCATCTGGATCCAGTGACCAGATATTCATCAGGATGACTGGAGATGGCCTAGGACTTAGAGGGAGGTAATACCCATTGAGTGAACAGGCCTCTTTAAGAAGTATTCAGGAAATGGCCCTTTTAATGAGCAAAAGAAAAAAAAATACATCAAGCTGGGAGGGAAGGAGAAGTTGTTGCTATTGATAATCACTCTAAGTCAGTCAAGTGGAGCTTGGGCATTGAAAACGAAAAGCATTTTCTCTAGAGGCCCATCCATGGACTGCCTGAAACTGAGGCCTAGAGTGTCTAATGAACATTATATGTGCACTCACAGGTGTCCAAGGACAAAAAGTGACAAGTCCTTCAGAGGCTTGTTAGACTACAAATCTTTATGTGATTTGAAAGGAAACTGAGTCTGGATATTTGAAAGTTGGATAGCTCGGTGTAAGATCACTAAAAAGATCTGAGACACATTCAAATTAGATGCCTAGTAACCTAAAGAGGAAAGCTGTAGAATCTGGGCATGTTCCTTACTGAATTAAGATTGCCCCTGGGGAAAAAAAGATGCCATTGTAGTATTTATGGTCATGATTACCACTAAATAGCTGTCCTGGTAAAGCAAAATTGTGTAATTATTTTGTGTGGTTCAGTTTAATAGGTATGCCATAACCAAAGTCAAAAAAAATCACAGTCCTGTTACTCCCAATGGATTTAAGGGAGCATCAGATTAAAAAACCTACGAAAGTTGGTGAGGCATGTTCCCTTCTTTTTCAGCAGATGTGTTAGAGTGGTTTTGTTCTATATGAAATATCGAATTCTTTTGAGTTTGTAACTATTGTTAAAATCTGGCAGAAGGCTGATACATAAATTTTATTGGAACATAAAGCAGTTTTCAGGACTGCCAGTTAGGCCTTTTGACATTTCAGTTCCCCTCTGTACTGTCCAAACAACTTCCTGTATATGACTACTATTAAAATGGCCAGACTTGGGCCAGTCCTCTTCTCAGTGGCCAATCTCTCTGAGTGCTGGAGTAGATGATAAGGGCCACTTCCCTGAGACTAATCCATTCTGCCCTGAGAGAGGTAAAGGATCCATAATATTACAGGGTTGGCCTCAATCAGCACATCCTCTGCAAAAAGGAACAATTGGAAGTTTCTCATCGGAAGGGAAAGTTTCTTCTGTCTGAACCCTCTTCTGGATCTACTCTACGATAGTGGTAAACACCTTTGGCAAACATACAACCTACTGTTTCATGCCTTGCTTGATATTAATAAGAGGAGAACCCTCCAACAAAATTCTCTCTATTGTATCTCCCTACAAATTTTCTATAATCTTAATATATGCTTGGGAGACACCTGTGTATGGAGCTATGCAAAATTCTGGGACTACAAAGGAAAAGCAAAAATAGTTTCTGCTCTCAAAGAATTCACTCCAGTGGGGAAGATGTATATAAATTCAATTTAATTCAATAAATGCTTATTGAGCAACTACTATTTATCAAGTGTCATGCTAAACACTGGGCATACAAATAAAAAGAAAGTCCCTGCCCTCAATTAGTTTATAATCTAATGGGAGAAAGCAATACACAAAAGGAAACTGAAAGATGGAGAAGGGGACACTAGGATGGACCCAGTGCAAGGGTAAGATGTTCTAGGGAGTCAAGACTAAGCAGAGCTACTGATGGAAAATGAAGTTACCTGAAAAGTTCCTCTATTAAGGAAGCCTTTGGGAGGTGTTTGTTGCTTCACCATCTAGTCCTCCAATAAGAGGGGAGAGTAACTGAGGGTGCAGAGAAAAGTGTTGGGTATCAAAAACCAACTCAATCAGAGTGGTGATGGAATTTCAGGTGATTGACCTATCATGGGTGAACCATGATGCTCCTTAGAATCACCAAGCTAAGCAGCTTATAGAAAATGGAGAGTCACCATCATAACACATATGGAAGATGATTAGAAGAGATGACCCTAGCCACTGGGAGCAACATGAAAGGTGTCCTGGAGGAGGTGGCGCTTAAGCTTATAAGCCAGGCATTCCAAGAGGCTGATGGAAGAAGGGAGAGCATTCCAGGTATGATAGACAGCCAGTGCAAAAGTACAGAGATGGGAAATGGAGTGCTGTGTGAGAGAATATCAACTGAGCCAGGATGGCTAAATTCTTTCATTTGTGTAGGTGGGGTAGAATGGAAGAAGATTGGAAGGGTTGGAATAAGCCAGGATGTAAAGGGTTTTGAAATGTCAAATTACATTAAATTGGATCCTGGACATATTAAAGAGATCTTGGAGTTTATCTGATGAAGAGTGAAGTAGGACATTTTAAGATCTGTCCTTTAGGAAAATTGCTTTGGTAGCTGAGAGAAGGATGTATTGAAATGGGAGAAACTTGTGGCAGAGATACCAATTGAAAGGTACTTGGTGAAATTAAATTAATTAACTAATTAATTAAACATCCAGGTGATAAGGGTCTGAATTAGAGTGGGATTATCGGAATGTAAAGGAGAGGTTTCTGCAAGACTTGTTGCAGAGAAAGAAATGTAAGATTTGTCAACCTATTTGATATGAGGAATGAATGAGAGAGCAGAGTTGAGGATGACATGTAAGTGGTAAACCCGGGAAGAATAGTGATGCCCTTGACAGTAATGAGGAAGTTCAGAAAAGGGAGGGGCTTGATGTGGGGCTAGGGAAGATAATGATTTTTATTTTGGGCATATCAAGGCAGAAATGCCTAAGAGACACCCAGTGTGAAATGTCCAACAGGCAGTTGATGATGTAGGATCGGTGCTCAGAGGAAAGACTGGTTCTAGATGTATAGCTCTGGGAATTATCTGCCAAGAGATGATCATTGAATCTATAGTACCTGATAAAGAGAAAAAAGAGAAGAGGACCTAGGACAGAGATTTGAGAGCAACCTAGTTAGTGGATGTGACATGGCTGAAGATCCAACAAAAATGCTGAGAAGCAATAGTCAAATAGGTAGGAAAAACAAGAGAGATTAGTCACAAAAAATGTCAAAAGATGTTAAATTGGATTCTGGACATACAAGGGAGCCCTTGGAGCTTATCGGATGGACGGTGATTATAAGATCTGCCCTTTGGGAAAATTGCTTTGGTAGCTGAAAAGATGTATTGAAACAGGAGCAACTTGTGGCAGAGAAACCAATTTAAATGCCCTTGGTGAAATTAACCCCATAGAGACAGTATTCAGGAGAAGGCAGTCAAAATGTCAGATGTTTCAGAAAGATCAAGAAAGATGAGGATCAAGAAGAAACCATTAGATTTGGCATTTAAAGGATTATTGGCAGCTCTGCAGACATCAGTTTCAGTTGAAAGGTGGGATTAGAAGTCATATTGCATTGTGTTTAACAGAGAGAGAGAGTGAGAGAGCAAGAGAGAGAGAGAGAGAGAGAGAGAGAGTAGAGAAAGTGGTGCTGCCTAATGGGAATGTGTTTTTTTTTTTCTGAGTTTAGCTGAGAAAGGGCAGCTAGGTGGTTCAGTGGATAGAGTAGTACTAGGCCTGGAGTCAGAAAGACTCACTTTCCTGAGTTCAAATCTGGCCTCAGACATGAGTTGTGTGGCCACAAGAAACTCATTTCACTCTGCTTGCCTCAGTTTCCTCACCTGTGAAAGGAGCTGGAGAAGGAAATGGCAACCCCCTTCAGTATCTCTGCAAAGAAAATCCCAAATGGGGTCACAGTGAGTTGGACATTAGTCTAAACTGACTAAACAACAGTAAACAAAAGCTGAGAAAGTGGAAACATGAAGGACAAAACCTGGGAGGTATGCTCAAATCTAATGGGGATTGCTTCTCTAAAGTATGGTGTTTCTGTAGGCAGCTGGTAAGAAGCCAAGAGAGAGGAAAAGATCAAAGATTAGAGAAAGTGGTGATGATGGTGGGAGAATCTCCTGGAGAAAATAGTAGAGGATGTGATCAAGGGTCTATGTAGAAGGATTTACCTTGGCAAAGGGAAGGGCCATCTCTTCATCAGAGACTAGATTGAAGGAAGGAATAGTGAGGGATAATGTCAGAGAGATGTGAGTCAGCAAAGAGGAAGATTTCAAAAAATGGCTTTATTTTTTTTCTGTGAAGTTTGAAGAGAGGTCCTCAGCAGGGAGGGTTGGGAGAAGAAGTGAAAGAGGAGGCCTGATGAAAGAAAAAAGATTTGGATTCCTCTGGACCTTCTCTTGCAGCTGCTCTTGCAGCCCCTGAGGGGAAATGGCCCCTCCCCCCACATAAGCCAGGGCCCAGAGCACCCTCCTCTAAACTCCCTGCCTGGGTCTCCACCAGCAGCAGCACTCCAACAGAGAGCCCAGAATGACAGTGCTGTGTTCCTCAAAATGTCTGGGAAGCTTGCAAGATGTCCTCAGAAGGATGATCCACCTGCCAGAGACCAAAAACATCATGATGAACAATCAATACACAGAAGTGAAGAGGACATACATGGAAGACATGTCTCTTCCTTGCTGTGAGGGCCTTATTTCTGGAATATATTCAGCCTGTGAGAAGAGGAGGGCCTGTAGAGGAGGCACAAAAACCCTGGGAGAGAGGCAAGCTCCATCACCTCAAATTGGAGCTCAAAATTGATGGTGTTTGCACTGGACCCTACAGGACAATGGCTGCTCCCCAGGAAGAAACTGAGCCAACCCCTGAAGTCCCTATGATGCCTGTTTGAAAGCAGCTGAACCCTGGATTTTTCCAAGTCCCCTCTAACATAGGAAACCTAAATTGACTCTTCTAATACAGG
Organism: Potorous gilbertii; assembly: GCA_028658325.1. Taxonomy (NCBI): domain Eukaryota; kingdom Metazoa; phylum Chordata; class Mammalia; order Diprotodontia; family Potoroidae; genus Potorous; species Potorous gilbertii. The sequence goes on from CM053770.1 coordinate 481,708,706, forward strand.
GCAGAAGTCCTCACCCCAGTCTGGGCTGGCATCTGTGGGCCAGTCCTACATAACTTAGAAGAGACTTTGACCAGGGCCCTCCTCCCTGGTGCCTGCTGTCCCCAGGATGACTGAGGGTAAGCACAAAGTCCTAGAGAACAATGGCCTTTGCCCTGCCTGGCTCTGAACCATCCCCTGAAGTCCCCATGATGCCTGTTTCAAAGCAGCTGAACCCTGGATTGGGGAACCTTACAATCTAGTCAAGAATTACTGATGGGCATCTCTGCTGGCATCTGTGGGCCAGTCCCACATAACCTTGAACAGACTTTGACCAGGGCATTCTTCCCTGGTTAGCCCTTTCCAGATGCCTGCTATCACCAGGATGGCTGAGGGTAAGCACGTGGACCTACAGGACTATAGCCTCTGCCCAGTCTGGCTCTGAGCCATCCCCTGAAGTCTCTGTGATGCCTGTTTCAAAACAGCTGAACCACAGATTGTTCCATCGGGAACATCGGGAACCTAAGTTGATTCTTGCAGTCTAGGTCAGAAGTCCTAAGCCCAATCATGCTGGCATCTGTGAGCCAGTCCTACATAAACTTGAACAGACTTTGACCAGGGCCGCCTTCTCTGTTCAACCATTTCCAGATGCCTGCTGTCCCCAGCATGGCTGTTGGTAAGCATGAGGTCCTACAGGACAAGACCTGCTGTCCATCCAGAGCCTTAACTGGACCCTGATGTCCCCATGATGTCAGTTTCAAAGTACATCATGCTAGATTTTGCCTCACCCTGCAGTTGGTGTTGGGATACAGAAACTTGCCTCCTTTCCTTTGGCTGCTTTCACAGCCTGACTCCTTAAATCTCCTGTGAACCCTCTGGCAATGGAAGATGCAAATAAAGCATTCCTCTCTTAGGAATGAAAAATTGTCAAAAAAAAAAAAGGATTTGGAACCACTGTTGTGGTGAGTGGAGGCAGAGAATCAGGGAGGAAGAGGGGTATTATCTTGCTACAGTGAAGGCCCACTTGAAGTCAGCTGGCATAAATTGGAGTGGGTTTTATGATTTCTTTTTACTTCCATTTTGCAGCATGGTAAGAGCAAAGGAGAAAGAAGGTAGTAGTATTCTAGGTTTGGGATTAAGCAAAATATGATCAATGAGAGGACAAGGGATCCAAGAGTAGAGGATGGTTTATAATTGAATTGCTTCAACAAGAGGTTGAGATTCAGAAGATAGGAGAGTTAGGGCAGTAATGATAGCCTGGGATAGTACTGAGGAAAGTACTGATTGGAAGCCATGGTGAATGTGAAAGTAAGTTTTAGGAGGAGTGTTGGATTTTCCTATTAGAGTATAAGTTCCATGAGGACAGGGACTGAATCTTGTCTAATCTTTGTATTTCTCCCAGGGTCTACCTAGCACTATTCTAGGCAAATAGTACATCAAAAATTCTGGCACTATTCTAGGCGCATAGTACATCAAAAATTCCAATTTGATGTATGTTTCTGAGTCAAATAGTCAAATACCCTGGAGTCAGTGAAAAAATTCTGAAAGGTTGCCTTAGTTAAGTTAGTCCCAACATCAAGTAACATGATACAGTAACAAGTGGCTAATCCAGGGGTGGGGAACCTGCAGACTCAAGGCCACATGTGTCCTTCTAGATCTTTGGGTGTGGTCTTTTGACTGAGCCCAAGTTTTACAGGACAAATTCTTTAGTTTTTTATTAAGGGGATTTGTTCTGTGAAATTTGGATTCAGTCAAAGAGCTGCCCTTGAGGACCTAGAGGGCCACATGTGGCCTTGAGGCTGCAGTTCCCAATCAGCTCCCTTGAGCTCCTTGAAGTCTTTCTCCCCTCCACTACCCTCGCTCCATAAATTATTTGAGCTGTAGGGACATCCAACAGAAAAGACTGGGAAGATGATGGAGAGAAACACTGATCACTTTCAGTCACTGATTGAAAGAAACTTTGGAGGAATGGTTCTTTGAAGGCAAACTTCAGTCATCTGGTGAACAGACATAGTAGTAATTGGGTTCCTTCTAAATGTGTCACCTCAAACCACTGGGGCAAGAAGGTGGCATTGAAGTCATGGAAGCTAATGCCATCTGAAGTGGTGTTAATAGTGTAGCAGCATTGACTCTTAAAGGTGGAGGGGACCAAGGAAGTCATCTGCTTTGACATATAAGAGCGTGAAACACTTGTCCTACTTGATAGGTGATTATTCAGCAGTCACTTGAAGTCTCATTAAGCTTGCAGTCAATTAATACCACCTCTCCCACCCTCAAACTTTAAGCTGGTTATCCATCTCTTGTGTGCTATACTGTATTTATCCCAATGAAATTTCATCTTATTGGATACAGCCCCATGCTCTATGGCAGCTAGGTAGCACAATGGAGTACCCGAATTCAAATCCAGTCTCAGACACTTAATAACTGTGTGATCCTGGGCAAGTCACTTAGCCCTGTTTTTCTCAGTTTCCTCATCTGTAAAATGAACTGAGAAGGAAATGGCAAACTTCTCCAGTATATTTGCCAGGAGAACCCCAAAAGGGGTCATTAAGAATTGGACACAACTGAAAATGACTGAACAATGCTTCAGGAGGAAACTGTAGCCTATGAGACTTGTCAAAGGTCACAAAGGTAGCAGAGCCAGGCTTAGAAGTCAAATCTTGTAATTCCAAATCCAACACTTTCCATTGTACTAAATACATTGGAATTTTTAGATGAAACTCTCAGGTGAGCATTGGAATCATTAGATCATCAGAGATCCTGAGGAATATCAGATCACTGGATTCAGATGAATCTGGAGAAGGAGTGAGGCTGGTTAACTGCCCAGCCCTCCGTCACTCAAAACAAAGTCAAGTGCAAGTCATGTCATCATTTCTCTGATGTCATGGTCTTCTTTAGCAATGAAGGATGAACACAATCCTGTGAGTAGATGCAGATGGCTGAATGGGGACCCAGCTAACTGGTTAACTCACCTCCTCCTCTCCTGTCTCCCTCCCCCTCCCCTTCCTTCTCCTCTCCAAAGGAAGGTAAATTTGGATGGCCAAAAGATGCCCAGTTGACTTGGGTTTTACTGGCTCTGCTCTTTCCCTTCCCTTCCCTTCCCTTCCCTTGCCTTCCCTTCCCTTCCCTTGCCTTCCCTGGATACTTCTTAAACAGGCCTATTCAACTGATGGGCATTGTCTCACCTTAAGTCAGTACCTGCAAAGATCTTGGCCTAAAGGGCCCAAGGTATCCCAGAGCAACCTGGGTTATTTCCAGTCATCTTGATGAATGGTCATTGGATTCAGATGGCTCTGGAGAAGTGAGGCTGGTGACCTGTGCAGCCCTTCTTCACTCAAAACAAAGTCAAGTGCAAGTCACATCATCATTTCTCTGATGGCATGGTCTTCTTTGGCAATGAAGGATGAACACAAGATCATCAGAATAACTGACATTTACAGAGTGTTCCAAAGTTTGAAAAATATCATACAAATATTATTTCACCTATGTTACATCCATTATCTCACAACAATCACTTTTTTGACCTTGGTCAAGGCATCATTTTATAGATGAGGAAACTGATTCAGAAAGACTAAGTGACTGGCCCATGGTCAGACAACTGCTCAGTATGAGAACATGTGAATCCAGATCTCACTAATTCTAAGTCTTGCATTCTAGTCATTACTCTCTGCTATTTAGGAAATTAAAGCAATATTCTCCATTATTTTTATCGCTTTGAGTTAATATAATTTCATGATTAGATAGCCATGGTTAAATATTTTTGGTTGATTTTAGAAGAATTTTTGAATCATATGAAACTTTGATATTTGAAGTATTTCTTTCATGTGCTCTTTCACTTCATTATGGAATTACAAAATTGAGTTTCTAATGCCATGGTGAATTAGGACTTGATCCTGTTTTGAAGTTATGTTTATATTTTGGATGAGCCTTAGAATGATTTTAAGACAGGGGTGGGGGGGGATTTATTTCACTGCAATTTTAACGAAGAGCTACACTCTCAGATACTTAATACCTTGAACCTAAAAAAGAAGCTGAAATGCAAGAATACCAGAACTGGAAAAATTGAGAATCAAACCTTAAACTGGTGTGGGAATTCCATCCTCATCCTGCCCAAAGTTATGGCAATAACACAAATTCATTCAGTGATAGGTTTTGTTTTTAAGAGAAGAGGAAAAGACAATTTAAAAAAATCACTCTGGAACTTTGATTCTGAATATTTTCAAATCTAGCTCTGAGTCTAGGAGAGAGTTAAGGAAGGCAGCTTGTCCAACCAAGCAGAGAGACACTTTTCCCAGCTCATGGTCTCAAAATATTAAAGGTTGCCCATTAACAATTGTGATTGACATTTCTCTGCATTTTTGCTCTTACTAAAAATATTCCTTCAACAGATAGTAAGAGGAATATGTATCTGTGTGTCTGTTGGTGGAGGGAGTAATAGTTCCCTCCCCATTCCTAACTTCCTTTTTTACTTTCCGAGGAAAGGATGTTCATGGTAGATTAAACCACTCTGGGGTTGTTCCAGCACCAGAGAGAATAATATCAGGAAAGAAAAAAAATGGATAAAAGTGGTGTCATTATAGTGAAAAGAAAACTAATGTAGGGGTCAGAAGCCTAGGGTGTCCTAGGACTTAGAACACAGGAAGTCACTAGGGGTTATCTGCTCTGAGCTCTTTCATTTTGAACATGAAAAAATTAAAAAGCCCAGAGAAGTGATGTGAGACATGGGATCTCCTTCTCCACGCTATCTAGGTCCTTCAACCCCCTAGGACTTAGGTGATGATCTCTTCAACTTTAACATTTCTCATTTCTCCAGCTAGGTAAAGTCATTACACACAGAATATTGGGCCTGAAATTCAGAAGACCCGATTCCTACTTCTGACACTCAAGGAACACATGTAATTGCATGTAAGGTGTACATTTGATAGGTAAGCATAAGTGTTATTGTTTCACTACATGTGTAACTTTCTGTAGTTTTTTTCTGGACATCTTAAGTTAATCTGGTTACCAATCTGATAGCACTATCTACTGTGACCCACGGACCTCTCTGCTCCATACCACTGCCAGTTGATGGCATTTGACTTATCATAAATCTCATTAGAACTAGTATTAATTTCTTAAACCTGAGCTCATAGAGGGCTTGGGACATCCAGCAGTGTTAGTAATCCTTGAGTTACAATATACAGAATCTTCTTCACTCGAAATGTTTATTTCTGAGCCAGTCTGTATTAGACCAGCTTTGTATGGCTGGTATCAGGTCTCATCTCTTTGGCTTAGAATCCATAGAGATGAATGCCTATCAGTCTTTTTCTTTCTTTCTTTCTTTCTTTCTTTCTTCATTCATTCATCCATTTATTTATTTATTTACTTATTTGTTCATTTATTTATTTATTTTTAGGTTTCAACATTCATTTCCACAAGATTTTGAGTTTCACATTTTCTCCCCACCTCTCTTCTTCCCCCATCCTAAAACTCCTTGCATTCTGATAATCCCTTCCTCCAATCTACCATTCCTTCTACCATACCCCTCCCTTCTCTTATCCCCATCTTCTCTCTTTTCTTATAGGGCAAGATAGATTTCTGTGCCCCATTACCTATATTTCTTATTTCCCAGTTACATGCAAAAACAATTCTCAATATTCGTTCCTAAAACTTTGAGATCTAAATTTTCTTCCTTCCTTCCTCCTCACCCATTCCCAATGAGAAGGCAAGCATTCAATATGGGCTATATAGGTGTAGTTTTGCTAAAGACTTCCATAATAGTCATGTTCTGAAAGAATAACTATATTTACCTCCATCCTATCCTGTCCCCTCATTTATTCTATTCTCTCTTTTGACCTTATCACCCCCAAGAGTATTTACTTCTAATTACCCACCTCCTCTCACTTGCCCTCCCTTCTATCATACCCTTACCCCATTTATCCACTTCTCCCCTACTTTTCTGTAGTGTAAGACAGATTTAATACCAAATTGAGGGTGCATGTTATTCCCTCCTTAAGCCTCTCCATTTAAAAAGTGTTTTCTTGCCTTTTTTTATGAGATAATTTGCCCCATTCCATTTCTCCCTTTCTCTTCCAAATATATTCCTCTCTCACCCTTTATTTTTTTAGACATCATTCTTTCCTATTCAACTCACTCTGTGCCCTCTGTATATTTATATGTATGTATATGTGTATGTGTGTGTGTTTGTAATTCCTCCAACTACCCTAATACTGAGAAAAGTTTCAAGAGTTACAAATGTTATCTTTATATGTAGGAATATAAACATTTCAGCTTTAGTAAGTCCCTTATGATTTCTCTTTCTCATTCACCTTTTCATGATTCTCTTGATTCTTGTGTTTGAAAGTTAGAGTTTCTATTCAGCTCTGGTCTTTTCATCAAGAATGCTGGAAAGTTCTCTATTTCATTGAATGACCATTTTTTCTCCTGAAGTATTATATTCAGTTTTGCTGGGTAGGTGATTCTTGGTTTTAATCCTAATTCCTTAGACTTCTGGAATATCATTCCACGCTCTTCGATCCCTTACTCTAGAAGCTGATAGATCCTGTGTTATCCTGATTGTGTTTCCACAGTACTCAAATTCTTTCTTTCTGGCTGCTTGCAATATTTCCTCCTTGACCTGGGAATTCTGGAATTTGGCTACAATATTCCTAGGAGTTTTTCTTTTCAGATCCCTTTCAGGAGGTTATCAGTGAATTCTTTCAATATTTATTTTACCCTCTAGTTCCAAAATATCAGGGCAGCTTTCCTTGATAATTTCATGAAAGATGATGTTTAGGCTCTTTTTTTAGTCATGACTTTCAGGTAGTCCCATAATCTTAAAATTGTCTCTCCTGGATCTATTTTCCAGGTTAGTTGTTTTTCTTTATTATTTTTATTTTATTTCTTTTCAGTGTTCTGCAGTCACTTCCATATAACTTAGATTTATTTTATATAGGTTCTATACATATATTCCTATTAAATACATTTTCATCTTAGTCATGTTGCATAGAAGAATTAAAATGAATGGGAGAGATCATAAAACAAAACAAAATGTAATAAAAAAGAAAATGATCTACTACATTCTGCAATTGAATTCCATAATTCCTTCTCTGGATGTGGAAGGCATTTTGCCTTAAGGGACCATTGGGAATTTTTTTAAGTCCTTGCATTGCAATGTAGTTCTAAGTCTACTAGAAAATATCCTCACACACTGTGGTTGTTGCTGTGTATAAAGTTCTCCTGGTTCTGCTCCTTTTGCTCAGCATCAGTTCATATAAGTCTTTCCAGCCCTCTCTGAAGTCTTCCTGTTCATCATTTCTTATAGTACAATAGTATTCCATTACATCCATATATCACAATTTATTCAGCCATTCCCAAATTGATGGAAATCCCTTGATTTCCAGTTTTTGGCCACCACAGAGTACTGCGGGTCAGTTGTTTTTCCAATGAGATATTTCACATTGTCTTCTATTTTTTATTCTTTTGGTTTTGTTTTGTAATTTCTTGGTATCTCATAAAGTCATTAGCTTCCATCTGCTCCATTCTAATTTTTAAAGAACTATTTTCTTCAGTGAGCTTTTGAACCTCCTTTTCCATTTGGCTAATTCTGCTTTTTCCTCCACTTCTCTTGCTTGATTTTCAAAATCCTTTTTGAGCTCTTCTATGGCCTGAGACCACTGCATATTTATTTTGGAGGTTTTGGATGCAGAAGCCTTGACTTTTAGGTCTTGCTCTGATGGTATGCATTGTTGTTCCTCATCTGAAAGGATGGAAGAAAATACCTGCTCACCAAGAAAGTAACTTTCTCTTGTCTTATTCTTTTTCCCTTTTTTGGGCATTTTCCCAGCCAGTTACTTGACTTTTGAGTTCTTTGTCAAGAGGAGGGTATACTCTGGGGACCTGTAAGTTCTCAGTTCTTCCAAGGTGGCACAGTCAAAGGAGAGGAGTTTAGTCCTCTCCTGGCCTGCACTCTGGTCTGTGAGCTGGATTCCCTCTCCAGAGCCTCCACCAACCCCACCAAGCCAGCCAGCCCTCCTCCTTACCCTGGGACCACTACTCAGGGCTGAGATCCAGATCAGCTGCTCAATTTCCCCAGGGTCTGTAGGCCAGGGCTCCAACAATGGAAGCTGCCACTGTGTGGGCCTGGGGCTAGACCACCACATTCCCTTCTCATCCAGGTGAAAGAGCTTTCTCACTGTCATTTGAAGCTGACTTTGGAGTTTGTGATTTGAGGAATCTGGTTCTTGCAGCTACTGCTGGTGGCTCCTTGAAGCCTGTTCTTGTCCTGTCCTCACTGCAGTGTGGCCAAGGCTGGGCTGTGCTCTGCTCTATACCCGGTGCAATAGACCTTTACTGTTGGCCTTCCAGGCTGCCTGGGCCTGGAAATCTCTTTCACTCTGTCATTTTGTGATTTCTGCTTCTCTAGAATTTATTTAGTCATTTTTTACATGCATTTTATGGGCTTTGGGGGAGAGCTTCTCGAGGTGTGTCCTTGTATTTTGCCATCCTTGCTCCACCCCCTTGCCTATTGGTCTTAACTTACCCAAGCAAATTATTTCAGTTGTCTTCTGAGATCAGAAAAGAATTTTTTTCTAGAGCTTTCCCAGAATAGTCAGTTAGATGTTGATGAGTTGGAACATATGAGTTGTTTTTTGGGTTCATCTCTTATCCCACTAATGTAGTGAAATTGTTTGTCCCCTTGCTAAACTTTGGTCTTAATCATTCCTTCTGTCCCTCTGGATCTGAATCTAAACAGATTATCTGAAATTCTTTTCTGGACTAAAGATCTATAGAATAAGGTTTACTTGCTGGCCCAGAAACTCTAAGTAACTAACCTCACTTACTTGATTCATTTCCTTGGGAAATTTATTCTTGTTTGGAAATTATTTAATTTTCTTTTGTATTATCACTCCTTAAGCCTACTTTCCCTATTATTGAGTGAATCTGGAATTCTAATAGTTCTCTTGCAGTGACAAAGATCTATTGAGGGAAATTTAAAGTTCCCTTTCATATAGCCACCCAAAAAAACCTCACCTGGACTTTGAAGGGGATCATCTATAGTAAAAGAACTCCTAGAGGATCATCTATAGTAAAAGAACTCCTAGAGGAATTGTATAGAAAGGGACATTTTGGTCTAATAATTAACAAATTAAAGCCACCAAACCATCCATATGTGGAATCATCAGTTACAACAAATGGAGAAGTTTTGATTGCTGTGGAAAATTTCACTTACCTAATTAGTATACTTTCCAGGGATGTACACATTGACAGTGAGGTTGATGCACACATTGCTAGAGCTAGCTCAGTGTTTAGGAGGCTCTGAAGAAAAGTTTGGGAGAGAAGAGGTATTAGACTGACTACCAAATTGAAGGTCTACAGAGCCGTTGTGCTGACCTCCTTTCTGTATGCCTGTGAAACATGGACAGTCTATCAGAGCCATGCCAGGAAACTGAATTGCTTCCATTTGAACTGTCTTAGGAAGATTCTAAGGATCACCTGGCAGGATAAGGTACCAGACACTGAAGTCCTTGCTTGAGCTGAACTACCAAGCATTCAAAATATGCTTCAGCGAGTGCAACTCTGATGGGCTGGACTCGTCGTTTGAATGCAAAACATATGCTTGTCAAAAAGACTATTTTATGGAGAACTCACATGGGGCAGGTGATCACATAGTGGTCAGAAGAAGCAATACAAGGACACTCTCAAAGTTTCTCTCAAGAACTTTGGATTTGACTGTGCAACATGGGAGACACTGGCACAAGACTGCTCAGCATAGTGTGCCCACCTCAGAGAGTGTGCTATGCTCTATGAGCAAAGCAGAATTGAGACAGCACAAAGGAAACATGGGATGTACAAATTTGGAGTATCCACTCCAAATATTCACATGGACAATGTGTGTCCAATCTGTACTAGAGCATTCCAAGCTCATATTGGTCTTACCAGTCAGAATCAGACACTGAAATTTAACTTTTTCATGGTGATGTCATTTTGGTCCTCTTCAAGAACGAAGGACAACAACCAACTGACCAACCAGAAAGGGACATCAAAAAAATTTTGTTCAGACCCCATTTGGATGGTCTTATCTTCTAATGGACTCATGGAAGAGTTATTTACCCAGGACAATTTCATTTCTTGACTAAGGGTCCTAAAGCTTCGTTGACTTTTCCTTATTTAAATTAATTATTGGTTACCTGGTCAGTGTGTGTTGGTCCAGAGTAGTAATAACAGTAGCTAGAATTTACATAGCTCTTTAATGCTTGAAAATCCTTTGCAAATATCATCTCATTTTATCTCACAACCTGTAAGTTCGGTACTATTATCACTGTTTTATAGGTGAGGAAAATGAAGCAGAGAGAAGTTAAATGACTTGCCCAGAGTGTGTGAGGTCAAATTAAATTCAGCTTTTTGTGATTCTAGATCTGGGGCTCTATCCACTGTACATACTACTTGACTTTATTAAGGGAAAGGATGTTAGAGAAGATGCATGCTATTTGAACTGCCACGCTGTCCTGAGCAGGAGATATGGGGAAGTATGCCCCAGAGCATCCAAAGGCTGCATGAGTATTTGAAATGCTATTATGGGGAAAAGGGAAGCAGACAACGCTAGGAATGATGGTTAGAAGATGTAAAGAGAAAGATTTGGGCTTGACCGTAAGAAAAATATCCTATGAAACTATCTCAATGTGGGCTGGAGTACCTTAGTAAAGAGTGACTTTCCTGACATAGGAAGCCTTCAAGCAAAGGCTGGAGGATCCCTTGCTCAATATCCTATGGAGTTTTTTCAGGTATAGGTAAGACTGGATAAGCAAATGGCAAGCCACCCCAATATCTTTGCGAAGAAAACCCTTCATGAAGAGTCAGACTTCACTGAACAGTAATGACAAGATCGCTGCTGAAGACCTTTGTGTCTCTGAGATTCTGTGATTCTTTGAGACAGTAGGAACTAGGTCCCTGGCCTGCGACCTCTGATTTTATCGGTGTGAATACCCCCACTGAGAACACAGTTTGCAAACTCTCAATAATTTATAGTCTGAAAGAGTTGCTTAAGTCTCAGAGAATATGAATGATTGCCCCATGGTCCTACAGCAAGGAAAAATGAGAGGAGGATTTGATCTTTGATTTTTCTGGCTCCAAGTTCAGTTCTTGACCCACTATCCATACTTTCTCTCTCTATCCGTCTCTCTGCCTTGTGATTCAGGAAGCCCAGACCCACAGCCTCTTTGGCCAATCATGCATCTAAGGTAAGGTTTGGCAAGGCAACCTTGCAAACAGGGACTCAGTGAACTGAGGTTGGCCACATCTTGGGGGAATAGGACTCAGGGAAACACTGTCATAGCAAGACATTCTTTCTGCCTTGATTTTCCCTTGGAGAATAAGCTGGTTCCCTGCCAAAGTCTGGTCCCCTGATGCAGGTAGGGACCTGTGGGCCCAGCGAGGTACACCCCTCAGTTATGGTGTCTGAAAAGCCCCGGCTCTTCTCCCTTTTCCCCATCTGCCCCTTTTGGTGGTGGCAGTGGTTGGTAGGGGGTGGCACCAGAGTTACTGAGTCAACCCCCTGGGGGCAGCAAAGGCACCTGTGATGAAAGCTGCTGACTTAGGGTCTCACCACCCACCAACCTCCAGCCTGGTTGCCAGACCTCTTTTACTCAGCTCCTTGAGCAGGCTGCTCTCTCAGAGACAGGGAAAAAAGACAGGAAGGGCATTGTATTGACCATGGTTCAAGGAAGACCAAGGGAATCTGAACAGTGGAATACTGAGCCTCTTAGGATGAAGAAAGCTTAGGACAAGTCTTAACCCATGTGTATCTCTGTCCAAACTTTACTTAATCTCTCTTTTGGGTACCCTCCTAGCTTCAGAATGATTATCAATAATAACTGTTGCTCTTTCCCTTCCAGCTTTATTTACTTACTTTTTTCTTTTGCTCATTAAACCCACTGCATCCTGGGCCTTCTCCAGTCATCCTGATGAATATCTGGTCACTGGATTCAGATGACTCAGGAGGGTCAAGTGAGACTGGTGACCTTGCACAACTCCCCCTCACTCAAAACAAAGTAAAGTGCAAGTGATGTCATCATTTCTCTGATGTCTTGGTCTTTTTCGAAAACGAAGGATGGACACACAGATATATGCCCACAAACATACATGTACACACACATATAGACCCTTTTCCCTTTTATTTTGATCTCTTTAGGGTTTTTGGGCTAGTGATGCTATTGCTGGGCCAAAGGATGTGCATGGTTCTGTAACTTGGGGACATGGTTCCTAATTGCTTTCTGGGGTGGCTGGATCAATTCACAAAAGAACTTACTTTTTAATGGGGAAAGACAACAGATCCAGGAGAGCTAGAGTTGGAAAGCAGAAGCATGGGGATGGCTTGAGGGGGTATACTCAGTTGCATAGGTTAGGCTGATCCAGAAGTAGAATGGTGTTCCAGTTCTGAGCAAGATAAGGTGAGAATTCACTTAGGTCCCAAGAAGACAGAGGAGGGAATGTGAGTTTCAGTGTGAGGTGTTGGAGGACCCTACTGAGACAGGTAGATAGTGTAGTTGATAGAATCTGGATCTGGATTTAGGAAGACATGAATTCAAATCTAGCCTGATAGTCTCACTAGTCATGTGACCCTGGGCAAGTCACAGCTTCCGTTTGCCTCAGTTTCCTCATCTGTAAAATGAGGGTGGTAATAATAGCATCAGCCTCCCAGGGCGGTTGTGAAGGTCAAACGAGAGAATAACTGTAAAGAGCTTAGCACTGTTCCTGGTACATATCAATTTTAGCTGTTGTTGTTATTAGTGACTAGGGCGTGATTTGAAGCTGGTCTGAAAATATAATAAAAACCACAAGGGAGAAAATTAAGCTAAATTTAGTTGACTGAGGGGAGAATTTAATAATCTTAAGGGGCTTCTCTGTAGCTAAAGGGAAGAGAGAGAGACAGAGAGAAAGGAGAGAGAGACACAGAGACAGAAAGGAGAGAGAGACACAGAGACAGAGAGAATAGAGAGAGAGTGATACAGAGAGAGGAGAGAGGAGACAGAGAGAATAGAGAGAGACACACAGAAAGAAGCCTGAGACACAGAGAGAGAGAGGAGAGAGAGACACAGAGACAGGAGGGGCAGAGAGAGAGAGAGAGAGAGAGAGAGAGAGAGAGAGAGAGAGAGAGAGAAAGAGAGAGAAACTCTGTGTGAAATGTTCCCCTCTGCCCTCTCAATTTCAGTGCCCAGGGACAAAGCTCCAGGCGCCCTGCTCTAGGTAAAGCTCTGCTGTCTAGAACTTAAGGGTCATCTAATACTCAGCCTCCATGAGGAGGTGAGACAATTCAAATTCCTCGTTTACAGAAAAAGAAGCAAGCACAGGATGAGGGTGTTTAGAAACTCTCAATTTTGCTAAAGCTCCCTCATCTTTTCCATCTTCCCTCTACCCTTAAAGAAAGTCCCATGGAGATGTAGTGGCTGCATCTAGACAGTGGCTTTGGGCAATCATGGTCAAAAGCTGGTGCTTGAAGCCAGTGCCCACATTCTGATGCCTCTGTGCTCCCATGGTCCTCTGTACCTCAAAATAAGCAATGTCTGGCCTCCATGTGAATGTACTGGGACATGTGGGTATAATGAGTTTAATGGTTTGCAGCATTGATGAGGTATGTATTCCTTACTAGGCCCCCTCCCCTAACCCCCTGGCCAATGCACCATTTGCCTCCAGATGGGTTACATATGTTAAGTTGCTGAAATGAGCTTCCCCAGGTATAAATGAACTGACTGCACCTGCTGTGCTAGCTAATATACCAAGTACATTCAGGTAAAGGGAACCTTCTGTGCTGCTGAACTGATGAGAGACACCTGAAGAGGGTCATGTGCTCTTCCCCCATCCCATTCCACCCCAATGGGCTGAGAGCACAGGCTGTCTTCCTAGAGTGAGCTTGGAGGGCAGGCTTTGCTCCTGGCATGTTCCAGCACAATGAACCTGCTAAGCGGTTTAGCTTAGATATTTCTTGGGAGAAGGGGTGTGTGGCTCATGGCTGTAATGATCTAGGTTTGCTACGGAAGGGAAAAGCCTAGAGGTAGATCCGAATCATTAACCTTGGACCCTGAGTGGGCCTAGTTTTCTGACAGTCCTATAAACTAGACATGATTCAGAAACTGAACTCCCATGATCATGCCTGTGCAGGAGGAGAATATGGTGGAAAGGTCAGTGGCCTGAGTATCAAGGCACCTAGGGTGGTATAGTAGAGAGTGGACTTTGAGTCTGGTGGGCCATAGGTTCAAATGTTGACCCTCATGCTTACTAGCTATGAGATAACAGGCAACTCACTTCATCACTGGATTTTGTCATCTGTAATAATCCAGGATCATAGATTCAAGGTTATAAGCATATTAAAGGTCATCTGGTCCAAGAAAGAAGCAAGCATTTATATATCACCTACTAAGTGCCCGGCATTTTAGAAATAGTATTTAATTTAACCCTTATAGCAATCCCTGTTTTACAGTTGAGGAATTGGAGGCAAACAGAGATTAAGTGACTTGTCCAGGGTCACTCAACTAATAAGTGTTGCAGGCTGGATTTGAACTTAATCTTCCTGATTCCATGTTCAGTTTTCTATCTAGGGCATCACCTTGCCCCCTCAGCTGTGAACCCTCTCCAAATAATGGGTGAAGATGAGGTCTCTGGAAGGAATCTTAGCTCAAGGTGAATTGTCCCCTGTTCAGATCCTACTCCCTTACCTGGGATAACACCCATTTTCCCAATATCTGCTTTACTTGTTTGCTTTACAATTCACTTTAGGATTGGAATTAGGAATCCAACCTTGTTTTCTTTCCTGGTTCCCAGAATGGTTGTTCCTTCTGTACCTGACCTATTTTTAATTCCAAATCATTGTTCCTATCACAACCTTGATTATTTATTTCTCTGGATCTCTGAGGTTTGTTTTGACCTCAGACTGAAACACCCCAACCCAATCCAGATCCTAGTAGCTGACCCTGGCCCATTTCATTCCCTGTGACCTCCACTTCTCCTTCCTGAGTAGTACACAACATTATGTTCTTTCATCTTTGCCAGCTGCTTTGACCTTGTCTACATTTATTTTGTTTTTTCTCAGTCCCTTCCTAGATTTTTCAGATATAACCATATCTCTTTTCATAGGACCATTGAACTTAGAACTGCAAGGGACTAGCCAGTCACTCCTTGTCTGCCCAACCTAGACAAAACAGGAAAAAAAGTTAGGTAACAATGACCAAGAAAGCAGGAATGAATAAATGAACATTTATCAAGCCCTTATCATATGCCAAACACTATGTCAATTACTGGGAATACAAATAGAAAAAGGTAAATGACCCCTCCTCTAAAGGAGCTCAAAATCCCACTGCAGGACATTTGGCAAGGCCCAGAAGTCCTTAAGTTATTTGGGCAGTTAAGGTACCAATGTCAAAAGACTGTAGAGCATAAAAACAGAGTAGATGGTAAGTTTGGAGGGTCAGAGAATGGTTTTTGTCTCTTTTTGTATCCCTGGAATTTAGTACAGTTACCTGACACATAGCTGTTACTTAATAAACATTTGTTGACTAATTATATTACATTTTTGTATTTATTTATTGAATGGGATACACACACATATATTTAAACATGCACTTCATATATAAATATTGAATTCCAAATTTTCTCCTTCCTTCCCTTCTCCCCTCCCTAAGACAATACGGAATTTGATGGAAGTTATATATGTGCAAGGGATATGTGTTTTGATTCAATAAATACTTATTAAGCTCTACTGTATTTGAGACACTGTACTGCCTGCTAGAAATTGTTGTTTAGTCATTTGAGTCATGTCTGACTGTTCATGACCCTATTTAGGGTTTTCTGGCAAAGATACTGAAGCAGTTTGCTGTTTCCTTTTCCAGTTCATTTTACAGATAAGGGAACTGAGGCAAACAGGGTTAAGTGACTTACCCAGGGTCACACAAGTTAGTCAGTGTCGAGACCAGATTTGAACTCAAGGAGATGAGTCTTCTTGACTCCAGGCCCGGTGTATCTACCATGTCACCTAGCTGCCCAAGATTCACATTCTATCTACAACATGGTGTAATGGAACACCTGAAGTTGGGTTCAAGAGAGGCAGATTTGAATTCTGGCTGTGGAGCCTTCAGCTGGTTGTTTAGAGAGCTTTATATAGTGTTATGATAATAACACTTGGCACTTTGTAAATCCTGTACAATGCTCTCTAGTAATGTGAACTGTTATCGTCATACAATCTGAGTCCAAATCTGGCCTCAGACGCTTACTAGCTGTGTGACCCTGGGTAAGTTCTTTAACTCCTATTTGCCAAGGAGGCTATTAGGTGGTACAGTGAATAGAGCACTGGATCTGAAGTCAGGAAGATCCTGAGTTTAAGTCTGGCCTCAGACACTTAGTAGCTCTGTGACCTGGGTAAGTTATATAACATCTGTTTGCCTCAATTTCCTCATCTGCAAAATCAGATAAAAATAGCACCTACTTACCAAGGTTGTTGTGAAGATCGAATGAGATAATGTTTGGAAAGTGCTTTGTAAACATTAAAAAGTAGAATGAATGAGGGTCAGTAGTATTGCTTTGGAAGGTGATGATGTTTTTGGCCTTCCCATCCATCTTGTGGATATTCCATCACACAGGTAGCACCTTTAGCTGCGCTCACAGGCCTGCTGGAGCAGGTATTAACAGTTTTGCTTATTTTTCAGTTGGCAGGATCTGCTGTCATTGCTTTTGGCCTGTGGCTTCGGTTTGGAGGCATAGTACAGGATTTATCTTCAGAGGGTAACATTCCTGAGTATTTTTATATGGACAAGTGAATGCAAGTTTAGCTCAGTGTAGACTGTGGCGGGGGTTGGGTTTAGGAAATGGGGAAGGTAGGAGAATTAATAATAACAAAAACAAATTCATGGAGCTCTTTCCTCACCAACCCTACAAGGTAGGCAGTAGCAAAGTATCATTATTCCCATTTTAAAGATTAAGAAATGGAGGATCAGAGAAATTGTAGGACATGCTTATCCATGGTCAATGTTAGAGTCAGGGTGTGTGAACCTGTGTCTACTGCCTGCCAATCTGGTCCTGTTTCCGTTTCACCATTTACAATTCTTGTGCTTTTACAGAAGGGAAAAGGGAGAATGAATAAATGAGCATTTATTAAGCACTTACTGTGTGCAAAGCTTTGGAGGTACAAATGTCTGCTCATGAAGAGCTCCCATTCTAATGGAGGAGATAACACACATAGGAGGTGTCAGCCCCCAAGTCAGATGAAAAGCCACTCCCTCCAACCCCTACCCTCACCAAGCCCCCTTTCCCTTAGGGTGCAGTGGCAAAGCCAATGGGATTGATACATCTTCTCTAAAGTCATTTCAGTATTAATTTGAAGAAGAGAGCAGGAAGACAGGTAGAGAGACCACAGTGACTTGAGCCCTCAGCAACTGCCCAACAGCTTGACATCCTGGGGATATATTTGCCCAGGCTGCTTTTCAAAAGTCACTTTAGACTTTAGAACTAACAGAAATCTTAGAGAGCATCTCTTTGAATTTCCTTCTTTTTTAGGCCAAGAATCTGAGATCTAGAGAGTCTAAACAACTTGTTCAAGGTTCCAACAGCGTCATCAAATTCCTTCAGCTTAGTCAATATAAATTATGATGACAAGATCAAAGGTAAAGTCTGGTCTTCGTAATACTAATAACTCATTTATATGATGCCTACAAGGTGTCAGGCACTTTACAAATATTATCTCATTTGAGTCTCACAACAACCCTGGGAGTTAGGTGCTACTGTTATCCCCATTTTACAGTTGAGGAAACTCAAGCAAACCAGTTAAGAGACTTGGCTAGGGTTGCACAGCTAGTAAGTGTCTAAGGTGGGATTTGATTTCAGATCTTCCTGACTCCAGACCCAGAGTTTTGTGCACTATTGTCACATTTAGCCACTTCTTTGTCACTTTCAACCGATCTAAGGGGAGAGGAGAGTTTTTTTTTTCTCTAAGGAAGTGATCTGAAGAATCCTATTGATATGAGAAAACCCACTTCTGCTCCCAGGCTTGAGAGGAAAAGCTGTCTTGTTAGTTTATCAAGTCACTAGTGTCAGCCCATCTGAGGGTGGTACAGTCAAGACTTTGTATGGTGGAGCAGAGTGAATAAAACTCTGGATTTGAAGTCAGGAGATGATGGGTTCAAATTCTGCCTCACACTGCTAGCTTGGTCATAATAGGCAAGTAAAGCTGTTCAAAAACCTCACTTTATCCATCTGTAAAATGGAGAGAAATAATACCTTAAATAGAGAGCATTGTATGGACATGAAAATGCTATATAAATTTCCATTAGCATGCACTTTTTAAATATTTTGACTAGAAATCAACAGTACTATGATCTCAGGCAAGTCTTTTGCTTATCTGGGCCTTCACTTCCTGCTCTGTAAAATGGGAGTTTTACAGTAGATTATTTTTCAGAGGATGCCTTGCCCCCTGGGTAAAATGTTGCAGTGGATAATGAAAAGATCATTGGCTTCTGAATCAGAGGGCCTGGATTCAAGTCCTGCCTGTGAATTTGGGCAATCTTGGGCCTCAGTTCTTATCTGAAAAATTAGGGGGTTGTACTAGAGGACCTCTTTGTTCCTTTCAACCTCTATAGGCAGTTTGAAGGTGCCATAGCACAAAGAAGAGACTTTGTACTCAGACACTTAGTTGCGTGACTGTGGGCAAGTCACTTAACCTCTATTTGCTTCAGTTTTCTCATCTGTAAAATGGAAGTAATAACAGTACCTACCTCCTAGGGCTGTTGCAAGGATCAAATGAAATAATAATTGTAAAGTATACTTAGCACATAGAAAATATTATATAAATATATAAGCACATCACTAGCACATAGTAAGCATTACTGTATGTAAATGCTATTGAAATTATTATAACCTGTGATTTTCTGGCCCCTGATGTCTCTTTTAGTTTCTGATCTATGATCTTAAGATTTTGTAAGTGATTTAATCTCTATGACCTCAGTTTCTCCATCTATAAAAAAGGAAAAGTTAAACCAAAGGTACTTTGAAGCCCCCTCCAACTTCAAATCTTTGATCCTATGACTTAGGGCAAGACCTGATGGCTGACTAGGAAATAGGAGGGATTAGATTTGGTCTCCTTAGCTACAATTAGGCAACAAGCCTTTAATGAGCACTGGACCAGGAGCTGAAGATACAAGTCCAAAGAATGAAACAATCCTAACTGGTAAAGAGTTTACATTCTAAGGGGGAGATAGAATTAGGAGCAATGGAAGAAAGCAATGTCCATCCCAAAGTGGATTGAGTTGCTTGGGGAGATAGCAAGATCCTTCTCACTGGTGGTCTTCAAGCAAAAACTGACTGACTACTTTCTAGGTATAGTGGATTTTCTTGTTTAGCTGTATGTGGCTCAAGGTAGTCTTGGCAGTCCCCCCTAGACCTTCCCAGTTCTAAATCTCCAACTTCTTACCTGCTGCAGTGGTTTAAGAACTCAGAGACAAGTGTCATTCATATTCAAGGCTTTGCTGTCCCTGGCCAGGAACTGAGCAACACCAAGCCAACCCAGAGCTGGGAGGAACCTCAGCATTGACTACTCTAACCATTAAGAGGACTTAGAAATATAAGGGCTATATAATTTGACTAAGATGTTGCTGATAATAGATGGCAGAGCACATGTCTGAACTCAAGTTATAGGGTCCCAGATCTAGGGCTGGAAGGCAACTTGGAGGTCATTATCTAGCTGAACCCCCTCATTTTACAGATGGAGAAACTAAGGTGCAAAGGAGTTAAGTGTGATCAGGGTCACATAAATAGTGTCAGAGGTAGGATCAGAAGCCAGATTTCTGGACTCCAGGGTCAGTGCTCTTTCCCCTGTACCATCTTGAAGAAACCCTAGCTTCTCTCAAAAAACAACTGAGATGCCACCTCCTGAAGAAGGACCTTTTTAGCTACCCAAGTTTTTAGTAGTCACCACCCTGCCCCATCCATGTCATTTTGTATTTGCTCATCTCTGCATGTGTTACTTTGTTCCAGTAAAAGTAAGCTCATTGAAAGCATTTTTTGCTCTTTTTTGTCTTTGTGTCTCCAGTGTGTAGCACAACCTGGGATACAGTATTCACTCAATATAGATGAATTGAATTTCTTCTTTATGGCCATTTCACTTGGTTCTTCAGGGATTAGGAGAGATAGGGCCTATTACTGTTGCAAAAGACTGAAGTTTCATTCCATGTGAAGAAAATTCAATTAATACCATATTGTTTCCTAAATTTCCCTTTCTGTGTCCTTAAGTTGAGCTCAGGAATCAGATTTCCATTTGAGTTAAAATTATAATTAAAAGAAGAGTTGTTATCTTTCATACAGGGAAATCCAGGATATCTGTTTGCTATTGTTAAACCCCACAAGTTAATTTGGTACTATCTCCAAACGATATGTTATCTGTCCTTGCTTGTCCTTGTACAATTAGGGGAGTTTTTCTAAATCTCTTTCAAGAAGACAGCAAATCTGGTAGTTTTGATTCCCTAGCAAAGATTACAAGATGTGGATCCCATGAAACATTTAACATTCCTTAACTGACAGGAGGGGAGGTGATTAGCCTCATTTGAATGCTAGCCTACCTTTCTTAGAATGGCCAGTCATAATATTCCTGCTTCAACTCTACAATCTATCACTTTTCTCCATGCCTACCAAGACCCCTTCTTTGTTGTGTATTAATAAATAAGGTCTCTTCCTTCTCTTTGGGGCTATACTGAGGTTGCCAGTCTGACCTACTTTGTTAACAGTTACACAATCACTGTTAATAAACTGATTACACTCAGAACCTTGCACCTAAAATTCAAATGCAACACGTGACTTTTCTGGTAATGATTTTAATTCTCTTAATAAGTTACAAAGTTAATGAAGGTAAACATTGACAGTCGGGATCCCTTTCCCTGTGTAGTGGGAGACTGAGTCAGTGAAGCATTCAATTGTAGAAACTGCTTATCTTCCCTTGAAGTTGTTTGATGTTCTGCATGTACATCAGTACATACTGCAGTGCCGATTTACTGCAGAGTGTTGAATCCATATTCAAAGTCTGAATCTATATTCCAAATCTATGTAAGAATAGTGACTGTGCTAGTGGAGAGGGGCCATATGAGGAATATAATGAAAGTAGAATCAAGAATACTTGGCAACTAATGGAATATGTGGCATGAGCAATTGTAAAGAGTTGAGAATGTCTTTGAGTTTGAGAACTTTGGTGACTGAAGGGACAGTGTCTTGAGAAGGAATAGAAAAATCTGGGAAGGGGGACTTTTGGTGTTAAGGAAATAAGTTTTATTTTGCACATGTTTGAGATGCCTAAAATTCTACCTTTTACAAGACAGCTTTCCTAATTCTTCTCTTTTTAAAAGAAGATTTTATTGATATTTTCTGTTTCTTAAATCACCATCATATCCCATGTGTCCCTCCTCCTAACCCACCTATTGGGTGATCACATATGACAATAGTATTTTTCAGAGAGAGAAAAAAAGTCAGCATAACCAATTAATATACTGACAAAGTCCAAAAACACATGCAATATGTAGTGCCTGTAGATTTTTTACCTCCACACAGTAGTGAGTTGGGGATGTCTTCTTATATTTTTTCATTCTTAATCCTGATCTTTGTAATTTTGCTAAATATATCTTTCATTTTGGGGGCATTGTTTTGACTTTTGATTTGGGTGTTTTGATTTTTTAGGTATTTTGGGGGAGTTCTTTCCATTTACGGTGTTGTAGTTACTGTGCCTACTACTTTAGATAAACTTGGTACATAGTAAGTTTTTTTTTTAGCTCTTTAGCTTTATTTTGTGTGTGTCTATTTTTTTTTTTACAATGTGTTTATCATAAGCAACAATTTGTAGAACTTAAATTTCTTATCCAATTTGTCACTCTTTTTTCTTTTTGTTGGATTGTTTAATCCATTTACATTTAAAATTATGAGTTAGGTTTATACTTTCATCAGTCTCTAAAATTATTTCTTTCTTCTGCTACAAATGACTTTAGATTTCTTCAGTTACTTTAATCTTTTTTGTTTAGATTCCACTGGTTCTCTTCCCCTCACCTGATTCCTCCTCCTAAGTTGCTAGCCTTTCCCTTTAGGATTTTTTTATTAGTTCCTTTTTATTTCATGTTTTTATCTGGTTGTATATGTATTCCCCCTCTTTTTTCTCAGATTTCCAGACCTTCCAGCCTCCCCTTCAACTACTCCTATTCATTAGGCACTTTTAAGAATTTCAGTTTTGTTCTCCTTTCCAAAAAGGATTTCTCCTATTCTCTTACTATCTATTTTCTCCTTCTGTTTACTTCAGACTCTCATTCTGTGATTCATGACCCCTGTGATTGTCTATTCTCCCTCTTTTCTCTATATTCTTCATGTGATCAAAGATTCCAAGATATACTCCCTCTAGGCAGTTTCTGCCTCTGTCTTGGATGGCTTGCCCCTTTTCCATTCCGCCTCATCCCCAGAACAATGCCAGTTATTGCAAGTATAAGAGAGGACAATGCCCCATGGTAGGGCCCCTTCCTGATGAATGGTTTATACTCTCTTGTTCACCTTTTTTCTATATTAGCTTGAAAATCTCCCTGATTCCATGCTCTCCCACTCTTTCAGGTGCCAATTGACCTCCCTCCCTCTCGGGACTAGGAGATTTTTCAAGCACCAAATCCCAAATACTCATTTACTGTAAGGTCCCCCTCTCCTTTACCAACCATCCTTCTTCACGCAGAAGCAGATTCATCAGTGCAACCTCTTTTCACTTCCAAAGTAAGGCTGCTTTAATTTCCCTCTCTTTCTGATCTTCCCCCCTCCCCCTCCCCCATTCCCCTGCAGTCTTTTCTCTTTCTAAGACCAGAGAGGCAACCTTCCCTTCATTGCCAGCCCTTGATTAGACCCAGAGCATCACACATTTTTCTCTGTCCCCTACTTCTACTCCACCTTCCCCCTGCCCCACTCTTTTATGTTTCCTTCCATATTTTATTGTAGGCACACAAAAGAAGCATTTGTATATAGTCAGGATGTTGCCAGGTCCTGTTCATAATGCCCTCTATCACCTTTTTGATGTTATTATCACTAGATTTCTGCCTTCACCCCTTGTGTCGTTATGTACACTTAGAAATCTCTTACTGGTCTTTCTGCTGTCACTATGTAGCTATTGCTGTCCTTGCCTGCTTCATTTGTTCACTCTTTCTACATTCCTGTTGTTTGGGGGTGTTCAAGAAGCAAATAACCTGTTCAGTTCTGTTTTTTTTTTCTAAAAACATTTCAGAGTTTTCTTTATTATTAAATTTTGGGAAGGGGCAGGCAGGTGGAGCAAAAATGGTGGAGTGAAAATGCAGACTTACCTAAGCTCCTCCACAAACTCCTTTGGATACCTCTAAAAAGTGAATCTGAACAAATTTTAGAGTGGAAGAACCCATTAGAATATAGAGTGTGGCATATTTCCAAGACATCCTGGAAGGTCAACTGAAACAATCAGATGCATGGGGCTGGGGGAGTACACATCATGCAGCACAGACTTGTCCATAGCAATAGCAGTGGGAATGACCTGAGACAGACTGAATCAGAAGTGATAGTACAGATTCCTAAGCCTCTCAGTAGGGAAAGACAGTCCAGTGAAACTGAGTGAGAGAGAAGTTCAGGGCCTGTGGAAGTAGCTGCAGTCGCTTCTGGGGCAATTAGTCCACAGACTAAATGCTTGAAAGTCACCTACTTGAACTTCTGGGAGCCAAGATGGTAGAGAAAACCATAAGTGCTCTCACCCTCTCCTTGTTGACCTCAAAAAACCCCAGGGAATATTTCCCCAGGAAAAATCCTGGAATAGTGGAGTCAGAAGAAGGGGAATAGCAGTCTTTTATCTCTGAAGGCTAGGGAAATCAATAGGAAGTGTTCCTCTTGCTATAGCAGAAGGCGACCAGTACAGGAGAGAAAGTATCACAGCCAGCACCACTTCAGTGGACAAGCAGAAGAGACTGAGTGCCAGTGGGTGGAGATGATAAGTGCCAACACCAGGACTCCAGGTGTGTCTTAACACAACCAAGGGAATTGGGCAGATACCAGCACAGACAGGGTTCACCAGCCACTGAGCCAGCCTGTGTTCTATCACAGACTTAGGGGAGAAAGAGACCTCCTACAGCCAGACCACCCTTCTCCCACATCTCATGCCAGGAGCTTCAGTGTAACCCTGGGGAAACTCAAAAGACTTCACCTGGCTTTGGCCTTGGCACACACCAGCCAGTTCAGCACCAGGTAAACTGCAGCATTATATATCTTCTTGCTGAAAGAACAAAAGACTACAACACACAAAGCCAGAAACCAGGCCCCCAAATCCCAGCATAAGAAATGTGGGACAGAGGCCCCTGTGCCCCAGAAGCAAAGATTCACTTTAAAAGTCAGAAAAAAGACTATCATCATGAGCAAGAAGTGAATCAGAAAGGCAAAGACCATAGAACTTTACCACAGCGACAGGGAACATCAAAATACGAATTCAGAAAAGAATAGAACTTTCAATATACTCACATCTGAAACCTCGAAAGGGAATATGAACTGGTCTCAAGTTTAAAAAGCATTCTTGGAAGAGCTCAAGAAGGATTTTAAAAGCCAAATTAGAAAAGGAGAAGAAAAATTGTCCAATGATTTTAAAAATGCAATTGACAAAATGAAGAAAAGAATTCACTGAAGAGAACATCTGCTTAATAAGTAAAATTGGTCAAACAGATAAGGAGGTACAAAGCTTAACTGGAAAAACTGGACAAATGGAAAAGGAAGTACAAAAACTAACTAAAGAAAATTTGTTAAAAATTAGAATTGCGTAAGAAGAAACTAATGACTCTACGTGACCTCAAGAATCAGTCAAACAAAATCTAAAGAATGAAAAAAGTAGAAGAAAATGTAAAATATTTCATTGGAAACCCAACTGACCTGGAAAATAGGTCCAGGAGAGAAAATCTAAGAATTTTTGGTCTACCAGGAAGCCATGATGAAAAAAACCTGGACAATACCATTCAAGAAATCATCAAGGAAAACTGTCCTGAGGCTCTAGATCTAGAGGGCAAAATCATCATTGAAAGGATCCACAGATCACCTCCTGAAAGAGATTTCAAATTGAAAATGCCAAGGAATATTGTTGACAAATTCTAGAACTGCTAGGTCAAAGAGAAAATACTGCAAGCAGTCAGAAAGAAGAAATTGAAATATTGAAGAACTACAGTCAGGATCACACATGATCTTGCAGCTTCTACATTAAGAAATCAGAGGGATTGGAATATAATATTCTGTAAGGCAAAGGAACTTGGATTACAACCAAGGATCAATTATCCACAAAATTGAACATAATATTTCAGGCAGGGAGATGGACATTCAGTGAAATAAGGGATTTACAGATCTTCCTGATGAAAGGGCAAGAGCTCAATGGAAAATTTGTTCTTCAATATTGTGAGGGGTGAAGCCCAGATGGCAGAGTAACAGCATGGACTTTATAGAGCGTGGCCCCCAAGCCCAGTCAAATATCTGTAAAATATGGGTCTAAATAAATTCTGGGGCTTCAGAACCCAAAGAATGATGGAGTGAAGCAAATCTCCAGCCCAAGACAGGTCTCCAAGAAATGTCCATTGTGCCATGCAGGAGGCAGGGCTCAGGACTTGAGCAGGCTTTGGGGAGACTGAATCTCTCCTACCTGTGGTGGTTTCCAGACTTCCCGACCCCAAAACACTGAGGATAAATTAGAATGTCAGGGGGAAAAGTCTGTGGGACCAATGCAGGAGAGTGGAGGGGCCTGGCCCTAGCCCCAGGGCAGCTGAGGGGGGAGAGGGTGGAGGAACCCGCGGCAGACACGGAAGCAGCAGAGGTAGCTGCAGCCACTGTTTCTAGAACTCTAGGCCCCCAGATTTTGGGGGGATCAAGCAGGTAGGGGAGCTTCCAACCCCAACTAGAAGCAGAGAACTGCCTTGACAAAGAGCTCAGAAGTCAAGTAAATGGCTGGAGAAATAAGCAAAAACTGGAAAAAGAATCAGCCTATACAATCTTACTTTCATGACAAGGAAGACTCAAACATGCAAACAGAAAAAAACAAAGTCAAAGCTTCTCTATTCAAAGCCTCTAAGAAAAATATGAATTAGTCTCAGGCCATGGAAGAGCTAAAAAAGATTTTGAAAATCAAGTAAGAGAAGTAGAGAAAAATTGGGAAGATAAATGAGAGTGATGCAAGAAAATCACAAAAAATGAGTCAACTTCTTGCTAAAGGTGAACCAAAAAATTGCTGAAGAAATTAACACTTAAAAAAATAGACTAACCCACATGGCAAAAGAGATCCAAAATATCAATGAGGAGTAGAATGCCCTAAAAAGCAGAATTAGACAGATGGAAAAGGAGATCCAAAAGTTCACTGAAAAAAAAATAATTTTTTAAAGATTAGAATGGAGAAGATGGAAGCTAATGACCTTATGAAAAATAAAAAAATTATAAAAGATAACCAAAGGAATGAAAAAATAACAAACAATGTGAAATATCTCATTGGAAAAACAACAGACCTGGAAAACAGATCCAGGAGAGGCAATTTAAAAATTATGGGACTACCTGAAAGCCATGATGAAAAAGAGACCTAGACATCATCTTTCATGAAATTATCAAGGAAAACTGCCTGATATTCTATAACCAAAGGGTAAACTAAATATTGAAAGAATCCACCAATCATCTCATGAAAGAGATCCAAAAAGAAAAACTCCTAGGAATATTGTAGCCAAATTCTGGAGTTCCCAGGTCAAGGAAAAAATATTGCAAGCAACCAGAAAGAAACAATTCCAGTATTGTGGAAATACAATCACCATAGCACAAGATCTAGTAGCTTCTACATTAAGGGATTGAAGGGCTTGGAATATAATATTCCAGGATTCAAGGGAACTAGAATTAAAACCAAGAATCACCTACCTAGTAAAACTAAGTATGATATTTCAGGGGTAAAAATGGTCATTCAGTGAAACAGAGGACTTTCAAGCATTCTTGATGAAAAGACCAGAGCTGAATAGAAAATTTGACTTTCAAACACAAGAATGAAAAGAAGCATGAAAAGGTAAACAGGAAAGAGAAATCATAAGGGACTTACTAAAGTTGAACTCTTTACATTCCTACATGGAAAGATAATATTAGTAACACAAGACTTTTCTCAGTATTTGCATATCTAAAAAATTAAAATTAAAGGGTGAGAGATGAATATATTGGGAGGGGAAAGGGAGAAATGGAATGGGACAAGTTATCTCTCATAAAAAGAGAAGAAAAAACTTTTTCATTGAAGAGGAAAAGGGGAAAGGTGAGAGGGAAAAAAATGAAGCTTACTCTCATCACATTTGGCTTAAGGAGAGAATAGCATGCATACTCAATTTGGCATGAAAATCTATCTTATACCACAGGAAAGTAGTGGAGATGGGGATAAGTGGGGTAGGGTGGATGATAGAAGGGAGGGTAAATGGGAGGAAGGAGTAATTAGAAGTAAGCACTTTAGGGGAGGTTCAAGGTCTAAAGAGAGAATAGAATAAATGGGGGCAGGATAGGATGGATGGAAGGATAGTTAGCCTTTCACAACGTGACTATTATGGAATTCTTTAGCAAAACTACACGTAAATAGCCTATATAGAATTGCTTGCCTTGTCAGTGGGGATGAGTGGGGAGGGAGGAAGGGAGAGAAGTTGAAACTCAAAGTTTAAGAAATGAGTGTTGACAATTGTTCTTGCATGCAACTGGGAAATAAGAAATACAGGTAATGGGGTATAGAAATCTATCTTGCCCTACAAGAAAAGAGAGAAGATGGGAATAAAGGAAGGGAGGGGTGTGATAGAAGGGAGGGTAGATTGGGGGAAAGGGTAATCAGATTGCATGGTGTTTTGGGGTGGGGCAGGGGAGAGCTGGAGAGAAAATTTGAAATTCAAAATCTTGTGGAAATGAATGTTGAAAATTAAAAATAAATTAAGAAAAAAGAAAAAAGAGGCAAGAGAAAGCTTTTCCAGTGGAGGGAAAAAGTGGGGAGGTGAGAAGGAAAAAGAGGAGCTTACTCTCATCACATTGGGCTTAAGGAGGGAGTAACATGCACACTCAATTTGGTATGAAAATCTATCTTACACTACAGGAAAGTAGAGGAGAAGGGGATAAGTAGGGTATGGGGGGATGATAGAAGGGAGGGCAAATGGGAGGAGGGGGTAATTAGAAGTAAACACTTTTGGAGAGGGACAAGGTCAAAAAGAGACAATAGAATAAATGGGAGGGGGCAGAATAGGATGGAGGGAAATATAGTTAGCCATTCACAATATGACTTTTATTGAAGTATTTTGCATAACTACACATGTATAACCTATATTGAATTCCTTGCCTTCTCAGTGAGGATGGATGGGGAGGGAGGAAAAGTGAGAAGTTAGAACTCAAAGTTTTAAAAACAAACATTAAATATAGTTTTTACATGCAATGGGAAAATAAGAAATACAGGTAATGGGATATAGAAATCTATCTTGACCTACAAGAAAATAGAGGAGATGGGAATAAGAGAAGGGAGGCATCTGAGAGAAGGGAAGGCAGATTGGGAGAAAGGGTAATCAGAATGCATGGTGTCTTGAGGTGGGGGAAAGGGAGAGATGGAGAGAAAATTTGGGACAGAAAATCTTGTGGAAATGAATGTTAAAAACTAAAAGTAAATTAATTAATAAAATATTTGATCTTCAAACGCAAGACTCAAGAGAGGCATGAAAAGGTAAGCAGGGAAAAACAAAATTGTTATTCAATATGGGCAAACTATTTACATCCCTGTATAAGAGGATGATACTTGTTAATCATGAGAATTGTATATTTATTATGACATTTACAAGGGATATATATATATAGATAAAGAGAGGGAGTGTCTGTAAATTAACTGATGTGAAGACAAAAAAATGTAATTAAGGGGTGTGAAGGGATTGTAATGGGTGAAGAGGAAAGGAGGAGACAGAAAAGTGTAAATTACATCACATGAAGAGGCACAAAAACATATTTCAGTAGAGGGAAAGAAGGGAGGGAAATGGGCATTGCTTGAATTTTACTGTCATCAGATTTGGTTCAAGGAAGGAATAAAATTCTCAGTTAAGTAAAGAAATCTAATTTGCACTGCAGGGAGCAGGAGAGTAAAGGGGAAAGAAAGGGGAAGGGGCTGATAGAAAGGAGGGAAGACTGAAGAAAGTAGTGGTCAAAAGGTAAACTCTTTTGAGGAGGGGAAGGGAGAAATAAAAGCATAGACGGGGGTGGGATTTGGATGGAGAAAAAGACACAGACAGTAATTATAACTTTGAAAGTGAATGGGATAAACATCCCCATAAAATTGAAGTGGATAGCAGAATGGATCAAAAACCATAATCTAACAATATGTTGTTTACAGGAAACACATTTGAAATGGGAGGATACACATAGGGTAAAGGTAAAAGATTGGAGTAGAATATATAGTACCTGAACTGATGTAAAAAAAAAAAAGTAGGGGTAGCAATCCAATCTCAGACAAAGCAAAAGCAGAAACAGATCTAATCAAAAGAGATAAGGAAGGAAACTATAACCTGCTAAAAGGCACCACAGATAATGAAGCAATATCATTACTAAACATATATGCTCCAAGTGGTATAGCATCCAAATTCTTAGAGGGGAAGTTAAAGGAGTTACAAGAAGAAATAGACAGCAACATTATACTAGTGGAGGACCTCAACTTCCCCTTCTCTGAACTTGATATATCTAACTTCAAAATGAATAAGAAGGAAGAAGGTGAATTCTGGAAAAGGTAGATATGATAGATGGCTGGAGAAAGTGAATGGGTATAGAAAGGAATATACCTTTTTCTCTGTGGTACATGGCACATACACAAAAATTGACCATGGACTACGGCATAAAAACCTCACAATCTAGTGCAGAGAGGTAGTCAATGCACCATTTTCAGATCATGGCTCAATAAAAATTATATGTAATAAAGGGCCATGGAAAGAGACACCAAAAATTAATTTGAAACAAAATAATCTAATCCTAAAGAATGGTGGGTCAAGAACAAATCATAGAAACAATCAATAATTTCATTCAAGAGAATGAGAATAGAGGGGCAGAGCCAAGATGGCGGAGTAGAAAGACTCACATTTGCTAGCTCCGAACCCACAGCCCATGGATTTCCTGTAAAAAGAACTCCTGACAAATTCTGGAACAGTGGAAGCTGCACAGCAACACAGTGAAGGAGACTTCCGTTGCAGAGAGCCCTGAAAAACCGACCACAAAGGTCTATCGAGCCCTGGACGGGAGCAGAGCCCTCCCCTGCCCTGCCCTGCCCTGGCCACGTGGCACTGAGAGGAGCGAGCAGATCCAAGCAGCTTTCAGGGACAGGAATCTCCAGCAGCCACGTAGGTCCCTCCACCCACAGACTCACAGGTCAGTGAGAGAGAAGGGCTGAGAGGGGAGCGGGGTATCTCCGGGACTCGGACCCCCTCGGGAAGCAGCTGCTGTGGCAAAGGCAGAGGCAGCTGAGGCCAGAGGCTCCCAGAGCAGGCAGGAGCTCGACAGCAGCTCCATTACAAAAGATCTCTGCATAAACCCCCTGAGGGAACTGAGCCTGGGAGGCGGCCCTGCCTCCAGCTGAGCACCAGCGGATAAGCTCCCATTGAATAGCAGTCAGGCCTGCCGCCAAAAGCCCTGAGACTGGGGAGCAGCATTTGAATCTCAGACCCCAAGCACTAGCTGGGCAGAC
>CM053770.1:481739884-481820971 GCA_028658325.1 Potorous gilbertii
GATAAATTATCTCTCATAGATGAGGCAGGCAGGAGACTTTTTAGTGGAGGGAAAAAGAGGAGAGCTGAGAAAAATAAACATGTAGTTTACTCTCATCACATTTGACTAAAGGAAGGAATAAAATCCACAATCATTTTGGTATAAAAAAAAAAAGAGAATGAGAATAATGAAACAACCTACCAAAACTTTGCAAAAGCAGTTCCTAGGTGAAGTTTTATTTCTCTGAATCCTTACATGAATAAAGTAGAGAAAGAGGAGATCAATGAATTGGGCATGCACCTGAAAAAGCTAGAAAAAAGAACAAATTGCAAATCCCCAATTAAATACCAAATTGCAAATCCTGAAAAACAAAGGAGAGATTTATAAAACTGAAATTAATAAAACTTTTGAACTCATAAATAAAGAGCTGCTTTTATGAAAAAAATATAATTGGTAAACCCTTGGTGAATTTGATTAAAAAAAGAAAGAAGAAAATCAAATTACTAGTATTCAAAATGGGAATGGTGAACTCACCTCTACTGAAGAAGAAATTATAACAATAATTTTAAATTATTTTGTCCATCTGTATACCCATAAATTTGACAATCTTAGTGAAATGGATGAGTATTTACAAAAAAGCATAAACTGCTCATATTAACAGATGAGGAAGTAAAACACTTAACTAACCCCATCTCAGAAAAAGAAATTGAACAAGCCATTAATGAACTCCCTTGGAAAAAGTCTTCAGGGCCAGATGGATCTACATGAAAATTCTATCAGACATTTCTGGACCCTCCTTCCTGGCTTAAATGTGATTATCAATAGTAGTTGTTGCCATTTCCCTCCTAGCCTGGTGTCTTTCTTTCTCTTGGCTTCATGAAGGGGGCCATGCCTTGGCTACTTTTTAAACAGGCCTATTCAATGAATGAATGTTACCTCACCCTAAGTGAGTATCAGCAAATACCTTGGCTTAAAGGGCCCAAGGTGTCCCAGTGAATCTTGAGGCATCTCTAGTCAACCTCATGAATATCTGGTCACTGGATTCAGATGACTCTGGAGGAGAAGTGAGGCTGGGGACTTTGCACAGCCTTCCCTCACTCAAAACAAAGTCACATGAATCATTTCTCTGATGCCATGGTCTTATTCAACAGTGAAGGACGAACATAATCAAACATTTAAAGAAGAGTTAATTCCAATACTATGTAGGCCATTTGAGAAAATTGGTGAAGAAGAAGTCCTACCAAATTCTTTTTATGATACAAATATGGTGCTAATACCTAAAATAGAAGACCCAAAATAGAGAAAGAAAATTATGGACCAATTTTCCTAATCAATACATATGCAAAATTTTAAATAAGATATTAGCAAAAAGATTACAGCAACTTATCAAGAGAATAATACATCTTGATCAGGTAAGTTTTATATCAGGAATGTTTCAATATTAGGAAAACTATTAGCATGATCATATCAACAACAAAACTAACAGAAACCATATGATTATCTGCATAGATGAAGAAAAAACTTTTGACAAAATACAACATCCATTCCTATTGAAAACTTTGGAGACATAGCAATAAATGGAGCCTTCTTAAAAATAATAAGTAGTATCTACCTAAAACCATCAGTGAGCATTATATATAATCAGGATAAATAGATGCATGTCCAATAAGATCAGGGGTGAAACAAGGATGTCCATTATCACTATGGTTGTTCAATATGGTACTAGAAATGTTAGCTTTAGCAATAAGAGAAGAAAAAAATTGAAGGTATTAGAATAGGCAAAGAAGAAACTAAGTTACCACTCTTTGCAGACAATATGATGGTACACTTAGACAATCCTAGAGAAGCCAGTAAAAAAACTACTTAAAATAATAAACAACTTTGGCAAAGTTGCAGGTTACACCATAAACCCACATAAATCATCTGCATTTCTATATATTACAAACAAAGCCCAATAACAAGATATAGGAAGGGAAATTCCATTTAATGTTATGGTAGACACTATAAAATAGTCTACTTGCCAAAACAAACCCAGGGACTATATGAACACATTTACAAAACACTTTTAGCAGAAAAAAAATCAGTTCTAAATAATTGGAAAAATAGGTGCTCATGGGTAGGTTGGGCTAATATAATAAAAATGACAATTCTACCTAAATTAATTTATTTGTTCAGTGCCATACCAATCAAACTACCAAAAGCTATTTTCCAGAGCTCAAAAAATATCAAAATTCATCTTGAAGAACAAAAGGTTCAGAATATCAAGGGAATTAATGAAAAGAAATATTATAGAAGGTGGCTTAGCCATGTCATATCCCAAATTGTGTTATAAAGCAGCAATCATCGAAACTACTTTGCATTGGCTAAGAAATGGAGGTGTAGATCAGTGGAATAAGTAAGGTACACAAGACACAATAGTCAACAATTATGACATTCTACCATTTGACATACTCAAGGTCCCTATTATGGGATAAGAACTCATAATCTGACAAAAATTGCTGGGAAAACCAGAAAATAGTGTGACAGAAACTGGGTATGGATCAATGCCTGACACCAAATACAAAAATAAAGTTCAAATAGGTACTTGATCTAAGCATAAAGCCTGATATTAGGAGCAAGGAATAGTTTATTTGTCAGATTTATGGAGAATGGGGAAATTTATGACCAAACAAGAGACAGATAATATTATGAAATGCAGAATGCTTAATTTTGATTACATCAAATTGAAAAGTTTTGTACAAAGACAATGCAACCAAGATTAAGAGGGAAGCAGAAAACTGGGAAAGAATCTTTACAACTAGTATCTGTGATAAAGGCCTCATTTCTAAAATACGTAGAGAATTGAGTCAAATGTATAAGAATACAAGTATTCCCCAATTGATAAATGATCACAGGATGTGAACAGGCAGTTTTCAGAGGAAGAAATTAAAGCTATCTATAGCCATATGAAAAAATGTTTTAAATCACTCTTGATTAGAGAGATGCAAATCAAAACAACTCTGAGGTACCTCCTCATACCTATCAGACTGGCTAACATGACAAAACAGAAAGATGATAAATTTTGGAGAAGATGTGGGAGAATTGGAACATTAATTCATTGCTGGTGGAGCTGTGAGCTCCATTCTGAAGAGTAATTTGAAACTATGCCCAAAGGCCTATACAAAGATGCATATCCTTTAACCCAGCAATATCACTTCCAGGGCTGTATGCCAAAGAGATCATAAAAATGGGAAAATGACCCACATGTACAAAAATATTTATAGCAGCTCTCTTTGTGGTGGACAAGAACTGGAAATCAAGGGGATGCCTATCATCTGGGGAATGACTGAACAAGTTGTTATATATGAATGTAATGGAATACTATTGTGCTATAAGAAATGACTAACAATTGGACTTCAGAAAAACCTAGGAGGATTTGTATAAACTGATACTGATTGAAATGAGCAGAACCAGGACAACATTATACACAATGACGGTAACAGTATGTGAGGACCTTTCTAATAGACTTAGCCCTTCACTTAAAACATTTCCAAAGGACTAATGATGCAAAATGCCCTCCACATCTAGAGAAAGAACTATGTAGAATGAAGAAAGAACATGTAGAATGAAGCAGACTATTTTCTAGTTTATGTTATGTTTTGTTTTTTCTTATGGTTTCTCATATTCATGTTAATTCTTCTATGCAACATCACTAATGTGAAAATGTATTTAATAAGAAAACAAAATGAATTGTCCTATATGGTTAAGTTTGGGATAGGTCACTCAGGGCTACATTCTGAACTCTCTGCTCTTTGGAATGCATTAGTCCATTCTCTCTTCATTTTTCTAGTATGTACAGAATAGTCTTGCATTTTTTGAATATCCTTTCATTTGTATTTGAATCCTTTTTTCCTGATGTCCTGCAGAACTGAAATGAATTGTTCATTTAGTCACTATGTATCTTAGAGTTTGCAGCCTTGTTTTTTTTTTCTAGAGATAGTGATTTGTGAATTAGGTTGTCGTTTACTTCTATATTTTCGCATTCTCAGTCTAGTATTCTCTCATTTCTTTAGTGAGGCTTTCCATTGCAGATTTGAGTTTTTCTATTGTGCTCATTGTTTTGCTATGTAAGACATAAATTCTGTTCTCTGAATTCTCATCTCTCTTTAAAACCACTTAGTAACAGCATATTGTGGTTCCATGTTGTCTTCAAATTCCACAGGGTCTTCTGTCTCATCAAGGGGTGGATTATTTTCCTTCAATTTGAAGTTTTCAGTCATAGATACCTGAACATGTTACTAGATCTGGAGGCCATGTTTCCTTCTCTTGCTACTGTTTTTTATGCTAATTCATCTATTTATGTCCAAGGTCTTTGAGTTTTCTTCCTAAAGTCATCGGTATTTTCAGTCTTCTCTCTCCCCCATTTTCCTTATCACTCTCTTACAGATGCTCTCCTCTTTGATTGTGGTTTCCTTGGAGGCTAGATCTCAAAATGTCTCAGCTTCCTCCCTCTCACTGGCCTGGGTTTCTGCCCCAAGAGCCTTTTGAATGATTAGAGCTGGCTCCAGTTGGAGCTCCTCTCTCAGGCTTGATGGAGCCTGCATTGGCCCCCACATTCAGGGCGTGCTGTTCTGGTGACATGTCCCACTCCTTTTATTTCTCAGTTGCCTGGTCCAGCACTGGCAGTGTCGATTCACACTTGAAGCCCCCAGGAGACTTTTGCTTTTTGGAGGGCTATGGCCACACAGGCTATAGAGGCCCAAGCAAACTTTTACATTCTGGAGCCAGGGTTTCTGGAGCACAGGAAAGAGAAAAGGGGAATCAGGGTGTAAGGATGGGTTTTGTCATGTCTTTGGATTTGCTATTGAACCCTCACTTCTGGTAGTGTGGGAGGTAGGGGAGGGGTGCTGAATGAGCTTATGGTCAGTGAGTGTTATTAGCTCCTGGTTTTTTGTGTGTTTGGTTTTTACTTTCTTTTTGATACTGAATGTCCTAGACCCTGGAGTTGACTGAAGTTGTCTTTTGGCACATAATATCCATTGTGGAGACATTTGAGAGGTCAGGGGAAAGAAAAAAGTATCTTGTTTGTACAAAACTGATGGTATATTATCTCCCTACAATAAATGTAAGCTCCTTTAAGGTAGGGCCTGTTTCTGCCTTTCTTTGGCACACCCTGTGCTTAGCAGGGTGCCTGAGCAGTAGCAATTAATAAATATTTGTTGATTCATTGATATGCAGATAGAGATTTTCATCAGGTTCTTGGTAATGTGGAATTGGAACTCGGAGGAGAGAGGCAGGTTTGATAAGAAGATTATGCAGTCATCTGTATACAGATGACTATTGATAAAGAGGACTGAATGAGCTAACTGTGAAAGAATGACAAGACAAAAAAGAGGGCCCAGGAAAGAGTCCAAATGTGCAGATATATATCAGGGCAGGACACAGAAGACAGGAGAGTGAAAGGAAGAGAACCAGGAGAGAAAACCCAGGAAGGCAAGAGAATCTATGAAGAATAAAGGACCTACAATGTCAAAACCTTCAGAGCGATAAAAAGATGACGTTTGAAAGAGGGTGCAGTAGTCATTTTGCTACTCCTGAACTTGACTTCATGAACATTTGGGGAGGAAGGCAGGACATTTAGAGTCACTAGTGTACATTCAGAAGAGACAATAAGCTGTAATTATTCGGTTTGCTTGATTGGAAATCTTGATTTGCTGACCAATTGTTCAAAGACCATGACATCAGCATTGGTAATGTCCATATTAATGACCTTTTGAGTCCCCACGGGGCATCAGCCTACTTATGGAATCCCAGGAGAGGCCACTGAGAGTCTTGGTGCCCTGAAAGAAACCATTTCAGTGGAGGAGGAAGGAGTTAGTTAGGATCAGGGTTTGATTAACTCAGGAGACATTACAGTCAATATTCAGTTACTGTTTGGGCTCCTCACCTGCCTCATTTCCTTTCTCACTCTGGCAGACAGCAAGTCAATCAATCAGTTAACAAGAATTTATTAATTACTTACTATGTACCAGACAAAAAGATGATGGATAACGCTCTCCCACCTTTGGTTGGTTGTGCCTAGTAATGTTGGGAGGTATAACGATTCTTCCAAGGCCTTTACTCTAACTTGTCTGGCTTGTTAGAGTATGTTTTATATCAGCCAACTCAGACAAAAAAAGATATCAGAGTCCTGCATAGACCCTTATTAGGATAGGTTACTGAGCTTCACTAAAGAATTAGATGGTCCTGACAATGATGAAAACAATAGAACCCTTAATCTGGTATTTTGAAAGAAAGGCCCAGAGGAAAGTGACATATGGCTTCATGGGAGCAACCTAGGGAGTGAGAGATAGGAACAACAGTTGAAGGGTATTAAGGCAGCCCACTCCCCTCCTTTTCACTGGGGTCAGAACTGATACTGCCAAACAAGGGCAAGTGTATCAACCTTCTGACACTGGGGTGAGTTAACTTCTCAATAGGACTAGTAGGGAAAGGATTCAAGCAGGGATATAACCAGGTCACCCCAGGTACTAAAGAGTTCAAACCATAGAAGGAAGAAAGAATTCAAAATAACATAGCAAGACATTACTCCTAGGACTTGGCACATTTTTACAATAAACTTTCATTGGGACTTCTGGGTCCATGCTTTGGGGTAGGTGAGATAACTTAGGAATCATAGTAACTCCAAGATCAGAGCAAACAGTTACCAACATATATCTATATATATATCTATTTAAAAAAATCTCAAGTTATTGGACTCCAGATTAAGGATCCTTGAATATGACCCACTTTAGGGATCACCTTCATTACATCTTCACCTGTAAAATGACACAGGCAAGGCCTCACAGATTAAATGAAGATGAAAAAGATCTAGAATGCTTCATGTTTGGGGAAGAATGATCTGATATATTTTTTTCTTCTTTAACTATTAAAGATAGAAATCCAAGGCAGGGTTGGCATGAGAGGAGATAGAAATCTCCTCCTAAAGAGGCTAAGTTGTAAAAAGCAAGGAGATAATTGACCTAATGGTACATGTTATTCCAAAATGAGGAGAATTTTGCAGAGGTGATAGGCTGCAAGTTTCACTAGGCCCTGGTAAATGTGTTTTAAGTTTCTCGGTGAGTGGGAGAAAGGAGCCAACTGTCTTCAAAGAAATGCATGAACAAGAATGCGGTCCCTAATTAGAGATCCCCAAGGTTGATTTTTTTCCCTCCCCATTGCCTTTTTCTCTGACAGACAAATAACAAGAAATGAATGGGGTTGAGAGCAAATGAAAACCACATTGGAAAAGCAAAGCATATTCTAACTTTTGGCTGAGCTGGTTCCAGAAAGTTTAGGTTCTTTAATCATCTGGTGGAGATGCAGCCAAAGAATG
The DNA here is from genome assembly GCA_028658325.1 of Potorous gilbertii. Classification (NCBI taxonomy): domain Eukaryota; kingdom Metazoa; phylum Chordata; class Mammalia; order Diprotodontia; family Potoroidae; genus Potorous; species Potorous gilbertii. The sequence continues at coordinate 481,747,218 of CM053770.1, forward strand.
CGATTTAGAACACACGTGCACACATACACTCATACACACAGCCTGCACCTTCCTTCCCCCTCAACATTTCCTTCCCTTTCTTTCACTGTAGATAAAGTAAGACCATGGGGACAGTGTATGATGAGTACCATGTCTGACTTCCATCTATTTTATGAATTGCTTTGGCACTTGGAGATCTTTAATTTTCGTGGTTTGAGGAATCAATCTATCAGATTCTAAGGCCTTAATCATCCAAAGTCTGATGATAGAATGGGAATCAAATAGATTGGCAGAGTATCCTTGGGCCCCAGATTGTTCCAAAGAGGATGGACAGCTCATTCTGGGCTGGAAAGTCATTACTAGATCCAGAAAGAAGGTGGTACTATAGCAGGTAAATTTGTTAGCAAAATAATGAAACGCAAATGGGATTCACTTGGTTCAGGTCATTGGCCACTTTAAACATTATGTAACACACTATGTGGTTCACCTTCAGGCATCTCTCATTACGTGGCTTACAACTTTAACATAAGGCTTCAATCCCTTTTATATTATTGCCTTTGCCAATAGTCAGTCCATAGTGATTTTATCTTGGCTTTGAGGTCTATTAGATCAGTTTAGGGTTGTGAAGTGCGTTTGGTTAGTTTGATAATGCGTTTAGAATTGGTGGGTGAAAGCACTGGAAATTAGATTGCATTAACTGGCAAGGTGATCACAGACAAATCATTTCCTCTTTCGAGTCTTCTTTTCTGTAAAATGAAAGGACTGTATCAGATGATCCTTTGTTTCCCTACAACCCAAGAGGGTTGAACTGTGAATTAATGTGCTAGTCTAAACGAATGATGGGTGCTCAGGATTTTTAGGGTGAACAAGGAGGGTGGAGAGAACATGATCAAATGGAGCACCTGATGGAAAAGAGATTGAAGAAGAAATAAGAAGATACACTTTACCTTTCTTTCCATCTTCAGAATACCTAGATCTTGACCAAATCTAAGCCTCTTGGGAACAATGATCCAAATCTCTCCAGCCTAAGTGTTGTATCGCAAATTTGTGGCTGTAACACACATAGCTTCAGTATTGTATCCTATCAGAAAACATCACTTTCTCTTTCATTTAGCTTAGTAGCTAATATAGGCCCTTAAAAATGAAAGTACACTATATGTGGAGTACAGAGAGAAGAAAGGGGGGTTGCTATTTTCTTTTTGACCTTTAATTAAGTGACCAAAGTCAGTTAAGTGTCTACAAAGTCCTTGCAATGCCTCTCCTATTTTCCCCTCCTGACCTCTGTACCTTTTTTCCTTTCCTTTTATTCCTCCTCCTCCTTTCCCAACATCCACAGTGACTGATATGGCGTACTCTGATGAGTGCTTTCTGGCTATGCATCTAGAGTTTAAGGCTCGGGAAGATTAGCTAGAGAAGTGACTGATGTTCCTCTGTCTCCCCTTTGGGGCTCCCTCCAACACTCAGGGCCTGTCAGCACTCCTTCCTTGCCCCACAGCCTGGCCCAATGCCTGGTTTTGCATCCATCTGGGGCTTGTTGGGCCAGGATGAGTGAAAGTGGGTGGGTGCTAAACTGCTAACATACTAATGTAAGCATAAGACGGGGCTGGAAATGGTCAGAAGGAAAATAAAAGTCAAGAATGGCTGAGTAATTAATAGGCAGGGGCAAACAAGAATGGTTATTAGAAAATCAAAGTGAGCTCCTCAACAGGGAAGCAAAAGAGTTGGGAGATGGGGGTGGTAGAAATAAACCATGAGGAGGAACCCAGAGTGGTAAATTCGAAGGGTGTGTTATGCATCTTTCTAGAATCAAACAATCTCAATTGGTTTTGCACAAAGGTGTCTAAGACTATAAAACCAGATTAAATTGTTATTGGGAAATGTTTTACCAAAAATACAATAAAACAGAGATAATGGCAATTTGTGGGTTTTCTAAGTCAATATGTGACCTGCAGAGATCCTTATGTATGGTTTAGCAAACCATTTCTATTTGATGCCACTGGTTTAGTGGATGGGGCATTAGATATGAATTTAGAAAGACTGGATTCAATTTCAACTTCAGACACTTATTACCTGTGTCACCTTGGGTAAGTCATGTAACCTGTCTGTGTCTCGGTTTTCTCATCTGTAAAACTGGGGGTCATTCCTTACAGCTCAAAATCTATGATCCTATGATGCCATCTAGTCAAACCTGTACCAGAATGAGTGATCTCCCCAGCTTACCTGATGAGTGGTCCTCTAGCCTTTCCTTGAAAACCTCCAGTGAGATCCTGAGGAAACCCATCAAATTTTTGGATAGCTCTCAGTTAGAATGTTGTTGTTTTCGTTTTGCAGCAAGCCTTGACCTGTCTTTCTATAGCTTCCACCCATTGCTCCTGGTTCTGTTCTTTTGGGGCCAAGCAGAATAGATTGTCTTTCATGTGATGCTCTTTTAAATACTTGAACGCAGTTATCCAGTTATCTAGAAATCAAGTCAAGATTCTGAGAGAGGAAGTAAAGGAAGTATGTGTGTGTGTGTGTGTGTGTGTGCACATGCACATACATGCATGCAGGCATGCATGTGTGCAAGTGCATACACATGGCAGGGAAGGAAGAGTTGGCTTAAACAGTAAATGTAATAGAATGGTATCAGCTTTGGCTATATTTAAAGCACAGGTATTTACCCATCCTAATTATGAAATTTACAGGGGGCAAAGGATCATGAAATCTTCAACTCCTGTCAAGGGGCCTTGTGGAGATTGAACATTTCCCCATATACTTTTATACATCTATTCACATAACCCAACTCACTCAATAAAGTGTTTTTCTTCTAGGGTGACCAAACAATTGATTTTTGATTTGACCTGGTGCTGGTGGAAGCCACCAGCTTCCCAAGAAGCTTAGTATTCTCCCTCATACTCCTTCCTTCTTCAAAACAGAGTAGAAGGGTTATGTAACCTGCTGGCAAACCTGCAGGTTTAATGAGATCTGGTCTGTATGGTATGGATGATCCCTGAGATTTGGTAACTAGAATGGTCTGCTGCAAGTTACTGCTAAAACCTGAATACAACAACAAATGAATCTTAGCTTCTGGCACCTTCGGTCAAATAAAATAAAAATTAAAGGGGCCAAAGACCCCATAGTTTAGTTACAGAAAAGGAATTTTGTTGTCTGGTATTTGGAAGGATTCCAACATTGAACTCCAATTCAAAACCATGGCCTATATGATTGGTGTGAAATGCTGTGAGCAGTATTATTATGACAGGATGGAAAACTGACTATTGTGTTCTCCCTGGAAAGGTCTACAAGAATCTGGCCTAGCTGGGTGGAGTTGAAGTAAGTGTGTAAAAGAATGCTATGTGCCCCATCAAAATATTGTAATTTCTTCACCCCTCCAATTGCAATGTTGTTATCAGAATTCCATTATAACAAGCTGTTAATGATTCTTCATATGTTTACACAAAATAAAAGCCAATTCCAAGAAATGACTGACAAGAAATTTAAAAGTCTGCACCAAGCTCTTGAAAGGCTGTTGAAAGAGAGACTAACAGACCCCATCATGCAAGGCAACTTGAATGATATCACTAAACAAAGAACTAATGAGCAGAAGATCAGCAAGGGCATGTTTGAAAGAGATAATACAGATTAAAAGTGATGAATGAAGATCAAATTTAGACACTCTTACCACCAGCAATTTTTATATTATTGTATCATAAACATATTTTCAGAAAGTGAATATCTGTGAGAATGGAGATGCCTGATGAGAGGACACTCAAGTAAATTTACTTTGTCCTCAGTGAAGTTCTCTGATTCATCTGTCATCTGAGAAAATATCATTTATAATAGATTGACCTGTTAACTTCTTTGTATGACAGTGATTTCCATTTTGTCAGAGCTTGGGTCTGAAAGATAGGGTCTTTCAGCAAAAGGGACTTTAGAGGTGATCAATTTTAGCCATCTATTTTAATATTAAAATAATATAATCTCTTCTAATATAAAAAGAAATTGTGGCACATAGAGTTGAAGTTCTTGCTGCTGATTAGAACTTAAGTCCTAAATGCCAGCTTAGGAAATCTGATTGAATGAACCCATGACACCCAATTGAATTTACATCAAAATGCCTGGCTGTCATAAAACAAGATGAGATTTTATAAATGCATAAAGAATTCCAAAACACCACTGAGAAAACTGTTCCCCACAGAGGTTTTGGTTGGCACAATTAAATCTTGGGCTCATAGGGGAAAGAAGGGTTAAAAGAGATCAGGAGAGTTATTAAACATCTAACCTGAGTCACTGACAAACCTGCTCCAAAAGGGTGAATAAGTGAAGTTAGAAAACATAAAATGGAAGGAACACCATCAGTTCCTTAATATATCTTAAATGAAACCTTTGTCAGAAAAACTTGGGTGCAAAGACTTTTCCCGTAGTTAATTATTTCTTATCTATTTTTATTTGCATTAGTTTTGCTTGTGCAAAAATTTATTATTTTTAAACAACAAAATTGTCCATTTTTTCTTCTGAGATCCTGTTTATTCCTTAATTGGTCATGAACTCTTCCCCTAAATGTAGATCTGAAAAGAAATATTCAAGGTGGTAGAGAGAAAGTTTGCCTAACACAGTCTCTGAATGTAACAAGCACTTTCTGTTCTGTTATCCCTCTTCTATTCCACTTGCCCTTTCCTGATCCCAGGGGTTTTCCTCTTTTTTCTTTCCTTTTAGTCCTCCTCCCTTCATGTTCCCCTCTCCAGCATTGGAATTTGTTTTGCTTATGACTATTCCCTTACCTATCATACTCTCTCTTTTTAATTTGTCTCCTTCCATTTGGGGGTTTTCTTGGCAAAGACACTGGAATGGTTTGCCATAGTTCACATAGATCAGAGGAGACTTACTAAGAGTCTCACCATTCCCAATACATGGAAGACAAGAATCATCTCCCCTGGATTAGTATCCATTGTCTCTGGTCAGACCTGGGTAGAATATATTTAACTCACAATGAAAGGAATAAAGTCCTTAGTTATTAGACACTACACGGGAAGAAGAGTTTGGGAAAGTGTTGAATTCTGAAACAATCTGTTCTTGGAGTATATGACTAGAATTACAATGTCTCAAACCATCCTTGGTATGATAAGCATGGATTAGGTTAGGTAGATAGGTACAAAGAAGGCTCTGGATATAACTCTTGGTTAATAGAATAGTTATGTCTTTGTTCAATGACCTGGATAACTGGATCTTCTACTCCATTTTTACAGTCCCCAACATAAGATGAATCATAGGACCAGGGTTTGGGGGCTTGGGGAGGGATATTTCTTTAACAAGTCTTACCCAGATATCAAAATATTTAGGGGCTCAGCCTAATCAGCACCATGGTCAGTAGTCTAGCACGGTGATGTTGCTAATGGTTACTACTGATTAGTACTGCCATTTTTAATACTCAAAACATTTAGTACTCAAAAACATCCCATTTAATTAATATTCCATTTCATAATTTTCAGGGGTTTGAAATTGATCTTATAGGACTATAGTTTATATAACACTTCAAACTTTTGAAAATTGAAGATTTTGTTTAATTCCAATTTCCTGTTCTCTAATCTCCAAAATTCTTCAAAAAGTTGAATTTTTTTTTAAAAAAGTTTGATTAGTTGCTTTTGAAAGATAATACAGTATCATTGTTAGGGGACCAGGCGAGCAGATCTAAAGCCATTTAAAACTATGAAGTGTTCTCATACTATATCCTTATGTAATATTCATCCTAATTTGTATTAGGTTTATTCTCACATTTTCAGTCTGAAGGTCACATTCCTTTCTTTTTCTTTTTGATATAGAATTTATTTATTTTTCAGTTCTTAACATTCACTTCCACAAGATTTTGAATTCAAAAGTTTCTTTCCATTTCTCCCCATCCCCCACTCCAGGACAGCATGCACCCCTTCCTCCAGGTTGTCCTCCCTTCTATTACCCACCCTTTTCCCATCTCCCTTCCCCTCTATTTTCCTGGCAAAATAGATTTCTATACTCCATCACCTGTGTAGCTTAATTTCCAGTCATATACTGAAAAAATTGTTAACATTAATTCTTAAAGCTTTGAGTTCCATATTCTCTCCCTCCCTCCCCACCCACCTTCATTGAGAAAACAAGCAATTCAATATAGGTCATACATGTGTAACCATGTAAAGCACTTCCATAATAGTTATGTTGTAAAAGACTAACCACATTTCCCTCTATCCTATCCTGCCTTTCATTTATTCCATTCTATCTCTTGACTTGTACTCCCACAATTCTATGCTTTGCTTCTGATTATCCCTTTCCACAATTTGGTGTCCCTTCTATTATCTTTCCTCTCCTATCCCCTTTGCTTGTGCCTTCCTGCAGGGTGAAATAGATTTCCATATCCAATGGCGTATCCTTAAGCCAAATCTCATGAGAGTAAGGCTCAATTATTTCCTTTCATCTCCCTCCTCTTCTCCTCCATTGTAATAACTCTTTCTTCCCTCTTTTATGTGAGATGATTTGCTACATTCTACCTCTCCCTTTCTCTTATTCTTAGTACATTCCATTCAACAGTAAATTTAATTTTTTTAGGTATTCTCCTTTCATATTCAGCTCACCCTGTGCCTTCAATACACACACACACATATACACACATACACACTTGTACATATACATCCCTACACATATGTAATATACACATATATACATACTCATGCACATTTACATATGTACCTATTCCCTCTAATACTGAAAAAGGTCTCATGAGTTACACATAATCTCTTTACATGTAGAAATGTAAACAATTCAACTTTAATGAGTTCCTTAAGGTTTCTATTTCATGTTTACCTTTTTATGTTTCTCTTGATTCTTGTATTAGAAAGTCAAATTTTCTATTCAGCTCTGATCTTTTCAATAAGAATGACTGGAAGTCCTCTATTTCATTGAAATTTCATTTTTTTCCCCTAAAGTATTGTACTTAGTTTTGCTGGGTAGGTGATTCTTGGTTTTAATCCTATCTCCTTTGATCTCTGGAATATCATATTCTAAGCCCTTTGATCCCTTAATGTAGAAGCTGTTAAATCCTGTGTTATCTTGATTGTATTTTCATAATACTTGAATTGTTCCTTTTTGACGGCTTGCAATATTTTCTCCTTGACCTGGGAACTCTGGAATTTGACTACAATATTCCTAAGAGTTTTCCTTTAGGGATCTCTTTCAGGAGGTGATCGGCAAATTCTTTCTGCTTCTATTCTACCCTCTGATTCTAGAATATCAGGGCAGTTTTCCTTGATAATTTTTTGTAAGATGATGTCAAGGTTCTATTGTTGATTGTGGTTTTCAAGTAGACCAATAATTTTTAAATTATCTCTCCTGGATCTATTTTCCAGGACAATTGTTTCTTCCAGGGATATATGTCACATTGTCTTCTATTTTTTCATTCTTTTTGTTTTGTTTTATAATTTCTTGGTTTCTCATAAAGTCATTCACTTCCATCTCCTCCATTCTAATTTTTTAAATTTTTTTTAACGTTCTACAATCACTACCATAAAACTTAAATTCCCCCCCCCCACCTTCCCCCCATCTTTCCCCTCCTCAAGATGGCATACAATTCTATATAGGATCTACACATACTTTCCTATTGAATACTTTTTCACTATAGTCATGCTGTGTAGATGAACTAAAATAAATGGAAGAAATCATATAACAAATCAAAACATAATGCACACACACACATATAAAAGTGATATGCTACATTCTGTAAATGAATTCTTTATTTCTTTCTCTGAGTGTGGAAGGCATTTTGCCTTAGAAGACCATTGGGAATTTTTTTTTAAGTTCTTGTGTTGTTACAAAGTTTCCAGTCTGCCAGAAAAACTCTCGTACACTGTGGCTGTTGCTGTGCATAGATTTCTCCTGGTTCTGCTCCTTTCAGTCATCATCAGATCATATAAGTCTTTCCAGGCCTCTATGAAGTCTTCTTGTTCATCATTTCTTATAGTGCAATAGTACTCCATTACATTTATATACCACAACTTATTCAGCCATTCCCCAATTGATGGGCATTCCATTGATTTCCAATTTTTGGCAACTACAAAGAGTGCTGCTATAAATATTTTGTACAACCTATTTTTATGATCTCTTGGGGATACAGTCTTAGTAGCGATATTGCTGGATCAAAGGTATGCCCGTTTTTGTAGCCCTTTGGGCATAGTTCCAATTGCTCTCCAGAATGGTTGGATGATCTCACAGCTCCACCAACAATGACTTAGTATTCCAACTTTCCCACATCCTCTCCAACATTTATCATTTTCCTGTTCTGTCATGTTTGCCAATCTAATAGGTGTGATGTGGTACCTCAGAGTTGTTTTGATTTGCATCTCTCTAATCAAAAGTGATTTAGAGAATTTTTTAATATAATTTTAGATATCTCTAATTTCTTCCTCTGAAAATTGCCTGTTCATATCCTTTGACTATTTTTATCAACTGGGGAATGACTTGTATTGTTGTACATTTGACTGAGTTCTCTATATATTCCAGAAATGAGACCTTTATCCCTGAGATTAGCTGTAAAAATTTTTTCCCAATTTACTACATCCCTCCAAATTTTGGTTGCATTGGGTTTGGTTGTGCAAAAATTTTTCAGTTTAATGTAATCAGAATTACCCATCTTGCATTTCATAATGCTTTCTATCTCTTCTTTGGTAATAAATTCCTCCCTTCTCCATAAATCTGATAAATACACTATTCCTTGCTTCTCTAGTTTGTCCATAGTATCAATCTTTATACCTAGAACATGTACCCATTTGGACTTTATTCTTGTGTACAGTGTCAGGCATGGGTCTATGCTTAGTTTTCACCACACTGTTATCCAGTTTTCCCAGTAATTTTTGTCAAACAGTGAGTTCTTATCCCAGAAGTTGGGGTCCTTGGGTTTATTAAACAGGACATTGCTATATTCCTTGCCTACTGTGTCTTGAGTGCCTAGCATATTCTACTTGTCTACCCTTCTGTTTATTAGCCAGTACCAAGTGGTTTTGATAATTGCTGCTTGATATTACAATTTGAGATGTGGTAGCACTAGGGTACCTTCCCTAGCATTTCTTTTCATTAGTCCCTTTGATATTCTGGACCTTTTGTTCTTCCAGATGAATTTTGGTATTATTTTATCCAGTTCTAGAAAATAATTATCTGATAGTTTAATTGGTATGGCAGTAAATAAGTAAATTAATTTAGATAGAATTGTCATTTTTATTATATTGCCTTGGCCTACCCACAAGCAACTGTTGTTTTTCTACTTACTTAGATCTCACTTTTCTGTGTGTGAGAAGTGTCTTGTAATTGTGTTCATAGAGTCCCTGGGTTTGTTTTGGCAGATAAACTCCCAAGTATTTTATAGTGTCTACCCTAGCTTTAAATGGGATTTCTCTTTCTACCTCTTGCTGTTGGACTTAGTTGCTAATATATAGGAATGCAGAAGATTTGTGTGGGTTTATTTTGTAACCTGCAACTTTGTCAAAGTTGTTTATTATTTCAAGTAGTTTTTTACTTGAATCTCTGGGATTCTCTAAGTATATCATCATATCATCTGCAAACAGTGATAGCTTAGTTTCTTCTTTGCCTATTCTAATTCCTTCAATTTCTTTATCTTGTCTAATTGCTACAGCTAACATTTCTAGTACCATATTGAATAATAGTAGTGATAATGGACATCCTTGTTTCACCTATGATCTTATTGGAAATGCATCTAGCTTATCTCCATTGCATATAATGCTTGCTGAAGGTTTTAGGTAGATACTGTTTATTATTTTATGGAAAGTTCCCTTTATTCCTATGCTCTCCAATGTTTTTGATAGGAATGGATATTGCATTTTGTCAAAAGATTTTTCTGCATCTATTGAGATAATCATGTGGTTTCTGTTAGTTTTGTTGTTGATATGTTTGTTAATGTTAATAGTTTTCCTAATATTGAATCATCCCTGCATTCCTGGTATGAATCCTACCTGATCATAATGTGTTATTCTTGTGATAAGATGGTGTATTCATTTTGCTAAAATCTTTTTGTACTTCCTCGTCCATTTGTCCAATTTTCCCAGTTAGGTTTTGTGCTTCCTTTTTCATTTGTCCAATTTTCCTTCCTAAAGAGTTATTATCTTCATAGAATTCTTTTTTCATACTTTTGAAATCATTGGCCAGTTTTTCTTCTATTTCCTTCTTAAGCTGTTCCAGGAGAGCTGTTTGTGCATGAGAGTAGTTCATAGTCCATTCTGAAGCTTCAGATGTGAGTACAGTCTCACTATTGACCTCTTTCGTATTTGTGTTTTGGTCTTTGTCCCCATAGAAAGATTCTATGATCTTTTCTTGTTTGTGTTGCTTCTCCTTGCTCATGATGATGAGATTTTGTGTGTTGTGGCCTCTGGTTCTTTCAGTTAGAAGCTGGATAATCTAGTGTTGAGCTGACTGGTGTGAAAAAGCTAAGGACAGGTCCTTTTCCACCCTCTTTTTGTTTTTTGTTTCCCTGTATCAGCTTGTTAAGTGTGGGGCAGGGGTAGCCTGGTCAGGTGAGATCTCCTCAGTAAAGGCAAACTCAGGGGTTGATGATCTCAACTGCCCTATTGTCTTCCCATTTCCCCTGGAGTGCTGAGGCACTCCTGGGTCCTACTACAAATTTTCAACCCGACCCCCCGGGGGGCTCCTCTCCTGGTTCATCTCTGCCACAATAAGAGGAATCTCTCTTAGCTTTTTTCATAGCCTCAGGTGCTATGAGACTGTTTGCCCCTTCTGCTGATACTACTGATCCAGGATTTTTCTCGGGAAATATTTTATATTCTTTCTAGGTCAACAAGGGGAGAAGGAGAGAGCATTTACTGATCACTGCCATTTTGGCTCCCAGAAGTTCAAGTAGGTGACTTACAGATGTTTAATCTGAGGGCTAATAGTCTCAGAAGCAGCTGTGGCTAATACCTGGGGCTCAGTGGCTATCACTCCCTTAGCTCCTGCTGGTCTCCTGCCCTGGGCTGCCACTCTGCCATTCTGCCCACTGCCTCAGACCACCCTAAAGGTTTCCTGCTCAGCTGTGCCACTCTAGGACGCACTGCACTTTGTGCTATGGGCTAACCCCTGAGGAACAGATCCTTCTCCTCAACCTTCCAGTCTGTCCTGGTCTGTGAATCTGTTACAGTCTATCTCCTATTGGATTCTGCAACACCAAAATTTGGTCAGATTCTCTTTTTAGAGGTATCTGAAGGAGTTTGTCTAAGAGTTTTGGTTAGTAGTTGTTCTCACTCCACCACCTTGGCTCCAGGCCTCTGATTGTAACATCCTTGAAGGCAAGGCTGATTGACCTTTGCCTTTATATCTCTAATGCCTGGCACTTAGTAAGTGCTTAATTAATTTTTATTGATTGAATGATAGGATGAATATAAACAAACAGCTCCAAGAGTTCATGGGAGAGCTGAGCATCTCCCCTGACTGGGAGTAGAGGAGGAAATTAGGTAAAACTTCACTAAAAAGGATGAATTTGAATAGAACCTTAAAAGAAAGTTAGAGTGTCCAGTGCCATACCAATCAAACAACCAAAAAAATTATTTTATAGAGCTAGAAAAAATAGCAAAATTTATCTGGAAGAGAAAATGGTCAAAAACATTAAGGGAATTGATGAAAAATTCAAAGGAAGGTGGCCTAGCCATATCAGATCTAAAACTACATTACAAAGCAGCAATCATCAAAACTACTTGATGCTGCCTAAGAAATAGATTGGTGGATCAATGAAATAGATCAAGTACACAAGACATAGCAGTCAATGACTATAGTAATCTCCTGTGTGGTAAATCCAAAGACTCTAGCTTCTGGAATGAGAACTCATTATTTAACAAAAACTGGTGAAACTAAAAAATAATATGGTAAAAACAAGGCATAGATTAACATCTCATACTATCTACCAAGATAAGATAAAACTGGGTATGTGATTTAGACATAAAGGGTGTGTCATAAGCAAATTCAGAGAGCAAGAAACAAACAGTTTACCTGTCAGATGTATGGAGAAAGGAAGAATTTATGACCAAATAGGAATGCAGATGCAGAGTAGATAATTTGATTACACTAAATTAAAAAAAACAACAACAATACAACCAAAATTAGGAGGAAAGCAGACACCTCGGAAACAATTTTTGCAGCCAGAGTTTCTGATAAAGGCCTCATTTCTCAAACATGTAGAGAACTAAGCAAAATTTATAAGAATACAAATCATTCCCCAATTATAAATGGTCAAAGAATACGAACAGGTAGTTTTTTAGATGAAAATATTAAAGCTATCTATAATCATATGAAAAAATGCTCTCATTCATTATTGATTAGAGAAATGTAAATTGAAACAACTATAAGGTACCATCTCACATCTAATATGACAGAGAGGGGTAATGATAATTTTGAGAGAAGATGTGGGAAAATTGGGACATTAATGCATTGTTGGTGAAGTTGTGAACTGATTCAACCATTCTGGGGAGCCATTTAGAACTATTCTCAAAAGGCAATTAAGCTGTGCCTACCCTTTGATCCAGCAATGCCACTTCTAGTTCTGTATCCTAAAGAAATCATAAAGAAGGGAAAAGGAACTAATGGTACAAAAATATTTATAGGAGATTTTTTTTTGTGGTGGCAAAGAATTGGAAAGTGAAAGAATGTCCATCAATTGGCTGAACAAGTTGTGCTATATGATTATTTGTAATGTTGTGCTTTAAGAATGATGAGTAGAAAAGCCTGGAAAGACTTAGATGAACTATTGCTGAGTGAAGTGAGCAGAACTAGGGGAACATTGTACACAGTAACAGTCACATTGTGTGATGACTGATATTGATAGACTTAGCTCTTCTCAGTAATACAATGATCCAAGATAATTCCAAAGACTCAGAATGGAAAATGCTATCTACATCCAGAGAAAGAACTATCGAGTCTGAATGTTGATCAAAGCATACTGTTTTCACTTACTTTGTTTTCTTAGTGTTTTTTCCCTTTTGTTCTGATTCTTCTTTCACAATATGACTAATGTGGAAATATGTTTAACATGATTGCACATGTATAAGCTGTCAGATTACTTGCTCTCTTGCGGAGGGGGAGAGGAGAGAGGGAAGGAGAAAAATTTAGAACTCAAAATCTTATAAAAATGAATGTTGAAAACTTTAAAAAAGGTAGAATATACATTGGCAGAGATAGAGGCAGCGGAGGAGATAAGGATATTCTAAGTATTAGGACTAGAGATGTATAAAGGCAGGATAGTTTATGATCAAGGAAGGGAGAAAGTCTGCTCAGGTGTTGTCTTTTTAGTCAAGGCTATAGGATGACTTCAGGTCTTCTTGAGGCAAAGAGATGGAGAATTCTGACCTATCCCCACTTCCAGCACTGAGTAGAAGTCTGGATGCTGATGTGTATATGTGTGATTGCTTACCTGGAAATGAATCTTTTGGGGAGAAAAACCTATAATATTTTAATGTGTTATTCACAAGAGCAGGGGCATTTGTTGTGCTCTGGATACATTCCAAGGGATTTCTTTCTTCCTTGGTCAATCCTCTCCACCCTTTTGGGGAAAAGTTTTGGTCACATACTATTCATTAATCTAATAGTCCAGTATGTTTGGATAGGGGATGGGTTGGTGGGAGTCATTCCAGGCTTACAGCAGGCTGAGAGTCAGGAAATTTGGGTCCCAACTTGGCTTTACCATCGACATGCTCATTTTTTGATGCTGGGAAAATAAATTTTTCCCTTGATTCTCAGTGTCCCCGTCCATGAAATGGGGATAATAAACTCTTTCCTAGAAATGTTAAAGAGGAGAGGATTCATGGTGACATTTGTAAATGGACAGAATAAAGATTCTGATTTCATATACATACATACTGTATATATACATACACGCATAAAATGTATGCATATATGCATATGTGTGTATGTGTGTCGTATGTTTGTGTTTGGGTGTGTGTGTGTGTGAAGGGTGACTAGGTGACACAGTGGATAGAGTGTGAGGCGTAAAATCAGGAAGACTCACCTTCATGAGTTCAAATCTGACCTCAGACTGTGTGATCCTGGACAAGTCACTTAATCCTGTGTGTTTTGGTTCCTCATCTGTAAAAGTAAGCTGGAGAAGGAAATGGAAAACCACTTCAGTATCTTTGTCAAGAAAACTCCAAATGGAATTACGAAGTCAGACATAATAAAAAAACAGGAAATGTATGTGTGTATACGTACATGTGCATATATATGGCTTTACATTTGTCTATTATGTCAAATATATACGCATCTACATCCAAACTCAAGTTATCTTCTTTACATTTCTGGAATAGGAAAAAAAATCCCCAGATTAGGCAGATATAACTTCTCTGATATATTTGGATTTAAAAACAAATCAGTAATTTACAGCTAACGCTAAGGAGAAGATAAATCTTAAGAGAATAGAGTTACTAAAGAGTGAAGCAGAAAAAAAATTAGGGAGATCTTATAGTTAGACCCCATTAAATAGCAGTTTGCTGAGCTTCGGACTTATACTGTCAAATTCCTTGTGCTGACCTTATGATGGGTGGGTTCACAGAAAGTGTGATGACCTTTGTGCTGGGCACCAGTGTTATCCTGGGTTACTCCCATGATTCCAAAGAGAGAGAGAGTGAGGCATAGTGGATAGAGAACTGGTCTTGGATCCGGGAAGACTTGAGTTGAACTCTTTCTCAGGCATTATGTCACCTAATCTCTCTAGGTATTAGTTTCTTCATTTGTAAAAAAAAATGAGAGTTACGCTTTATGACCTCCAAGGCCCCTCCAGCTGTAAAGCTAGGCTCCTGTGACGTCTCTCATCAACACAGAGTCTAGATCTGCTATGATCTCTAAAGGACAAGCCAGATGCACATATTGTCAGATTCTGCCCAAGTCCCCAGCTTGCCACCTGGGTTCTGTGGCTTACTATCAAGGGTTGTTGGTATGACTAATACCGCCTCCATTCTTCTACATGCCTCCAAGACCCGTAGAAAGTCACTAGGTACCATTGCTCTGTTATCTCCTTCCCTACCTGTTACCTGTGGATACCAGGAGTGAAGTGATAGCTTCTTTCTGGACCATCTTTTTTGAGTCCAGTAAGACCTGATCATGTCCCTACTCCTTGGAGAACAGGGTAAACCACTTATTTCCATTCTCATTCCTGAGATCCCAGGTGTGCAAGAGTTTCTTAGATTTTACAAATGGAAAAAGGGAAGGAAGGGAATGAGCATTTATTAAACACCTAATATATATCAGGTGCTGAGCTAAGCACACTATAAAGGCAGGAAGGAACAGCTGAGACTCATCCTTCACTCTCAGTCTCATGATCGTCCCAGTAATTTCATATTGCCCGATGGGTATCGCTTACATTTATTTGCTTTGGGACAATCCATTGCCATGTCTCCTGGACTCCTTCGCAGGAAACCTAGGCATTCCCCAGACTTCCTGGGGGCCCCAGTGTTTTCTCTCTGCTTGCATTATTACTCAACCTCTCGGCCCTTTGGGCTAGGTTCAAAAATAAAAGGCTGCTGTGGTAACAAAAGTAACAGTAACTTCCGCATAAAAAAAAAAAAACAAGGAAGCGAGCTGGAAGATCTGCCCAAGCTGTGTTTGTAGGAATGTTCCTCCTCAGATGACATATCGGGCCGTTGCCCCTCCCATTCCTTGCCTGAAACTTAATTAATCATGTTTGCATCTGGATCCAGACAAGACAATAGCAGAGATGTGTTTCTGGTTAGGAACTGAGGCTGCATTCACAAAGGAATGTTGATTAGTTAGTGGTCGGTATCATTTTTCATGCCTTTTTAAGTTATAAAAAATTTTAATATCAAAGCTTTTTATCCCGCGGCTGCACATATCTATTTCTCCTAAGTGCATTCTGCTGGTGTAATGTTCTTTTCCTTCCTGGAGGCTCTCTTTATGAGAGATGATCTATTAGGTTGTCTAAGGATATCCATCCACCCCATCAGGGAACAGAGGCATTCCAGGTGAGCTGTGTGTGCTGCAAACATGGTGATAGACTTCCCCAGCTTGGCATAATTTGGAAGGAGAGGGAGAGGGGGCTGGACCTTAGGACCTGGGATGGAACAACGTTCAGTAGGGATGCTTAAGGTTAGATCTGAAGTGAGAGAACATATAATGGGGGAATCATGCTCTGAGGTAAAGAAGATGCAGAATGATGGTTTCTCATTTATGCCACTCCTCAGAGGAGCTGGGTTCAAAACTCCCTCATATGTAGTCATTGTGGACAAGTCACTCTTGAATGCCTCTGAGATTCAGTTTCTTGCAAAATGTAAATCTTACCTTATAGGACTGTTGTGAGTATAAAGTGAGATGATGCATCTAGGACATTTTGTGAATTTCAAAACTCTATATTAACATCAGATTACCATTATTCTTCATTAAACATTGTCTATTCTGGGAATAACGTGACAGTATCTCCTAAGGAGAATATCTTTTCCTTCCCTCTGATACCCCCTGCATACATCTGAATACTGAGATCCATCTTAAATTCTGAGCAAGGAAAATGCCTGAAGCCTGGGAAAATCCCTTAATGCAGGAAACGTGTCCTAATGTGTACAACATGCCTATATGTGTAGAATATGTCATGTCACAGGTGATAAGTCATGATAGAAAGAGCCTGCCCTAAAGTGGAGGACATTGGATAATGCCAAAAGCATGTGGTAGTGCCAGAAATCTACCCTGCTTTCTTCCTCTCTGGATAGATGGGGATTGAGAAGATAAAGGAGACTCTACAGCTTATCTTCCTCTGGCCCCTTTCAGTACACCACCTAGCCTGTGGGACATACTGGAACCAAACTGGGAAATGGCATCAAGTGGTCAATTGGTAAGCATTTATTTGTTGAGCACTTATTTAGGCTGGGTATTGGGTTAGGTGCGCGGATACACATTTAAAAATAAAATAGTCTCTTAAGGACTTTACATTCTTTTAGGGAAGACAGCATGTTCATTTTGCATATAAAAATACAAGGTAATTGGGCGAAAGAAGATATTAGCATCTGGTGCTGTCAAGAAAAGGGTTCTGGCATTTAATTGGAGTGTTCAAAGAGAGGAGGTAGGGCTTCAGAGTCAGAGGTGAGGAGAGAATACGTTGCAGGCATGAGGAAAGCCTGGTCAAAGGGGTGGAGAGGGAATAAAAAGCATTAAGTGTGAGGAATAGTAAGGAAGCCAGTATGGCTAGATTGTAGAGTGTGAAGACTGATCAGCTTGGGCATGCCATCTCCATTCTCTACTGATTTCCCAAATAGACTTAATAATAACAGTGACAACAAACAATAATTTGTTGTGCTCAGAATCATTCACATTTATGTTCTTCTTTATATCTTATAAAGTTCCTTTTCCACAAGTTTCATTGAGCTGGCCTAAATCTCCCAGAGCCTTCTGCCAAAGACATTGCTATGGGGCAAGTGATTGGAGCAGGGAGTAACATATCACAGGTTCAGAGGAAGTCATAAGTCCTATAATGGTTGTGTGTGTATGTGCATGTGTGTGTGGATATGTGTGTGTGTGGATGTGTGTGTGTGTGTTTGTACAGAACTCCAGTTGAGGAAATGACTCTGTATCCAATACAGACGGGCACCTTCTCTGAATTCACCTCACCCTGAAAGCGAGAACTGAAAAGTCTGGGTCAGAACTCTGGAAAAACTTCACAGAAATATACACAAAACAGTTTGGGGACCTTTGAAACAAATGGGACTTTTTCACAATTTCCTTTTGATCTAACCAAAAGGCCTATGAGTTATATAACACCAAAGTGGCCAGTTGAAAATCTATAGGATGCTTTCCTATCACTGACAGGAGTATGGGCAACTTAACATTTCTCAGAGATAATATGTAGGGGGAGGGGATTTTAGTAGAGACACACACACACAAAGTGCCTTTCCAGGCTAAGACTGAGGCTGTAACTCTTGACAAATAATTCTTCTATTCACTCATTCAGTCTTTCAGCGAGCATGTGTTAGTCACCTATGATATATATATATATATATATATATATATATATATATATATATATGTATACACATATGTGTGTATATTTTAATATATTGTATATATATCATTTTATATATATACACTATATGTATGCATGTGCACACACACACACACACATATATATATATATATATACATATATATGGAAAGAGAGAGAGAACTGTTAGATTTTGGGAAAATATGTAATTTATATTAAATATAGTCCATGCTCTCACAGAACTTATAGTAAGGGGACAAAATATGAATTCACAAAACTCTAATACCCAGTTTTATGTAATAAAGCTATTATAAACCTCTACAATAAAGTACATGTGAGGTCCAGAGGGGTTATGACTGATTTTTATTTTTGAATTTAACTGTAGGACTTTACATCAGCTCTCATTTAGTAGGCTTGAGATGCATAAAGCTATTCAAAATACCCTTAAAAGTACTACAATTCCTATTTTACAGGTAAGGAATAGAGTCACTGAGGGTTACAGCAGTTTAATAACTTGCTAATGTTCAAAGAACTAGTACATGTCAGAGCTGAGATCTGAACCCAGATCTTCTCGACTCTAAGTGCTGCACCCTTTTCACTATACACACTGTCCCTCAGGACAATTAAAGGAAAAAACATGATCAAAATGCCTTATACTGTATACATTATCTCCTCTGAACCTCATAATAATCTTATGGATGCTATGAATGTCCCCATTTTATGGATGGGGCAATTGAGACTCAGAGAATTTCAGTGGCTTGCTCATAGTCACAATCAGTAAGCATCTAAAGCAGGTTTCAATCCCAGGTCTTCCTAACTCTAAGAACAGTTCATTACCAACGAGGCTAGAGGTATAGAACTTGTGGCAGGGTCCCCACCCTTGCACGAGGCCATGAAGATTACACCATTCAACACTGGGCATAAGGCAAATAATTTTTTATTCATTTTTGCCTTCATGGGGTGTCTTATTCTCTTCACATTTTTCAAAGGTTGTGGCTGATGACAGTCCTTGCCAGTCTTTAATACTGTTCCTTAGGGTTACCGCTTGCATCAATGTTTTGTTAATGACCTTTTTGAGTCTGAACTCCATAGTGGGCTCCTATGAAGTCACATCATCTCTTTCTCATCCACTGTCCCATCAGGATCCCAAATTCAATATATCCAAAATGGAACCCATTCTTCTTCCACTTTCATTGAGAGAACCATTATCCTCCCAGTCACCCAGGTTAATAACCTCAGATTCACCCACTACTCCTCCTTCTCTCACACCCCTATATGTAATCAGCTTCCACAACTGTCATAATTAACTCCTACTCTCCCCTCCCATTTATTCTCTAGCTAAGCTGGACTACTGACTATGGTTGTCTAACCTCAGCATTTTACCACCTGACTCTTTGCATTCACCATATTGCTTCCTTGGACTACATTCCGTCCTCATTTCCTCAGCTCAGATGATACTTCCTCTGTGAAATCTTTTCACATCCCTGCAATTGTCTCTTGCTCCTCAAATAATTTATGTATATGTGTGCATGTTTTGTTTCCCCAGTAGTTTTTTGAGATTTTATTTTTACCTTTGTATTCTGGTATCTAGCAGTGACTCTATATGGTAAGTCATTAACAAATGTTTGTTGAATTGTATTGTCAAAAGCTTTTTTTCACTATCATATTTAGATTCTGAATCCTCAAACTCAAGGAGAAAATACTCTGAGCAATGAGAAAAAAAAATTTAAATATGGTGGGGGTCACAATTAGAATCATACAAGACATAGCAGCAACTGCAGTAAAAGACTGCAGGTCTTGGAACACTATATTTCAAAGAGCAAAAGAGCTGGGATTGTGGCTGAAAATATCATCAAAATTAAGCATAATCCTGAATGAAAAAATGGACATTCAATAAATTGCCAGACTTTCAGGATTTTGTTGCAAAAAAGCCCCTGAAATCAATAGAAAATTTGACATTACAAGATCTAAGAGAAATATAAGGTAAACACCAAAGATTAATTGCAAGAGACTCAATAAGGACTTTACATATATATATATGTAAGGACTGTTTACATTTTATACAAGAAAATGTAAATTGTATGTCTAAGATTAAAATTAGTAATTAGTTCAAAAGAAAGATTGGGGTAGATCTGATTATGATATGATTCTAAAAAGAAAACTGTCTGAGATTAGGTAAAAAGTAAAAATACACGAATGAGGTATGAGAGGAAGAATTGACACAGAGGGAATTCAGAAGGGGGAGGAGGGCTGGTAATTCTGAAACTCCACTCTCATCAGAAATGGGTTAAAGAGAGAACAATATATATAAATATATATATGTATGTGTATATATGTATGTGGATAGGTTAAGTAATGGAAGGGCAAGGTAGCAGGTAGAAGTAAAGTAGAATCAGGAGGAATAAGAAATAAGAGACATACACAAACATAAAATAAAAATCAGGAATATAATTTATTAGGGGAAAAACAGGGGCATTAACCATGATCTCAGATAAAATTATAGCTAAAATAGACTTAATGAATAGAAAATATAAGGAAACTACACTATATGTTAGCTATATTAATCAATATTGCTTTAGACTATTTAAAATAACTAGATAGCATAAGTTTGGACTATTGCTATGGTATAGGAAATGATGAATTAGTGGGCATATGGAAAGACTTGGACTCATGAGCGAAGACATTCTCCATCCTCAGAGAAACAGAGGACAAACAAGTACAGTATGGTCTTACATAGATGCATATGAATGTATATGTCTATATATGAGTATGATTATAGATATCTACATATATGCATGTATGTGTGTATATATATATGTCTGTGTGCATATGTGTATATATAGACATTACATATTTATAAATATATCTGAACTTAATTATAGCCTTCTTGGGGGAGGTGGGAGAGGAAGGGGAGGAAAAGAACAAAGTAAAAATTGCACGCAAAGAATGAAAGAAAACTTACAAGGAAGCAAATAAAAGATGCATGGTTAGGGTCGCAATTGTAATATTTATTATATAGGCTTTAGTGAAATGGAAATTTATTGTATATTTTGAATTCTCTCACATTCTGCTGCGCATGTGGCAATGCTTTTATTCTTTTTCTTATTTTGTAATTAAGTTTTAGTCTTTAAGTTTATAATATATTTATTTTTCTTTTCTTCTTGCATATTTGAGTTTAAAACATATTAATAAAAACTTTTAAAAAGTCTTTTTTTCCCTTAGAATTTATTAGCTTTCTGAAATTGACTTTTACTTTTCAAATCTCTTACCAAGGGCTCAATGGTTTTGAGTTTTTTGAAATCTGCTCTCCTTAAGTCTGACGTGTGTACCTAACCACCACCAGATTTGCCTCCTTACTTGTTAGAAACACTAATATGATTAGCCATTCATTTATTTTTAAAAAATCAAGGTTCTTGTGATTTTGACCATCTGCTTGGTCCTGTGGGTCATAATTAGACACAGAGTAAGTCCCTTTGTTTCTTCCTATTCCTTTTAAAAAAAATGTATCAGTGAGCAAAACAAGTCAAGAATTTGTTGGTCTCTATTTCAAGAACAGATCTCCAGCAGATGTCTGGATAATTGAAGTTTTCCATCACTACTGAATCTTGCCTCTCCACTTCCTTTGTGAACTCATGATATGTTTCCTCATTCTAGTTACTTGGCCTATAGAACAATCCTATGATGATATTACTTCTACTTTTCTCTCTTTTGTTCTCATTTAAATGATGTTGCACCATATTCCCTTAGATTCACGAATTTTCATAAGGATATGTTCACAGTATATCTTCCCAGTCCCTTAGTATAAACTTAAATCTCACCTCATAAAGTCTTGTCTAGACCTACAAAGATGTATTTACCTCCTTGGGTAAAAGAAAAATCTCAAGTTTACTTTGTTTATTGCCTCTGCCCTGTGCATTAATATATAAGTATTATCCAATTCCCTTTTGCCAATTATTTGATCTTGTGAGTTATTAACCACCTTCCTTGTCATTCTTTCAATATCATATTCAGTTCATGTTGCATTTTGACAGGTTTGGCTTCATAGTTTTCTCCCCCCTCCATTTTCATCATATTAATCAGATGTTCCTGTTTATGGTTAACAGTTCTGCTGATTGCATCAAGTCCCAAGAAACTGAAGAAATTCATGGAAGGAGGCTGTATTCACTTGGGTGTTTGGCTTCTCCATCCACATAGGGAAGACCAAATGTAGGAAGAATCTCAGTTGCCTGGTTGCTCAGTCTGCATCAGGATGGACACTCTATAGAGTTCCTCCAGCAGTAAGTATATCTTAGATAGAAAAGACAGATGGATGATGAGTTGGACCTAGAGTTTAACAACAGTAGGAGAAGGAAGGGACCATGCAGTTTAACCTATGTCTGAAGAAGAATCCTCTCTTAACTACTTATGTGACCTGTGGTCCATCACCACAACTTCTGGAATTACATGGACCAAGTTCAATATTGGACCTCTACCTACTCAAACAAATCAACAACTCTTTGACTTATATTATCCCTACTCAGAGATGCTTGTGGAAAGTATCAGAAATAAACAAGTAAATATAATAAAACTCAAATATGGCTTATGTTGATACCCTCATCAATGTGGATAAAGAGTCTGAAGATCCCATATAAGCATCTGAGGTAACAAACACTTATACTGAACACAAGTTTCACCACACAGAAAATGAATAAAACACGTAAAAGACTCAGTATCTCATAAACAAATTTTCTTCCCTTTGGTAAGTTCCCTTTCCCCCCAGAGTCCTAAAATCTTTCATCCTCCTAGTACAGGGGTTTGGACTCCGGTGAGAAGGCAAATACATTTGGAATTTCCAGAGGGGCAACCTCACAAAATCCTAATCTCTTTCATTCCAGATACCCATGAAGAATTAAGCCTTATTTTATCATTCTAAAGTCATAGACTTCTCCTGAACTTGGGTTTCTAGATAGGGAATTCTCTCACCTTTCCAGCAAGTGCTATTTTACTCTAAACTCCCATCCAGCCATCCAACCTTATGGTCCTACTTTGAGGGCTTGGCCTCCTTCATAAAATAAATGAGAAGTAGCTCTTTTATAAAAGTCCATTTTGTTGTTGTTCAGTCCCTTTTCAGTCACATCTGACTCTTCATTATCTCATTTGGGATTTTCTTGGCAGAGATACTGGAGGGGTTTGCCATTTCCTTCTCCATTCATTTTACAGATGAGGAAACTGAGGCATACAGGGTTAAGTGACTTGCCCAGGTTCACACAGCTAGTAAGTGTCTGAGGTCAGATTTGAACTCGGGAAGATGAGTCCTCCAGGCTTGGTACTCTATGCACTATGGCACCACCTAATTGACCATGTTTTGTACAGATATATCACTATAATAGAAAAAGGCAAAATATAAATCTTTTCTTCCCCAACATCATAGCATAAACTCTCCTCCTGTTCTTTCAGCTAAGGAAGCCATGGATAGAACACTCTTCTCCCCCTAGAAGCCTGATTCTGCCCAGGAATTCTCCTTCTCTTTGGGCTGAAAAAAAGAATTTTTAAAAGCCCCCATGCCTCAGTGGCCTCATCTATAAAATGGAGAGGACGGTACCTACCTCTCATGGTTGTTGTGAGGATAAAATGAGATAATGTTTACATGTGCAAACTTTTAAATGTTACATAAATACTAGCTACTGCTATTACTACCGGTGCCTTTATATTAGTTTTCGTTCTCCTCTACCTGTTTAGAATAATTTTCTTTACTTCTTTCTCCTTCCTTCTCTCCCTTCCTTCCCTTCTCTCTCTCTCTCTCTCTGTCTCTGTATATATATAATATATATATATATATATTATATATATACACACACATACACACATATGTACACATATATACACACACAGACATCCAAACATATAAGTATATGTACATACACATATACATATATGTCTATATCTGTATACCTTTAAAAGTACAAAGACTTTCATTTGTGAATAGTTTCTTCTAATATATTTAGAAACTTTTAATTTTTTCTACAAAGTTAACCTACAGAAAGGCAATCCTTAAGCACTTTCACCTTTTCTAGTCTCTGAGAGAGATCATTTCCCATTTGCGGAAGACATGGATGATATTTGTCTCTAGCAAGAAGTAACTGAGGCAGAGTGAGGTGACTTGCCCAGGGTCGGAGGCTGGATTTTAACTTAGGTCTTCCAAACTCCAGGCTTGGCACTCTATTCACAGTGCTCCTTAGCTGCTCTAGGGGTCAGGATAGAGCTGAGTTCAAACCCAGCCTCAGACACTAGCTGTGTAACACTGGGAAAGTCACTTAATCTCTGCTTGCCTCAGTTTTCTATTCGATAAAAGGATTGTTCTGAGGCTCAGATAAGATAATCATTACACAATACTTAGCAAAGTACCAAGCAATAGTGAGATGTCAGCTATTATTTATAATAGTGACGATGATGTACCTGGCACTCTGTTAAGTGCTGGGGATACAGATATAAGCAGAAAGACAGCATTGTTCCTCGAAAGCATACATTCTAGTGAGGAAACACACTATAGAAAAGGAGCTAAAAAGTGTGCATGGGGGGCTCCTGGTGGTGGTAGTGTTTCTTGGTAGAGAAAAGTCAGAAAAGTGCAGAGTCCAGACTGGGAGAAAGGAAGTAATGGGAATGTTGGTGCCCTGAAAAGACAATGAAAAGTATGTGTGCATATATGTAGATATGCATATATAAACATTTATAAACAAGCCTATATATGGATATCTATAGTCCACAAATATACATATACAATACCTAACACACAGGTTTATACATACTTGCACTCACAAACATACAGACACACTTCTGTGCATGCATGCAAACATATAATGTACAAATACACACGTGCACCCACATATATATTGGAAAGGGGAGGTGAGGGTGCCCAGCTATGTAATTAGGCTCACATGCAGAACTTTTGGGTCAAATGCAAGTCTAGAGAGCTGACTCGACAAGGAATGAACACTGTTGTCACTGCTAAGTTGATATTCCTTAGAATTCCATTTTGACAGAAGGCATACACAAGGAATGAACAAAGAAGCGTGTGACTATGGAGGCCTCCTGGGGCAGAATCTGCCCTGCCCTTGGCTTAACGTAAGTGCAATGCATGGACTGGGCACCATGAAAAGGAGGGGACAAACTGACCGTAGGCCAAACTGGCAGGATCGTGGATGGCATCAGCCTTTCAGATAGGCTAGGCTTTGGGGCCGGCTGCCATGGAGACCTCAGGCTCTGGCCATAATGGAGAGAGGATCCCCCACAAGAAATCTATCACCTGCTGACACTTTTATGACCCAGGCCCCCTCTTAGAAAACATAGCTCCGGTGAACAGCTCCAGTTTTTCCTGCCCAGCTTGAGATCACATGCCTGCCCTGGAGCTGCCACTCGGAGTCAGGGAGGCCCATATATTTCCCTCCTCACATCGGCCTAGTGATTCTAGTCAGGTGCAGAAAGCTGATAAATCACCAGAGACGTCTCCTTGTATCTATCAGTCAGGAGACTTGTCATTTCCTAGACCTTGATCCACATGAAAGCAAATGGAGAAATGGGAGTGGGCTGCGGAGTGGGGGAGGGAGAGGGAATGAAGAGGATGGGGAAATGGGGCAAGGAATTAGTGGGATCTAAGAGCAAAAGGAATGCCACCTGGAGGGGAGCTGGGGAAGAGTCCTCGGCCAGTGTTCGCAGTTTGGAGGCAAAGCAGGGAAAATTTACACCTCCTCCCCTTTCCCTTTGAAGCTTGGAGGTGGATGGGGCTGGGCTCAGGATTGACAGGGAGGTGGATTCTCCAGTCTGATCTGGCTTCACTGGGGGCTGGGTGGGGGTGTTTCAGGTCACCCCTTCTTTGGAGAACTGTACAAGGAGTTTAGGATGTAAGGAGTATCCACTGCAGCTTCCCCATTAACATGAGTCATATGGAGGAGAATTCAGTCTAAGGTTATTCCATCTTGGGCAAAGCTCAGCTGGGCAACAAGAGTTCCGGACTGGGAGTCAGGAGACCTGGATAGAATCTATTCCTGGCTCTCTCTATCCCTTCCAAAACTCTAACACCTTAGAAAGTTATTTTAAAAATTATTTTGCCTCTTTCAGCCTATGTTGCCCTCTCCATGAAATGAAGGAATGAAAGCATGAATTCTTAATCTTTTTGTGACATAGACCCCTTTAGCAGTCCAAACATACCTTTTCAGAATAACGGCTTTTAAATGAAGAAATTTTTAAAAAACCCATAGAATTACCAAAACAAACCAATTGTGTTGAGATGTAATTTTCAAATACTTTTTAGAAAAAAACAAGCTTATACCCCGCCTGGGTTAAGAAGCCCTGGATGATTTCGATGCCCCTTTCCAGCGCTATGATTCTATCATTTCTTCTTTAATCAATGGCAATAGTGTAGCTCAACAGCCAGCCATATTCACTCCCATCAGTCCTTCGTATTAACCTACAGTCTGTCATTTTCTTCAAGGACTCTAAAAGCTACCTGGCTGCTGGCTAATTATTAGAAGATACTATGTATAAAAGGGACCACTAGGTGCCACAGTGGATAGAGTGCCAGGTCTGGAGTCATGAAGACTCCTCTTCATGAGCTCATATCTGACCTCAGATGCATCCTACTTGTGTGACCTTTGGCAAGTCATTTCACCGTGTTTACCTCAGTTTCCTCTTCTGTCAGATGAGCTGGAAAAAAGAAAATGGCAAACTCCTCTGGTATCTCTAGCAAGAAAACCCCAAATGGGGTCATAAAGAGTCAGATATAACTGAACAATAACAACAAGGGCTCATGTCAGTCACACTAATAGCTCTCACCAAATCCCTGTAAAGAAGAGCTTTGGTGAGGGTATACACACATGTCAATATGTACCTGTATGTATACTCATATATTTGTAGGTATACACACATGTAGTGTGTATATATATGGTATACACACACGCAACGTGTGTCTATATATCCCAAAGGGGAGTGTGTATCTGTGCACACACAGATACACACACATCTCCCCAAAGTGTTTGTTCAAGATTATGTTAAAGCTTTTGGGACAACTTGTATAAGACAAAATGGGTATATATAAAGATTATCTGATGAAGAAAGATATCACAGAAGTCCACACATATGTGTATACAAACATGTATATGTATAAATGGATGGATGCATGGATGGATAGATAGATGGGTAGGTAGATAGATAGATGGACAGACAGGCAGGCAGACAGACAGATGGATGGATGGATGGATAGATGGATGGATGGATGATTTCCTGATGTGTAGTTCATGACTGAAGCACTAAGGGGTTAAGTTACTTGATTCCCACAATTAATATGTCTGAGATAGAACTTGACCAGAAGTCTCCCTGAATCCAAAGCTAACCTTCTATATAGTATTCAAGTTTCTCATGTGTATCACACAATGTCATTATTTCCAGGTCTGTTTCATTAATAGGGAATATGAAACAAAAATATATTTTCTTTTTATCTTGAATCATCTTTCTCTACCTGTCCTTCCTCCCTCCCCAATCTCCCACCAACAAATGACTCATTCTAAGTCACAAAGCACTAAAACTGTGAGACCCAAATCTCCTGTTCTCCTTAGCTCATGTTCTTTTCCCTAGGTCATATTTTCTGTTCTCGATCTTCTGAAAATGAGTGTGGTGGAGAACCACAGAACCTGGGGAAGATAACATGAGCTAAGGAGAACAGGAGACTTGGGTCTCACTCACAGTTTTAGAATTACTAGGTGCAAACTGCCAAGCATTCAAACTATGCTTCAGAGAGTGCAACTCCAATGGGGTGACCACATTGTTCGAATGCAAAATGTACTCTTGCCAAAAAGACTATTTATGGAGAGTTCACATGGGGAAGGCAATCACAAGGTGGTCAGAAGAAACGATACAAGAACACTTTCAAGGTCTCTCTTAAGAACTTTGGATTTTATTGTGCAACATGGGAGACACTTGCACAGGACCACTCAGCATGGCATGCCCACATGCTGTGTTCTATGCTAATTCTAATAGAATTGAAACAGCACAAAGGAAATGAAAGATGTGCAGATTCAGAGTATCCACCTCAAATATTCATGTGGACTATCTGTGCCCAGTCTGTGGTAGAGCATTCCAAGCTTATACTGGTCTGATTAGACACAGTCAGACACATTGAAACTTGACTTTATCATGGTGATGTTATCTTGATCCTCTTCAAGAACGAAGGACAACAATCAACCAACCAAGCAATTATGTGCAAAATACTTGGGACTACTTCTTCCCTGAGTGCAGAAGAAAGAAAACCTTTCTCCCATTTTTCATTCTGTTTGGGTGGATGAAGAATTAGCTGGCCCTCCTCCAAGGCGTTCCTCTCCTGCTATGTAGAAGATTAGCATCGAGTACACAGCTGTTGTGCAGAGGGAGAGCCCTATGCAGGGAAACCAGCTGCTAGAAAACACTCTATAGAATCCCAGCCATGAATGCTATTCTCCTCTCTTCCAGTCACACCCCTAGGATGGGCTGTGTGCCAGCAGTTGCAGCATGGGGAGACCTCCTCTCCCTGTGCATTCAAATGCTGGCCAGTAAGTCAGTGAACAGGCCTTTGCTAAGCACTGGAAGGAGATGCAAAGAATATGGAATACTCCCTTCCTCAGGCTAGATTCACACATGAAGTAACTAGAGAATATCTTTACAGGGCAACTTATCAACTAGGGGAAAAGGATTGTGAGGGGCCAAGGGCAAGGGAAGGGATTGTTAAATCATCAGTGTGAACATTTGCTTTTTGGAAACTAGAAAATGCTATGAATCAGGGCTTGATTTATTGCTGTGTTGATTGTTTAGACTTAAGGAGGTGATAGAGAAAATGTCAATCATCCAGATTAAACTCGTGTATCCTGGTACATTTTTCTTTTCCTGGAAAGTCAATTGTTGAAACTGGCTGCACAAGATTTCTTGACGTGAAATACTTTCTAACAATCTGGACTATCCAGAGCTATAGAATGAGCTGCTTCATAAAATAGCAGACTTGTTTCCTGTGGCCTTCATGAAAAGGCTAGATGAACAGTTGGGTATTTTATGGGTAGGATTTTTCCATGAGAATGGGTCAGACTAAGTGTATTCTGAAGTCCCCTTAAGATCTTGAAATCCAGTGATTAAAAGAAGACAACTCTTCATCTTTCTCTGGTAGGTCCCTAATTCTCAAAGACCTGTACAATCCTCCAGACTTGCAGAACTATCTCATGGTTGAGGACTACTCCACAAAAAATTTATCATCACAAAAGAGCTGACTCCCTTTATTCACTTGTGTTCTCTAGAACTTACATGGTAACTTCCAGAATACTGTAGTTGAGATCTTTCCCTAGGAGAGGAGAAAATTTAGGACCAAGATTCCTCACCCCTTTCCACAGACCTGCACAGTACACCTGACTCACAAAACCAAGGAAAAGACAGGGTCTGTGTTTATTCCACGTTGTGCCTTTGTTTCTGTTTCATCCAGAAACTCAGTATATACCATTACCATCTCTAGTGACAAAAGTTTCTCTAAAGTTAATCCCTTCTCTCAGTATAATCCCTTCTCTCTCCCCTTTCTTTGCATCCTCTATATTTCTTGGAGTTCAAAGCTATGTTCCAGGAGGATGGTTAGTGGTACTCAGGATGAAGCAAGCTTCAAACTTTTCAAAAAGTAACCTCATCAAGGAGATCTCACATTGTTAAGATACTCCATCAAGTCAGCTCCTAAACAAAGACCTTATTCACGGACAAAAAGGAGTTTTGCATCTACATAAGGAATTTCACACCCAGGGCAACACTTGTGTGCACCTGCTACGATTATATTCTAGAGAAAGCTGTAATAGTAGAAAGATTGAGAAATCTGGATCAGAAACCCAGATTCTTCACCTGCTAACTTGGGCAAGTTACTTACAAGTCTCTGAGCTTTGGTTCTTTCACCTGTAAAATGGGGATGGTATTATCTGTACTATAATGTATAGGAAGTATTTATGACCATAGAACATAATATCAATAGGAATAGGGATGGGAATTGGAATACACCCCAGATGAGTAAACTCTCTCTATCAATGAAACATATTTTTGGAGAATCACTCCGAAAGGTTTAGTGACTTGTCATGTAACAGTGGCCAGAATGCAGGTTTTACTAGTTCC
This sequence comes from Potorous gilbertii, assembly GCA_028658325.1. Taxonomy (NCBI): domain Eukaryota; kingdom Metazoa; phylum Chordata; class Mammalia; order Diprotodontia; family Potoroidae; genus Potorous; species Potorous gilbertii. The sequence continues at coordinate 481,777,300 of CM053770.1, forward strand.
AAGGTCAGCTCTCAATTTTCTCACACTGCCTCTCATAATATAAATGTCACTAGTAGTAGGGTTCAAATGACTCTTTTGTGTAATAGTGTTTGCACTACAAATAGGTTTGGATGAATCCAAGTCAAGGGAGTGATCAGAAGCACTAGGGTAAGCACCTGAACTGTCAAACTTCCTAGACAACTCAAAGCACTATACAAAGTGCTTCTAACAAATCCTTACATTATACTGGTGAGGCAGAAATAGTTGCACCCATTTTGTAGATGGCACAATAAGGTTCAGTGAAGGAAAGTTATTTATCTGTGGCTGTGCAGGATGCAAGTAGCAGATGTGAATGAAAACAAGGCTGTCTCTATACTACAGGTCCTTTGTTTTATCCACCAGTGACTATAGATTCTTAAAGTGGATAAAATACCATTTTCATTCTTCACAGGCTTGGGGTGAATCTCATTCAGTTCCCATCAGTCAAATGCTCAGAAAGCCCCAGATGAAAGGCACCAAGATATGTAAACTACTGCTCTGCCTTTAGGCAGGCTGCTTTTCAGCTTTTGGCCACATGCATGGGCCAGGCTGTTTCCATCTGCTGACCTGTCAGGCAGCCCCTCTCCTGGGCTCCTTCCCTCCCTCCTTGGAGTTTCTTCAATGAAACATTTCACTCCTTGAAAAGCTGCTTCCCCAAGTGGGGTGGGGAGGGCCCAATATGGTTGTAGTTAGCTCTCTGGGGATGAACAGGATGCCTTCCCTTCATATATAACATTCCCAGAAAAATGGTATTAAAGCCTTCTCTCTCAACAAGAACTGAAGAAACAGGTTCCAACTGGGCCTTTCCCATATAAACAAGAATCTGAATATGATCACTCCTCCCCAGCCACCTTCTCACCCTAGAAGATCCCTCTTCATTTCTGTTTAGTCAACTCCTCTTGGAAGTGCCATTTTAAGGAAAGAACTCAGGCTGGCTTACTTCTTCATTCTTCTCTGGGCACCAATCCTTACTCTTTAGAGTACTCTTAGACTTCTTTTTCTACCATGACACTGCTTTGCCATTTTCATCCCCTCAAATATATTTCTTCCCATTCATTTTCAGTTTTCTTTTATGTATTGTCTTTTACCCTGTTAGACTTTACCCTTCCTTAGGATGGGGACTATCATTCTTTTTTTTTCTTATTCTTATTTTTTTCTTATTCTTATATTTTTTTTATTCTTATTTTTCTTCATTGCATTTAGGGCAGTGCCTGGTGCATAGTAAGTAATTAATAAATGCTTGTTGATTTGACACATCTCTTCATTCAAATTCTGCTTGATCTTTGTAATTTAATCACACTTACTTTTGATTTTTTTGATGTGTGGTTGTTCTTTCCATTTCCACTGTAGTTTCTGTGTATATTGTTTTCTTGACTCTGCTGACCTCACTCTGTACCAGTTCACATAGATCTTCCCATGCTTCTCTGTATGTGTACCCACATCATTTCTTACAGCACAGAAATATTCATGAACCACAATTTTGTTTAGCCATTCCCCAATTGATAAGCATCTGCTTTATTTCTACTGTTTTGCTCTCATAAAAAGTGTTAAAAATATTTTGGAGTATATTAAGTGTTTTCATATAATTTCTAACACCAAGGGCCATTGTTCAGCTGTTGTTGAGTCATGTTCAGCTCTTCATAACCCCATTGGAGGTCTTTTTGGCAAAGATACCAGGCCCAGCACTCTATCCTCTATAACACCTAGCTGCCCGTCTGTTGTTATTTTTGAATCTTTACAGTCACATTCGACTCTCCCTGACTCCATTTGGAGTTTTCTTGGCAGATATACTAGAGTAGTTTGTCATTTCTTTCTCCAGTTCATTTTAGAGATGAGAAAACTGAAGAAAATAGGGTTAAGTAACTTGTTCAGGATCACTTACTTAAGTGTCTAAGGCTGGATTTGAACTTAAATTCTACTGACTCTAGGGTCAGAGCTCTATCACTGAGCCACCTAGCTGCCCTCTAAATAACCTTAGACTAAAAGTGCTATAGGTTTAAGTAATAATATATGGGAAGAAGATGATGTTTTGAAATGAATTCAACTTTCGTAGTGGCAGAAAAAGGAAATGGGCTAGTTAGAAGGTAAGCTTTGGGAAGGTTAATTGGCTTGCACCAACATCTCTTACTTCAGAAGAATAACAAAAAAGAAGAGAAGACTACTTTGAAAAGTAAAGTAGTTGATACTGAACTAAAATTGCATGTTAAAAAAAAGAAAAAAGTCAGTGTCAGAGTCAGAATTTGAACCCAGAGCTCTTTCAATTTCCTATTCAATGACCATACCATACTACCTCAGAGATGTAAGGCTGTGGCTCTCAGTAATTCGATTTTAAAAGAGTAGATTCTTGCAGCCCTTAGTCCATCCAGTTTCTCCATTCTCAACTTCTCAAACTCTTTGGAGAATCAGAGACTTGGAAACCCAGAAAGAAAGAAGTCCCTTTTGAGGTGGGAGGAGGCTGGGTGGATCAAAGGATAAACCTTAGACTTAGGTGGAATAATATATTGTTTACACGATCTGATTTGTCCAGGTTCAAGGAAGAGAACTAGAAATAGGAGTAAGCAAAGTAGCCAGTTCATTTGCACATAACATACAGAAGAAAGTTGTGATAAAGCACATTAAAATATTGCCTTATCAATGCACATATTTTTAATATCAGTAATTTCTGTTCTTTTTGGGTGAGAGTAGAGTATACAACTTCTTCTTCCCTAGGTTTCTAAATAAGTTTCGAGCCCTTGTGAGGTTGCCTTAGGGTGCTTAACAGTAGGGTAGGGCAATATACTTTGTCTCGGGGCACTAACTTCTGTGGGTGGGTGGGAAATGGAGGGGATAAATATTTCCTTGGCTGGAATTAGCATGACTGACCATGCTCCCTTGTTCAGTCTTGGATCATCATGTGTCACTGTGGAGCCTCTCTCGGGGTCCACCTTCCCCTGTGCCACACCACCTTGCCTCCTCCCTTAGGGTAGTGGGGTTGGGGACTATCCATCATGCTTCCACATCATGGAGCAGACTCCCTAGAGAGATGGATCACCTTCTCCCCCAGAATGACTGCACCTGGCTCTGATTGTCCCTTCTTGCAAGACCTCTCTGATCCTTGACCAACTTAATTTGTCCCAGGTACAAACAGTTCCTAGTTATAGCACTGGCCTTTAATGTGAGTAACTCAAATTTATATAGTGTTTTAGCTTTGAAAACTGCATAGATATTTATTTATGATCTTTCATGAGTTAATAACGAGGCTTTGATCCTTCACACACACCATCTCATTCAAGCCCAATAACCTACTGAAATAGTTACTACAGATATTATTAACCTCATTTACAGACCTGGGAACTCAGACATAGAAAGATTGAGGGACTTACATGTGGCCACACAGCTAATAAATGCTTGAAGGAAGATTTGAAGTCTACTCTTCCTGACTCCGAATTTATATTGCAATGCTACCCCAAATAAAGACTAGTTCTTGCATTCCTGAGGGAACTAGATGGCACAGTAGAGAGTGCTGGGCCTGGAATCAGAAAGACTTGAGTTCAAGTCCAACCTCAGGCACTTAATAGCCATGTGACTCCAGTCAAGTCACTTAATCTGTCTGCCTCAGTTTCCTAAGCTGTAGAATGGGGCTAATAATAGTACCTACTTCCTAGGGTTGTTGTGAGGATCAAATAACATAATATTTTAAAAGTGCTTAGCACATATTATATATATATATATATATATATGTATATATATATACACACATACACACATATGTGTATATATACACTTACACACATACATATATATATATATATATATCACTTATAGATTCACACATACATACACACTTACCTGCATGCACACACAAATTTCCTTCCCCCTACACTCATGGAGTTTCCTTTCTCATAGGAAGCTATGATAAACAAATTCCCACAATGCATAATTCAATTGAATAGGCATCTACTGAGTGCACTGCGTGTGCTTGGCACTTTACTAGGTAGTGGGGTTACAGAACAAAGATATGCACTCAAGAAAACCTAGTTATGGTCCTAGAACAGTAGAACAGTCCCAGAAATTTCCCTTTGAAATAAAAAGATGCATATACTACCTGAGATTCACCTAACACTTTTTGCTCTTGTTAGCCATTAATTTCTATGCCATATTAAATCTCCTTATTATAATAGGTGAGAGTAAACCAACATTGAAAAAAAATCAAAGAATTTGATATGAAGGTGTAAAGCCTCAAAATTTGAAGGTACATTAAAGTATCTTTCTTTTCAAGGCTTTCAACTGTCATTCCTGGACTTCATCTCAAGTCTTATTTCCTCATTTTTCCCTGTCTCTGGCTTTAAAGTGAGGGTAAGCTCCTTTCATTCATCTAACCTACTTTCATATCAAGAATCTCCCTCTGTAACTCAAAACCAGCTGTAGGTACTGCTGTTGAAGACCTAATTTTGAGGATACACTTTCAAAGCCTGCTTCTGATCCCTGTGCAAATATGATCTCCTCTGAATAGTTTCTGCTTCTTCCCCTCTTCCCTTGAGGAAATGAAACTGAAAGGCACTATTTTATAAGTCCCCACTACACCTTCAATCTTCCTAACCCATCTGATGATATATTTTTCTACTCTGTTACTGATAACATTTTTCCTTTGTTTCTTTTTGAAAAATTACTCCAGATCCCTCCCTTCTAGAATTTGGTTTAATTCTTCTCACAATAATAAAACTTTGTTAGCTTTAGTATACTGACTTAAACTGGCTCACATGCTGAGGGGGCCAACTCTCTTTTACCCATTAGAGCAAGGCACCCGTGATTAAAGATTGTGATCCCAAATGAGCCAGTTGAACTTGACTAAAGAGGCAGTTTTCTGTTTACTCATGATATAGGACCGCCTCAATTAAAACTGAGTCCTTCCTTGGAAGAAAGGACCTTCATAGCTAGCAGAAATTGGAATGTAAGAACAGGGAGCTATAAGGGCCAGAAATCCACCCTTCATTTTTTACAGGTGAAGGAAATGAGGCCCAGGGAAGAGAAGTGACTCAACCAATATTGTACAGGAAATGACAAAAGGAGGATTTGAACCCAGGTCTTTTCACTCCAGTCCAGCTGTTCTTTTCACTAAACCACACTATAAGACAAGATATTGCTTCACCCTTAGAGGAGTGAGCATGGGTCCTAGATAGAAGAAACTTGACTAGGAATATATGACCTGACTCAACCACAAGTAGTAGTCTTGAACTCAAGACTTTGCTCTTCTGGGATCTTTCTCTTAACCCTACCTATTTTTCTGTAGGCTGAACAAAGAAATAGAGTCTTGGCTATCCTCTTAAATGCTCTTTCCCTAATACTATTCTATTCTCTTAGATTGAGTAGAGCAGCAGAAATTTGGCTCACTTCTTATGTTCTCTCTCCCTCTTTCTATTTGTATTTGTCTGTCCTTGTCTTATTTTGGTTAACCAAGAAGCATTCCTTGACTCACTGGGAAAAGACACAAGTAGATAAATCACTACTGTCATTCTTTTTTTAAAGAATAATTGAGTCATATTTTAGGATTATTATAATATATATTCAAATAGATCTGTGATTTTATGGATTTCTTCACCAAACATTGAGATTACCATGACTTCCCATATTGTGTGACTGTCCCGATATCATGAGGATAGCAAGTGGGGCACACAGTCTGTCCACCTATCATCTCTACTCTTCACTATGTAGCCAGTACATCTTCCTAGCTGATACCTTCCTATCTTTCTTGGTTATAGATATTGTACCCTGCTCACACCTACTATAAGCTTCTCCCTTATTATCTGTGACATTTATTTAAGTATTGCAAGCCAGGGTTCTTTTCTGAGACTGTTTTGGTCCCCTTGTGAGAATTATTTGACATCAGTATTTAATTTGGAGGATCTTACCAAATTCTTCATAGTATTTCTGTACCTCTTCATACTTCGCAATTAATATTGGTACATAAACTGCAATTATTTTTATGGTGGTCTTTTTTTTATTTTGCAAACACTTGACATGAGATTTATAATACAATATTATCAAGTATTCCATTAAATGATATTTCTTGTTGTCTTTATATGTGTTGTAACCTTTTCTTTGCTTTTTCAAGGAACTTTTGAGTTTTCCTTGCAGTTAGACGCCAATTCCTTCTTTCTTCTGGCTTAGTTCATAATGAGATTGCAAGATTGAAATAATTACAACAATAACTAATATTTATGTGTATAGGGCTTTATATCAAATTTAGTCAACAAGCATTTATTAAGAACCCATTTGGGTCCAGGTATTGAGCTAGATGCTGATGAGACAAAGAAAAGGGAAAAAAAAGCCAAAAATGGTTGTTTTTTTTCCTTAAGTGGCTAACGTGAGAAATGTGGAAGACAACAGTCAAACAGCTATGTACGCACGCGATGATACAGGGGCTTATCTCATAGAGAAGACCCTAGCATTAAGGTGGAAAGGGTTGGATTTAACAGGGAACTGAAAGAAGCCAGGAAGCAGAAATGAGGAGGGAGAGAATTCCAGGTCTGTAAATTCAAAGGTTAACAAAGCACTTTAAATGTATTATTTCTAGTGCAGGTGCTATTATTTTCCACATTTTTTTGTAGAAGAGAAAATTGAAGAAGACAGAAGTTAAATGACTTGGCCAGGATGACTTAGCTCTTAAGTTCTGACTCAGAATTTGAACTCTGGTCTTCTTGCCTCTAAGTCCAGTGCTCTGCCTCCTTTGTTGCCTAGCAGCCTCATAGAATACCAACATCCAAGGAAGTTTTACACATGGTCTAGAGACTCTTAGCATCTTCTGTCTTCTTCATTTCAGTAATTCAGGAAACATTTGTTAAGCGGATCTATGTGTCAGGCACTGTGCTAAGTTTCATCACTAAGACATCATCATTATAGAAGAGGGCCACACAGCACTGAAGGCTATTTTATATTTTTCTTTGTTTTATGGCATGACATAGTCAAAACTATTGGCCAGTAGGCCAATCAAATGGCCAGCCTGTTGAAGATGAACGTTTTTAAGCCTTGCCAAGCTGGTCCTCCTAGCAAAGTTGCTCAGTCTCTTCCTGGTAACAGACTAGAGCCTTTTCAACCTAGTTAGGACATACTATAGCCTAGATTCTTTTGGTATAGCCCTTGAGGGTTTGGAGTTACTTTCATGCCATAATGACACATCAGAATTAAGCTCTGTGGGAGGAAAAATGTATTTATGACATTAGAGTCAGAGTGTGTAATCTGACATAAGAAATTTTTTTACTTTATAGTCCATATACCTGATAGAATTTGCTCACTAGATATCTCTTTCTTGAGTAAAATTATGTCTTTATTTTGAGGGGCTAAGCTTTTGGACACTCTACTGGTTAAAGCTTTGAAAATTCCAAGATTACTGACTCCCAACATATTTGGGATACAACAGGCTCTATAGTACTTGCCAGGCCCCCAGTCGATACCTTTACAAATTACCTTAAAAAAGGAGGCATCCCTTCTTTCCCAACCAACCCAATATTTCATTAGATGCAAGAAGAGAGTGAAAACAAGTGGGCAGTGAAGTGCATCAGAATTCAATTAGTAACAAATTTCACTGGAAAAATCTGGTCAAAGTTGAGCCTTAGAAATCCACAGGAAAATTCCATTTAATTGCTGGACAGTAAAACCCTCATCAGGTTTGGATGAGGTTAAGTTTAACCTCTATCCAAATGAGGAAAAAATCCTGTTTGGATTTACTTTTTAATTCCAATAGATGAAAATTTGGACATTTCAGTGTATCTGAGAGACAAGACCAAAAAACCCTTCCTATAAGTCACAGTGACCTCAACTTCAGCTTTTGTCCATTTTAGTCATGATATCTGGAGCTAAAACCAAACTGAATCTTGGCCACCAAGTAACTCAACATACTTTCATGGTATGAGTATTATAAAACTTGTTACACAGAGAGAAACTGGAGGACAGAGAAAGAATGTCATGTCCCTTCCAACTCTATCTTGTCCACCAGATTAACATTTTCTTTGCTTTTCTCCAAAGGATATTTTGTCTCTAACTCAATGGGGAGTGGTGGGAAGGAGGTGTGGCTTTTTCCATTTAAATACTCAAAGTTTCTATTCCCTCTCGTCTCCCAAATTCCATTTGTCTATTGTCTCTGAACCTCCCAATTTTGTTATTAGATCTGGTTTCAGTCAATGTCTCTTTTAATGATGTGAAGAGAGGTGGTAAGTGTATATTAATGAGATTCACAAATGAGTCAATTGAGAAGCTCTAACAGGATCTGGTGATGACAGGGCATTAATATAAGCATCTAGAGAAACCCAAATAAGAGATGTATAATCACCAAATGGGATTGAATCTGAACAAGTGACATTAATGCACCAGAGGAAATTAACCCAAAGGTCATATACTCCAAAGTAGAGAGAACAAAAGAGACCAAAGGGAAATAGTGACCAGCAAATGATAAACGAATTCTCAATATGATAGAATCAGCCAAATTACCTTCAGTGTGGTAGGAGATTGGCTATCATAAATCTGTGACACGAGGCCTCATAGTTTCTTAAGGAAAGGAGAGTTTCCTCCTTTTCCTTCTCTTTCACCTTCTCCTCCTCTCCCTCCTCCTTGCGTTCCTGTAGATACCATAGATCAGACACCATACAATTCTAAAGCAACGTCACACTCAAAAGCAATCACAGGAGTGGAGTGTGGAAAATGAAGATGTTGCTGAGCCAGATACCACATTGGTGTAAAAGCACATGGAACTGGCCACTCCCCTGTCAGTTAAGAAGAATCCCAGAATCTCAAAGTTGAAAGGGACCTCTGAGGTCATCTGTGATAGATTTTGAAAGGCAGGCAGCTGTGACTTGAGGGGAAAAGGGCTCCCAGCTGGCAGAGGTAGTGACTGATTACCTCTAGACAATAATAGTGTCCGGATATTTCTCCTTAGGCTGTTGTTCAGCTAAGTAGGTGTACTCAGGGCTGAAGCCAGACCCTGGGTGTTTTGTGTAGAGTGAGGTTACATATGATGCTAGTTTACACACACACACACACACACACACACACATACACACACATATATACATGCACATACATGTATATATACACATATTTCTGTATATATATGCAAGTAGCTGGATTGTGAGCACATGTATTCTCAGTAGGTTATGAGTCACTGCATGTGAGGGGAGAGTGTTTAGGTGTAGATTCCAGGAAAATTAGAAAATGCATTTTGTGCCTTCAGGGGCAGGATTTGACAGTGTGGAGAGAGAGAGTACTGGAATTTGGTCGACTTTCACCCTTTCACCCCTTCTTTGACTTTGGAGACTGAGAGCTAATCCCCATGGAATGATCTAAGGATTTGGGGACTGTAATAATCAAACTTGGTAGTTGTGACCTGATTCGGTACTTCTAATCGTGTCTGCATTCAAAACTAGAGCACCCAGGACCACAACAGCAGACTTCCATCCTTTGTTTGAAAGATGGAGGTGTGTGGATGTGCGTGTGTGTGTGTTTCAGTCTGTAACAATCTATAGGACAATCTATAATTAAATAGAAATCCCTCTACAGAAATACATATCAACATGACTCACATTCTGTAATTCATGTATAGGCAACTGAGGCAATGAATACTATTACTGGCAGCTAGGGGGCATAGTGAGTAGAGTCAGAAAGATTTTAGTTAAAATCTGGCCTCAGACACTTACTAGCTGTGTGACCCCTAGATACATGAACTTCCTGACTCCTGGCCCAGTGCTCTAACCACCGTGTCACCAACTCCCTACTATTTTCAAGGTGTTGTGCCAGGTATTAGGAATACAGTTATAAAGATTAATAAAGGGATGAAGTGGATGGTTGGGGTGGGGAGGAAGCCAACAAGTTTTCTGCTTTTCCTACTCAAGTTCACTTTGATGTCTCCCTATCACTCCCACTCTGCTCTGGCCTCACTCTCCTCTCTTCATGGTTTTCACCCTAGGATTAACCAATTGAACAAATACTAAAAATGGCCTCCACTGCCCCTTTTCTTGAATCATAATCCATTGCAGGGCAGCTGGGTGATGAAGTGGACAGAGTGCTGAACCTAGAATCAGGAAGAGTCATCTTCCTGAATTTGAATCTAGCCTCAAACATTTACTAGCTGTGTGACCCAAAGTAAGAAACACCTCCGTTTGCCCCAGTTTCCTCATCTGTAAAATGAGTTCAAGAAGGAAATGCTAACCCACTCCAGTATCTTTACCAAGAAAAACCCAAACAGGGTCATGCAGATTTGAACACAACTGAATAACAACAACGCAACTGTTTTTTCCATTAGATATCTCATATTTTCTTTTACTTTTTTTTTCAGTCTTTTGACTTTGTTTTTATTATTTCCTCGTTTCCCATGGACTTACAAGCTTCTACTCAGCCAATTCTTATTTTTGAGGAGTTACTTTTCTTACTTGAGGTTTTGTGCCTCTTATCATTTGGCTAATTCTGATTTTTAGGGAGGTGTTTTCTTCCTATTTTTAGTACCTCTTCTACAAAGCTGTCAATTTTATTTTCATAATTTTCTTGCATAGCTCTCATTTCTTTCCCAAACTTATCCTCTTCTCTTATTTGATTTAAAAAAATTATTTTAGCTTTTCTTTAAAAATCATTTTAGCTCTTCTAAGAATTCTTATTGGTCATGTGCCCAATCCTCATTTTTTAAATGAAGTGTTGCTTGTAGAAATTTCAAGTCATTATCTTCTGTGTTTGTATCTTAAGCTTCCCTATCATGGTAGAAGATTTTTATGGTTAGATTATTTTTGTTGTTGTAGTCTGCTCATTTTTCATGCTTTTCTTTTGCCTTTGGACTTTATGTTAGAGTTGAATTCTGTTTACCGCTGGTGAGACTGGGGTAGGGAGAGAGGTATGACTCTTCCAACAGGAGTCCATCTCCCTTGACTTTCAGTCATCAATTACTTTGGAGGCAGCCCCAATCATTGGAAGACCAATCATAAGACTTTTCTGTGACTTCTCAAGTCTCAAGGGGCTAGGGCTAACATCCCTTCCATCCAGAGATAGTATCTGTTCTTCTGTAATCTCATCAGATTGATGGTGGGGCAGCAGTAATCAATTTGATCAGAGGTTCCCTTCAAATTTATATGTTTTAGATTTACTTATTTACCCTGGTGAATGTAAAGTCTTTAAAGGCAGGGACTGTTTTGTTTTTCCTTTGAATCTCAAGCATCTACAACAAAGAGCCTGCAGGGATGAAGAACCTGTGGCTCTGAGATGACATGTGGCCCTCTAGGTCCTCAGGTTTGGTCCTTTGGCTGAATCCAAACTTCATTAAACAAATCGCCTTAATAAAAGGATTTGTTTTATAAAACTTGGACTCAGTCAGAAGGTAGCAGCCAAGGACCTAGAAAGCCACATGTGGCCTTGAGACCACAGGCTCCCCACCCCTGGTAGATATTCATTGATTGATTTCTTCCTTGAATTATATTCTTCAATTTTTTTTTCCTTTACAAAGTTCTGATTTTAAGTTCTTCCTTGTACTAAGCCAAAATCTTTCTTCCTGTACTTTACACTTGAGGAATATGAGGGGTTTCATAGGGCTCAGAATTAATCTAGTCCAATCCATATCTGAACAGAAATTCCTTCTACAACTTTGCCCCATTGGTCCCAGTTCACCCCTCAAGAAGAAAGCAGAAGAAATTGGATCCCTCTTCCACAGTATAGCCCTTTTAATGTTGGAGAAGAGCCCTCATTTCTGCTACTGTCATCTCTTCTGAGACCAAATATGGCAGTGGCATCTCATAGAATCCGAATTCCAGCAATTTATTTCTGGGAGAGTAGGCCCCAGAGGCAAGGGATGGGGGTTTTATCCTCTACTCACTGGTCTCAGAGTATCTGGTACTTTTGTTCTTGGCCACAAAAACTTTAGTTCTGAGCTTTGGATCCGATAGCTAATCAGGGGTACTGATCGTTTCCATATGAGCTGCCTCTGAAAATCTCTTGGCATGGAGTGGTACAACTCCATCTCCAGTGTTAAAAGTTCTTGATCAGTTGTTCCCAACAACCCACCAGAGACGCCTGCTGTTTTTCAGGAAATTCCACAGCATTGGGCCAAACCTCATTGTTCAAATACCCCCTGAACATCTCCTGAGGAGTGGCTCTAAATATCAGCCAGAAAGAAGGAAGAAATGGATACAGACCCAAGGATATTGGAACTATGGGCAGGAAGCAATAAAATGATATGCAGCTTGGAAAAAAAATGCAGATTGCTACATCTGGAGAGAAAATAATACTCCCTCTCCATCCACTCTCATAATCTCCATCAGGAAACCCAGCTGAAAACAATGACTAAAAGTCATTAGTAATAGATTATTGATGGTATAGGGCTTATTTGGAGTGGAAGAAGAATGAAAAGTCCTGTTAAATGAAAAGTCTTCTTCTTATCTTCCTGGGCCCACTGAGGTAGTACCTGTAAAAAATTGCATGTAGTAAAGCTAGCATGGTATCTGGGCATCCATTTCTTCAATATGTATGTTGAGAACAGTGGAACTTGGTAGGTATATATAGGGAATGGAAACTATACTGAGTGCACACATATCCAACCATAGGCAAAATTGTGAATTTAGAAAAATTTAACCTTAGTCAAATGAGCCTCCCCATTCTTTGCCCATTTTCAATAGTGATTTCTCTTACCTGCATAAGGCTCAGAGCACACTCACAATATCTCTTCAATACTATTTAGTTCAACAAATCTTAGGAGAACAGCAAGACACTGGAGTTATTAGGAAAGTAGACATTAGGAGAATAACATACCAACCAACCAAACAGCCAAAAAACATACCGTGATATCAATGCACGTAGATATTGAAATGTAATCAGAATGGGCCAAGAAGGATATCAGAGAAAGGACTCAAGGAAAATTTGAATAGGATCTACTCACTAAATGAATGGTTGCGGGGTGGGGGGAGTAACCACTGAGCTTAACTTTGAAGGAAGAAGAGGATTCTTTTAAAAGGCAATCCTTTCCCTCTCCCTTACACGTTGCTAATAAGGTATATTCCAGAGATAATGGACAGACTGTACAATGGCAGGAAGTCAGAACATGGAATATGAGGTTTAACTAATGGCTTGGAGTTCAGTTTGACTAGGTTTTCTCTAAATATTGCACACTTTCCTCAATAAATGTCAGTCGGTCAGTGTTTATGAAGCACCTACTATGTGCTAGGCAATGTACTAAGCCTTGTCTGTCTGTCTGTATTCATCCTTCATTTTCAAAGAAGACCATGACATCAGGGAAATGAAGATGTGACTTGTACTTGACTTTGTTTTGAGTGAGGGAGGGCTGTGCAGGTCACCAACCTCACTTTCTCCTCCTGAGTCATTTGGGTCCAGTGACCAGATATTCCTAGGGATACAAGAAAAGGCAACCCTCCTCTCAAACAAAAGCAAAAACACATCAGTCTCTGCTCCCAAGGAGCTCACAGTCTAATGGGGGAAACAACATACAAACAACTCTTCACCTACAAGAGGCATACAGGACAAACTGGGAATAATCTCAGAGGGAGGCACTAAGATTAAGGAGGCCTGGAAAAGACTTCTTGCAGAACATTGAACTCTGTAAAAAAAAGGTGACAAAAAGAGCCTGAGCACTATCTTAAAAAATTTAAAAATGCTAAATTTATTAGATCCTCAAGGTAAAGTAAATGTAGAAAGAATCTACCAATCAGTTCCTCAAAGAAGTTTGAAAAAGGAAAATTGACATCGAGAATAAGTTATTTCCAAAATGATAACAATCTTCCACTGTGGTTATAAAAGATGGTTTCTTATTTTTCTTAGGGCATGAAAACAAAATTCATCTTTCTGTCAGACAAACCGCAAACAGTCAATATGCAATTTTTCTGTAGTCACCAAAAAAAAAAAATACTAGTTATCAGGGATTCCCAGTCCTCATAATAGTTATATATAAATTAGCTATCAGAAGCAAGGCACCAAAAGTCAGAAGCAAAACACTTTTGAGAATGGACAGAGTAAAAGGAGAGAGAGAGAGAGAGAGAGAGAGAGAGAGAGAGAGAGAGAGAGAGAGAGAGAGAGAGAGCAGCATAAACAGGAGAAAAATAGGATGGAGAGAAATATATAGTTGGTAATCTGTGAAAAAAATTATAGTGAATTTTTTCTGATAAAGACTTATTTCTCAAACATATAGGAAACTCGATAAAATTTATAGAAATAATTCATCAATTGATAAATGGTCAAAAGATATGAACAGGCAGTTTTCAGACAAAGTAATCAAAGCTATCTATAGTCATATAAAAAAAGTTCTAAATCACAATTAGTGAGAGAAATGCAAATTAAAACAACTCTGAGCTACTATCTATACCTGTCAGATTGGCTAATGTGACAGATAAAGAAAACAACAAATGTTGGAGGGAATGTGAGAAAATTAAAACACTAATGTACTATTGGTGAAGTTATATACTGATTCAACTATCCTGAGAGCGATTTGGAGCTATATCCAAAGGTCTATAAAACTGCACATACCCTTTGACCAAGCAATACAGATCTGAATCCCAAAGAGATAAAAAACAAAAAGGAAAAGGAACATTTTGTACAAAAATACTTATAGTAACTCTTTTAGTGATGGCATGGAATTGGAAATCGAGGGGCCTGGAATGCATTCCCTCCTCACCTCTGCTTCGCAGACTCTTTCTTTTCCTTCAAGATGTAGCTCAAGCAAAAACTTCTATATGAAAACTTCTTAACTTCCCTTTCCTGCTGCCACTGCTCCTACCTTTCAAACTACATTGTATTAAACTACTTTGCATTTGTTATCTTTATATAATTTATATATACATTAATATATACCCTTGTCTTTCCCGCTATAATATAAATTACTAGCAAATAGGGATTATTTCATTGTATTTGTAACTCTAGCCCCTAGCATAGCATTTGACACATAATATATTCTCAATAAATATTTGTTGAGTGATGGGTTGATTGATGATGAATGGAATTCCTGATTTGTCTCCAGTGATGTCAGCTTTCTTGATGATCATTGGTGCCTGAGAGCTAGAGGGATGGACTGTTGTCAAATCAAGTCAAGCAGCATTTATTAAGTACCTACTATGTGCCAGTCCCACCCCATACCTTTTATTACCTAGAAGTCGTTAGTATCAAATGGTTCCACTCTTACCTTTTGGCCTCTTTGACCTTAAGACTTTTTCCCAGCACTATTTCCCCCTTCCCGAAAAAATTCTCTCCAGTCTGCTACTCCCAACCCCTGTGGTAATGTCAGCTTACAGGAGAAGTACATGTCAACAGGAGACATTTGCTTGCCTGGGTAAGCCTGTGACTGAGCTTACAGTCCCTGGATATCTTCTGCTTTTATTTCTTTTCTCCGTATATGTCAACAGCTTGAAATCCTGAGAAAATGCACAATTCCATCCTTGGTGGTTACCTCCTTAGCCGGAGATCATGAGTTTCTGAATTGGTAGCATGGAGCTTAGTACATAGTAGGTGATTAATAAATGATCACTTTCTTCCCTCTGAAGAAAGAAGCAAAACCATAATGAATTTTGCCTCAAACTTTTCAGCATCTCACGTTCAAGAAAAATACATATCATAATTTCCTTTCTTCTTTGCACATATGGGGTACCATGGGTGTGAAGATTACCTATATTGTCAGACATGGTTGATGTGTTGGTTTTTATGAATTTCTCTTTTTTAAAGATTATTTGTTATAAGGGATGACTGGATGGGAAAAGAGGAAGGGCTATATTTAGAAATGAAAGTGATGTAAAAATGAATACCAAATTTTTTAATGTTTAAAAAGAGAAAAGAATCCATTTCAGCCGAAGATAGAGGGCATATGAATTCATTCAGAATCTTTCCTCTTGAGGCAGGAAAACAGGATCTCCCAGAGACATGAAGGTGAAAGCAGTTTAGTGCAAAGAAAAAAAAAAATCACACACCAGTTCCTTTACAATCCTTCCCACTAATGGATGTGAAGGGAGCTGAGAACCTCTAATATCTTCTGCCAAGTAAAAAGAGCAGGTTTGAAGTAAGGCTAATACTTCACAGTCAAGCTGACCTCTAGGAAGTTTAATCAATTCTAATGAAATCCAACACCCTTTCTGACATCAGAGCAGCGTCTCAGGCCTGACATCAAAGGGAATAAAATGAACCCTTTCATCCCCCTCATTCGCTGTTTTCTGTGGTGTGCTTTAAGTTAGAGCACTTTCAGGGTCTTCTCTTGCTCCTGCCATGATTCTTAGGGACAGAAGTCCTAAGGGGATATAGGGTGAGGAAGGCAGGGCTGACCTAGGTCTAGTAGAGGGCTCTCCATGGGATTTTAGCAATACAGTTTCCATCCCTTGTGTCTGAAATTCCATGATTATTTTTTCATTTCCTCAGTTCCTGTTAAAATGCATTTTTGCCACGCTCTCAGCCTTGTTACCCTTGGTAACACATCAATGCTCATCAGTCAGTATACCTCAGTGTGAATGAGTTTAGAATTTCACTTCCCGAAATGGACGACTATGAACCGGGAGGTGGGGGGAAGAAACAAAAAAGTAGGGTAATGGATATCTGGGGATTAAGAGACAGGAAGGAAGGGGCTCCAAGGATGGGAGAAAGGAGCAAAATAAAGTGGGGTAGTACAAGTTGATTTAAGGAGGAAACAGCACCAGTGACTGAGGGGAAGTGGCTCCTGGGTCCTTTACTCTTTTCTCTCTAAACTCCCTTTCTTGGTAACCCCATAAGCTCGCATGGGTTCCATTGGCAGCATGGAGTAGAAAGATTCCCAGACCAACAAATCCAGCTCTGATACCTCTCCTGAGCAACAGTCCCACATCACTGATTGCCTTTTGGACTTCTTTAACTTGGTGTCCCACAGACTTCTTCAACTAAGCATGTCTCAAACAGAATCCATTATCTTTCTCTCAAAATTCTCTCCTCTTCTAGTCATCAGGTTGACAACCTTGGTTTCATCCTCAACTCCTTATTCTTGGTCAAGACAAACATTCAATCTACTGACAAATCTTGTTCTTTCTACTTTTACACCATCACCTCTATGTCCCTTTCTCTGCACCCATGTAGCCACTATTCTTATTTGGGCCCTCCTCACCTCTCCCTTGGAAAACTGTGATAGTCTCCTAATTGGTCTCCTTGTCACACCTCTCTCTCCTCCCATTCATCCTCCATGTTCATCTGCCATAGTGATTTCCATAAAGAAATTTCCCTACTCAGTAAACTCCAGTGGTTCCCTAATGCCTCTAGGTTTAAATATAAAATCCTCTGGCATTTTAAAAAACTTTTTTATTAAAAGTTTTTTTTATTAATCAATAAAAATCTATTTTCTCTTCCTCCCACTACCCAAATGATTAGGGAAAAGAACAAAACAAATGATTGTAACAAATGTTCATAATCAAGTAAAACAAACACCTTCACTAGTTGTGTGTGTTTGTAATTGTTCATCATTTGTTCTCAAAGAGAATCAACGACAGCACAAGGGTGATTTCTTGACTTTCAAGTGAAATGAATTTCAGTGGGCAGAGCTGCACAGTCATCAGTCTCCCTCTTTGCTCCATCCAACACCAGTAGCAAGACAAAAGTCAAGATGAACAGCTGTTTGTGAATAATGTGTGTGTGTACAGTGTATAGATATAGTGTGTGTATATGTATATGTACATGTTCATATATATACATATATATATGTATATATATGAATAGTGTGTGTACATAAACTCTACTGCCTCTTGGTTTCCCTGGATTTCTTCAAGACTCAGGTTAAATCCCACCTTTGACAGGAAGTCTTTTCTGGTCCCCCAATTACTAATGCCTTCTCCTCAGAAGCTGTCTTCCATTCACTCTGTCCTAGGTCCACATCTTATCTGTGTCTAGTTATGTTCCTATGCTATTTCCCATTGGAATGCAAGTACTTTGAAAGTAAGAACCACTTTTGCCGTTCCTTGTACAGAACAGGGCATGGACCATAGTAATAATTTGATATGTGGTAATTGACTAAATGGCTAAACTGAGCATAAGATGAAGATGAGGCAGAGACGTTAAGTGACTTTTCCAATGTCTCTAGGAAACAGTAATTGAAGACAAGTTCTGAACTCAGTTCATCCTTTCTGGATGTGCAGAGGTCCAGATACTATATCATCTAACTATCTCCAAAATAATTGATATATATGTATATGAATAATTTCTAAAAATTACAATTAATAACTAGCATTCCTATGGGACTTTAAGGTTTGCCAAGTGTTTTACAAATTTATCTCATTTAATCCTTAAAACAACCCTGGGAGGTAGGTGCTTTTATTATGCACACTTTACAGATTAGGAAACTGAGAGAGCATTTAAAGTTCCACAGCTAAGTGTCTAAGGCTAGATTTGAATTCACATTTTCCTGACTTCTAGAGCTCTAATCCATTTTCTACAAAGCTTCAAGAAGATTTGCAAAATACTTTACTTAGGGTATTTCGCTTGATCCTCCTCTAGCAGATTTTTTTTAAACCTAGACTGGTTTTTGAATTCTATTCCTGTCGATTTTCTTGAGAGCCCTTTTCCTTTTCGTGATCATTTGCATGACTGTGTCTCCAGAATTTTATTCTTTAGAGCATATGGTCCATCTCCTTCTCTTAGTTGTCTACTCCCGCTGCTTCCTATACGCTTGATATCAAAACTCTGTTGCTGTTCTTTTACAACAATCACCTGCTGTAGAAATTATTCTAATTTCACAAAGGACTATAGAATCTTGTGGAGAAAAAAGCTAAAAGAATCATAAAAGCGACAGCCTATGGTATAATGGAAATAGGATCTGAACCTTGGTTCTGACATTTTGTTAGTTGTGTGAGCTTGGATAAGTCCACTCTTGGGATCAATTTCCTTTCTGCAAAATGTGAATAATGATGCTCACATGATCTACCTTATGAAGTTATTGAAAGGAAATGCTTTCTAAAAAGTAAAGGACTCAATCTAAAACTTGGGTGTTCTCAGAGAATTGATAGAACTCCCACTCTCTGGATCTTGGCTCCACCTAGTGGCTTTGTTTTCTTTTGAGTGAAATTTTGGGGAGGCCACTTTGCTCTAATACTTTCCTCAACTTGAAGTTTGTTTCACCCTCTTTCTATCCTTTTTTCTATTGCTTTTTTGCCAAGTTTTTGGAGAAAGAAACAATTTCTTACCACAATGGATTTTGATGGCGGACAACTTCCCATTGAGAAAGAAACTGCCATCCCTTTTTAACAAGGTCTGCTTCCAGTCATTTCAGTCATGTCTGATTCTTCATGACCCCATTTGAGGTTTTCTTGGCAAAGATACTGGAGTAGTTTGCCATTTCCTTCTCCAATTCATTTTACAGAGGCGAAAACTGGGGGAAACAGGATTAAATGACTTGTCCAGGGTCACACAAGTAGTAAGTACCAGATTTTAACTCAGGAAGATGAATCTTTCTGACTCAGGCCCAGTACTCTCTCTACTCCATATTCTCTCTTCTAATGTAGATTACAGAATTGGAGAGGGGAAGGAACCTCTTCTTGATCTTGGGACATCTCTGCCTGTTGAATTTCTATCTATCTTTCAAGATTCAGTTCAAAGTCTACCTACTCCTAGAATGTTTTGATGATTGCTCCAATTGGAAATGACCTTTACTCCCTTGTAGTATGGTACTTTGTACATCTCTTTTGTTCATATTATATTTGTAAATCCTCTTATGCATTTTGAATTGTAATTATTTTCATGTGAATCATATTACCCATACTAGACTATAAACCCCATCTAGGACCCTATCTATTCCTACATCTCCTCCATGTCTAGCATAATACTCAACTATCTAAGGCAACTGTTACTGGACTTAGAGATTCAGAAGACATAAGTTCAAATCCCAGTTATGCTGTGTGACCTTCAACGATGCCTTCCTTTGCTTGAGCCTCAATTTTTTCATCTATAGATTGTGGTGATTGGGCTAAATGATTTCCAGAGTCCCTCCTTGCACTAACATTCTGTGAATCATGTTGAATTAGGTTGGAATACGGGAATAATTCTGATGATTTTTCTCCTCACCCCCAAACCATAGATGCGAGGAAGAAGAGGATGGGGATTAGATGATGTTAACCTGCATGAGGATAAGTTGATACTAACTTATAGGACAAATTGAATTTTAAAAATAGGATATAATTGTTTTTTCAAGGAATTCTTCAAATTTAGGAATTTCTGGGAGCAGTCAATGCCTCTGAAATGAAGAGATAATGTACGTATGCAAATAAAGTCATCTATATGTAGGTACTTTTCAAACAATAAAGCAATATACAAGTGTTAGCTACTATAGAATCACTACAGTGGAAGAAACATCAGCGACCACTTAGTTGAATCCATGTATCAACAAAAATCCATTGGAGAAAACATCCAATAAGTAGTCATCCAGATTTTTCTTTGGAAGACTTCTAGTGAGATTGAATTTACTTCTTTCCAAAGTAGCCCATATAGCTCCAATTGTTAGGAACGTAGATATATTCAAGAATGCACAAATACTTCAATATAATATGTATTTATACATGCAATATATTTCTATATTGTTTGTATATTTATTTGCTTTTTTTGCAACATGTTCCTAGTCCTGCACTTGGAAACCAAGTAGAACCAGTTTATTCCCCCTTCCATAAATAACACTTCAAATACTTGAATATATCTTGAATATGTTCCCCATTGTCTTCTCTTCTCCAGGCTAAATTCCTCCAGGCAATTCATTCTACTGATTCTTAAATGGAATGATTTCAAGGTCTGTCATCATCCTAGTCTTCCTTCTTTGGACTCTCTCCAAATTTTCAATGTCCTTCCTAAAATGTTTTGCCCATATCTAAACCCAGTTCTCCAGATGATCTCACCTGCCGTATCTTTTTGGATCCCGATTCAGTCATCTCCCTCAGCTTTGTGTCATCAGCAAATCTGATGAGGTGAGCCTTCATCTACCTTGCTGACCAAAATGCTAACTAGCACAGACCCAAGTGCAAATCCCTGAGCCATTCTACTAGAAGTCTCCTTCCAATTAATCAAGTGTCCACTGTATACCAAGTTGACATAGAACAATTCATGACTACTGTTTGACTAGACTCAACCAGTTCCAAGACCATCTGATTGACTTAGCATCCCACATCTCTTCATTTTTTCAATAAAAAACAAAAATGAAAGGTGTTTAAAAATGGTTTGCTAAAATCTAGCTAAACTATTGCTACAGTATTCCCCTGATATAATAATCTAATAATTAGTCTAATAATCTCATGGGTTTCTTTTCTCATCTTTAAAAAAATTAAGGTGAGTTGGGCTTGTTCTTTTCTTGATGAAGAGACCCGGCTCTTGATGATCAATAGGTCAGAGGTGTTTATGTGAAAGGAACCTTAGACATTATCACTTCCAAACCCATCATTTTACAAGTGAAGAGACGCTTACATGATTTGCTCATGGTCACACAGGTAAGAGGTAGTAGAGGTGGGGTTCGAACCCAGGTCCTGTGATGCTCAGTACAGCTTCCTTTTTCTTCCTAGCTGTTTACTGACTATCACACTGCAGTGTGGGTCCCGAATGAGTGCCTAACAGGAAGGTAGAAGATTTGGGTTCAAACAGAAATACTAGTGATTATTAATCTTTCCAGCCCTGGACAAGGCAATTGATCTCTCTAGGTCTCAGTTTCCTTGGACCAGATGATCTCTAAACTTCCTATTATTATACATCTTATTATTGTAATTAGTGTGTTTCCTGGGGTATAAATATTAGACAGTAGAGAGCACTGTTAGTATGTAAGAGCAATCATAGGAAGAAAAAGTTGTTTCTTTTGAACAGTATTTTATAGTTGCTATGTTGTTGACTACTGTTACAAATTGTGGAATTTTCCCTGCTTAATAACAAACTGTGTTAACAAATACTTTGGGAGGCTTAGGTCCTATTGACTCAGGCAACCATACGTTAAGTCAAATATGACCCAGATTTACTAAATGTGTCCTACCTTATGAGTTTTTATTAATCATAAACTTGCAGAAATAATAGTAAGAAAAAGTTATTTAAAGAATTATTATGATAATAGAGGTATTCATTTATCTCTATTCCTCTGTGCCAACTAGTGAAAACTTCACCTTCGTGAGTTCAAATCCAGCCCCAGACACTTCCTAGCTGTGTGACTAGACAAATCACTTGATCCTGTTTGCCTTAGTTCCACATATGTAAAATGAGCTGGACAAGAAAATGGCAAACTATTCCCATTATTGCCAAGAAAACCTCAAATGGAGTTGGGAAGAGTTGGACAGGGATGAAGAATGACTGAACAACAAAAACTGACTGAATATTAGAAACTCAAAGTTTCAAACTCATTGTCTAGGATTCAACAATAATATTGCTATACATACGAAGGGTCAGATTTCATGGATCCTTTAGTATTGTGTCACACATAAGTCTTTCTTTACTGTTTAGGTGCAAATGTTGATTGATTGATCACATTGAGCTATACGTGCTTGGAAGGAAAATCCCATGTTTCATTGCTTATTTATTTCACATTTTTCTTAACTACAACTGTCTGTTTCACAGCCGTTATTTCCTCAGATAAGATAATTTAGGGGCTAGAGAGTGGAGAGAAGGAAAAAAAGAATTATACTGTAGATTTCTAGAAAATTTTATCTTAAGTATTTAAATAACTACTTTAATTGATCACTAAATAAGAGGCTATAAAAATAGCGAAGATAAAAAAATAGTATGGCAAACGAGTAAAGCACTTTTAGTTGAATGGAAAGAAGTGTAAAAAAATAATATATTTGTAATAAAATAATTTTTGTAGTTAATTTAAAGTATATACTTGTATACTTACTCAGTTTAACCTTCTTACACCAACCTAGGGACAATTTTATCTTTAAAATGAATCTCATTGTGGGGGAGATGAGAATGTGGCCAATATCTAGCAGCACATATTTTGATCAATATAGTACAGTATATGGGTATTTATCTTTATAGTCCAAATCTATAGGATAATGGTTCAACTTTGATTCATTCTGAACCATATCATATCCCTTAAATCTTAAAGTCTAATTATTTGCCTTTTGATAAATCGTGCTGTCAATGATTGCTTTGACACAAGAGACTATGTTTTCACTTGTTTTGATTGCTGAATATTTTTAAACCCTCAGAACAAAACTATCTCTAAAATACCCCTCCCCCTCTATTGCATGCACCACAGCGCTACTCTGATGGAGATGATCCTCCATCCTTTGAGACACAAACTCTGGATGACTCTACGAAGATGGAAAAACTTGAGTTATAACCTGGCAACGGACTAGGTGTCTGCTGTCTGAGAACCCATCTAGCCAAGAGCACAGAGGCTTATCACAAAAGCTTGGCCACCAAGTGATGAAAGTTTTAGGCACATCTGGAGAGGCTGTAACCCGTGTTGTAGAGGGAGTACCCACATGAATGAAATCATGAACTTTTTGAAGTACTAAAATAATGTAATATGCCTCGTGCTTAAATCAAATTGGGTTTTCAGGGGGCTCTGACCTTTTTTATAAAAAAGTGGTTGAAATATAGAATAACAAATTGACAATTCCAATGTTCTAAGGTTTACAAAATACTTTCCTTACCACAACTCTGCATGGCAGTTAATGCAAGTATGGTTTCCTGTTTCACAGATGAGAAAAGTAGAGGACTCACATGAACTGGTCACAGTTGCATGGCTAAACAGTCTTGGATCTAGGACTTGAATCTGGATCTTCTGTTAAAGAAGTCTTCTTTCTACTACCGCATCTTGCCTCTGCAGAAATGAACTCCCCTTGCAGGCTTTTGATTTCAGACAATGTATGTTTCAAGACACATACTAACTGTCCCCTCATCACTCTTATTTCAGGATCCTCTCATAAACATTCTGAACCTAGACCTTCATAAATTAAACTTTATACTGTAGTACAGAAATGAAGATGGGGGCGGCATGTTTAGACTCAAGCTGAGGAAAATTAACTATCCTGTTTATTATGCAAGTGTAAAGCTGGGCTCCATTACCAATCATCTCTTGATATCTTGCCACTGGACTCTGAAGACACTAAAGAAGAGAGTAAGACTGATGACTTTGTACATCTCTGTCTCACTTAAATCCAATTTGCTTACAAGTCAAGAACACAACCCCATGATGCCATTGGTCTAATTCAAGAATGAAGGACTAACAACAACACCTTTCTACCTAACTTTGAGCTACACACAATACATAGTCACTACTGGAAAGGAAGAAAACAAATTAGCCACGTTGGTACTGCTATTTATGGCTCCCTCCAGCTGAAAAGAGGTAACAGTTGTATTGATCTTTCAAAAGGTATCTCCTTGAGCAATACTTGGTCATTTTCAGACTCTCTGGACTTCTTCAATCACAGCAGGGTTCTCACCCTAGAAGATCTCTTCACCACTGTGGTCTTATCCTCTGATTGGACAGTTTCTCTCAAAAACTCCATTTTGAGGAAGTACTTAGATCAACCCCATGTTCATTTCTTCATTTCTTGGTTGGCTCTGCTCTTGACTCCATAGATTTATCCCTCTTTTTCTAGATGCTGCTTTTTCTTCTGTCTTTCCCTCCACCATCTACCACCCTCTGTGTTTTAGCTCTCCTTTATGTTGTATTTTTCCTCATCTAAATATTAGCTTGTTAAGTTCATGGACCATCATGTATGTGGGTGCAAGTATACATATATATCTACACATATATATATACATATATATAAAGTATGCATATATATACATATAAATTTATTTTTCTTATGTTTAGCACAGTGTCTGACAAATAGTAATTATTTAATAAACATTCATTGACTTGATATGAGTTCTGTTTAATCTGCAAAATTAGACACCTACCCATTTAAAAACATTTAATCTCAATTATGGTATTTAATATTACTGGTTTTACACAAACAGTATACTATTTCACTAACACTCTCTTAAGTATATGTGGGCTGATAATATCCCTATTTAGAAGTCCTCTCCCTAAAGCCACAACTTGGAAGAAAACTTGTTCCTCCATTAGGAGTTTTTGGATCCCAAAGGATGTATGAATTTGGATGGGAAAAATGACATATTTATATCATTAATCTTGAGTTTCCTTTGCAATGCTATGTATTTTATGCATTTAAAAACCTTATCCCATTAGGGGCCCTAGGTTTCACCAGATTGCCAAAGGGTGCCATGATACAAGAAAGGTCAAGAACACTTGTACTAGACTAACTTAATAAAAATCTATCTGACCATTTTCAAGCAGATAATCTGACCCTGCTGGCAATCATACATTTCATAGGCTATAGACCTGAGGAAATGTCCCCACCTCTTCCTATTTCAACTGTGTATTGTGGAGGCTAGTCTAGTTGTAGATCCATTGAAGTGACCTCTGCTATCTTGCCTTATTCAGATAATATATGATGATCTTTTGGAATAACATGGTTTTTATAAGAGATCTGGACCAACAGCCGGGGCAAAAATTGCATTTCCTTTGCTTTTGACACCTAGTAATTGGTTTAGTTCTAATATTTTGATTTTATGCAAGTTATATGTCATAATTGCAGGGATTCCCATCCCCTTTTAATGCATTATGATTCCTGGAAGGCAGCTAGGTGGCACAGTAGATAGAACACTGGGTCTGGAGTCAGGAAGACCTGAGTTCAAATTCAGTCTCAGACACTTATTAGCTGTGTGATCCTGGACAAGTTGCTTAATCCTGTTTGCTTCAAGTTCCTCATCTGTAAAATGAACTGGAGAGGCAAATGGCAAACCACTTCAGTATCTTTGCCAAGAAAGTCACAAATGGGGTGTATTAGTAAGCACCGCAACATACACAAGGGGTCTACTATCACAGGTTCTTAGATCTGCCTTCATCAAAGGAAAGCAACTTTCAAAGGATTAGCAATCACTTTAATCAAGCACACGTGTCATTCACCTAGATTAGGGGAGTCAGCACTGTGAACTTCAAAGAATATACAGAGAAATTAAAAGATCAACAAACATGACTTTCTCTGCCTGAATTCAACAGACAGTTCCAACTGTCTGATTATAGTTACCAGAGAGGGAAGCACAATATCTGGGTTTTCAAAGCCAGGAGGGGACTCCTTTAGTGACTTCCCAGAGTCCTCATCTGGCCAAACAAACTCTTCTAGTCAGTAAGCACTAAGGTAATCAACAGACATGGCTTCCTCTGCCTGACCATAATTCAACAGACAGGTACAACTGTCTGACCATACCAGAGAGGGAAGCACTACATCTGAGTTCTCAAAGATGGGAGGCTCCTTAGTGGCTTTCCAGAGTCCTCATCTGGCACACAAACCTTCTTGCAAAAACTAGGCCCCAAAGTAAAACCTCAACTCAGAGTATTTATACCTTTTTAAGAGCAAGAGGTATCACAACCCTTTGACCCACTGACTCAATAGAAAAAACAAAAGGTACTTGGGACCCTCCTACAAAGCAACTCCCTTAACCAAGCTTTCTACAATGGGCAGGCCCATCAATGAGTGGGAAAGATCTTTAATTACACTAAAATAATCAACAATACAAATACATACACTGTTTCTAGTTAAAGAAACTCTGGTTTCTGTACTTTACTCCTTGTAAAGTCTCTTTATGGATAAAGGCAAGATTCAATGAGACACTTGATTTATACTAAAACAAAAACAACCAAAGATTCTATTATGATTGCCATCACACTGGGTCACAAAGAGTGAAACACTACAGAAACAATTGAACAACAACAAAATGATTCCTGGGTGTCCAGGACATGGCCATGCAGACACACACCCACACATACATTTACATTTGATTAGGACTAGGATCTTAACCCTAACGGACACTATTTATGTATTTCCGTTGAGTAAGTGCAATGAATGTTTCCCACTTGAACTGGAAAGGATTCATAGCCTTCCTGAAAGATTGTTACTCATGTGATGTTATCCGTGGTTTTGCTAGAGATAAGACATGTTAAAATGCTACCATTGTGGTCTTAAGCACACAGCTCTGTGAGGTTATTTCTATGAAAGAGCTAAGCACTGTCTGGAGAAGAAAATATATCAATATAGGTTTTGGGTTCTTCACATTGGAATCAATTTAGCCCCATGCAGTGTTGCAGATTCCTCTAGACTCTCCAAACTTTGTGGTTTTAATCTTAATATTCATTATAGGTCACATAAGAATATCCACAGAAGGACAACATTCACGTAATCACAATAAATAACACTCACATTGAATAGACAGACTATCTCAGTACCCACCACCAGATACTCCTTCTTCAGGGATGGGGCATTGAGTTCAGTTGTTGAGAATCAAACACGCAGTTCTCAGCTGAATCTGTAGTATGCACAATCACACAAATCCCCCTTTTCAGTGCACTGTGTTTCCTATGTCTAGACCAGAATGTGACATGCCTTTGCATACTTCTGCATGCATGAGCATACATATATACATACAAAGATCATAAGCATGAGATTCTGGTGTTTCCCAGAGGGTCAGCATTCAGGGCTACGTGTCACAGACAGAAGAAATTATGAAAGATTTCTGTGATTATAACTCCTTTATAACTGCTTTCTTTTACATTTTCCCCATCCTTTCCAAAATATTTGTTATGGTTCAGTCACTTTTCAGTCATGTCCAACTCTTCACAATCCCTTTTGGGGGTTTTCTTGGCAAAACTACTGGAGAGCTTTGCCATTTTGTTCTTCAGCTTATTTTATAGATGAGGAAACTAAGGCAGACAGGGTCACACAGCTAGTGTTTGAGGTTGGATTTGAACTGAGATCTTCCTGACCCAAGACCCAGTGCTCTATCCATTTTACCATCTAGCTGCCCCCCCAAAATAGTTTAATATCACCAAAAATTCATTGGCTTGACATTTGTAGTTTGCACTATCCTTCAGCTAAGATTCAAACTCCTTTACTTCTTTATAGTCAGAGATGCCAGAATTATTTCTAGATGGCTCCATCTATGTGCTTTTACCTCTACATCCCTTGATAACAACAGGCTTCCAAGAAAGGAGGTCCTAAATGTATCTGAGAGCCTATTTCTCATTTTGGTAAATTCCTTGAAGCATCTGGGTTTACTAAACTCTTTTCCCCAGAGACACCATAAATATTGCTTCAAGAGAACATTGGTGGCATTTGGGTAACTCATGTTGTAGCAGTTGTAACAGGAACAGGTAAAGATAGGAAAGATGATGGCTTACATTTTATATTTTGTAACTTTGTAAAAAGTCTGACATATTACTAAGTACTTTACCTATATTATCTTTATTCGTCCTTATAAAGCAAAGATTTCTTAGCTACTTTCCCAACTCCCATTTGCACAGACAATTTGGGTCCCCAGAAAACAGTTAATACATATCTTCAGGACTCTAGGGATAGTCCTAAGGAGTTTCTCATTGACTGTCCAATGCTCTAACTCCTCCCCCAAGATCACCAGCTGTTATCAACTAGTCAGATAGACTTAAGTAGTTTTTAGAAACGGGTATTTACTACGGTAGAATAATCAGTACTAAATGTTGCTGCAGAAGTCCTATGATATTTACCCACAAAAATATGCAAAATCAACAGGAAAGTAGTTTCAAATTTAGAGCACACATGTAAAGAAGTAAACAATAGCTGTTAGTTTCTGAAGTCCTTTTCTCCTCTTCATGGAATTCTCATGAAATTTCCCTTAGATATGATAGAGCTTTTTATGCTTAATTTCTTACGGAGCCCTGAGTCTACTTTCCCTCATCTGTTCTAAGCTTTTAATTAAGAAACTACTTATATACAATGATAGGATACTAATGGAAAAATCCAAAACCTCCAGAGCTTCTAAGTTAAAAAATCCTTCTCTGGTCAAGGGGAGGGGGTGAGGAGGCTTAGTCTGAAGTCAAGGTGCTCCCTCTCCCCAAGTGATTTCTTCTTGAGAGCTTTACTGGAAAGTTCCCACTCTATGCTTATAGATACTCAAATCTCCTGGGTTCTGAACTAGTTCTTGGACAAGCATCCTAGAAAATAAACAAGTCCGCCAATCAATCAGAACAAACTTCATGTCCATCCAATGTTTCTCAAGAAGCTTTGGAACTTGTTCTATAACTTTCAATTGATTTGAATCAGTTGAAATGTGCTTTTGTCTAGTTAAGGTTATCAGGGAATATCATCTTATCACTTCAGATAGAGTGAGGTGATTTGACTGACTCATTAACTTAAAATACTGGTGTGAGTAGGCAACACATTCTAATAGTAGTCTAGTTTTTCTGGAGAGCAAAAGTACTCAGTGTTGGAGTTGATTTGTCCACAGTTAAGTAGTCATGAAGAGTCAAAGCTAGGCTAAAAGTTTTAGCTACAAATCAAGTGCCTTTTCCACAACTGCTGTCTTACATTATACATTCTGTACCCTTTCTCTCTTCTCCCATCCACTACTAGGTATCTACACACTAAAATTTTAGGTAAGGAGCTGTTGTTGCCCTTTGTTCTCAAAGAGTAACATGACATCAGGGAGGTGATACCATAACATGCAAATGAATTGGATTTAATTGAGAAAGGGATGTGCAAAGTCACCAGCCTAATGATCATGATCATTCCCTACCATCATAAGTACAAAATAAGTATCTGTCTGCTGAATCCGACTCGAAATGGGAAAGCCATCCCAGATATTTCTTAGATCTCTTTACAATGAACAAATGCCATTAAGTTAACTGTTCAAAGTGAGCAACAGATCAGTTATTTGCCATCCTTGGTGTTGTCACTCATGTAACAATAAAGTAAAGAACTTCTTGTAAAGGAAAGGATCCCAGAATTCAGCCTTCTATAGAAGAAAGAGGAAGTTCCTGGATGACATCATCTTCTTGGAAAGAAGAGTGTCTTATACATAATTTTCTAGTTGGAGAAACAGAATGATACTGAATCATGACACAGAGGAGCAAAACACTTGGACTCTGCCCTCTGGTATTATGGTAAATTATTTAAACAGTGAACATGAGATAGGAAAATGACTGCATCTCTAAAAACTCAAATTTATTTTCCTTCTTTGTCCTCAATATAATACCATAAGCTGGAAAGCCTTTATGGGTAAGAGAAGGGTGCCATTGATTTTCTTGATCTACTTAAATCAATTACTTTCGTTAGGTAAGACAACATTGATTAAAGCAGTCGATCAGAACTGAGTGTAAATAGGGTATATAAGCCTCCTTGAAATCATCAAATCCAGTTGTGTGAGAGATACCTTAGGGAATTTGTATAAAAATTCTGGTTCTCTCTCAGAACCAGATCAAGAGTCTTAGTCTCCAGAAGTGCAGAAGGAGGAGTGGGGAAACCAGAAAGTACTGACAACCCAAAAGCAACTAGAAAAAGGAGAGAGTCGTTCCCCAGTTGATAAATGGTCAAAGGATATGAACAGGCAATTTGCAGAGGAAGAAATTAAAGATACCTATAGTCATATGAAAAAATGCTCTAAATCACTTTTGATTAGAGAGATGCAAATCAAAACAACTCTGAGGTACCACATCACACCTATCAGATTGGCAAATATGACAGAACAGGAAAATAATAAATGTTAAGATGTGAGAGAGTTGGAACACTAATACATTGTTGGTGGAGCTGTGAGCTGATCCATCCATTCTGGAGAGCAATTTGGAACTATGCCCAAAGAGCTATAAAAATATGCATACCCTTTGATCCAATAATATCACTTCTAGGACTGTATCCCCAAGAGATGGGATGGGAAAGGGTTCCACATATACAAAAATATTAATTAGCAGCACTCCTTGTGGTGGCCAAAAACTGGAAAACAAGAGGATACCCATCAATTGGGGAATGTCTAAATAAATTATGGTATATGAATGTAATGGAGTACTATTGTGCTATAAGAAATGATGAACAGGAAGACTTCAGAGAAGCCTAGAAAGACTTAAATGATTTGATGCTGAGCAAAAGGAGAAGAAACAGGAGAACTCTGTGCACAGCAACGACCACAGTGTGCGAGCGTTTTTTCTAGTAGACTTGGAACTTCGTGGCAATGCAAGCACTTAAAAAAAATTCTCGATGGTCTTCTAAGGCAATCTTCTACATCTAGAGAAAGATCTATGGAATTCAATCATATGAAGTAGCAGATCATTTTTTTGTGTGTGTTTATTGTGTTTTGGTTTGTTAGATGGTTTCTCCCATTCATTTTAATTCTTCTGCACAACATGACTATAGTGAAAATGTATTTAATAGGAATGTATGTGTAGAACCTATATAGGGCTGTATGCCATCTCAGGGGGAAAGTAGAGGGGAGGGAGGGAAAAATAATAATCTAAGTTGTATGGTAGTGACTGTGGAACACTGAAAATAAATAAAATTAATTAAAAAAAAGAAAAAAGAGAAAGAGAAGTTGGAAGTAAATTATGACAGAGAATAGGAATATTAAGGAAGACCATCACACCCTCAGTCATTTTGAATTTTACTCAAGGACTAAGGGAAGTCCTGAGGCAAGGTTTGCTCTTTTTCCAACTTCACATCTTTGCGCCTCTCTATTCACAATTATTTTTAGTTTATTCAATGAATGTTTACATGAATAAGCTTATAGATATTTTGATTGTATATTATATTTTACAGGGTTAAGCAAATACCTGATAATAAAAGTGCAAAATAAAATCAAAGGAGACAACCATTATATACATTTCAATCATAAGAGAAATCACAAGAAAACATCACAGAAGACTGTATACAAATTAATACAATACAGTCAATCAATACACAACGTAATCAGCTGTCTCATTGCATAAACATTTCCAGAAAGGCAAATTTTGCCTCAACCACAAAGAGGCCAAGGGTTAAAATACATACATGTACCAACATATAAATATGTGCAGATATGCATATATAAACAAACCTATATATATATATATATATACATGTGTGTGCATGCATATATGTAAATTAAAGCAGAGAGCCCAGCCTTTGGTTCAACATCAGAAATGTTCGTCACTGGGGCCTCAGAGTAATTGTGATTGAACTAATAAGTTTTGGTTTAAAATAAACTCCCTAAAATCAAAGAGGAGGGAATTAAATGGTCCCTAGGAGCAATTATATTCCTTCTAAACTTAAACGAAACTAATTATTCTAAAAGGGTATTAAGTATACATTCTTGGGGCGGGGAATAAAATTCACTGGAATGAGTGTATGTATGTATATATGTCTAGCAACCTATTTGTTTCCCTCTTATGAAGGTCATACCGCAGGGAAATGGTATAACTCTCAAGGATTAGATAGGGTTCAATTGGAGAGGAAGGAGAACTGAATTGATCATTTATGGACTACTCTGAGTCCTTTATGTATTTTATGCAGTTATATGGGGTGAATGAAGGTTATCTTAGATTCTATGTGCATTTTTACCTAAGTTTGCACAAGGCATCCTTTCTCTACCTATATGTAGAGCTAGTCATATGTTATTTTCAAGCTATACTCTGAGAAAAACTCAAGATAGGGGCAAATTAAACCAAAGAGGTAGAATTCTTTGGCACTGCCCGTAAGATTCAACATGGTCCATGTAAGGCCAGGGCTTGGAGTGTCGGATCACATGCTACAGGTATAACTCAACAATCAGAACAGGAATAACAGCAAAGTGAGAGCTTATGTATTATAATCATGGCCAAGAGCTTGAATCATTCTGCTCAAGAAACTTGGCAACTAAGAACGAGTAAATTTCCCAGCTCTCCATATGTCATAAGTGCTTAACAAATGTTCATCAAATTGAATTTAATTGAGTTGGCTGAGGTATCTGTAGGTAGTGGGCAGGAAAAACTCTCCCCAGGACCCCAGGGTCTGTTGGTCATTCTACACATATTTCCTGATTAGGAAAAAGGAAAATGAAAAGACCATTTAGTTATGTCCAAGAAATAAAGTATAGAAATTCTACTAGTTCCCTATCATCCAAGATCAGCATGTTGGAGTTCCTTCAGCATTAACTGCCCAATTCAGTTTGCACTAGAAAGGAATTGCCTTTTATGAAAGCACTAGGGCTCCTATGTTCACTAAAAGACTCCCAGAACTCATTCCATCGAACTCTGCCTGCCACCCCCACCTAGTTGCTGCCAGGGGCTACTGGGACAAAAGAGAAGAATAGTATACAAGATAATATACTTTTAAGAAATGTCACGGATAAATATGTGCTCAAGGAGGTATCAGGAGGAGAGGGTAAGCAAGGTACCTTGAGAGTTGTATGATGGGTGAAGCTCCCTTTAAAAAGCATTAGCCAAGGTCAGATTAACAAGTCAGCACTGAAACTGGATCCAAGCAAGGGTCCTTAATTGTGGGGAGAAAACAGAGAAGGGGCTTGAGGGAAAGGCACACCGCATGGTATTGGTTCCAAAGCCTTTGGCCCCTACCCCCCTCCAAAGGCAGGCCTGGGGCATATTTGATAAGGTGACGGGAAATTGTAAAATTAGAACTGGCAACCTATACAGAGAGGCCCAGCACAAGTCCCTGGGCCTGAGGCAGGCTCAGAAAGTTGAGGAATTGTGGGGGAAAGAGGATTTGGCAGCCTGACTTCCTGTGGCTGTATCCAAGGCTAATTAGTTTGCAGTGTTCTGAGGGTGCCTGAATGGAAACGCTCCAATACAGAGAGGCACGAGGGTGAGGAAATCAAAAACATGTGGGCTAAGAAAGGAGGGGAAGGGATTGGTGGGATTGAGGTGGGGGAGGGAGGGCAAAGGGAATAAAAACCCAAAAGCTCTCCTTTTAGCTACGTTTTCTTTTTAAAGAGAGGGATCTCATCGTTTCTTTTCATGACCACTAAATCACCGCTGCCCTCCTATCTATCACATCTCACATCTGCTTCAGAGCTCATTAAACATCAAAAGGCTGGCCTATCAGTTCTGCTTAGTTAGAAGTCTGAGTTACTAGAGGGCTAACCAAGGACGATTTTGTATGTTTTTAATAATAGCTTAAGGAACTTCTTAGCACCCCATAAATTACTTAAATTCAACAGAGTCTTCCTGTCGTCCAGAGCCCCAAGAGGAGGTAAAGGCAGCATCAGGTTCAGTGGCAGTGGCTGGACTATTGTCACCTTCCAGCTGACTCTGGGGCTGCTGATCAGCCTTTCATTCATAAACCAAGGCCATTTAAAAGATGGACTGCCTCCAAAGTCCTCCTTGGAACTCTTAACTTGAAAAATTTTGGTTCCATTCCCATCTAGCTAGTGGTCTGGAAATGGAAACCATTGGAACTTCACAGCCCTGAGGTTGTGTGAAGGAAGGATCCATACCTAGAAGGAAATGGAATAACTGGGAGATGAGAGCAGGAAGATATGTAGGGAGATACAATGTAAGAGTAAAAAATAGCTGACTTAAATGAATAAAAAATAGGACCCACTGAGATATTGACTTGAAACTCAAAGGAACACAGTGTCCAGCATTTTGCTATTCATTGTGGAGGATATAAAAGAAATGGAAGGCATGATCTCTGACCAGGAGTAACTTAAAAGATCTTGGAGATTTTGTGTGCTGCTCCCCCCCAAAAAAAACCCCCAAACACTCGTTATAACATGTGGAACTAAACCCACACTTCTACCAGTCTAGATTACAAACATTGCAATTGAGCATTGTGTACAATCATTTTTTTTTATCAATAGACTAGCTAATGCAACACAAACCCAAGTCTGAGGCTATACAAGTAAAATCCTTAGACTCCTAGAGAGATCAGCCGCAAAGTGTGATGGAAAGAGTGGTAAACTCTTAAGACACATAGATTTGGATTTGAATCATGCCTCTCAAACTCAGTATCTAAGTGACTGTGGACAAGTTAATCAAACTTTCTAAGTTTCAATTTTCTGATCTGTAAAATAGGGGTAATTATTTCTAGAAGGTCTATCTATCTCATGGAAAAGTCTGCCATAATGCCTTATTGTGGTGTGGGTGTCCTGTCAGTTTCTATGATGTTTTAAAGCTTTTCAGCACCGTTCTGACAACAGAATCTGCTTTGGAAAGACTAGCCCAGCTAAGTATGGAGAGGCTAATGAATTCGTTAATCATGTCAAGCCATGAACAAAGAAAAACCTGGAATGGTCTTGAGTCCTGTGAAACCCTTCGCCATTATTTCAAAGATAGTGGCAGAAAGTTAGAAGCAGCATCAGAGTTACTAAGAATCACAGTTTTAAGTACATTAACATGAATCTGAGTCTTGGTGTTCAGTGAGGTCTTTGTCCTAGGACCAACGGGGTGATAAGTTACTAGAGAAATGGAGCCACTTCAATTTTGTTGTAAATGCAACCAGAATGCAAAAGGAATTTGCAGGTAAATGGAAAGAGTGCTTTCAAGAATTTCTCTTTGGAGAAACAAATAATGGAGTTGGGTGAGTTGGTTTTTATCATGCTTCCAAAGGCAACAAAAGAAACATCATTTCATGGGACATTTGGTCATATCCTCTTGCAGTATACTTAGGTTAAACATTTGCAAAAGGACCACCGTGAAGATAATTGCTGTTTGTGGGCCAACATCTGCTGCAAAGAATGAGAGGTAGAGAAATTCCATGGAGAACTTGACAAGAAGATCCATATTAAATCAAAATATACTCTAATTCTTGGTGACTTTAATGGAAAGAAAGATATAGGAAAAGATGGGGAAAATACATTGGAAAACATGTCTTAAGATTTAGGAATGAGAGAGATGGAGATTTATAGTGAATAAAAACACACATATCATGAGTACTTAAAAGACAAGAGGGTTTAGTATATCAGGAAATGTAAGAAGGACAGTTTGACTGAACCACAGTGAAGCTAAATGTATAATAATGCTAGAAAGGTAGACTGTAACCACACTACAAAGGGTTTTAAATACCAAACAGAGGAAACTGTATTTAATCATAAAGATAATAAGGAGACACTGGAGTTATTTTTTTTTGAGTATGAGAGGTATGCTTTAGGAAAATCACATTATTCTTTCTAGTGCTTATGGAACCCATAAGGCAAAATAATGTCAGCTCTTATGACCATCTCTTTCCACATTTGGAAAGATAAAAACCATTTAAAAGTTATGGGATTTTTCCCTAAGAGAAGCAAGCCAAATGGCCAGGAAGAGATTCATTCATTCACTAAAATTTTTTAAGCACATATTATGTGGAAGGCAATGTAAGAGGAATTTTAAGAGATGTAGAACAGAGCTCTTGATCTCAAGTTTACAATCTACTGTCATATATATATATATATATATGTATATAAAACATATATACACATACATTTATATATATATATATACACATGTATATACGAATGTATATACATTACAATCTACTGTCATATATATAAAACATATATACACATACATTTATATATATATGCACATGTATATACGAATAGAGATAAAAAGATAGTTGTTCAATCTTTTTTTAGTCATGACTCCATTTGGAATTTCTTGGCAAAGATACTGGAGTGATTTGTCATTCCCTTCTCCAGCTCATTTTACAGATGAGGAAACAGAGGAAAATTGGGTTAAGTAACCTGTCCAGGGTCACACAACTACTAAGTGTCTGAGTGGGATATTCGAACTCAGGTATTCCTGATTCTAGGCTCAAGGCTCTGTTCACTGCACCACCTAACTGCCCCAAAGACATAGAAATATATGCAAAAATACTATGAAGGGAGGGAGAATGAAATGGGAAAAGAAGTCATTTTTCTTGATTCCCTCTCCAATATGCTACTTATATAAGGTGAGGACCAGTGCTTTAGAAGCAGCTAGTTCAAGAGTGTGACTTCTCTCCCATTTCCAGTGACCTTTCATGTGATAGGATGTCATTAACAGTCATGTTGAGTTCAGCCTCCATAGAATCACACCATAAAAATAGAGATGATCTGTAAAATACTGACTGCCCCTAGGCAACAAGCATGTGCAATTAGGCTTGAATTCTATGATGTGTTTGACAGCTTCTGGAGAGACTCTATGTGGGGTTTGTGTGGACCAAGGGTTATTTTCTAACCCTATATAATTGTTTAATTGTATTAGGAGTTTTTTCTTGATTCCTCATTTCCTTCATCTCTACTATTTTTCTTGTGGATGTTTCTTTCCTTTTCTTTGTGTTGGTTGTTGAGGGTTTTTTTGTTTTGTTTTTAGTTTATTTAGTACATTTCTGGATCACCACAAGACTCCCTCTCCTCTTTCTTCTCTGAAGCCAGACCAGTCCTCCTTTTAGAAGCAGGGTGTTGTGAAGGTGCTCAACCTTGGTACTTGACAGAACTTCCAACATACTCCAGGGGAGGTCTCAGACTATAGTAGAATCCCTCAGAACGCTGCTGGAGTTTTTCA
The DNA here is from genome assembly GCA_028658325.1 of Potorous gilbertii. NCBI lineage: Eukaryota > Metazoa > Chordata > Mammalia > Diprotodontia > Potoroidae > Potorous > Potorous gilbertii. Next base: position 481,814,531 of record CM053770.1, read on the forward strand.
CAGCTCATAACTGCCCTCTCTCTTCAATCCTCCTGCCTCAGGACCTGAAGTCAGCTTACCCATTGGGTAAATGCTCCAGTTCTGAGGCTCCCTATACCAATGAAATTACAGATACAGACCAATCCAAAATGTCCTTGCTGCTGCTGCTCTGACAAATGATAGAGAATTGTCTGTCCTGGATGGGTGAAGACAATGTACCATACTCTCTGCTGATCAAACAGTCCCTGCACATTGTCTAATTGGGCCCGAGAAGGAAACCTTTATAATACTGTGTGCACAGGAAACGTCACCAAAGACATTTGAATTGGAACAGGGGTTAAGAAGACAAAGGACCAAATTTTGTTACAGTTAGGTAATAGAATATTACTGTGCATAATAATTAATCTAATAAATACAGGGGCATAAAGGAGGACTTAAAGAAACGAATACGAAGCAAAGAACATAGAACCAGGACAGCAGCAAACAAAATTAAATAGAAGGAACAAAACCAACAAAGCTGAATATTATGCAGTTTTGATGACCAAGCTTGACCTTACACAGAACCTTCTGCTTCTTTGCAGAGGTGGGGACACAGCATATAACATCAGACTTGTATGATTTGCTAGTTAAATTTGCTATCATATTATTTTCCTCTTGTTCTTTGTTATGAAGGATTATTCTTTTGGAGGTGGAAGGGTGAGATGCATTTAATTGTAGATGATGTAAAAATAAACAGAAATGTCAATAAAACTGGTTTCTTTTAAAGGTTAAAAAAACATATAGAAGGAATAAGATACCTAATAATATTTCTAATGAGAAGAAAATGTCAAAAAGCAATACCAAACAATGTTTTGTTTTTTTTAAGGAGGAGATAGTGTCTTATAAGATTACCACTGTCTCTGCCCTTTGTTATATGATGCACCTGAGAAGTGGTTGACAAGAAGGAGGGCATCTGGACTTGGATGGCCAGTCTTGTATAGAGAGCCTCCAGATGTTGCCATCTGAGGATCTTTCAAAGAAAACGTGGGCATATATCCTTGAAGAAGAGAAGAAAGGAAAACATTTTAGTTGACTTCCTTCAACTACCTGTAGGAGTTTTAAAGGAAGAGAGAAAAGATATCTTTTATTTATCCCAAGAAGGTTAACCTGAAGCAAGGCAAGGCAAGGCAAGAAGCATTTATTAAGCTATTATTTTGTACTAGTCACTGTGCAAAGTGCTGGGGATGAAAATATAAGTGAAAAGAAAGGCCTTCAACACACAAAAAGTAGTGGAGAGACGAGATTAGGTACCCAGTGGCTGTAGTTAAAATCAGACTAGGTAGAAGCAGAGTTGGGGGAGGATTGAAGGTTGGTCAGCCTGAACCCATTCTGGGAATGCAGGCTCCAGGACATAATCACCAATGAGACAAGGGGGTTGGCAGAGAAGAAAACTTCAGAGTGAGAAGGCCAAAGAACAATGGGTAGAAGTTGCAAGAAAGACAAAGGCACGGTGATTGTAAGTATTTTTTAACTTAGACCCATCCAAAAGTGAAATGAGTTCTACTTCAACAGAGGTCTTCAAGGGGCCTATGTAATAAATTTTTGATAATTTTTAATAATCACTTTTCAGGTATGTTATGGATAGCACGTGAAGCCTTCCTCCTACCTCAGTCCATGTCTTCTATTTCTGTCACATGAACAAAAGTACGTGGAGATCCCACTAATGAAATTTATACAGGATGAGCAATGAAAAACAGGCATCTGTGACATAGTGGATGGAGAGGGGAACCTGTCAGTTAAAGACCTAGGGACTAGTTTTGCCTCTGACACATACTGACTGTGTAATATTGGTCAAGTCACTTAATCTTCAGTGCCTCAAGGAACTCTCTAGGACTATATAACACAGAGAAGTTGCCAATCTGCATTGGTAGAGGGAATTTCTCCACCAGGAGGTCCTCTATACCAATGAAATCACAGATGCAGACCATTCCAAAAACTAACTAAATTGGCATTGCAAACAATGAGACATTGGTGGTCTCACTTATGTGGTCCTGTACATGGATCTAACAAGATTCAAATAAAAAACAAAAATAAAGATATATAGATATGCAACTATTTAAATAGAAAATGTAGACATATTTGTAGGTGTGACAAAGGTGGATGATACCATTAACTTGATGCTTCCAGAAGAGACAGTTCTCAGGAGCACTGAGAAAATCAAGAACAGTACTGGGAATAAAACAGTCTTATGAAAAAAGCCATCTTTCCAAATAAGGAGCCAGGTGACTATTGGATAGAGTGTTTGATGTGGAATGAAGATCCGAGTTCAAAACCAGGCTTAGGCACCTCTTTTCATTGTGACCCTTGGCCCTTAAGTCACTTAATCTTTCTTAGTCTCAGTTTTTTCTTCTGTAAAATAGAAATCATAGTAGCAGCCTACCTTGTGAGGTAGGAATTGTGAGCTTCAGATGAGATAATTGGTATATTGAAAGTACTTTGCACAATATGAATGCTAGCTGTTATTACAATGATACAACCCTTCAGAGGTCTGCTAAAATTTACCTACTCCATGAAGTCTTCGACTACTCCTTATGTCACTGATTTCTTTTTCCTCTGAACTTGTGGCTCTTACTTTAGGAACTATATAAATTTGCTGTACATAACATGTTTCTCAAACTAAATCTCAAGCACCTTAAAGTTTGGGATATGACTTATACTTTGCTTATATAGGAATATTAAAGGGAAAGGTGTCCTGCAACTTATTAATGCCTCTTTGCTTAGATGGATTTTTTAGTAAAGATGCTCATTCTTCATGACAGAAAGTTGTAGTGAAAGATAATTTTCTTTATATCTTTTTAACTGTCTTTCTGTTATCTCTGAGCTCCCATCAAGAGACAATGCTTCTGGCAAGACAGTTTAGTTTTATATTTATCTATATCTTTTCTCCAAGGATGTTTCTCCTTTCATTTTCTTCTTCCCAATTGTTCCTCGAAAGAGCAATTCTAACTATCGATCACTAGCACTTTCTATTGTTTATAAGACAAAGCAAGTATTTAAAACAAGAAAGGGAAATAAACTTGCTCTTATGCTCTGAGGAAAATATTTCTGGATCCTACAAAGGAATTCAAGGAAGGAAGAGATGCAAAAACCCAAGAGTTTTAGCAATATATCTTCTGGACCAACACACCTCATCCTCAGTCTGCCTAGCTTCATTTCCAGAATCCTGACCCCTTCCTTGAGAACAGTCACTTATGCCCTTACTCCAGTTCTCTTAGTTCCACATGGCACCGTGTTGCTTCCTACAGCTTCCCTTTCTCCAGCTCTATCCTTCTTCTGCTCATTCCATCAGAAGCTGAATTCCTCTTAGAGTCTATCCCCTGAACCCAATGAACCAGCTTTTAAAGATTTGCCAAAAGGTGTGGCCTTTTTACTGTTGCTACTTTTAAATTTTACTCAAGGACTTAATTCTCACCTCATAAAGAGGTAACCTGATGTGACTGCATTTTACAGTTTGTTTAACACCTCATTATCTGGTTCTTTTTCTGTGATTAAGTCAAAGACCAATTCTCTTACATCTATAATGCCCATTTTCTACCAGGATATCCTCATTCAGTGAAATCTTGATTTATTAATGGCATCAAGCAAAAAAAGCTTACAAAAATTAGAGTAGAATGAGTTATTTTACAAGTCATTTACATTTTCATTTACAAGCTTCAAAAAAAACTTGAATGACCACTTGTTATATATGATATAGTAGAAATTCCTTTGGGCATGGTTTGGATTAGCCTGCTGCTAAGGTGTCTTCCAATTCAAATTCTGTGATTCTGTAATTCCAAGCATATTTTTAAAAATTACTAGACCAATACCCAACAAGTACCATCAGTCCAAGACAGAATTGAAACTCATTCTTTGATAGGATCATGGGAAGTCTCCAAAATACACCTGAACCAGATTTGAGTCTCTACTTGCAACCATAGATCTCGATAGATTCTTCATGGATATGCAAGAGACATAGTTTGGAAGATGCCATGAACTAAATGCCATGTCTTTTCTTAAGTCAGTTACTATTTGAGGGCAAGGCCAATTAAACTTTAGGTTAGATGAAAAAAAATGATCCTTTTAAAAAACAATTTGGCTTTTGGGAGAGCTGGAAGAAAGACCCATAGCACATAATCCTAAGAGGAGGGAAATTTTAAATTTATTTGCACTTTTGCTGTGAAGAAATCAGAGCTCAGCCTATCGCAAAACTTAATTAGAAGGGAGTGGAGAACAAGATCATTTGGGAATAAACCTGGAAGAAGATTAAGCATGATAGGTTTAAGTTTCCTTCCCTTTAAAAGAATTAGACTAACAGTCTAGGAAGCAGAAGGAAGAGAAAATAAAATAAAACTTATTCTTTTCATTTTTTTAAACTATTCCTCAGACTCAACAAGCAATTTTCCACTTCCATATTTTTTATACAGGTCATCCCCTATACGTGGAATGCGTTCATTCCTCATTGCTCTCTTTGAAAATACATATACTTCCAAGGATCTATGCAACTCAATAAATGTCTCAAGCACCTACTATGTGCAAAGCACAAAGATAACAAAGATATTGTCCTTGACCTCAAGGGGATTTTATTTTGCCAGGGAAGGGGAGATGCAACATGAATACAGGAAAGCATACAGAAAGTAAATATAGGGTATTTTTAAGAGGAAGAAAGTACTGAGATCCAGAAAATAATCTCACATAGGAGTTAGCACTTAGGCATTGTTCTGAAAGAGCCAAAGGATTCTTTGAGATGGAAGTTTGGAGGAAGTACATGCTCAGCATAAAGGATCACTTGAATAAAGCAGGAGATGGAATGTCATGGTCAGGGATTAACTAGAAGGGCAGTTTGATTAGAATGGCAAGTGCATGAATGGGAGTGTTGTGAAGACTAGAAAACAAGATGGATAAGGACTAGCCAATCACTGCATTCCACTCTCCTGAAGGCAGCCTTTTCTGATCCCCTCCCAGTCATTAGTGTTCTCTCCTTTCCCAAAGGCAGCTAGGTGGTGCAATAGATAAGAATACTGGATCTGGAGTCAAGAAAACCTGAATTCAAATTCAGTTTCAGGCACTCACTAAGTGAGTAAGACCCTGATCAAGTGCCTTAACTTCTGTTTTCCTCAGTTCCTCAACTTTAAAATGGAGGTGCTTAATAAATGCTTTTTTCTTTCTTGATTTCTCTTTTGCTCCCAGCATTCCTTACATTGTTTAATACTCACCTATTTACATATCATATCATAGCCATCACTCGAGTAGAATGTACTTTCTTTGTGAGTAGAGATGCTTTTGCTTTTTTTTTTTTTACTCTAATACCAAGCATGGTCTCTTGAACATAAGAGGTGCCTAATAAAATGTGTACTACTTTGAACTGGAGTGAGCCATGAGAAAATGGAACTTAGACTTGTTCAATAGCAATGCTGTCCTTCTGCTAATTCTGTTAAGATGTTGTAGATGATCATAAGTAGGAGTTAGTCAGAAAATAAACATTTATTAAACACCTACTATGTGCCATACTATTTTAGCACTGTGTTAAACACTGGTAGTGAAAGAGATTGTTTCTCTGTCCACCCATGTGGTCTGTGCACTGAAAAGACTGAATAATCACTGTCTTAAAATTAAAGCAGCTCCAAGTACAATACATGACACATAGTAGGTACTTAGTAAATCTTTACTGATAGATGGATTAGTGAAGGAATATCTTGCCACAGAGAGGTAATAGTGAATAAGAATTTATTTTGTTTACTATCTATACCACCCAGAATTTATTGTCAGCATAGGAAGACTTAGAAAAAGTACAAAAAATAAAGAAAATTGAATCTAGTCAAAACCATCTGAAGGAATAATGTTACCTAATAGATGCCAGCCAGACAGCCTTTGAGGACTATCTTTTCAATATGAAGACAGATGAGGAGTGTGTTGTTGGGGTGAAGTGGTTCGTTTAGTCGGTTGGTGCATCCTGATCTTGAGGTCAAGGTCCCAGACTTGATCCCTGTGTGGGTCAATTAGCTTAACTATTTCATTCCACAGACTAACTCCTTCTAACTCTAGCCAGCTGTCTTGAAAATATGTGCCCCGGGGGAAAGTGTGTAGAAGGAGCAATGCAAATCTATCACCACTGCCAACAAAAGAACCCAAGTACATTTTGTACTGATGGTGGGTCACGTTTCTTTATGAAGAACTAAGTATTTAGCTGTAGACTATGGACATGATGAGTTTTGAGAGGTGGCAGAATACTGGACTTGGTAAGTAGAAGAGGGACACCCCCAACTTTGACTAGCTACACACCAAGGATTTCTTGGATCATTTTGTTCCTGGACATAGAATACTAACAAAGCTAAATTCCCATGCAAAAAAAATTTCGTAATTTTGTTTGAGAAATAATTTTAATGGATACTCCCCACTTGTAGACTATAGGGACATTATTAATTCGGTTTCAAGCCAACTGAACAT